>OY740782.1:63529314-64729314 GCA_963514005.1 Raja brachyura
GGAGGTGTTTGCCTGACCGTAGCAGCAGGAACAGTCTGTTGCTGTGGTGGAAGGGGTTCGCCATAATGTTGCTGGCTCTGGATCTGCACCTTCTGATGTATAGTTCCTGCAGAGGGGTGAGTGTAGTTCTCATAATGCGTTCGGCCGAACGCACTACTCCCTGCAGAGCCTTCTTGTCCTGGGCAGAGCAGTTCCCAAACCAGATTGTGATGTTTCCAGACAAGATGCTTTCCACAGCCACTGAGTAGAAGCACTGGAGGATCCTCAGAGAGACTCTGAATTTCCTCAGCTGCCTGAGGTGGTAAAGGCGCTGCCTTGCCTTACTCACCAGTGCGGCAGCATGCGATGTCCATGTCAGATGCTCTGAGATGTGGACTCCCAGGTATATAAAGCAGCTCACCCTATCCATAGTATCCCCATTTTTCTTCAATGGTGTGTACGTCCTCGGATATTGTGCCCTAAAGTCCACGATCAGCTCCTTCGCTTTTTGTCATTCAAGAGGAGGCTGTTGTCCTGACACCAGAGTGCCAGATCAGCCACCTCTTCCCCGTAGGCCTTCTCATTATTTTCGGTGATCAGGCCCACCAGCACAGTGTCATCAGCAAACTTGATTATAGAGTTGGAGCTGAACCTAGCCACACAGTTATGTGTGTACAGGGAGTACAGTAGGGGGCTGAGGACGCAACCCTGGGGGGAATCCTGTGCTCAGGGTGAGGGTCTTCAATGTATTTCCTCCCATTCTGACTACCTGGGGCCTGACGGTGAGAAAGTCCAGGACCCAGGCACACAGGGGGGTGTTGAGCCCCAATTCCAGCAGCTTCTCAGCAAGTCCGGTGGGGATTATCATGTTGATGGCTGAACTGGTCAATGAACAGCATCCTCACATAGCCCCCCTTCTGGCTGTCAAGGTGAGAGAGAGCAATGTGCAGACCTGGGAGACTGCATCATCCGTGGATCTGTTTGGATGGTATGCGAATTGTAGCGGGTCCATGTTGTGAGGGAGAAAGGTGCAGATGTGGTTCTTGATCAGCCTCTCAAAGCATTTCATGAGGCGAGGGCCACTGGTCGGTAGTCATTCAAACAAGCTGGAGAGGCATTCTTTGGTACACGTACAATGGTGGATGTTTTGAAGCAGGCAGGGACCACGGACTTGGCCAGGGAGAGTTTGAATATTGTGGTGAGCACCAGAGCTAGCTGAGTAGCACAAGACTTTAGTACTTGCCCAGATATACCATCAGGGCCTCCAGCTTTCCTCATGTTCACACGTGTCAGAGCCCTCCTCACGTCGTGCTCAGACAACGAGAATGTATGCACATCCCCAGCGGAGGACCTCCCTCCAGCCTCGCTAGCCAGCACACGGGCGGTGTTGTCATTAGCCGGCAAGCCTGGGGTGATGTGATGTTGCCCGAAACATGCATAGAAAGAGTTCAGGTCATCAGCTGGGAAGGTGCCGGCACTTCCGGTTGAGGGGGGGCTGCTCCAGTAGTTAGTTATAGTCCGTAGCCCCTGCCAAAGGCACCTGGTGTCCTGCTGCTCCATCTGTGACTCCATCTAGTCCCTGTACCTCCTTTTTGCATCCTTCACCATCCTTCGCAGCCGGTAGGACTCTGCCTTGTAGATTTCCATATTTCCGGATGCCAGGCCAGAGTTGTAAGCAGCGGTGCGGGCATTCAAGGCAACACGAATGGAGCTGTCCACCCAGGGTTTTTGATTTAGGAAAGATGCTAACCCTTACCATGGGGACGATGTTATCGGCAATTGTTGCAATGAAGTCCGTGACCGCTTCCGCGAACTCACTGACATCACTGGAACTTGCATGGAACATATGCCAGTCGACATCACTCAGTGCATCTTGCAGCATGGCCTCTGACTGGTCGGACCACAGCTATACGTTCCTCATCTCTGCTGGTTCCCGCACTATCCTTTGCAGCAGGAAAATGGCAGCGTGAGCAGATTTTCCAAAAAGAGGGAATGAAACGGCCATGAAGCCTTTCCTGAACGGTGTGTAGCAGTGGTCGAATGTTCTTTCCCCCCTGGTGGCACGCGTGATGTGTTGATAGAAGTTAGGCATGACCTTTTTGGGATTTGATTTATTAAAATCTCCAGCCACCACCATAGCCACATCCGGGTTCTTGTTTTGGTGTCAACAATGCACATCGTGTTGGGCCGATAGTGCCACTTCTGGGTCCGCATGTGGTGGGATGTAGATGGTTGTGATGATCACTGAGCCGAACTCACGGGGAAGGTAGAATGGACAGCATGAGATCGTCAGATGTTCCAGGTCCGGCGAGCAGGAACGAGAAAGCCTCTGAATATTTCCAGGGTTGCTCCAGTTATGAAGCATCTCCTCCACCTTTGGAGTTCCCAGTTTCTTCTGTTCTGCCAGCTCAGTAAACAGTGAAGGACTCGGTTGGACAGATTACCTGATCCGGAATCAGTGAGGTCAGCCATGTTTCGTCAGGCAGAGGATGTTGCAGTCCCTTATGTCCCGCTGGAATCTAATCCTCGCCCTGAGGTCATCCAGCTTGTTCTCCAGGAACTGGACGTTCGCCAGAAGAATGCTGGGCAGAGGTGGAAGGAAGACTTGGTCTCTCAGCCTATTCCGATCATTCCCCCCCCCCCCCCCCCCCCCACCTCCCCCTCGCTTATCCCGACGTTTTCTCTGGCTTTTCCTTGGAGCGGCGCTCCCATTGTTGTTGCCGCGGCGAGCTCTTTTGATCTCTGCTGGCCGCACTGGATCAGTGAGTACATTGTTTTAAAAGTCTCCGGTTATGCTAAAGTTTAGTTTTAAGAGAGTTTTCCCTGTCATACGTTGTTAGTGTTAGAGAGTTAAGGGCCTGTCCTACCAGCATCCGACTCCATGCGATGAGCGCGATCAAACTAGAAGCGGGGGCCGCGCGGAGGTTGGGTGATCTCCTGTAAAGGGCCGTTCCCACCAGCATGCGCCTGCATGCGGCAAGCGCGACCAAACCGGCAGCGAGGGCCGCGCGGAGGTCGGGTGAGTGGCGCAACGCGGTGCAAAGTGATGCGAACTTGGTGCAAATTCTCCAGGTAAGTTCGCCAGGACAGAGAGGGGCACACAGAGAGGGGCACAGAGGCACACACACAGAGGGCCACGGAGCCACACACATAGAGGGTCACGGAGGCACCTACAGAAAGGTTCACAGAGGCACGATGTCGAGACGGTGTATAATGCGTCGAGGCGACTGCGAGTCGACAAGCCGTTGCCGCGCGGAATTTTCGAACAGTCAGTTTTTCGGAGCCCCGCGCGATGTCGGGACGAATTCCGCACGGCTCCGGCGATCGAAGTGGGATCAGCCCTGCGAAGCCGGACGGCTCAAGCGACCACGTTAGGTCGCACTCATCGCATGGAGTTGCATGCTTGTAGGACAGGCCCTTTAGTACTTAGAAATAAATTTAAAAAGAACATGCAAGATAAAAATACGCAGTTTCCGCGGAGCTACCACGACGGCAACTGGACCCGGCCGTGCTGTCTTTCACTTTGCTATGTATGTATGTATTTATTTATTTATGTATTTATTTATTTATTTATTTATGTATTTGTTTATTTATTTATTTATTTATTTTCCCCAAGGCTTTTTCTACATTTAATAAAAAGAAGGCAACTAGAGATCAAAACCACGTCAGGATAATGGAAAGAGTTTATGCTTAGAGTCAGAGGATTTAGACATAGCACTGAACAAGTACTTTGCATCAGTATTGACCAAGTACAAGGACATGGAGAATAGTGAGATGAATGTGAACTGTATTAATGTGCTAGAGCATTGCGCAATAATGAAGAAGATGATGCAGGGGCTCTTGAAGAGCATTAAGGTGGATATGATCCTGGGCCTGATGGGATCCATCCTAGTGTATTGAGCGAGACAAGAGAGGAGATTGCTGAGGACTTGATAAAGGTCTTGGAGGATGTTCCTTTATTTATGAAGGGAAATAGTTTAGTTTAGTTTCGAGATACAGCACAGAATCAAGCCCTTCGGCCCACTGAAAAATTGTCTAAATGGGACAGGCCCATAAGTCTGAAACAATTAGAATTAGACCATTTACAAACTGTATATAACAGTAGACTGAATAAAAGCATGGGGAACCATTGAGCTGTCAATAAATAAGAAAATTAATACTAATACAAAGACAAAAATTGGAAGAAAGGTCACTAGCTTGAAATGTTAACTTTGTATCTTCATCAATCCTTCCTGAGCTGATTCTATTGCCAGAAATTCCATTCATGTTCCTGCTTTTCACCACCAGCAGTGTTTTGCTTTTGCAGTAATGAAAAGCAATACATATTTTAAAGATTGCATTTAAATATATTTGTATGTTTACTGTATTCCTTACCCATTCAAGTATTTATAAATTATTGCTTGGGTCAGTATGCATTCATTAGTAAAAATCTAAATAAATGTATCTGAGAAGAAACAGAATTGTGATTGCATTTCATATTATTCTCGTCATCGTCAAAATAATGTTTGTAATATTCCCAATGGTAGTGTTAGGCTGATGAAATTATTCTAGATTGCAGCCCAGAACTGAAGAGATGGTTCAAGGTTGTAATCTAAGGCTGTAAAAAAGCTTCTTATTACAGTATAGAAGTGGAGGAAGGATTTCGATATTACATTTTAGAATTCAACAATGTGTTTCAAATTAACAAAGGAATGCCCAACACTGAAGACTCCCCCAATTATTGTTTGAACAATGTCAAACAGCTTCTTTGAATATAATTTTAATTACAAACTCTACCAAAAGGTTTCCCAGTGGATTTTCATTACCTTTCTTGTATCTTATGGGCATAAAATGAATGTAACAATAACAAATTGAACAGATGTTGACATTGGGGCCAGAGTTAAATTTGTCAATGTCCTTCATTATGGACAGGCAAAACACGTGCCTAAAATAAATGAATTCTCTTCTTTCAATATTGAATAAGCTTTGATACCAATTTTCAGGGCATCATCCGAGCCCTTGCTCCACCACTGCAGGATGCAAACAAAATACCAACAGAATGATTAATATTTACTGATTGAAGAATTGTAGAGTTTAAGCTTGCCATTTGTAAGTACCTGACTCTCACACAGGTAGAGGTGTAAGCATCTTTAATGTGCATTCCAGTATCAGATATGCAGTACATCATACATTCAGGCTGCTGCAACTACTGAAGACAGTAGGCGAGTTCTTACACTATAAAGCATGCTGATTGGCTAACATGCAATAACCAATCTACATCTCTTCTTGTAGAAATAAAAAGCAACTATGGAATTTTAAACAATAAGCTGAGGGAATATAGTGGGTTAAACAAAATCGCTATATCTAGTGGGTGGCCTACTAACCCGCCCGGTCCTTGTGCGGAAGGGGGCTGCCTCATCACCCTTTCCCTCCAAAAAAATGGGGACTGGGGTTGTTAATGCCGCAGGAGACCCAATGGGCCTGTGGGGAGAGACCGCCCTGAGGGAACAGGAGTTGCAGGGGCAGACCGACGCGAGGAGCGAGTGGTGTTGGTTGCAACAGGTGATGGGACGGCTGCGTCAGTTTGAACACGAATGGCAGGACATCAGGACCCGGAGGCTCTAGACAAGGTTCCTTCACCAGAAGGATGTGTTTGCGGTTGCGTCTGTAGAGGACACCATCCACTTCAACCAGGTAGGAGTGTGGTTCCTTTCAGGGGCCGTGATGTGCCCTAGTTTGGTACGTCCTTTGTCAGTGGTGGACGGGTCTGGCGAGACATTAGCCGCTGGGCGGGGGAGCCGAGAACGCTGTCCCTTGAAATATTCCACAGGTTTAGTAGGTCAAGGTAAATGTTAGATTTTGCTAGGTACGCTCCATGAGTTGTTTAGCGCTCCAAGCAGCGCGTTCGGCAAGTTTGTTGGACTGTGGGTACTCTGGGCTGCTGATGACGTGTTGGAAGTTCCACCATTTGGCAAAGTTCTTGAACTTTTGACTGGTGAATTAAGTTCCATTGTCAGTTTGAAGGCGGATGGATCACTATTTCAGAAGTGATTGTTGGGAGTAGGTCGTTATCGAACCAGCCCGAGAAGGAGTCTACCAGGAGTCTTCCTGTGCCATTCAACTATATCGGTGGCCAGTGAAGACCACAGAAGGGAGGGAGCAGGCTGGGGCAGGAAGGGCTGCTTCTGCAGATGTGGTGTCAAGCTGTTGCAAATGGCGCTCGTTTCCGTCTTTTTGCGTATGTACCTTGCCATCCCGGGCCAGTAGATCATATTCTGGGCTTGTTTTAGAGTGGCCTCCGTGCCGGGGTGGCCTCTGTGGATGTTATGGTAGTACTCACTCGGCAGAGTGGAGAGGATAACGGCCTTGTGGCCTTTGACGATTATTCCATCTTGTAGCAACAGTCCGTCACGAACCAGGAAGTAGGGTCGTATTTCAAAAGGTGGGGAAGACTTTGTTGGGCCATCCGTTCCTTATGACGGTGGTCAGCAGTTGCAAAGTTTTGTCCGTGGCTGTGTGTTCAGCAAGGCAGTGTTGACGGTCGGTGGGCACGAACGAGACCTTCAGGACTGAGAATTTGTCTTGTTCGATAGGGTGACGTTTGCTGGTAGTGCACGGAGCTCTGGAAAGCGTGTCTGCGATGTGCATGTCTTTACCTTTCTTGTATACGATGCGGAAGTCAAACCGCTGTAGCTGCATCATCATGCATTGTGGATGAGCCGGGGCGGCATGGATGGGCTTTTTCAGGATGGTGACCTGTGGCTCGTGGTCTGTCTCGACAGTGAAGGTTTTGCCAAAGATGAATTTGGAGCAAGCAAAGATGACGGCAACCAGTTCCTTTTCTATTTGGGCATAGCGTTGTTCAGTGTCTGTCAAGGTGCGTAATGCATAGGAGGCAGGCATCACGTTGCCATCGGTAGTAGTCTGTAGGCATGCTGCGCCTAGCCCTTACTGGGATGCATCGCAGTGGATGGTGATTGGCAGGTTCAGGTTGAAATAAGCCAGTGTTGGTGCACTGGCTAACTGGAGCTTGTGCGTCTCAAAGGCCCTTTGGTGTTGGGGGTACCAGGACAATGCATTGTCTTTGTGAGTCAGTTGTCGCAGAGGGGCCAGAAGTTTGCTGAGGCTGGGAATAAATTGCATTGCTGGTGGCGTCCGTTGGAACTGGCAGCTCGTTGATGGCTGCAGTCTTTGGCGGATCAGGTTTTAATCCATTGCTGGTGAACACATGGCCAACGTAGGTGACTTGCGGAACCCGGAATTTGCACTTGAGAGGGTTGAGTTTAAGGTTGATGTCTTTGGCATGGTTAAGTATCTTCTTTAGGTTAGCGTCATGCTCAGCTATATCATGGCCGTAGACTAGTATATTGTCAACAATGATGGCACATGGATATTCTGCGAACAGTTGTTCCATAGCGTGTTGGAAGACTTCGCTGACATTCTTACAAATCTGTAGTGGCCGAATGGTGTGGCAAAAGTCTTCAGAGCAGGTGATGCACGGTCCAGTGGTATTTGTCAGAAAGAGCTTTTGGCATCGAGGACTGAGAATACTGTTGCGTTTCCAATTTGTGCAGCCACTTCCTCAGTAGTCCTCATCGGGTAATGTGGGCATTTGATTGCTGTGTTTAGATCTTTGGAGTTGATGCAAACCCGCAACTCTTCTTTGTTTTTCTTAATAGTTACGACTAGGGCTTCAGAGTTAGGATGATGTAAAACATCAGGTTTTTGTTTGCTCATTGATGGTGCATTTCAAATCAACTTTCCCCAGAGGATGAAGGACTTCCCCATCGTAGGCATGTGGGGTCGAGGAATCCTTTTTCATTTGCTCCGTGCTCCTGATCTTGCTGAACTCTCAGAGTGACATTACGTTGACCTTTGCACCCGTGTAGACCTTGGCGGTTAGGGCCTTGTTGTTTATCACCATGGTCACTGCAGGGTCCAGCAGTTTGCCTGAGGAGTGTAGGAAAGAAAGCATGGCTGAATCATTGTATGTGTTATCGGAATCATTCCTGTGGGAAGCATTGCTGTGTTCTTGGGAATCAGAGTCAGACAGTTCTTGTTGAAGCTGGTGCAAATTTGTCCTTAAAGTAGTGTTCCCATGATATCGACAACATGTAGCATAGTGATTAAACTTCTTGCAGTTGTGACAAACCTTCCCATGGGCAACGCAGAACTGACGCCCTCTGGATGGGGAAATAATTGCAGTTATGGCATCTCGTGGCGGGCACATTAGGGCTTTTGCGAGGCACATTTGAAAAACTCCGGGGAGAATAGTTAGCAAGATTTACATTATGTTGCTTTTGTGGGCTGGCAGGGTCAAGATCTGCGAGTGGGGCCATGACCTCTGCCATGCGACATGAATGAATGGCATGCTCTAAAGTCAGTTCAGTGTTCCGAAGCAGTTCAGCTCTCAGCTTGCAGCCGCTCATTCCCCACACAATCTTGCCGCGTACTAGCTCGTTAGTTAACTCACTGAAGCAGCACCATGTAGCCATGTTTCGTAAATCACTGATGAAGCATTCGACAGTTTCATGGACCTGCTGCTGTCGGGCGAAGAACCAAGTTCTCTCGAGGATGCAGTTTGAGGGCAGGTCGCATAGATCTCTAAATTTTCTGAGTAGGACCGTCAGGTTATCGATAGATTCTGCTGGCACAAGGACCTGGCCATTAGTGTCATTGATTGCTGGGGCAAACTTGAAGTTGCCTGCACAAATCATTGCTCCGGATCTGCTAGATTGATCCGTGGCGATGCCTTCAGTTAATCTGGGTAATTCCGGTAAACGATGCGAATGTAGTGAGCATAATGACGTTCAAACATTCGCCAGCGCTCGGCTATGTCGGAGTCAAACACAAGGGGACTCAGCTTTCGATAGCCATAACGTTAAAAAATATGAAATAAAAACTGATAAAGAACTGGAAGGAAGCTAATTCACTGAATAATGCAACATTTACCCTGGAACTCAAAACAATTCTGTCAGGGCTTAACACTTTGACCAAACAACAAAAAGCTGGGTAACTGTCTTGCAACATTATTTACATTATTTACAATTCCTTTGTAGCAATCCAATCATATCAATGCATTTAAGTTTATTTACAGAGTTTTAATACATATTATCAATTAAGGGGAAATGAGGAGAACACCTGGATCTTTCACCATCCTGGATCTTTTCATCACTATCTGAGGCTCAGACTGGTCAGCACCATCCACAGCCTGTAATTTTCCACTGCCAAAGGTTAAGCAATTCTGGCAAATGCAGGGATTCTCCATTTTATAGTGTCTTCAATTTGGTCAATATTAACATTCCCCCATTTTATCATTTTATCATCATTAATGATGACCCAAAATACAATAACTACTGCCTCACTCTAACAAATGTCCTAACAAAAAGATGATGATGTATTTTCCCAGAACTTCATCATGCTTCCCGAATTTCCGTGGGCGTAGTTTCATGATTCCCGTCTGATGAGTCTTCACATCCCGAGTTTTCGTGGGCGCGAATGCCATCCATCAATCTTGGTTGCTTCATAGCAAAAGGATTTGAATATAGGAGCAGGGAGGTATTACTGCAGTTGTACAGGGTCTTGGTGAGACCACACATGGAGTATTGCGTACAGTTTTGGTCTCCAAATCTGAGGAGAGACATTCTTGCCATAGAGGGAGTACAGAGAAGGTTCACCAGACTGATTCATGGGATGTCAGGACTTATGAAGAAAGACTGGATAGACTCGGCTTGTACGCGCTAGAATTTAGAAGATTGAGGAGGGCATCTTATAGAAACTTATAACATTCTTAAGGAGTTGGACAGGCTAGATGCAGGAAGATTGTTCCCAATGTTGGGTAAGTCCAGGACAAGGGGTCACAGTTTAAGGATAAGGGGATATCTTTTAGGACCGAATCTCTGGAATTCTCTGCCACAGAAGGTAGTTGAGGCCAGTTCACTAGCTATATTTAAGATGGAGTTAGATGCAGCCCTTGTGGCTAAAGGGATCAGGGGCTATGGAGAGAAGGCAGGTAAGGTTACTGAGTTGGATGATCAGCCATAATCATATTGAGTGGTGGTGCAGGCTTGAAGGGCCGAATGGCCTACTCCTGCACCTATTTTCTATGTTTCTATGTTTCTAGTTCATCTGTGCTTGATCCATAATTGTATAGAGTTCCTAAGAGAATCTGGATGAAATTAATTAACAGTTCATACTTTCCCTGATACTTTTACAGTGATGGAGATATACCCATGTATTCCTTCCATCCACTTTCACTACTGTTGTAGTCATTAGAAGAACCTGGTAACGTCCCTCCCAACGAACCTCCAATCCTTTCCTCATCCAATTCTTTATAAGGACATAGTCTCCAGGTTTCACTTTAATGGGAGTTGCTAACAATGGCATCTTGCAAAAGGCTGTTTTTACTCTACAATGTGAGTCTCTTAAGGCTCTAGTCAAAGCAAGAATGTAGTTGGTCATCTCCGCAGTCATGTGGTCGAAGTTGATTATTTTCATTGCGTTCTGGTTCCAAGGTGTTTTCAAGGGTCTACTATAAACAATTTAAGCTGGGCTTAATCTAGATTTCCTTATAGGTGTGGCTCTCATCTGAAATCCAGCTGTTGGGAGTAATTTAATCCATCCAAGTCCAGTCTCTGCCTTCAATTTGGCTAATTTAGTTTTAAGGGTCTGATTTGCCCTTTCTACAAGCCCAGCAGCCTGTGGTCGATAAGCACAGTGGAATTGCTGCCGGATCCCCAACTGTTCACAAAATTATTTATTGATTTGTCCAATAAAGTGTGGACCATTATCAGAACTAACTCAAATGGGGATACCGAATCTAGGGACAATTTCTCTCATTAACACCTTGACAACAGTAGCCGCTTTGTTATCAAGGGTTGGGTAAGCTTCGATCCACCGGCTGAATACATCGATTATGATTAGTACGTATTTATACACCTGGCACCTTTCCAATTCAATATAGTCCATCTGCAATGTCTCAAACGGATCCATATGCAATGGTGATTTTCCCTCTTCACATCGTATTCCTTTCCCTGGATTGTATTTCTGGCAGACCAAGCAATTACTGCTTACCTTTTGAGCTAAAGTTTGTAATTTTGGATGCCACCAAGTAGCCAATAGAGTATTCCCTACTGCCCTTGCACCACAATGCATTGCATAGTGCATGCACTCTATAACCCATAGTGCCACTGAATCTGCCATGCAAGTCTACCCTGCTGGAGTGGTCCACAGTCCAGTCATACAATCCACTACACACCCAAGTTGTTTCCATCATTCCTTATCTCTTTCAGTAGCCACCTCCTGCAATTGAACAATTTATTGGATGGTTGGCATCAGTCTCTCTCCGATGGGGACTTGTTAGTCATACTTTTAGTCTGCCTCATCATTTTGGGTACCACCATCTTACGTTCCAATGATACCTTCTTAGCTACAGGGTCTAAATTATGATTCCCAATACCCACTGGAGTCAATACCAATACACTTACCTAAAAACTCTTTAAAAAAATGAGATTCTGATATTACAAACTTCATATGGGACTATAAATCACACAGAATTCAAAGAAAACATGTGTAAATCTAAAGAATCAGGGGGACTGACACTCCCTAACTTATTGTATTACTATTGGGCAGTGAATATTAAAAATATAATCTACTGGTTGGACAGTTCTGCCCAACAGGTAGATTGGATAAGAATGGAGAAAGAGGATTGTTCCCCTTACTATATAGGAGCGATCCTTCTTTCCCCGATGAAACTGAACAATATAATATATAAGAAGATTCCGATTATTCACAGTATAGTATGAATTTGGAAACAAATAAAATTAGCTTAAAAATCAAGAAATTTATTGCTTCTTTCTCCAACAGCTAATAATTCCTCATACAAACCATCTATTATTGATAAAACGTTTATCCATTGGGAAAGAATAGGAATTAAAATGATGGGTGATATGTATGAAATGGGAAAACTTTTATCATTCCAACAATTACAACTAAAATATAATTTGAAAAGTAATCAATATTTTAAAAATCTTCAAATTAAAGATTATTTGAAAAAATATATACAAGGATATCAAACTCTAACCCCAGATTTATTAGAGGAAGGAATGAATAGAAAGGCAGAATCAAGCAATGTAATATCATACTTATATAATATAATTCTAAATATAGAAACACCAACGACAGAGGTAATTAGAACGGACTGGGAACAAGAGTTATTGATACAAATTCTGACTGACAGATGGGAAAAAAATCTATTATATGTACATAAATGTTCAATTAATGTAAGGCATAACCTAATTCAATTAAAAATTTTACATAGATTATATTATTCAAAAACTAGACTGAATAAAATATTTTCAAATGCTTTCCCCATCTGTGACAAATGTCTAACTCAAAATGCCACTACAGCACATTCCTTTGTCTCTTGTACAAAACAGCATCAATTTTGGAATGAAATTTTTGGAACTTTTACAAAACTATTTAACACAAAATTGAACCCCAATACAGAACTGATTATCTTTGAATCAATGGAAGAGGGAAGTAAACTAACTATATTCCAAGAAGCTCTTCTTAATTACGGTTTAATAACAGCAAAAAAACTTATACTCAAATTCTGGAAAAACGCAACGACGCCAATATCCAAAATGTGTCGGAAACGCTACATCTTGAAGAAATGAGATTCCTCCTACTTGGTCTCCTTTTATTAACTTTTTACAAGCATATGGTGCAACATAATATAACCTTAGAAATTAAATCATTCAGAACCGGGTGACGGATGGGCAAAAATACGAAATAGGTATATCTCTCCTAATTTCTCTTTTCTCTACTTTCGCTTTTTCTTTCAATCTTTTTAGCTTTTCATCTCTGTTCTTTATTTCTTTCGCTATCTGTTTCTACTCGCTTGTCTATCTATTCCAACACTCTTTATTTATTTTTTCTTTAACTGTTCCTTTATTATTAAATTAAAAATACAAAGTTGTACAATAATGGAAATATGTATGTATGTATGTATGTATTAGGTACTCAAGTACCATACTATTGTACTTCTAACAAAATTAAAAAATTAAAAATAATTAAATTTAAAAAACGGAGATGAGAAAATACTTTTTCTCACAGAGAGTGGTGAGTCTGTGGAATTCTCTGCCTTGGAGGGCGTTGGAGGCAGGTTCTCTAGATGCTTTCAAGAGAGAGCTAGAAAGGGCCCTTAAAAATAGCGGAGTCAGGGGACATGGAGAGAAGGCAGGAACGAGGTACTGATTGGGGATATGGCGGTGCTGGGTTGAAGGGCCGAACGGCCTACTCCTGCACCTATTATCTATTGTCTATTGTCTAATATATTATTGACAGTTCCCCAATCCAATTACAGAGCATCTAAAACAATGTTTCTTGTGGAAGCTTTTGGAGGGAAGCTAATTCACTGAATAATGCAACATTTACCCTGGAACTTATAACAATTCTGCCATGGCTTAATACTTTGGCCAATCAACAAAAAGCTGGGTAACTGTCTTGCAACATTATTTACGTTATTTACAATTCCTTTGCAGCAATCCAATCATATCAATGCATTTAAATTTATTTTTCAGAGTTTTAATACATATTATCAATTAAGTCGTAATGAGGAGAACACCTGGATCTTTCACCATCCTGCAGATCAATCTGAGGCTCAGACTGGTGGACGCCATCCACAGCCTGTTATTTTCCATTGACAAAGGTTAAGCAATTCTGACAAATGCAGGGATTCTCCATTTTATAGTGTCTTTAATTTGGTCAATATTAACACTAGCACTATCCTACACACTAGGAACAATTTAAAAATTTACCGATGCAAATTAAACTGCACATATTTGGACAGTTGGAGGAAACTCAAGCACCTGGAGAAAACCAATGTGGTCATGGGGAGAACGTACAAACCCCATACAGACATACCTGTAGTCAGGATCGAAGCCGGGTCTTTGGTGCCGTAAGGCGGCAACTACCGCTGTGCCATCGTACCACCCCATGCATTTCTTAATGGTTAAAAGAAATATGGACAATACTAGGAGTGTGGTAAATCCCGTGTCCAGCACAATAATGCAGTGGTCTCAGGTGAGGCATGCAGCACTGGTAAGCTGGAGTCCACTTCTATACTGATTATCCTTTCATTATAAAATGTATATAAATGACACACTGGTAAATAACTGCCTGGTCTCTCTCCTTGGTCACAGCTGGTTCAGTGCGTGAATTCAAGTTGTTGTTATAAAAATAGAAAATGGTGGGTTCACTCAGTAATCAGGCAGCATCTGGGGGGAAAAAAAGAGCAGATTTTTTAGGTCTGACACCTTTGTCAGGCAATTCTGATGATGGATACTTGAAACGTAAAATCTATTTTTCTTTCCACAGATGCTACCTTATCTGTGGTGTGTTCCCATCATTTTCTGTTTTTATTTCAGATTTCCATCAGCTGCAGATTATTATTGATTTTCAGTTTTTTAACTTCAGTTTGTTGTTGAATGATCAGACATATACTTCCATGAATTGAAAACAGAAAATATTCTGAAATACTGTATGAATCATGAAGTTTCACTGGAGAGACAATCAGATTTAATTTTTCAGGCCATCGACTTCCTATCAAAACTTAAAATAATTTGATAAACAAAGGTACTCGCCAATTAACGGGAAATTTCCATTACTGGGAACTGTCAAAACATAAGTTTAGGCATTTGTAATCTATGATGACCTCTTTGTCAAAAAAATCAATTGCTGGATGTCACATTCTTGAGCGTCATTTAATCCAATATTCATATTCTTTGTAAAAGAAAAGGGACTGAACATTTAGGGACTCACCAATGAATTGTTTAGTTTTTACTTGAGATGAGGTGTGGAAACAGACCTTTCGACCCACCGAGTCCATGCTGACCATCGATCACCCTGTACACTAGTTCTATCCTACACTCTAGGGGCAGTTAACCTACAAATTCACATGTCTTTGGAATGCGGGAGGCAAACGGAGCATAAGTGGAACTTACAATCTCCGTACAGACAGCACCCATGATCAGGAACAAACCTGGGTTTCTGCCGTTGTAAGGCAGCAATTCTACCACTGCGCCACTGACAATAAACTAAACACTCACTTGTGACTACAATTTTCCTACTGGTTTCCTATATACTTGTGATGGGTAACAGAGAAGTTTCTGTAGATATTCACTGACAGCCATTGATGTGCAATGCTGCTTTGGGCATGTTTCATTTCGATGTGAACAGTAAGCTGTTCTTGCTTGTGGGTTTCTAATGCACAGATGAAGCCTGCATCTGCTTGAATTCATTGGCATCTTCTTTGATGTCTTCCTCAGAGCATTTCTTCACCAATAGCATACCTGCCAACTAGTCTGATTTTATCGTATTTGTTCTGATTTTTAAGTTCAAAAAGTGTGAAAAATTGGAACAGTACGATTTTGAAATGAGGGGAAAAAACGGACAATCAACCGCTGTCTCTAAGGGCATTGTGTCCAATCACATAATGCGCTGGTCACTCGGCGGACAATCAGACGCTGTCTCCAAGGGGCATTGCGGCCAATCACCAACCAGCTTCCCTTACTGAATGCCGAGGTGAGAGAGGGAGAGAGGGGGAGAGAGGGGAGAGAGGGGGAGAGAGGGAGAGAGAGATGTGCTCCATGTC
This sequence comes from Raja brachyura, assembly GCA_963514005.1. The sequence goes on from OY740782.1 coordinate 63,544,928, forward strand.
GGGTCAGTTGTACTCGGTCTGTGTGGAGCCGTTCCTGTGTCTTCGGAGGAGGAGGTTGACAGGCCTGGCCCTACCTGGCCTGGGGGTGGAGGTGGTTCTTTCGGCGTATGCCAATGATGTGCTCCATACGCTCACTGACCCTGGTGACCTGCAGAGGATGCATGACTGCCAGAAGATTTTCTCGGCTGCATCTTCAGCCAGGATTAACTGGAGTGAGTACTCTGGACTTTTAGTGGGTCAGTGGCAGGTAGACTCCCTGTGAGCGCCCCAGCCAGGTAATCACTTTCATCTCCAACTCTTGCCAGTTTGCCGACCAAGCATCCTCAGTGGGACTGAGCTACACCCCCAGATAGAGGAGGTGCATGGTGCTCTCCGCATACATTGTCATGACAATGTATGCGTGGAGCACCACGCACTGCCATTGATGGAGACAATTATATTCAAGAAGGGGAAATCCTTGTCACGATCATGCTTCCATCCCTCTTCGCAGCTGTTTTCAAGATCAATGGTGTGCACCTTGGATTCACTATTGGTCCACTGTTATAAACTGAAACTCAAAGAAGAAAACTCTGCAGCTCCAAACTGAGAGTACGAGTACACTTTATACAATAACATGTTTTTCTATTTTAATGCTGAATGTGGACAGTGTAAATCCCTCACGAAAGCTAGGAACTATGCTTAGAGGTAATTTAAGCTCCAGAGAAGCTGCCTGTCTTGCTGAGTTACTCCAGCATTTTGCGTCTATCTTCAGTTTAATCCAGCATCTGCAGTTCCTTCCTACACATTCCATATCACACCTTCTCATAATGTTTGAATATGTCATTAGCCTTTCTTTGATTGGGTACTTGAAGTGAAATTAGGCAATTATTCCCATTTGGTATGATTACTTAAGTTCAATTGGGCTACCAGTGAGTTAAGGAGGCTCAAATGCATTTAAGGTAGGATTCTTTCAAGTTAACACAGACACACAGTCAAACAGGAAATTTCCAGCCCATCATTCTGGAGTGCATGTAAAACAACAGCCTAAATATTAACCTGTTCACTTAACCACACACATACCAACTCTATGTAAATGTCCTTGTTGTCTAGACCAAATCATCTGTTACATCAATATGTCTGCACAAGCTTTAGACATTATACACTGACCATTCTATAGCATGACTAAGCATTATACATTTATTGGCAATGTCTGCTAACAAGTGGAGAAGAAAACTTAAATATCACAAACATGTATTAATGCAAATTAATGATCTGATTTGGTAAACCAAAATGAGAGAATATCTTAATGAAAATTTTATTTGGCATATTAAGTTTAAAAAAAACACTTGGTACGTGTCATTACCGTAAATTTATAACTTCAATATATTAATCAAAAAGCAGATGCCCAAAATTGGACAACAAATTTCTCACCTGTAGTTCTTCACAAACTGGTGATGAATTCAGTTCCTCATATGCTGAGAAGACTAATTTTAGAATGTCAAGTTCACCAAGAATTTTATTTGGATTAATTTTGGGTTTATCAGCAATTTGAAATGCTGATGAATAACTGTCCAAATCTGCAGACCCGAACCGAAATGTCTTGACCCGAAACGTCACCCATTCCTTCTATCCAGAAATGCTGCCTGACCCACTGAGTTACTCCAGCATTTTGTGTCTAGCCCCTGACATCATGCCACTTTAAGGGCCATCAGTCAAATTATATGATGAATAAATTTTAATCTTGACCTTTATATGCCCACAAAATGGAGATCATATTGAGTAATAAATGCTTAATGTGCTTGTATCAAATTCCTCTTACCAATATTTTGACTAATTGGATTTGATATGGACATGTTAAGTGTTTGTAACCTAACATTATAGAGAGTATCTTCTCACACCACAGGGGATTATAAGGTTATACATGCCGTTTTTTTTTAAAGTATCTCAATATTTCTTGCAGATCTTCTATGTGCAATGATAATTGGAAAAGAGTTGAGTATCAGCAATCCACAAGATTGTAACAAAGGAAAAAAAATAGACCAGGATTTGGGGATTTGAAAAAGCAATGGTGCCATGACTGCGAAACTGACACTACTTCATGGGAAAAGTCAAAGCTATGAGAAGATGTCAGTGGCTGAATAAGATGGGCACAAACTTGCAAATGGAATTCAAACCAGAAAACTGTGAGGTGATGCATGAGGTGTGTGCAAACAAGGTGAGACAATACACAATAAATAGATGCATGCCAATAAAGGTTGAGGAACCGGGACCTCTGGATGCATGAACATTAAGTAATGTGGGTTTGAGGATATCAGGGATACTTAATAAAACATTTTCAAAAACGGAAATGAGATGTACAATACCCTGGGCTGGATCATCACACTTGCCACTAATTGCTCAGTTGCAACTGCAAAACGACCCTTTGGCAGATTCCACATCACTGCAGATGAGACGCCTGTTCTTGACCCGAAACGTCACCCATTCCTTCTCTCCAGAGAAGCTGCCTGTCTTGCTGAGTTACTCCAGCATTTTGCGTCTATCTTCAGTTTAAACCAGCATCTGCAGTTCCTTCCTACACATTCCATATCACTGCAAAGAGAGCTAATATTCACTTGGGGCTGACGAAGAAATCTTTGGGTTGTGAAACCTGTGGCCTTTCATGGGGAGGGTGTGGGGATGAAGCCTCTTCCCAAGAGTAAAGAGTGAGAGTCTTTGGATAGTGGTTTTCAAGAACAGTCACAAGTAGCATGGGCTGGATGTTTTCAGGTTCGGCAATTAAAATGCATGCTAGTTAAACCGCACTGTTACATTCCCAAGGTGGCAAGTTCTCTCAGTACAGGAACAATTATGCTCCATTCTGCATTTGATCATCTGAGTATGATTCTTCAATTCTGCTCTTTTTTTCAAACAAGTTACTCATCCGGTTTCTTTAAAAAACAAAATTTTAATCAACACTGAATTAATTACTTTTCCTGAGAGAATGTTACACAAAGGCTTGTCCTTGGAGAAATATTAGAAAAATCTAATATTGGGTCTCATTTGAAGCTTATTCACTTTGTATTCATATCCTCCAGTTATGTGATCACAGTTCAAATTGGTTAAACCTTTTAAATCTGCCTTGCACCGCCTACTAATTTTGGAAATCTATATTATATCTACACATTTAAGGAAAACCATTTTGCTTGTTCCTGCTATCCTATCAGTGAAATGGTTTCTGTCAGATTTTTAAAATATTTCAAATATGACCCACTCATTAAAACTAATTATTTAGAATCTGATGCTCGATATAATGTTTCAATATGTCATTAGCCTTTCTTTGATTGGGTACTTGAAGTGAAATTAGGCAATTATTCCCATTTGGTATGATTACTTAAGTTCAATTGGGCTACCAGTGAGTTAAGGAGGCTCAAATGCATTTAAGGTAGGACTCTTTCAAGTTAACACAGACACACAGTCAAACAGGAAATTTCCAGCCCATCATTCTGGAGTGCATGTAAAACAACAGCCTAAATATTAACCTGTTCACTTAACCACACACATACCAACTCTATGTAAATGTCCTTGTTGTCTAGACCAAATCATCTGTTACATCAATATGTCTGCACAAGCTTTAGACATTATACACTGACCGTTCTATAGCATGACTAAGCATTATACATTTATTGGCAATGTCTGCTAACAAGTGGAGAAGAAAACTTAAATATCACAAACATGTATTAATGCAAATTAATGATCTGATTTGGTAAACCAAAATGAGAGAATATCTTAATGAAAATTTTATTTGGCATATTAAGTTTAAAAAAACATTTGGTACGTGTCATTACCGTAAATTTATAACTTCAATATATTAATCAAAAAGCAGATGCCCAAAATTGGACAACAAATTTCTCACCTGTAGTTCTTCACAAACTGATGAATTCAGTTCCTCATATGCTGAGAAGACTAATTTTAGAATGTCAAATTCACCAAGAATTTTATTTGGATTAATTTTGGGTTTATCAGCAATTTGAAATGCTGATGAATAACTGTCCAAATCTGCAGACCCGAACCGAAATGTCTTGACCCGAAACGTCACCCATTCCTTCTATCCAGAAATGCTGCCTGACCCACTGAGTTACTCCAGCATTTTGTGTCTAGCCCCTGACATCATGCCACTTTAAGGGCCATCAGTCAAACCATACTTAGATATGTTACCTGTAACCTCAGGTACATACTCACATGCATCTCTGGATTATATTACCCAGGAAATCAGTGTCACACTCTATTTATTGACCTCATTGTACAAATCCTCCCCAGATTATGACAGGGTGTTCCGCTCCTGACAAACATTCATAACCCAAACAGTTTGCAAGTCAGAAATACCACCATCTGGCAATATGTTTAAATGAAAAACAGAACAATCAAAGGCAATGTGTGATTAAACCATGGTGTTTAACTCAACTATTCAGGCAACTTTCACTGCAAGATGCAACAATATTGCTGCAAACCAAGTTCCCATATGGCAGAAGATGTCCATAACCCCTCAGCAGTCAGATGATATGCCCATCTCCCAAATGCACATCTGTAGATATAGGGTGTGTATAGGTCAGATGTTTGTGACCGGGGGAGGTCCTGTGTTGTGATATGTCTATTTTAGAACTGTTGTAGTGGACTTCCAGTGGCGCCATGCTGGAGTGAGGAGGCACGCCAGCCAGCTCCGTGAAAAAAACGGGAAAAAAACCGGGAGAAGAAGCCCTACCTGCTGCCTGCCGTTTCTGCACGAACCGCTGTGAGTGACATCATCAGGCGCGTGACCGTAATGGCAACACAGCGCAGCCCACCCGCGGATAAACCCAAACTCCGATATGCAAGACAGAAAACGGCAGAAGAACAAGGCCTGACTGAAGCACCGGGCTCAGGTAGGACATCCTCCCAGGAAGATGTGGCTAAAAAGTTAAAGAAAAAATCGGAGATGGAAGAACTTAAAACTTTTTTTACACAAGAAATAATAGAGTTAAAATCGGAATTAAAGTCTGACTTGGCAAAAAAAGAAGATATAGAAAAAATGAAGGAGGAGATGAAAAAGTTAAAGTTTGAAATTAATGCCTCTACTCGGGAATTATCTGATAATTTGTGAAAGGAAATTGCAGAAATATTAGCGGAACAAGCTGCAATTACAGCAGAAGAGATGAATGCTAAAGTAAAAAGTAAGCTGGAAAAGGAGCTGGAACCTTTTGAAACTGTACAAAAGGTTGAGCAGTCGTCAGCCATAAAGGACCTTGAGGATTTAGCCAAAACAAATGCTCAGTCTATGAAAGCACTCCGCAAAGAAAATCAACGTTTATCTGATCAACTGGGCAAAATAACTGAAAAATGTACCAAGCTGGAAGGGCGCCAGCGAAGGCAGAACCTGAGAATTGTGGGTATTCGAGAAGGGAGAGAATCGAATCAAGATACCCAAGAGTTTACTGCAAACTTACTGCAAAAGGTTTTATCTCTGGACCAGAAACCTTTATTAGCCCAAGCACACAGAGTAATGAGGCGTTATGCAAGATAAGATGCCCCCCCAAGACAAATGATAGTGAAAGTCCAGTATGATCATGTTTTAGAGGAGACGATGAACAAAATAGTAAGAAGCAGAAATCTTACATACGAAGGAGACTCTATCAGCATTTATCGAGATTACCCAGCCGAGGTTTCTAAGAAGCGGAATGTGTTTAAGGAGACTAAAAGAATTCTGAGAGAAGTGAAGAACGTGAAGTACACTCTGAGATACCCAGCCACCCTAAAAGTCACCCACAACCAGGAAGAACACTATTTCAAAAACCCAGCAGATGCACTGGACTTTGCCAAGAGGATCAAGAGTCAAGAGGAAGACTGAATGAAAGTTTCAAAGATGAACCTCATTAATAAATAAATTGTACTCTCACGACCGGAATGGACTATGGACTTGTGGTACTTAAAGAAGGTGGAGAAGGTGGAGACAGAAATATGGGATGGGAGATACGGATTGGACATTCTTTTATGGATATTAATAATTAGAATAATAACATTACTAATATTAACTAACAAATACTAAAATTCTCGGCGTAGTATTATTACTAATTTACAGTGCGGTACTAATACCAATTAAAGTTGATAATCTTCAATTAAGGATTAATATTTACCTATAGCTGATTTAAATAGAATTAGATAATTATTAAGTATAATCATATAGAATATAAAGCTTGACTTTATTTACACCCCATGGTAATTTTTTATTTTTCTCCCCTTTTTTTATTTTTTTATTTTCCTCCCCCTTTTTTTTATTACATTTTATGATATATCTTTAATTTGTTTCAAGTACAGATATTATCATATACTTGAATGATAGATACCGTATACATCAGATTTTAACACACCCGGTTAAATATTTTTATGAATTAACAATATTAAGGAGCTGGAAAGATACTAACAATGTCTCCGGAAGTCCTTAGATTATTAGCCATGTTAGAATGGCTAACACTCACTGCACCAAGCTTAGATGTAGTTTCTTCTTTCTTTTAACCTCTTAATCTATCCTTTTTTTAATAATACTCTCGATTATTATTATTTTATATTTGAATGGAGTTATAAATTAATGCAAAGGAGATATATACGTGAGCGTCACTTAAGGGTCTTGAAATTCATCTATTTGAAGTTCGGGTGTAAGGTCGGGTATGTCGAGCTGAACCATTTGCTCCATTACAGACCCCCTTAGACAAATGATGCAAGACTTAAAAATGAATATGGGGAATGGAGAAATAACGTTTTGCAGCTGGAATGTAAAAGGTATTAATGAACCAATTAAGAGAGGTAAAGTATTAGCACACCTAAAAGCACTCAAAACAGATGTGGCATTCATCCAAGAAACACATTTAAAAAAAGACGCAGAGCATAGATTAAAAGCCAAATGGATTGACAAAGTGTATCACTCTTCGTTTACACATAAATCAAGAGGCGTAGCAATATTAATCCGTAAAGGTACTTCATTTAAACATACTTCAACCATAACAGATAAGGAGGGCAGATATATTATCATAACAGGAGAATTATATACACAAAAAATGATTTTTGTTAATACTTACGGCCCAAATTTTGACAGTCCATCGTTTTTTAGGAAAATACTAAATACTATCCCAGAACTACCACAATACAATTTAATAATTGGAGGAGATCTAAATTGTACATTAGATCCTTACTTAGACAGATCATCAAGACAACGGAAAATTAAATCGCATTCCAGCGATCTAATAAATGCATATATAGATTCTAGCAACATTATGGATGTTTGGAGAATGGAAAACCCAACGGGACGAGAATACTCGTTTTACTCATCGGTACATAAAACATACTCAAGAATAGACTACATTCTGGTAGACTCAAAACTTATCCCACTCACTTATAATTCAAAATACCACAATATTATAATTTCAGATCATGCACCATTATCTTTTATGATTAAAATAACTGGAAAAATGGAAAAGCAGGGACAATAGAGACTCAACCCACAAATTTTAAAGGACAAAACAACTCAAGAATATATTACAAAACAGATTGAGATCTTTTTTGAAACAAATGACAAACCAGAAATATCCTTGTCATTACTATGGGAAACTTTTAAAGCATATACACGTGGAATCATGATATCCTCTCAAGCATTCTATAACAAAGAGAATCGGAGGATACAGCAGGCATTGGAAAAAGAGATTAAGCAACTAGATATAGAAAACACTGCTAATCCAACCATGATTAAACATAATAAAATCTCTGCATTGAAATATAAATTAAATAAAATACAATCAGACCAAATTGTAAAACTGTATCAATATACAAAACAAATACAATTTGAATTTGGAGATAAACCACAAAAACTATTTTCTCGTCAATTAAGAAAATTGGAGGGAGAAAAAATAATCCATAGGGTTAAATCAGATAAAGAGGAATTATTAATACAAACCAAAGACATTAATGAGAGATTTTTGCAATATTATAAAAATTTATATTCAGTCAAAACGATAGAAAATCATATAGGAATAGAAACATTTTTTAAAAATTGTAATTTAAAGGTATTAGATTTAGAAGACAGAGAATCATTAAACGCTGAAATAACAATTAAAGAAATCGAAGAATCTATTAGGTCATTAAAAAATGGTAAAGCACCAGGACCGGATGGAATTGGTTTAGAATTTTATAAAACATTTGATGATTTAATGATACCATGGTTAAAGACACTTTATGAACATATTTATACACAACAGAAATTACCTGGAACATTAAATGAATCTATTATCACACTAATACCTAAATTAGATAAAGATTTGGAGGACCCAGGATCGTATAGACCTATTAGCTCTTTTAAACACTGATCAAAAAATATTAACTAAAATATTAGCACGAAGATTAAATATGGTGATCAACAAAGTAATACACCCAGACCAGACTGGATTTATATCAAAACGATACTCTTCATATAACCTGAGACGATTATTCAATATTATATACTCGAAAAGAAATACTAGTAAAGACTTAGCAATTATCTCAGTAGATGCTGAGAAAGCTTTCGATCAGGTTGAATGGTCTTATTTATTCTCAGTTTTGGAATCCTTCCAGCTAGGAGAAAAGTTTATAACGTGGGTTAAATTACTATATACCAATCAGACAACTAGAATACAAACAAACCAAATGTTATCAACTAAATTTAATTTATTCAGAGGCTGTAGACAAGGTTGTCCACTATCACCACTACTCTTTGCGTTAGCAATAGAACCATTAGCACAGCGTGTGAGATTACACCCTGAAATATACGGGTAGGAAACCAAAGAAACGGAAAATACAATTTCTTTATACGCAGATGATGTATTACTCTATATTACAAAGCCTGAAATTAGTATACCTAGCCTGCTAGATTTAATAACACAATTTGGTCTGCTCTCAGGATATAGAATTAATTGGAATAAAAGTGAACTTATGTCAATAACGGAAAATAACTCACACATACTACAACGATTCCCTTTTACGACAGAAAATGAAAAAAATAAATATCTTGGAATTTATGTAACAAAAAGACATGACTCTTTATTTAAATCTAATTTCCCACCTTTATTGAATAAATTACTTAAGAATATCCTATATTGGAAAACATTACCTATCTCAATGTTAGGTAAAATAAACGCGATAAAAATGATCTTTCTCCCGCAATTATTATATTTATTTCAAATGATCCTGATATATCCAAAAAAATTTTTAAGAAGGTGGACTCTATAATTACAAATTTTATTTGGGATTATAAGAGCCATAGAATAAATAAGAAACATCTTTGTAAAGCAAAAATATGTGGAGGTTTAGCGTTGCCTAATTTTATGTTTTACTATTGGGCAGTTAATATTAAAAATATGAATTTTTTGTTGGAAGAATTAGATATACAACTGAATTGGTTAAAATTGGAAAAGGAAGACTGCCTGCCTTTTGAAATTACCTCGATTATATTTGCTAATACCAAATTACATAAAAAACTTCTCGAGGAAATCCAATAATAGAAAATGGGATACGTATTTGGAAACAATTAAAAAAATCACTAAAATTGGAATGTATACCACTGGATCTTCATACTGCAAACAATATTACTTTTAAACCCTCTAGGATGGATAAAGGTTTTTCACAATGGAAAAATTATGGAATTAATAAGATACGGGATCTCTATAGGGAAAACCTTTTTCTTTCATTTCAAGAATTACAACAAAAATATGGACTACACTCAAAAGAATATTTTAGATATTTACAAATTAGAGATTATGTTAAATCAAATACACAAGAACTTAGTAATAGAAAGACAGAAATTCTAGATGAATGTTTAAATAAACATCCGAACACAGAAAAATTAATATCATATATTTATAATATTTTATTGGAAAATGATGCACCAACGTCAGAAATATATAGGCAAGCATGGGAAAGTGAATTAGGACAATCAATCAGTTTAGAAGTATGGGAGGAAAGTTTACAATATATACACTACTGTTCATTAAATGCCAGACACTCTCTGATACAATTTAAAATTTTAAATAGATTACATATCTCAAAGTCCAAATTAAATAGAATTTTCCCAAATGTTTCTGCTATATGTGACAAATGTCAACACCTAGAAGCCAACCTAACGCACTCATTTACCAAATGTATAAAAATGACTCATTTTTGGTCAGAAAATTTTAAGATAATTTCGAAGGTAGTTAATACAAATCTGTATCCAGACTCAAAATTAATTATATTAGGTATATTAGAAACTGATCAATCACTAACAACAAAACAACAAATTTTTATCGATTATAGTTTAATAATTGGTAAAAAATTAATATTAAGATTTTGGAAAGGTCCTACCTACCCCACTATTAAAATGTTGATTACAGAAATGTCGGAGACACTTCATTTGGAAAGATTAAGACTTGTCCTCTCGGACAGGCTAGATCAGTTTAGAGGAACATGGTCTCCATTTATTGATTATCTAAAGGGACAAATTGGCTCGGTTCGAGGGCCTGACTGAAACCTGGACAGGGAATGGATGAAGAATCATATATAATAGATCACTGATATATCTCCAACGAAGTACAGAATGTTTAAAACTCCACTCACATTATTGATTTTCTACTTTTATTCTTATTTTAATTTCTTCAAAGGGCCAAATGGCCGACTCCTGTCTACTCCATTTACCTATTGTCTATTGTCCATTGTCTAAACCGAAGATAGACACAAAATGCTGGAGCAACTCAGTGGAACAGGCAGCATCATCATTCCTTCTCTCCAGAGATGCTGCCTGTCCCACTGAGTTGCTCCAGCATTTCGTGTCTCTCTTCTATTGCTACTTTGTAACTATTGCAATGCAAGATCTTAAAGCCCTGTCCCATGGTATGAGTTCATTCCAAGAGCTCTCCCGAGTTTGCCCTGATACGAACTCGGAGATTTACGGTAATGGCCACTCGTCGGTACTCGTGGCTCTTGTGGACATTTGTCAACATGTTGAAAAATCTTCAAGAGTCTTCTCGTGCTTACCTGTACCTGCCGTTAGTGTTATGAGCCGCTAAGAGAAGTCCCTGAGCTCCGACGTACCCGCTACGTTCATTTTCCGTGCTTACCACAAGTTTGATTTTTTTTTTAACTCAGGAGAGCTCTTGGAATGAACTCGTATCATGGGACAGGGATTTTAATCTTTATGAGACTTCCACAAGCCACAGTTTAGGTGAAGCATGATACCATTTTAATACCATCAAAAAGTTGCAGAGCGCTATCAAGCCCAGTAATCAGAATCAGAATCACACTTTTTTCGCCAAGTATGTTTTGCAACATACGAGAAATTTCACTGGCCAGGTCAGTCATACAATTAAAAGCAACAGACTCAAGAACGCATTTTAACACAAACATCCTCCACAATGACTCCTACACATTCCTCACTGTGTTGGAAGGTGAAATAATGTTCAAGTCCTTCCTTTTGTTCTTCCTCAGTTGGGAGCCTCGAGCCCTCCGTTGACGGGATGGTCTTGACACCCGTAGCCGGCAGCATTCGGGCCCTCCGCGTCGAGGCAATCATCTCCTGCATCGGGGGGTTGTCAGCTCCCCCGTGCCAGGCGATCGAACCTCACGTCGGGGCTGGTCAAACCTTCTGCGGCATTGGAGGGCCCGACTCAGCCTCTCCCGCAACTCCGAGCCCTTGATGGTAAGTCCGCAGGCCGCGGTGGGAGCGATCCCAGGCAAGGGATCCGCTCCGATGTTAAATCCACGCCCCGTGGTGGGGCTCATGACAGTCCGATGGTAGGCTGCAGAGCCCGGAGAATGTGATCGGAAAAATTGATCACATCTCCGGGAAGGTAGGAACTTGAAAAAAAGTTTCCCTCTATCCCCTCTCCCCTTCCCCCCACATAAAACAAACCGAAGTACATTAAAACAAACTTTTAACAAACGCTAAAAATAACAAAAAGATGAAAAAACTATTAGACTGCCGGCAGGGCTGCCATCACCCCGACGCCCCTGGTGGTCCAGGGACCACATGCCAGTTTTGAGTATTTGAATTCAGTTGGAAATATAGAGTGTGTATTATAAAAAAAACTGATTGTTAAATTGACTGCTTATGGTTAAAGCCAAAATGGTTCAATGATATCCTGATGAAAGGAGGCTGTTGATCTTACCTGACGTGACATATTTGTGTCATGAGTCGCCTTCTGTGGTTGACTAGAGACTGCTCTTTGAAACTATTCAGTCATGCTGAAGAAGGGTAATTAAGGAGAGACGATAATTGCCGACCTTCAGTGATACATCCTGAGACTAAAGTGCACAAAAAGCATACCATCCAATGGAGAAGTTGCAGAGGGAGCATCAAGACTGATTATATGACTTGTTGCCCTTAAGATGGGAAGGAAAAATTGCCGAAATAAACGTGTTTTTATTAGAGAAAGAAAGATTAAGAACGAAAAGCTGAAAGGCATCAATAAATGAAATATAAGCTGCTGTTTCTCTTCAATTTTGATTTTAAAAAAACAACAGACTAATATAAAATAGTAAGATTAAACGAGAACTTACCAGTTCGAAGGTTGATCTTTATTTTATGAGGAGTTGCGATGAGGGATTTCGTGAAGAACCTGCCAGCACGCATGCGCGACATACTTCAAAGTAGCGGTGTGGAATCACAGGACTAACAACAGAGTTACCAGTAACTTATGATCGAGGGTTGGGAGCGGAGGGCACACAATCCCTCATCGCAACTCCTCATAAAATAAAGATCAACCTTCGAACTAGTAAGTTCTCGTTTAATCTTACTATTTCATTTCGGAGTCACGTGAGTGACTTCGTGAAGACTTCAAAGCTCTGTGATTCCATGCCCTGGACCACGTCCATGCTGTCACACACCACTTATAAGGATGGACAGGAGTAATCAACTTTCCAGACTGCTTGTACTGAAAAATAATAACAATATTTATTAACAACAAAGAAAAAAACCCTCACTGGGGGACATCTGCACGTTCTTGACCTGCATCCAGCACGGCCTCCGCGAACAATGCAGGAGCGGCAACAGGCTTATTGTAAAACTGCTGGAAGGTGGCTTCGTTCGCCCATCCTGCTGTGGCAAGAATATGGTCCAGGGGCACCTCCATGACCCTTGCCACCGATGTCGATGCAGCCCTGGTGGAATGGGATTTAAAGACATTAGTGTTAATACCTGCCTCACCCAAGACAATCCTGAGCCAGCTGGAGATCGTCTGCACCGTCACTCTATGGTGAGGTTTCTTGTGGCTGATGAGCAAGTATTTCTCCATTCCCCCTCAATATTCTCGTCACTTTGACATAGTGGCGGATATGGGCAGCTAAACATAGCCTTGCATCAGCGGGGTATGCCGGAAACTTCAGCTGCAGCCCTGTGAACCCAGGCCTATGCTGCTTGAGTAATTCATCTATGAAGATGATTACTTCACCAGGGGTAGAGATCATCTTGTCGATCCTGACCTTGTGGAGTGTCTGTACCCTCTGCGCTGAAGTCAGTGCCAGTAACATCACCAGCTTCAGGGTGAGTTTGTCCAGCTCAAGCCCCTCCATGGGCGACCATGTCCTGAGCAGGGTTAATACCTTCCCAATATCCTAGGTGATGTTATAACGAGGTCTGGGCGGATTGGAATTGAATATTCCCCGCATGAGTCTGGACACCAGCCTGTTGGATCCTACCTCGATATTGAGGTAGAATGACAGCGCACTCCTGGCGCTGTTGATGGCACTGTAGCTGAGATGTTCATCGTGATGCAACCCCGCCAGGAATTCCAGTACGTCGGTGATGATAACAGAGTTGTATGCAATGTGGGAGCGGCCGCAGTAGGTTTCCCATTTCCGGATATGTGTGAGATATTGCCGCCTGGTGGACTGCCGGCATGACGCTCCAATGGTATCCATGGTTCTAGATGATAGGCCATACCGCAGTAATGGCCTGTTCAGAACCTGCAAGCCAATAAATTTAGATGACTGTAGCAGGGATGTGGTTCCCCTGACATAGGGTTTGTTACCAATTGTGGGCAACCTTCTAAGAGGACCCAAGGTTGACTGATCATGTCAAGGACCACCGGATACCATGGCTGCGTAGGCCAGTCGGGTATGATAAGAATGCCCTTAGCAGCATCTGTCTGGATTTTCCGCAATACCCGACTGATGAGGCAAAATGGAGGAAATGCATAGAAAAGCCATTTCCCCCAGTCTAGCGAGAATGTATCCATCGCCATTGCCCCAGGATCTGGTTCCCATGAAACGTATGTTGGTACCTGGTGGTTCAACCATGACGCAAAAAGGACGATATCCGGTTTACCAAATTTGGCCGTAATTTTAGCGAATATTTGGGGATCCAACATCCACTCGATGTTGTCATTGAATTTGCGTGACCTGGTATCCGCCACTATTGAGCTTACCTGGTAAATAGGTAGCTGAAATCCAAATATTCCGACGAATACACCAGAGCCAAATTGTATTTGCCAATTCATCACATGAAACTGACCTGGTACCGCCCATATGGTTTAGATATGCCACCGCAGTGGTATTATCTATTTGGAGATGGACATGAGCGTCAGTAAGGTTAGAACAATAAGCTTGCAGTCCGTGAAATGCTCCTAGCATCTCCAAATAGTTTATCCCTTGTGACAACAACAGGGTAGATTCAAGGGTGTCCCATCTGCCTCCACAACTAGAGTAGTTGTCCGTAGCTCCCCAGCCATGGGAGCTTGCGTCTGTTTGTAAGTACACCATCGGATTGGGCAAAATGATGGGTTTAAATGAGTCACAAATATTGTCAATCCACCATTGTAACTCAATCTTTGCCTTTAGAGGCAGCTGCATTGGTCTATCGAAATGTCCAGCGTTCAGTTTTAATGCTGAGATCTTGGCTCTCTGCAAATTTTGATAATGCAAAGGTCCGTATTGGGCAGCTGGAAAAAGTGCTATGATCTTGCCAATCACCTTAGCAGTTTGTTTAATTGATGGTATACTGGCCCAGACTAGATCCTTGCATACTTGGGTGACATCCCCAACTTTGTTAGTTGGTATGGTGGCCCTCATGCGATTGGAATCCACCGTGAACCCCAGATAATCCATGACCTGTGAAGGGCAGAACTGATTTATCTGGATGGATAATGAACCCCATTTTCTGAAAAATTTCCACAGTGGCTGAAACTGCCAGTTCCGCTGACTCCAGGGTGTTCCCAATAATTAGGATATCATCCATATAGGCCATCACTATATGATTTTGTCTCCTTAGTGTAGCCAGTATTGGTTTGAGCAATTTAGTAAATAATCTAGGGGCTGTGGTAACCCCATTTGGCAAGGACCTGTATTGCCAGAGCTGATCCATCCAGGTAAATTTCAAGAACTTCCTGTGGTGTTTCTGAATGGATACTGAATAGTATGCATCTTTTAAATCAATGCATGCCATAAAGCAGCCCTCAGAAATCAATAACTTGGCTGTTTCGAACGTGTCCATTTTGAAATGGGTATATTTTACAAAGGTATTCAAATGGGTCAGATCAATAATAACCCAACATCCTCCATCCTTCTTGGTTTTTGTGAATACGTTGGATACAAATTCAATTGGTTTGTGTATAGTTCTTTCTATCATGCCTTTTTCTTGTAGCCTTAAGATTTCAGCATAGCCTACTGCCGTTTCATTGCTGGACAGTGTAAATTTCCGATCTGGCATATGCTGGGATGGAGGGATTTTACCATTGATGAATTCAATCTCATGGCCTTCAATACTTTGTAAGATAAACTCATCAGAAGTGATGGTTCCCCATGCCTCCGTAAAGAACCGTAGTCTCCCACCAACATGTGAAGTTAAGCATGCAGGTGCATGAAATCCAGACCGCCTTACCTCCATGGTTACCGGCGGTCCCTGACATGTTTGGCAGGACGTGGAGGTGCTGGGTTGAGCTGATGATGCGGTGTCCGCATCTTCCATGGTGGCCGCTGGGGGCCTAGCCCTAAAAATGGCCTAGGTTGTTGAGGCTGCTGAAATTGAGGCGGAGCTGGAGCGTAGGTCCTTGCTGGTCTAACGGCAGGGCCTCGTGGCCTGAAAAATGGCACTTTCCTGGCCGGCTGCCTGGTCGAGATATGTGCCCGCATGAGTCCCACCGTCTTAGCGTGGTCATCCAGCTCCTTGACCCGCTTCGGGAGGTCTTCCCCGAACAACTGTCTGGGTGGCGGTGTAGGAGGTGCTTTGCATAACCCCGCAAATTTCGGGTTTAGAGTTGGTTTGATAATGCTCTTCCAAAAGGCGTTGATCTCATACTGTGTGTTGCACTGTAGTGCCAGAGCATCCTCCTGCTCTGGCATGTTCAGATACTCCCCGTCCACCGACCGCACAAACGCGGTAATCCCAGCAGTAAGCAGCTTCAGGATCCGTTGGAGCTTCATCTCCTGGGTTCTGATCCCTGGGCTGATATTGCCCCAAATCGGTGTATTGACAATGGGCACGTTGAGGGAGTTGCAATTCGCTAGGGCTTTGTGCCTATTCATGGCCTCCGACAGGACCTCTTCCTGAAGCTGATGGTTCGTCAGGAAGTCCACGGTGGCAGCCAGTTTGGGGTTGAGGGGTAGTCCTGATGACTCGGACAGTGCAAATTTGGTTGCAACATCCAGGAGCTCCTCCTGAGGGGCCTCCGATGTAGATGGTGCATGAACCAGGATGTCCTCATCCTCCGGCTGCCTCAGGCTTCCCGCTGACGATGGGGATAACTCCATGTGCCCTCTGGAACTAGATGTCTCCCGCCTCTGATTTTGTTGCAGGAGAAGTTCCAACATCCGCTCCATTCTGTCAATACGCCCTTCGCCCTTCGAACCCGGGCGGTCGGAGTCCTCATGTTCAACGGAACTGCTGAGGCCCCTGTCATCGGCCCGTACCTCGTCGAGGTAATCTCGGTGCCGGAAGCTGTCGCTACCAGCCGCCGCAGCGAAGCTGAGCGATTCCCGCGCGGATCCGCTCAAACGCCTCCGCTGCCTCGGAGGGCAAACGCGGTGAAAGGTCGGCACCCGACGCCTCGGCGTGGTGACCCGACATCCGCGCGGGCTTGCCGACTGCCCTAATCCTGGGCCTAGATGGCGTACGGTCCCGTCCTCCCATCCACGGGGGACTCGGTGACCGTGGCGGGACTCCACCCGAATGACTCTTTCTTGTCTTGGTGGTTGGTGTGTCGACACTGGTCCTTACAGGTCTCCCAGTGGACTTGAGTCCTGCCAATTCACCAGTCCGCAATCTAGCGGCAGGTGATATCTTTGCCCGTAAAGGGCTAGGTTGACGGGCTCTATCCCTCCCTCTCCTCCGAGGGCTCAGGGAGAAGGGCCGTGCGGCAGCACGTGAACCCTGTTTGCCCTGGTCGACCGACAAGCCCGTTGGCGACAGTGATACGGAGTCAGGGTCAACCTGCTCCGGTGGCACACCGAAATCCTGCTCCGCGGAATCCTCGCTGGAGCTCCGGTGTATCGGCGGGTCGGGTCCTTGGCGACAGGGCTCCCCGACTTCCTCGCCTTTTTCCCGGCCTGACTCGCAGGTGTAGCCGGTGATGAGGGCTCCAGGATGGGTGGCCGGCGACTCCGTGCGGACGTCCTACGGCCCTTGTTCTTCCTGTCCATGTTCCTGTTGAAAGAAAACACTCTCCCAACAGAAACCAACCAACTCAAGGTTAGTTACACTTACCTGAGCGGCCCCTTTTGAAGGGCTGGTGGTGAGCCGCGCTCCACCTCCAGCCGTCGACTGCAAGCGTTGCGACGATATGTCGCGCATGCGTGCTGGCGGGTTCTTCACGAAGTCACTCACGTGACTCCGAAATGAAATTAATAGGCCTCGAGCAAAAGTTAAAAGTTGAGAACAAGTCATATTAAAATGGTCAGGCCCTTTTGAATTGCTATCTGTTTTGGGGAAGATTTACAAAATTCATAGTTTCCAAAATTTCTCTCAGACTCCATCATGAAATAAAAGTCTACATTGTCATGCGACCACTCCGACCCACATGTAGAGAACAGTCACAGAGATGAACTTGTACCTCTGCCTGATCAGTTCTCTCCATCCATTGTCTGTGCTCCCACCTACATCAACAAGCGCAGTGGCCCATTATTCCGGCCATCACCTAAAATATGAAGAATAAGATTATTGCAGGTATAAGATTCGCTCTGAAATAGCCAGGTAAAAAAACTAATGAAGAGTTATCTTTGCTGCTTGTGCAATTGTGACAGCTGTTTATGCCTACTTTGCCAAGTTCCACATAGGGTCTTTGGTGCTGGTGGCTGCTCTTCCGAATGGAGAGGATGATGGAACGGATCCTGCAGCAAAGTCAACAGCAGGAAATGTCCAGTTCCAGGGCACTTTTGGATATATCCCCATCGTTAATGGGTAGCATGAGGCAGCCAGGAGAAGCAGAGGATATATTGGTACACGAACCAGTGGCACCTGAGGTTCCTCAGGAAGAACTTTTGGACGTGGCAGCCAAGTTTGCGTTACCCAAATCATCGGGGCAACCTCTTAAACCAAAACTGGCCGCTACCATTGACTTCCTCACCAATCGCCAACTACAGGATCAGGTCCTTGCGGAAGCCATGAATAGGTACAAAGCACCGAGTAATTGCAACTCACTCAATGTACCTATAGTAAATATACCTATTTGGGGCAATATAAGCCCGGGCATAAGAGCACAGGAGATAAAATTACAAAGAATCCTAAAATTGCTCACGTCTGGGATTACCGCTTTTGCGAGGTCGGTGGACGGGCTGGATTTAAACACCGAACAGGATGCTCTTGCATTATTGTGTAACCCGCAATATGAGATAAATGCGTTTTGGAAAAGTACCATCAAGCCCACTCTAAATCCCAAATTCGCGGGGCTATGCAGAGCATCTCCAACACTACCACCGAGACAACTATTCGGGGAAGACCTACCGAAGCAGGTCAAGGATTTAGACGACCATGCCAAGACAGTGGGTCTTATGAGGTCGCACACCTCGACCAGACAAATGGCCAGGAAAACGCCATATTCCAGGCCACGGGGTCAAACCGAAAGGCCAGCAAGGACCTACATACCTGCGCCTCCACAATACCAGCAATTCCAACATCCGAGGGCTTTTTTAGGGCAAGGCCCACAGCGGCCAGCATGGAAAATGCGGCAACTGCATCACCAGCACAACCCAGCACCTCCACGTCCCACCAAACATGCCAGGGACCACCAATAACCATGGAGGTAAGGCGGTCTGGATTTCATGCACTTGCATGTCTAACCTCACATGTTAGAGGGAGATTATGGTTCTTTAAGGAGGCATGGGATACCATCACTTCAGATGAGTTTATTTTACAAAGTATTCAAGGCCATGAGATTGAGTTTATAAATGGTCAACTTCCTCCACCTCAGCAAATGCCAAATCGCAAATTTGCACTTTCCAATTAGGAAGTAGCAGAAGGCTATGCTGAAATCTTGAGATTACAAGAAAAAGGAGTGATAGAAAGAACTATCCATGAACCAATTGAATTTGTATCCAACATTTTCACAAAAACCAAGAAAGATGGTGGATGTCGGGTTATCATAGATCTAACCCATTTGAATACCTTTGTAAAATATACCCATTTTAAAATGGACACGTTCGAGACAGCCAAATCTCTGGTTTCCAAGGGCTGCTTCATGGCATGCATTGATTTAAACGATGCATACTATTCGGTATCCATTCAGAAACATCCCAGGAAGTTCTTAAAATTTACCTGGATGGATCAACTTTGGCAATATAGAGCTTTGCCCAATGGGCTTACCACAGCCGCCAGATTGTTTACTAAATTACTCAAGCCAGTGTTAGCAACACTAAGGAGACAAAACCATACTGTTATGGCTTACCTGGATGATATCCTTATCATTGGGAATACATTGGAATCAGCAAATTTGGCAGTTACAGCCACTGTGAAATTATTTCAAAAAATGGGATTTATTATCCATCCAGATAAATCAAAGTTCTGTCCTTCACAGATCATGGACTATCTGGGATTTACGATTGATTCCAATCGAATGATTACCACCATACCAAATAACAAAGTTGGGGATATCATTGAAGCATGTAATAATCTGGTCTGCGCCAGTATACCATCAATCAGACAAGCTGCCAAGGTAATTGGGAAAATGGTGGCAGCTTTTCCAGCTGCTCAATTCGGACCTTTACATTATCAAAATTTGCAAAGATCCAAGATTTCAGCATTAAAATTGAATGCTGGACATTTTGATAGACCCATGCAGCTGCCATTCAAGGTAAAAATTGAGTTACAATGGTGGATTGACAATATCCGTAACTCATTCAAACCCATCATTGTGCCTCGTCCGTTGGTGTACTTACAAACAGACGCAAGCTCCCATGGCTGGTGAGCTACGGACAACAACACAAGTTGTGGGGGCAGATGGGACACTCTTGAATCTACCCTTTTGTTATCACAAGGAATAAATTATTTGGAGATGCTAGGGGCATTCCACGGACTTAGAGCTTATTGTTCAAACATTACTGACACTCATGTCCATCTCCAAACAGACAACACCACTGTGGTGGCCTATCTAAATCATATGGGTGGTACCAGGTCAATTTCATGTGATGAATTGGCAATACAATTTGGCTCTGGTGCATACAACGGAATATTTGGATTTCAGCTACCTACCTACCAGGTAAGCTCAATACAGTGGCGGACACCAGGTCACGGAAATTTAATGACAACATTGAGTGGATGTTAAATCCCCAAATGTTCGCCAAAATTACAACCAAATTTGGTAAACCGGATATTGACCTTTTCGCGTCACGGTTAAACCATCAGGTACCAACATATGTATCATGGGAACCAGATCCTGGGGCAATGGCGATGGACGCTTTCTCGCTAGACTGGGGGAAATGTTTTTTCTACGCATTTCCTCCATTTTGTCTCATCAGTCGGGTATTGCGGAAAATCCAGTCAGATGCTGCTAAAGGCATTCTTATCATACCCGACTGGCCTACACAGCCATGGTATCCGGTGGTCCTTGGAATGATGAGTGAACCATGGGCCCTCTGAGAGAATTGCCCACAATTGGTGACGAACCCTGTTACAGGGGAACATCATCCCTGCCATAGTCATTTGAAATTATTGGCTTGCAGATTCTGAATAGACCATTAATGCAGTATGGTTTCTCGTCAAGGACTATGGATCCAATTGAAGCATCCTGCAGGGAGTCCACAAGACAGCAATATTTAACGCAAATCAAGAAATGGGAAACCTACTGCGCCCGCTTGAACATTGCATATGACTCCGTCACCATAACAGATGTGCTGGAATTTCTTGCGGGGTTGCATCATGACGAACACCTCAGCTACAGTGCCATCAATAGCGCCAGGAGTGCGCTATCATTCTACCTCAATATCGAAGTAGGATCCAATAAACTGGTGTCCATATTGATGCGGAGAATATTTAATTCTAACCCACCCAGACCCCGTTACAATGTTACCTGGGACATTGGGAGAGTATTATCCCTACTCAGGACATGGTCGCCCATGGCTGGGCTCGATTTGGACAAACTCACCCTGAAGCTGGTGATGTTATTGGCACTTACCTCAGCACAAAGGGTACAGACGCTTCAAAAGATCAAGATTGACAGAATGGTCTCTACCCCAGAGATAGTAATTTTCTATATTGATGAATTACTAAAGCAGCATAGACCTGGGTTCACAGGGCTGCAGCTGGTGTTTCCAGCATACCCTGCTGATGGTAGGCCATGTTTAGCCACTCATATCCGCCACTATATTAAAGTGACGCGGAATTTAAGGGGAATGGAAAAATATCTGCTAATCAGCCACAAAAAACCACACCATAGAGTGTCGGTTCAGATGATCTCTCAGGATCGTCTTGGACGCAGCAGGTATTGACACTAATGTCTTTAAATCCCATTCCACCAGGGCTGCATCGACGTCGGCGGCAAAGGTCATGGAGGTGCCCATGGACCATATTCTTGCCACAGCGGGATGGGCTAGTGAAGCCACTTTTCAATGGTTTTACAACAAACCTGTTGCCGCTCCTGTAATGTTCGCGGAGGCCGTGCTGAATGTGGGTCAAGAACATACAGCTACTCCCCAGTGACGGTTTTTTTCTTTGTTATAATTAATAAATATTATTATTTTTCAGTACATCCAGTCTGAAAACTTGATTACTCCCATCCATCCTTATAGTGGTGTGTGTGAGAAAATGGACGTGGTCCAGGGCATGAAATCACAGAGCTTTGAAGTCTTCACGAAGTCATTCACGTGACTCAGAAATGAAATAGTAAGATTAAACGAGAACTTACCAGTTTGAAGTTTGATCTTTATTTTATGAGGAGTTGCGATGAGGGATTTCGTGCCCTCCGCTCCCAACCCTCGATCATAAAGTCAACTGGTAATTCGAGTCTCTTCAATCTTACTACAACAAGTCATTTCTTTCTTTGTTGGTTCTGTAATTCCACACCGCTGCTTTGAAGAATGTCGCGCATGCGTGCTGGTGGGTTCTTCACGAAATCCCTCATCGCAACTCCTCATAAAATAAAGATCAAACTTCAAACTGGTAAGTTCTCGTTTAATCTTACTATTTTATACCATTCAGGTAAGTTTCTTATCTTCCACAGCTTGTGTAATTAGAATTCAATTCCCTCGTTTTTGATTTGAAATATACATTGTCCATTTGAGTAATTTATTCACAACCAGATGTCAATGCTGCTTAAAATGTCCGCATGATTTTCAGATCTGTAAAGGAACTTCTTGCCAATAGCTGGCAGGCTACCAACTTAAAAAAAAGAACACTGTAAAATAAACAAGACACGAGTACAAAAATATTCAAGTCCACAAAGTGCAGGAGGTGGTCCATTGTGTTCTGTTGCCGAGGTACGATTAGAATTGTGTGGGTTGGTTCAAGAAGCTGATAGGTATGGGAAACTTGCTGTTCCTGAACCTGGTATGGTGCAACTTCAGGCCTCTGTACTTCCTGCCCAATGATGGCAACAAGATGAGGGAATGGCTTGGATGCTGGGGATCCTTAATGATAAATGCCACCTTCTTGAGGCACGGTTTCATGGCAAATACTATCAATGAAGGGGAAGGCTATGCATGTGATTGATTGGGCTGAGTCCACCACACTCTACGGCCTATTCTGTTCCTCTGCATTATAATTGCAATTGCTGACCATGACGCAGCCATTCAGTTTGGTACACTAGTGCGTCAGCGGATCTCAATCATTTCCCCTTTCTGAAGACAACGATTAGTTCCTTGGACTTGATGATGTTGAACGAGAAGTGGTTATTTTGGCATCACACAACCAAGTGTTCCACCTCTCCCCATACATCGCACCCATAATTGCACCAGTAACAGTGGTGTGTTGGCATTGGAGCTGTTCTAAGCCCTACAGTCATGGGTGTAAATAGCATTAAGCAGGGGGCTAAGCATGCAGCCTTCAGATGCATCTGCATGGATGGTCAGTGAGGGGTTCTGCAGATTGAGATTTGCCGATGAGGAAATCAAGGATCGTTCCAAAGCAAGATACTGAGGATCCGGTCTTGGAGCTTGCTGATGAGTTTGGAGGGGATGGTAGTGTGTAATGCTAAGCTGTAGTTGATGCTCAGCAGCCTGATATATGTGTTCCTATTGTCCAAATGATCCAGGGCAGATTGGAGAGCTGGTGAGATGTCATCTTCTGTTGACCTGTGGTGGTGATAGGCAGAATTCAAATGGTTCTAGATAATTTCTGAAGCAGTAGTTAATTTGCATCATAACCAACCTCTCAATCATCCTCATCAACATCATCATCATTGAAAACAACGGGGAAGGTACCTTACAATGCTATGTACGACAATGATCAACTGAAGTGTGGATGGCCATTGCTAGCTAGGAGCTCATCCACCCTTTGACAGGTCAGGCTTTTGGTCCTGCTGGGGGGTCCACAGCCCCCTCCTCACTTGGCAAACCAGGTGGGGGAGTCAGTTTAGTCGCCGACTCTTCAACCATGGAGCAGATGGCATGGGATTACATCGTACCCGTGGCGGTGGGAACTCCCCCCAACCTGACCTCTCAAAGCATTTTATTATAGACGGAATTTGGTGAAAGCCCCATTATATACTTTGAAAAGTTTAACTTTCAATTGAGTGCAATGCATATGCAAGTTACTATTTCTAAAA
Organism: Raja brachyura; assembly: GCA_963514005.1. Next base: position 63,569,095 of record OY740782.1, read on the forward strand.
ATGGTTAAAAAAAAGAAAGTTATTTAACATGCAGGGGGTCAGGCAGCATTTGAGGAAAGAAATGGGTTCTCTTGCCATGTCAAAGAACCTTCATTAGAACTGGGAAAATAAGATTGTTTTAAGAGGGATGAGTAGGTCAAAAGGAAAACCTTGAGTGGTCAGTACCTGGGTTGCCTATTTTGTCAATGATTACAGAACCAATAAGTTGATAAATTAATGATATGTTGCATTTCCTACATTTGCCTGCGAGAGAGCCTTGAAAAGGGGAGTCGGTTATGGAGATGGAATCGCAGCCTAGGGAGATGTGATGGGAAAATTCCAACAAAGATGCAGAAAGTGGTGTGGAAAATGGGTCTGTTTTTAAATTTGAATGTGGAGGCTGGTAAGGTAAAAGGTGAGGGAAAAGGACAGGCTATATTTGTTCTATCCAGACAAGAGCAGAAGTGTGGAAATGGATGATACATGGTCAAGGTATCAGGCAGCTATAGTACCTTGGAAGCCGTGACTAAGGAAAAGGGAGGACATCTCAGATACATCTGTAAGGAAAGTCTTGTAATCAGAGCAGATGGGTGAACTAAGAAATTGGAGTCTTCATAGGAAGCAAGGTGGATGAAAGTATAGTCGAAATAGCTGTGAGTTTGTGGGCTTGCTATGGACACTGGAGGCTAATATATACCCTGATATGTAGGCACAAAAATCCATAAGGGTAATGAAAGTGTTCGAGATGGATCATCTGAAATTGAGAGCAGGATAGAAATCAGATATAAAAAATATGAACATTTCAAGTTCAGAGTAAATTCAATAAGCAGTATCAACAAAGTTGAGTTGAGAGAGGGTTTTATTTTCAGATTTCCTATACAAACATAATTTAAATCCAAAAGCAACAGGTTATCATGTCAATATCAGAAGTAGGCCCCCCTTGGTCATAACTGACCTTGGGTAATGCATCCTGGTCGGATGCAAGCCTGGGCGATGTCATATGGAGGACAGGCTGTTGCCCATGCAGCACGTCCCTACTCTCCACGTCACTGATCGATCCAAAGGAACAGCAGGGCTGTTACAGTTTGGCACCAGCACCATCGCAGGAGCTGCCAGAGCGAGGTTGTAGACAACGACGAACTGCCTTAGGGGCTCCGACTCTGGATTTTCTTGAGGTTTACTCTTGGAGCCTTTTCCATGACTGGATATGGCCGCTAGGCAGTGGAGGTTTTAAATCAGAGTTTTCCCTCTCCTAGATGGACTGCCTTCCCAGGCTGTCAAGCTCCATCTGCCCGAGACTCGTGGGGGTGGGAGCGTCTACCTTTCCGTGCAGGTCTATAGCACCTGCCCACTGCCCATATCACTTACCTGCTTATAGACACAAAATGCTGGAGTACCTCAGCGGGTCAAGGAGCATCTCTGAAGAGAAGGTGTAAGTGACCTTTCGGGTGGGAACACTTCTTCAGACTGGTAGTCTGAAGAAGGGTTCCAACTTAGATGTTACATACTCTTTTTCTCCATAGATGCTACCTGACCCGTTGAGTTACTCCAGCATTTTGTGTCTATCTTAGGTGTAATCCAGCATCTGGAATTCCTTCCTACTCAATAATCTGTTTGTTGAACATGCTGTGTACAAATTGATCTGCCCATTGTAACCCTGTTGACATTGAAGAAAAAGGATATCAAGTGGGAATACTTCAGTATTGTCCAAAGATTAAAAAAAACATCACTGCCTTGCGCTGATGAGTTGATGCAGTGTCTATACCGCATTTGTTTCGGAGCAGAGAAATAATAATCGGAATAAGATAATGCAAAGAATGATAAATCAGGGAGCAAAATTAGAGGACAATCATGGACAAATCCCAGTGCATGAGAATTAGCAGTTTTAAGGTGATAGTTAACAACAAAGGAATTCTGTCCAGTAAGCTTTGTTTAGAAAGTCACATATTATGTGTAAGACTAACTCAGCGGGTCAGACAGCATCCCTGGAGAACATCGATAAATGACGTTTCGGGTCGGAACCCATCTTCAGACTCCAACGTTTTGGGTCAGGACCCTCCTTCTGTGTTGACCTGAAGTATTACCTATCCATATTCTCCAAGTATGCTGCCTGCCCTCTGAGTGACTCCAGCAGGTTGTGTCCGTTTTTTGCTAAACCAGCATCTGCAGTTCCTTGTTTCAAAAGTATCATACGAATGGATGACAAGAAACGGTTAGATATTCTTGGGAAAATTGTTACTTTGCAACATCATTTAACTATGCTGCTACAAATAACCATTCATATATTATTTATGCAAGGATAAAAATATCATTTTGAGCAAATAACTACAAATAATGGCAATGTATATTTGTTCTCTGATGCAACTTAAGCAACATTTTTAATGCAGAGTACACAAAATGCTGGATAAGCTCAGCAGGTGCAGCAGCATCTATGGAGTGAAGGAGATAGGTAACGTTTTGGGCCAAAACCCTTCTTCAGACTGATAGGGGGTGGGGGAGGTGGGGCTAAGAAAGGAAAAAGGAGGAGGAGGAGCCCAAGGGCTGGGGGAGAGATGGGAAGGGGAGGAGACAGCAAGGGTCAACAGAATTGTGAGAATTCAATGTTCATGCCAAGAGGATGCAGACTCCCCAAGCGGAAGATGAGACGCTGTTTCTCCAAATTGTGGTGTTGCCCACTCTGGCCATGGAGGAGGCCCAGGACAGAGAGGTCGGATACGGAATGGGAGGGGGAGTTGAAGTACTGAGCCACCAGGAGGTCGGGTTGGTTATTGCGGACCGAGCGGAGGTTTTCGGCGAAACGATCGCCAAGCTTACGCTTGGTCTCACCGATATCGATCAGCTGGCATCTAGAGCAGCGGATGTAATAGATGAGGTTGGAGGAGGTGCAGGTGAACCTCTGACGGATCTGGAAGGACTGCTTGGGTCCATGAAAGGAGTGGAGGGGGGAGGTAAAGGGACAAGTGTAGCATCTCTTGCGGTTGCAAGGGAAAGTGCCCGGGGAATGGGTGGTGCGGGAGGGAAGGGAAGAATTGAGAAGAGAGTTAGGAAGGGAGCGGTCTTTGTGGAAGGCAGACGGGGGGGAGATGGGAAGATATGGCGAGTGGTGGGGTCACGTTGGAGGTGGCGAAACTGGCGGAGGACTATCTGTTGTATGTGCCGGCTGGTGTGGTGAAAGGTGAGGACCAAGGGGACTGCCCTTGTTGCGAGTGGTGGGATGGGGAGAGAGGGCAGTGTTGCGGGGTACGGAGGAGACCCTGGTGTGAGCCTCAACTATATTTGGGAGGGGAATCCCCGTTCTCTGAAGAATGAGTACATTTGTGATGCCCTGGTGTGGAACACCTCATCCTGTGCAGATGCGGCATAGACGGAGGAATTGGGAATAGGGGATGGAGTCCCCTTTCAGGAAGCAGGGTGGGAGGAAGAGTAGTCCAGGTAGCCGTGGGAGTCAGTGGGTTTACAATTGATGTCGGTCAGAAGTGTATCCCCTGCGATGGAGATGGTGAGGTCAAGGAATGATAGGGAAGTGTCGGAAATGGTCCAGGTGTATTTGAGTGCCGGATGGAAGTTGGTGGTGAAACGGATGAGTCAGTTGTGTGTGGGTGCAGGAGGTGACACCAAAGCAGTCATTGATGTAACGGAGGTAGAGGTCGGGGATGGGGCCCTGGTACGCCGTGAACAAGGATTGTTCGACGTACCCGACAAAGAGGCAGGCGTAGCTGGGGCCCATGCATGTGCCCATAGCTACACCTTGTATATGGAGGAAATGGGAGGAGTCAGAAGAGAAGTTATTGAGGGTAAGGACCAGCTCTGCTAGGTGGAGGAGTGTGTCAGTAGACGGGTATAAGTTGGTTCTCCGGTCGAGGAAGAACCGGAGGGCTTTGAGACCATCCTGGTGGGGGATGGAGGTGTAGAGTGATTGGAATTCCATGGTGAAGATCAGAGGATGGGGGGTTACACAAAAAGCTGGAGAAACTCAGCGGGTGCAGCAGCATCTAAGGAGCGAAGGAGATAGGCGACGTTTCGGGTCGAGACCCTTCTTCAGACTGTGGGTCTGGGCTTGGAGAATGGAATGCGCAGAGACGACGGAGAGTGCCTGAGGTGTCTTGAACATAGGTGGGGAGGAATTTAACCAAGGGGGATAGGATGGAGTCAAGGTATGTGGAAATGAGTTCAGTGGGGCATGAACAGGCAGAGACAATGCGTCTGCCGGGGCAGTCACGTTTGTGGCTTTTGGGGAGAAGGTAAAATTGGGGAACGATGAGGTTGGAGGCTCGGAGGGGCAGGGAGCCGGAGTTGATGAAGTCGGTGATGGCTCGTCAGTGGGGTCATGGTCCAAGGATAAGTAGGAGGAGGTGGCCGAGAGTTGGCGTGTGGCCTCAGCTTTTAGAGCACATCTGACTCGGGAACCTGCTTCACAGAAATATGTCCCAAATATGTGTGGGATGGAATCTGCAACCTGTGGGTGGAATTCATGTTGATCCTTTGGTCAGTCTTTGGTGTCTACCTTCACATCATCTTTTGGTATCAGTGCAATTGGTTGTAAACAATTGTTACTTTAAAGCGACGACATACACAAAATGCTGGAGTAACTCAGCGGGACAGGCAGCGTTTCTGGAGAGAAGGAATGGGTGAGGGTTTGGGTCGAGACCCTTCATCAGACTGGAAAAGACACGTACTCCTTTTATCCACAGAATCTGTTTGTCCCGCTGATTTACTCCAGCATTTTGTGCCTATCTTCGGTGTAAACCAGCATCAGCAGTGCCTTCCTACAGATTGTGTCTGTTACTTTAAAGCTGTCACCACTCTAAAGATTGTGTTATTTGGCTAACAGTTCTCTAGGTTGCAATAATGTTGTATGAAACATTCCGGGTGAGTTGCAAAGAGCCCTTTAATATATGCACACTTTGGGCTCATTGTGACTCATCTGTTAGTTTGTACCCTCTGCAGTCGGCTCTTCTGGAGGTTAAGCATCCATTGAGTTTGCATACGATGCAATCTGCAATTTATTTTGCATTTTTGTTGTTATTGAATTGAACTATAACCCTGACTGTTAGCTACTGCTCATGGAGCATCAGGTTTGTTACTGATTGCTCAACATAGGCAATCACAAAAGTTGCATTCTGAAGTGGAAATGGCGGGATGTTAATTTTAGAGTGCGAAGCAGCTGGATTCATTGGTGTCTATCCAACTTCTGAATCTTCTAGCCTTTTGATGTTTGAAAAAAATGAAGGTGGTGTCAGCCACCTGTGACTAGATATTACATTAATTCAACCCCAAGCTGAATAATTTCTACATAAAATTCAGTTGCACGGCTCCATGAAATGTGTTTTTTTATTATTATTCTGTAATACTTTAGGGCGGCACAGTGGCGCAGCGTTAGAGTTGCTGCCTTACAGAGCCAGAGACCCAGTTGCCATCCTTTCTATAGGTACTATCGGTATGGAGTTTGCATGTTCTCCCTGTGACCGCATGGGTTTTCTCCGGGTGCTCGGTTTCCTCCCACATTCCAAAGTCGTGCAGCTTTGTAGGTTAATTGGCTTCTGTAAATTGTCCCTAGTGTGTAGCATGGAACCAATGTACAGGTGATATATGGTTGGTATGGCCTCGGTGGGCCAAAGATCCTGTTTTTCCATGCGGTATCACTAAACTAAACTAAACTAAACTAAACATAATTTTATTCTCTATATTTGTGCCACTGAATGCACTTGTTGTGACAGTCTGATGAATGGACATTTATTAGTTTAGTTTAGAGATACAGCTCGGAAACAGGCACATCAGCCCATCAAGTCCGCTCCGACCAGTGATCTCCATACATGAGCACTATCCTCCACACACTAGGGACAATTTACAATCTTTACCAAGGCCATTTAACCTACAAACCTGTACGTCGTTGGCGTGTGGGAAGAAACCGGAGCGCCCGGAGAAAGCCTGGGAGATCACAGGGAGAACGTACAAACTCCGTCCATCTGAGGCCATTTTATTTGAATAAAGCATGTTCAAAGTATATGTTTTACAGAAAAGAGGATACTTGGCCCGGCGGTGTCCACTGCCACATATTTCTTCAGACATCTGGCAGATGCTGCCTTCCCCAACTACCAGCAGGTACTCTCCAATAACACTTCAAAAATCCACACTTCCTGTCAGCACTGGTAAAGCTCGTGTTGATTCCTCAGTATAAGTAAATTCCTTTGAAGAGCTTTTTTTAAAATAAACCTCTGCTTCTGTGGTTTGAACAGAATGCCTCTCTCTGGTGGCTGGTGCCCTGGGATTATTTTATACTTCCTGAGAAAGCCAGGAAATGATAACAACAATAAGAGCTCGTATTTGTGGAGCACCTTTCGTGTTGCAATACATCCCATGGTGCTTTACAAAGTATTGCTGAGCCAAATGTAGAGGATAATGAAGAACTGATCAAATAACTAGATTTTAAAGAGTACCAGACAGGAGTCCAGTGAGGGAACTTCAAAGCTTAGAGCCTTGCCTAACCATAGACTCAGCTACCAAAAGTAGGCAATTAAAATAGGGCATGGCCAAGGCCAGATATTGGAGAACAGTCATGTCTTGGTAAATTAAAGGAGGAGAAGGGGGAAGCAGAAACCGGGAGATATTATTATTGTAAGAAGGAACTGCAGATCAAAACAAAGATAGACATCACATTTTGTGTCGAGACACTTCTTCAATCTTCCTGCCTGTCCCGCTGAGTTACTCCAGCATTTTGTGTCTATCTTCGGAAGATATTATTATATGGGTAAGAATTGAAAGTTAATGTGTTGCATAACTGGAAAGCAAAAACAGGTCAGCAAGCATAGCAGGAATGGATGATCACGCCGTTGTCGGGATCAGAACGCCAGCAGGCCATTTCATTTTTACCTCAAGACCATGAAGAGCAGATTAAGAGGATGCGGCTAGCAATGGTCAAGTCTCAAAGGAATAAAGATGTGAGTGAGATTTTCAGCAGATGATATGCAGAAGCACAGACAGCTGATATAATGGAGGTACAGAACATTGAAGTCCCACGTCATCAGATTCAGAATCAACTACTTTCTTACAACATGGCAGGTTCCTGAATTGACTCGCACAACCTTAATCCTATCATGACAACAGAACAGTATGGGCCATCTCTTGCAGTACCATGGACTTGTTTTATAATTGTGTACGGGAGAACTGCAGACGCTGGTTTAAACCGAAGACAGACACAAAAAGCTCCAGAGCTTTTCAACGGGTCAGGCAGCATTTCTGGAGAGAAGGAATAGGTGAAAATTTGAGTCGAGACCCTTCTTTAGATGGTCTGAAAGGGTCTCGACTTGAAATGTCACCTACTCCTTCTCTCCAGCGACGCTGTCTGACCCGCTGAATTAATCCAGCTGTTTGTGTCTGTATTCTTGTTTTATATTTGTTTGGCACTAACATTTTTTTTATTTGCTGTCTTTTTATTCACATGGCCTTCTATAATTTATATGTCATTTAAATATTTCATTGTTTTTCTGTGTGGTCTGATTCTATGTGCCTGTGATGCTGCACAAGATGTTAATTGTCTCTTTTCTTCTTCACCATATTTGTGCATAAGACAATAAACTTGACATGACGATGAAGAAAAGAGCACAAAAGAAAGCAAAGATGTGAAACAGTTTTGTTTTTCTTTGTGCAGCAGGCATGCATATTTCATGGGTACAAATCAGAAGGAAACAGATGTACAGACCCATTACAGGAGGTGTTTGCCACTTTAATGCATCACTTGCACGTTCAAGAATCCCCCAGGAATATTTCCGCTGGAACAGACCAAAACATTTAAATGCCATGCTAATGAGACAGAGTTGACATCAGCATGCCTCTTGTCTCATTTCTCTGGGTCTTAGCTTGGCAGGAGCCCAAACTCACCGGCAAATAACAATCAGTGTAAATCTAAACGCATGCCATTTCTCCACAGTCTGCACAGGGATTGTACAATAAAGTGGGTATTCAAAAAAAAATCCCATGTGGAAGAATTTTTAAATTGGGAGAAACAATGTTAATATTTTTCCTGGCACATTATTATTGCTGGTATTTTTTCCTGCAGTGACATTCATTTTTCTAGCAGAAACAAAAAGCAATGTCAAGAGGAATTAATGCTATCTAATATTTACAGATTGGTTGTCAGAGTACATAAGTGAGGACAAAATCAGCCAATTGGGAAATGGGATATAAATGAAGCATTTACACATTTTCCGGGAAGAAAGAGACAACAAAATAACAGTTGTAACAGATAGATTTTTAAAGAATGATCACTCTCATTCAGATAGTCTATTGTTACTTTGCAGTTGATCTAAATAAAGGTCTTGTTCTTTGTTCTAAAGGATTGTTATTGAAAATAAAGATTGTTCATTAAAAATATTATGGCAAAGGTGGTGCAAAATGAAGCAGGATGAGCAGGCCAGAATTATTAATCCTACAGTTTTGCCACCCGCGAAGTAATCAACTGGGAATTCGACTGAGCAGCACACTGCTGTGATTTATGAATGAAGGACATCTGAAGCCAATGAGGTCATTGAATTATAGAATCATATTGCCTGAAAACAGACCCTTCATCCCAATTCATCCATGCTGACCAAGATGCCTCACCTAAGTTGGTCTTAGTTCCCACATTTGCCTTGTATCCCTATAAACCTTTCTTATCCATGTACCTTTCCAAGTTTATTTTAAATGTTGCAATAGAACCTGCCTCCACTACCTCCTCTGGCAGCTCATTCCATACACCCACCTCCCTCTGAGTGAAAACGATGCCCCTCGGGTACCTATTAAATCTTGTTCCTCTCACCTTAAACCTATGTCCTTAGGTTCTTGATTTCCCTATTTTGGATAAAAGTCTCTGTGCATTTACTCTATCTATTCCTCTCATGATTAAATACACCTCTATAAGATCGCCCCCTTAGCCTCCTGTACAGCAAGGAATAAACACCTAGCCTGCTCAATCTTTCCCTTTAGCTCATTTTAATAACTACTTCAATAGCAACCAAAGGGCATGGGATAACTAATAAGATCACATTGCTTAAACTCTCCAAAGTGGGGCAGCAAAGTGGTGCAGCTGGTAGAGTTGCTGTCTCACATCGCCAGAAACCTGGGTTCAATCATGAACTTGGGTGCTATCTCGGTGGTGTTTGCACGTTCTCCCTGTGACCATCTTAGTTTCCTCCTTATAGCTCAATTCAATAACAACAAAAATCTATGCAGATTGCAAATTGCAGATTGCATCGTATGCAAACTCAGTGGGTACTTAACCTCCAGCAAAATTTACTGCAGAAGGTACAATCTTTTTTTTAAATAATATTTTTGTTAGAAGCATATGCATATCATAATACAAACATTTCTTATATATCAATCCTACATTGCTAATAGGTGGGAGTCCAGCTATCAAAATAATAGTGGTCCTCCTTTATCAGTTGTATATTAACTCTGCTTCTATTTAGTTGTTTTGTTTATAGATAGAAAGTAAGATTTTTTTTTTAAAAGGCATGATAAAGAAGAATGGAATAATTTATCAATAATAATACAACTTTGGAGATAGGTCCGTAAGTTATAAAACATAACTATTCATCTGACCCTGAGCTCGAGTTTCAATCAGATTCCCGTGCTGAACCAATTTACCCCTTCAAAAAATCAATAAATGGAGACCATATTCTATCAAATAATTCTTGTTTGTCAAATAAGACAAGTTTAGTTCTTTCCAAGTGTAAGATCTCCAACATTTCCATAATCCACATTTTAATTGTGGAGGTTATAGGACCTTTCCAAAATTTTAATATTAATTTTTTCCCAGTTATTATACTATAATCAAGAAAGTTTGTTTGTTTTGTTGTAAGTCTAAAGCTTTGTTCTGATATTCCTAATAATATTAGTTTTGAGTCGGGATTCAATTTGGTATTGACGACCAGAAATTATTTTGAAAATATCCTTCCAGAAATGTTTGATTTTTATACAATTTACAAAAGTATGACATTTACAATTTACAAATGTTGACATTTATCACACATAGGAAAAATATGTGCAAAGATTCTATTTAATTTTGTTTTAGAATAATGTAGTCTATGTAATACCTTAAATTGTATTAAGGCATGTCTGGCATTTAACAAGCATTGATGTATATGTTGTAGACTTTCGTCCCAAATATCTTTTGTTATAGGTTGGCCTAATTAATTTTCCCATGTTTGTCTATATGATTCCGTCTGTGGGACCTCACTATCTAAGAGGGTATTATAAATATGAGATATTAATTTTTCTGTATTAGGATGTTTATTCAAACATTCATCAAGAGTTTTTCTGGTTCTCTAGTTCTATAATCTTGTGTATTTGGTTTACCATAATTTCTAAGTTGTAAAGATCTGAAAAAATATTTGAATGTAGTCCATAAATCTGTTGTAACTCCTGAAATAAAAGAAAAGTGCCTTTCCTATAGAGATGTCCCATCTTTTTAATTCCATAATTTTTCCATTGTGTAAAGCCTTTATCCAACATAGAGGGTTGAATAAAGGGTTGAATAAAGGGTTGCTTACAATGGGAAGAAAGAGTGATACATTTGCTAATTTTAAAGTTTTTTTTAAAATTCCAAATTCGTATACCACTATATATTATAGGGGTTTCACTATAGTTTTTTTTTGTGCAATTTTGTGGGAGCTAACATAATCGAGCCAATTTCAAAAGGCAAGCAGTCTTCCTTTTCCATCTTTAACCAGTCTGGTTGCTGATCCATTTCGTCCAAACAGAAATTCATATTTTTGGTATTGACTGCCCAGAAATAAAACAAAGAATTTGGTAAAGCGAAACCTCCATTCGTCTTTGATTTACATAGATTTTTTTTTACTTATTCTATGATTCTTATAATCCCAAATAAAGCTTGTAACAATGGAATCAACTTAAAAAAAAAAAAAATTGGGGAGATATTTCGGGATTGATTGAAAGAGGTCCTATAATTGCGGTAAAAATATCATTTTTATAGCATTAATTCTACCAAACATTCTACCAAATAGGAAGTGTTTTCCAATACTGAATATTGTTATGCAGTGTATTCAGTAAAGGTGAGAAGTTTAATTTAAATAAAGAAGCATATGCCTTTGTTACATAAATTCCTAAATATTTAAGTTTTTCCTTGACTATTTTAAAAGGGGATTGTTGCAATGTATGTAAATTGAGTTCCTTTATTGGCATGATTTTGCTTTTATTCCAATTAATTCTATATCCCAAAAACAAACTACATTGAGTTATTAGATTCAATAAGTTGGGAATGCTAGTTTCTGGGTTTGTAATATATATATATATATACATCATCTGCATATAAAGACATTTTATTCACTGTGTCTTCAGTATTATACCCATATATTTCTGGATGGGGTCTAACACTTCCTGCTAATGGTTCAATAGCGAGAACGAATAATAATGGAGATAGTAGGCAACCTTGTCTACAACCTCTAGATAAGTTAAATTTAGTTGATAACATTTGGTTTGTTAATATTCTAACTGTTGGGTTTACATATAAGAGTTTAATCCATGTGCAGTACTTCTCGCCCAGATGGAATTTTTCCATCACCGAAAATAGATATGACCATTCGACCTGATCAAATGCTTTTTCAGCATCTAACAAAATGATTGCTAGGTCTATGTTTGCAATTCTATTTGAATATACAATATTGAATAATCATCTCAAATTACTCATAAGATGAGTAACGTTTTGGAATAAAACCTGTTTGGTCGTAGTGTATTAATGTGTTAATCACTAAACTTAATCTATGTGCTAAGATTTTAGTTAATATTTTCTGATCAGTATTTAGGGGAGCTTTTACTCTATATGAGCCTGGGTCTTCAAGGTCCTTATCTGTTTTTGGTATAAATGTTATTGTGGATTCGTTTAAAGTTTCTGGCAGTTTCTGTTGAGTAAAAGCATACATATACAGTGTCTGTAAGCGTGGGGAAATCAGATCATAAAATGTTTTATAAAATTCAGAGCTGCAGCCTTTCCATTTTTTAAAGATCTAATAAACTCTTCGATATCTTTTACTGTTATTTCAGCACCTACTGATTCTCTCTCTTTCAAATCTAAACCTGTAAGATTACATTTCTGTAAAAATGCTCCCATTCCTGCAGATTGTTCTGTCATTTTAGTTGAGTAAAGTTTTTGATAGTATTGTAGAAATCTGATATCTTTGGGTAGTGTTAATATTTCTCCCTTATCTGATCTAATTTTGTGAATTGTTTTTTCCCCGTCCAGTTTTCGAAGTTGGCGTGCTAATAGTTTTTGTGGTTTGTCACTGAATTCAAAGTGTAATTGTTTAGTATGCTGATAAAGTTTTATAACTTGGTCTGAGTATATTTTATTTAGCTTGTATTTCAGTACTGCAATTTTATTGTGTTTTATCATAGATGGCGCAGCTGCGTTTTCTATATCTAATTGCCTTATTTCCATTTCCAGTATCTGTTGTTTATCCCGATTCTCTTTGTTATGAAATGCTTGCGAGGAGATTAATGCTCCTCGTACAAATGCTTTAAATGCTTCCCAGAGATGGGAGGCAGAAGTTCCTGGGCGGTCATTAGCCTCGAAAAACTTATTAATCTGTTTTATAAGATATTCATGACATACTTTTTCATTAAAAATGTGGGTGTTAAGTCTCCATTGTGTCTGTTTCTCGGCCATTCCGTTTAGTTTAATCATAAATGTTAAGGGTGCATGGTCCAAGATTCTAATATTATGATATTTCGAGTTGTAAGTAAATGGGGTGAGTTTGGAGTCTACTAAAAAATAGTCTATTCTTGAATAGGTTTTATGTACTGGTGAGCAAAATGAGTATTCTCATCTTATAGATGAGATCTTACAATCTTACAAGTGTGCATATGTTAAAGGGTTCTTCGCTATGCCCAATATAGGCGACAGCTTTGAAATAATAATTGTTTACAACCAAAGATAGAAACAAAAGTTGGAATAACTCAGTAGGACAAGCAGTATCTATGGAGAGAAGGAATGAGTGATGTTTTGGCTTGAGACCCAGACTGAAGAAGGGCCTCGACTGTAAAAGGGTCTCGACCCAAAACGTCACCCATTCCTTCTCTCCAGAGATGCTGCCTGTCCCGCTGAGCTACTCCAGCTTTTTGTGTCTATCTTCAGTTTAAAACAGCATCTGCAGTTCCTTCCAACACATTGATTACAACCTATTGCACTGATACCAAAATATGTTCTGCAGGGAGACACAAGACTGACCAGAGGATCAACATGGATTCCATCCATGGGGTTTTGGATTCCATCCCACACATATTTGAGATATATTACCCCTAGAGTGTAGGGAATATGTAGAGCAAGTGTGTTAATGGATGATTGATTGTTGGCATGACATTTAGGGCTCAAGCTGTATTTCTAAACTAAACTCAGCTAGAACAGTTATTATATTAATTCGTACAGGTAGCAGATTCCAAGATTTTCTCACATGAATAGTGATTCACCAAATGTTTGAGTAGCTGAAGATGACTGAACCAATACTTTCATCTCCAAATTAAAGGTTTAACAAGAGTCGTTCAGTATTATGTGTGGTCACCAAAGTGAAGTAACAAAGATTTTGCAATTTTTTATCTTCAACTTTTAACTCTTGTGATATTACTTTAAGTTAATTCAGGTAAAACGCAAACATCAGGCTGATGTTCATAAACTGCAGTTTGGCAATTAACACCATCATCCCTTCCAAAATTGCTACCAAGCTCAGAGAACTAGGTCTCTGTGCATCCATTTGCAACTGGATTATCAACTTCCTCATCAACAGAACAGAATCAGTACAAACGGGCAAAAACACCTCCTCCTCGATAACTATCAGTACAGGAGCACCTCAAAGCTGCGAGTTCAACACCTTGCTCTACTCACTGTATACCCATGACTGTGTAGCCAGGCATAGTTCCAACTCCATCTTTGCATTCATTTATGGATGGATGAATAATGATGAGTCAGAGTTTAGGAGGGAGATCTGATTGAGTGGTGCCAAAACAACATTACTATCAATGTTAGGAAAACCAAGCAACTGATTATTGACTTTAGAAGAGGAAGGTCGAGGATCCACAAATCTGTCTTCAGCAACAGGTCAGTGATGGAGAGAGTCAACACTTTCAAGACATTGGGCGGGCAAATCTCTGCAGATCTAGCCTAGACCCAGCACATTAATGCAATCATAAAGAAAGACTATCAGCACCTCAAATTCATTAGAAGATTTAGATTTGGTATGTCAATAAATAATCTCTTGAATTTCTACAGTAGAGAGCATATTGACTGGTAACATCACGGCCTGGTTCGGCAACTTGAACACCAAGAAATGAATGTGATTACAAATAAGTGGTGAACGCTGCCCAGTCCATTATGGGTACTGACCTCCCCACCATCGAAGGGATCTATAGGAGGCACTGCCACATAAAGGCATCATCAAGAACCACACTGCCCTGGCCAGGCTCTCATTTCCCTCCTGCCAATGGGAAGAAGATAGAGGAGCCTAAAAACTATAACTTCCAGGCTCAGAAATAGGTTCTTCCCAACAGCCATCAGGCTTTTGAACTACAAACTCCAACTAAACTCTGAACTACAAACTCCCTTGGTTGCACTAGGGACTTTGGGCTTTGTCTTGCTTTTGCACTATATTGTTTATTTTTTTATTTATTCACCAATTTGTTTATTATATTATGTATTGAGAACTGTGTTTACAAGCCTGTTGGGCTGCAATAGATTAAGAATCTCATTAAGAATTTAATTGTTCTATTTTGGTACATGTGATAATAAAACACTTCACTTTTGACTCTCTTACATGATAAATGGGCCATTGTGTTGCATCATGTGGCACTTTCCTCACAGTTGTCAGGTTAACTGGCCAGCCCAGCCCAACCCATATTGAGATTGACATTGACATTGACATTTACATTGATGTTGCTGCCGCCAAATGAGGCTACACTAAAATGACAAAGTGGGTAATCTTCCCCCAAATCATTAATTCACAGGGGTTTTCAGGGTCATGCAGCTCCATCACCTAGTTCACTTCTGGCCTCGGTAATTACTTTTGCTGCTACTGTGTCTTGGAAAACAGTTATTATGATAATATAATATTAAACGCATTCCAACATTACCTACCCATTCCAGCATTTGATCTTTCTTGGTAGTTTAAATTTCTCCAGTTGTCCCCTCCTCTGGAGAACCTCCAGAAACCAGGCACAGGGCAGGACATGATCCTTTATTTCATTGTAGCTGCCTCAAGGAAATGCTGGAGATCAATGTGGTTTCTGAAGTTGGTGTTTCAATCATCATGATTTGAGTGAACATTGGCAAATCTTCCATTGAATTCTTTTATAAACGGCTGGATTTTACATGATGTTGAGACAAATTATAACCAACATAAGTACAGCCAAAAACGCACAATTACTCTGCCAGTTTCTGCACTGGCCATCTACCTTCATGTTAGTGATATTTGTTTAACAATGTTGCATGTTTTCAAAATGTTTACAGCGACTCATGTAACTCTAGAGACAGCAAGCACATGTACATCTGGTGAATGTTATAAATGAGCTAGAACACTTAATGATAATTGGAATGTTTAACAGAAACAGCTTCACCAATCATTTTTTCTCTGACCCATTTCAGAATTTGCCCTTTAACATTTATTTCCTAATAAGGCAATTTCCCCTTTATAATTATGAGATTTTCTCACTGATGATGAAATGTAATGAGACTCTTGAAAGAACCTATAGTGATTCTTCTAAGGCAAGCACGCATTCAAAAGAGAGTAATGCCCCTGTCTGGAGGTTGTAGGTAGTGGAAGGTAAGACCTCCCTGGTGGAATAAAACTGGGTGGAAAAATTGTCTTACATTCCACTACCTGCAACCTCCAGCAACCACCTTCAACTAGCATCGCAATCGGCTTCGACTGAAAAATTACTGATTTTTAAAGTGGCAACCTATTTTTAGTCGAGATCGGTTTTGAATTTTTTGAAATAATCGTCGGAACATAGGAGAAGCGGAAACCACTTTCGACCATTAGGGAGACTGACAAAAATCTCCGGGAACCGCAAGGAAACCTTGGGTGGGGCGCAAAGTCTCCAGAGGTTTCTGTTTAGGTTTCCTAAGTGGGACAGTGGCATAATGCCCCTGTCCCACTTAGGAAACCTGAACGGAAACCTCTGGAGACCTTGCGCCCCAACCAAGGTTTCCACGAGGTTCTCGGAGGTTTTGGTCACTCTCCCTAATGGTGGAAAGTGGTTTCCGCATAGTCGAGGCTTCTTCTATGTTCCTGCGATTATTTCAAAAAAACAAAACCGGCCTCGACTAAAAATAGGTTGCCGTTCGGTCAAAGCCAGTGGAGTAGGGTTGCTATTTACTTACAGGCAGTCGAAGGCAATCTCCATCGCTGACTGGCCATTTTGATTGGCTCATTGGAGTTTTCAGCAAAGATTCTGTAGTTTCTTTGGTTTTCAGGACCTAGAAGATCCGCCGGAAGGTAAAATGCCCACTAACTTTATTAAACTTCTTAAAACTGTCTCCACTCCTTCTCCTCCTCCCTTCTCTCCCCTTCTCCCCCCCTCTCCCCCTTCTCTCCCCTTCTCTCTCTCCTTCTACCCCCTTCTATCCCTCCCTCCCGCGCTCTCTAAAGAACTTACCGTACTCTGTGGCAGCCGTTTACCTTCCTCTTGATCGTACAGACAACACCCCTCCACTGTCCCTGGCCCCACCATGATGTGTGTGTGTGTGTGTGTGTGTGTGTGTGTGTGTGTGTGTGTGTGTGTGTGTGTGTGTGTGTGTGTGTGTGTGTGTGTGTGTGTGTGTGTGTGTGTGTGTGTGTGTGTGTGTGTGTGTGTGTGTGCGTGTGTGTGTGTGTGTGTGTGTGGTCAGTAGCAAAGATCCTGTAGGATCTTTGGTCAGTTGATGCAGCTCACGCTTCGGTCGAGGCTTTCCAGGCAAATGACCAAAACCTCTGGCAACTCATAGAAACCTTGGGTGGGGAGCAAGTTCACCAGAGGTTTCCGTTCAGGTTTCCTAAGTGGGACAGGGGCATTAGATAGATCTCTTAGGGCTAGCGGAATCAATGGGGTATGGGGAGAGGGCAGGAACGGAGTACTGATTGTGGATGATCTGCCATGTCATCGAACGGTGCTGGCTCGAAGGGCCGAATGGCCTACTCCTGCACCTATTGTCTATGTATTTAAGCAAAAGTAAGTTTCAGCCCATGGAAGTTAAATTGCAATAAGGTTGGCCTGCTGCTGAATTCTCATAAACAACATATTTTGTGTCCTTTAACAAATATGATATCCTCCTCATTCTCAATTCTTTTATCAAAGTGTAAACTTTGTTTTAATACACTGACCATCAACCCTGGCAGCATGTTCCAGGCACCCTGCACTCTGTGTAAAACCAAATTGACCTGCACATCTCCTTTAACCTTTGGCCTTAAAGCTATGCCCTTGGCTTTAACATTTCGACTCTGGGGAAAAAGGTTCTCACTTTTATGTTTCTCTATGTATACATATTTCAGTTCTTCCCTCAACCTCAGAAACTTCAAAGAAAACAAATTTTCCTCTAGCTTTCAGGTACATCTCTTAGACAGCCTCCATGTCTTCTTTGCAATAGGGCGACCAGAACTGCACACAATACTCCAAATGTGACCGAACCTAACTTTATAATTTTAACTCACCCATTTTAACTTCTTATTCAGAAATTGACTTATATTGTAGTCCAATGTTTAGTCAACAGTCACTATTGACTTTTGACTAAAGATAGTACTGCAATATAGGTTTTTTTTGATTAAGAAGTTAAAATGGGTGAGATAAAATTAGGCTCAAAGTACCAAACTACTTGAGGTGAGGGAGAATAAGGGAAAATAAAGAGAGACCAGTGGAATCAAAATGAAATACTTTTGAAAAGAATGAGACATTTCAGGAGCTAAAATCTGGGCTGAATGGCTTCATATGAAAGATTTGTTTTGAAAATTGAGATTGATCCAATTATTATTTTCCCACCACTATTTTTGTAGGCTTTTACGACTTAAACTAATTAGCTAACTCTTCATTAAATATACACATATAAATTGAAGGGTGGAAGGAGCCTGGGAGTGTTGTCACTCCCCTGATCCTCTTAAAATCATAAACCACTATGTCTTGGAAAAATATCACTGTGGCTTCATCCTCACTCAGTCAAAATCAGGGATCTTCCCAATCAACAGCACTGTGGGTGTTCAAAACATCAAATTTTTGAGGAAGGGCAATAATTGCTGATTATGCCAACATCACCTACATCCTATGAAATAAACCATATAAAAACCATGTATAAATGAATATAACCCATGAGCCTGACAACATAGCAGGTAAAATTTAATGGCTGCACAGTATTTGTTTTCAGATCTGTAATATTTTATGTTGCACTGCGCATCCGTGTCTTTGGAAACAATTGATGTGATAGTCTTGTGTCGAGACATCTGGACTCATCTTTATTATGAATGAAGTAAAATGATGGCCAAAGTATCTGTGTTGTGGATAATAGGATCAATTAGCCAAGGGGTACCTACTACTATCTATTTCTTCAGACGTCTGCCAGATGCTCCTTTCATCAACTTGTGTGAGGTGGTGTCGCGTTTCTTTTCATATTTGACTCTTTGACCCCATTCCCTTGGGATCAATCCGAATCTGAAACCTGAATTAATCCATGTGCACAGTCCTAAACTGGATAGATTGCTTTCATAACGCTGTTTCTATGAAATGGCACGAAAAGGGGTCAGATGGTGGTTTGAAGTAGTTTCTGTCCACTGTGTCATAATGTTTTTAGTAGCCTGGTGTGAGAGGCCTTTTAGAGGTCCCACATTGTTTAAGGTAGTTATTTTTATGGGGCATTCTTGGAACAATGATGATATAACAACAGTGTCTTTATTGTCATATGTCCTGAAACAGAACAATGAGCTTCTTACTTGCAGAGACACAACAGGTATCCAAACATAGTACTCGGTAAACACCATAATTAACACCAAGAAAAAGATCAGTAGATATATTTTCAAAAACATACAAACATACAATAATAACGCAAAGCCAAAAACAATACCCCACATCTATGTATTTCGAAGCTTATATGGAGGTTGGATTAATAGCCTGATGGTTGTTGGGAAGAAGCTGTTCCTGAACTTGGACATTACAGTTTTCAGGCTCCTATACCTTCTTCGCGACGGCAAGAGGGAAATGAGGGCGTGGCCTGGGTAGTGAAGTTCTCTGATGATCCTGGCTGCCTTATTGAGGCAGCAACTCCTGTAGATCCCTTTGATGGTACCCATGATGGACTGTCAATGTTCACCACTTTTTACAATCTTTATTGTTCCTGGGCATTCGAGTTGCCACACCTGGCTGTGATGCAACCAGTTGATATACTCTCGACTGTATACCTGTAGAAGTTCAGGAAAGCGTTAGTTGACATAGCAGTTTTTTCTAAGGAAGTAGAAGTGTTGATGGGCTTTCTTTATGGTTGTATATGTGCAGGGTCCAAGACAGATCTTCCGAGATATACTTGCCCAGGAGTATGAAGTTTTTGATTCTCTCCACCACCATCCAATCGATAACGACAGGTTTGTGGGTCTTCAACCTTCACCTTCTAAAGTCAACATCAGTTCCTTAGTTTTACTGACGTTGAGAGTAAGGATGTTGCACTGGCACCATTTGGTTTGTCAATTCAGCTCCCTCCTGTACTCTGATCATCATTCATAATTTGATCCAAAAACGGTGATGCCTTTGGCGAATTTGAAGATGAGGTTGGAAATACGATACGATATAACTTTATCCCAGGAGGGAAATTGATCTGCCAACTATCATAAAAACACAAAATACTTGAAAAAAACTAAAGTGTTGAGTGGAAAAAAATGGGACTGTGAACAGATTGTGTAAGAGGGAGGGGGGGAAGGGGAGTCACTCAGCCTCAGTCTCAGTCTACCCCACGACAGAAGGGGGAAGAGTTGTACAGTTTGATAGCCACAGGGAAGAAGGATCTCCTATGGTGTTCTGTGCTGCATCTTGGCGGAACCAGTCCATTGCTGAAGGTACTCCTCAGGTTGACCAGTGTGTCATGGAGGGGGTGAGCTGGATTGTCCAGGATGATCCGCAGTTTGAGGAGCATCCTCCCCTCCAAGACCACCTCCCATGAATCCAACTCCACCCCCAGGATGGAGTCAGCCTTCCAGATTAGTTTGGTGATCCTATAGGGGTCCACAGCCTTCGCCCTGCTGCCCCAGCACACAGCGGCCAAGAAGATGGCACCAGCAATCATCGATTGGTAGATTATCTGCAGCATCTTATTGCAAATGTCAAAGGAGCGGAGCCTTCTAAAAAACTACAGCCGGTTCTGTCCCTTCTTGTACAGGGCCTCAGCGATCCTGGACCAGTCCAGTTTACTGTCCGGGTACACTCCAAGGTATTTGTACTCCCTTGTAAACAGCAGATCCACACCATTGATGGAGACAGGGGACAAGGGTGTTCCTCTCCTAAATTCAACCAATAAATCCTTTGAAATGTCCAGCTACACAAGCATGGGTGTAGTGATTAGAGCAGGGGGCTAAGTAGACTGCCTTGAGGTAGTCCTGTGCTAATGGTTATTGAGGAAGAGGTGTTGTTGCCAATTCATACCGATTGAGTTCTGTTGATGTGGAAGTCAAGGAGCCAATTGTGGAGGGATGCACAGAGACCCAGTTCCGTGAGCTTGGTAACTAGTTTGGAGGGGATGATTGTGTTGAACGCCGGGCTGCAGTCTATGAACAACAGCCTGACGTATGTGATTTTATTGTCCAAGTGGTTCAGCATGCTCCATTGACCTGTTATGGTGGTAGGCAAATTGAAGTGAGTCCAGTTTCTTGTTGAGGTAGGAGTTGATAGGTGCCATAATCAACCTCTCAAAGCATTTTGTCATCAAGGAAATAGCTTAATAGGAAAATGGACATATTAGGGGCTAGTAACATTTTTTTTTCCATCGGTCAAGAATGAATTTCACATTTAATGTGACACAATTGGAAATCACCGGGAGTGGGGTGAATTCTAGATCACAACAGGTCTAAAATCCCACTCCACAGAGCTACATGTTTGACACATAATGAAAAAAGGCTTCACAGTCACTTTAAAAGCTAAAGTGTCTCATAGCGACAACAATGTAGATTCAATCACCTACTAATCATAATCTCTGGATTTTTAGCTTGGTTGAAATGAATAGAAATATAAACAAAGAATGGTGTTTAATTAGCACCTGTATGGATAATGGTTGGACAATTCTAAACTGTAAAACTTTGTGATGAACTTCCTATTTCTGTTTTGTCATATCATAAAATTGGATGGTAATAGATAGTAATAGAGTTCTACTTCGGGCACAGTCAGCGATTCCAGTGTTAATTGTGCCAATTTTCCCTCAGACTCATTTGCATGCAGGCAGATACAAAATTTGACCTAACCCTGCACACTCAGGCTTCATTATATAAAAATAGAAGATTTGCTAGAAATGATTTCCTTCCAAAATTAACTCGGTGCAGTTTGATTAAACTGGTTGGAAATGGGCTTGTCGCCAAAATAGAATCATTCACATCATTGTCAGTCCTCTAACTGTGAGCAGTTTTCTATTGTGAAATTCACTTTTACCTGTATTTGAAGTTGTCTTCCCATTAAAAGGCAGATTTGTTAATTGCTGCGCAAATTGAATTGAAAAACACGTTCAAAAACGTATAAAACATATCTGTTAATGTCCTTGTTAAAAAATGAATCAATTTACTCTTTAAAGCGTCTCTGAAGATCAGCAAACATTACCAACGGTGATTAATTTGCCCCCAGGGTTTAACCAGTTACGGAGCTAGAGCCTGCTGTAATCCTTTGCACTCTTTACACTAGCCTTGGCTGAATTGCCCCCGTGTAATTAAACAGAAACACCAGTCCATAATTTCTGCAGTAATACATGATATCACTTCTACTTTGGGCTTCTCAAGTTGATGCTGCACCATATGCCTAGCTTGGACACACAATTGGCCATGATAGTCTTGTGTTAATAGTTCCAAAACACCAGGAGGAGCTTTTTATGTGCCAACAGTTTGCACTTGATATAGACATTTCGGACCTGCTATCCTGCATGTTTATGTCAGTTGTGTCTGCCCATTCCAAAAGCAATCAACATTGCCACAATAACGATTGAGAAATTATAAACACAAGTGTGTTACATTCAAAATGAATCAAAATATTTCCACAGTCTGATATCTTGATTGAAGATTCAATTTGTACCAGTGAGACTCACCTGTAAAAGTGCCCTCCTTACCACATTCAAATGCACAAATATAGCTGTGAGAGGTTCTGCCAACACTATTAGACTTATAAGACTTCTCTTCTAATGATTTCTCTTGATAACATTTGGTTAGGCCGCATGTGGTATATTGCATACAGTTCTGGTCACCCCATTACAGGAAAGATGTGAAGGTCTTGAAGAGGGTGCAGAAGCGGTGTACCAGAATGTTGCTTGGATTATGAGGTATTAGCTGCAAGAAGTAGGGCAAACTTGGATTTGTTTCCGTAGAATGCTGGCGGTTGAGGAGGGACCTGATAGAAGTATATATAATTATGAGCAACATAGATAGGGTAGACAGTCCGAATCTTTTTCCTAGGGTGGAAATGTCAAAGACTAAATAGCATAGTTTTGAGAGACAGATTTAAAGGATATGTGCAGAGTGAGTAATTATGCAGAGGGTGGTTGATGTATGTGTGCGCGTGTGGATGTGTGAGTGTGTATATATATATCTATATTACTAAAAGCCTGATCTTGACCACTTCCTGTTGTTCTGTATACTGATTTTAGAAAAAACGCTGCCACTTTCATCTGTGATTTTTGGCCATCTTATTCAGAGTCCCCCTCCACTGCGCAGGACAAGAGGATTTTTCCCATCGATGAAAAATAAAAGACATTAATGTTTAAAAAATGTTGAGATTTGCTCTCCTGCCAATCATGCCATGAAGGCCACACCCCTTCTGGTGGGAGGGGGACGGACTATAAAACCCAGAAGTGTGGCCTACCTCAGTTCTCCTCAAGTTGGGAAAGGGAGAGGTCACAGCTCTCTGTCTGAGCTATGAATAATACTGAACACATGTCTACCAAATTGTGAGTGGTTTTACTGACCTGTCGGTGCCCTTAATGTCGTTTGAAAAAGAAGTTTGAAAATGAAAATGTGGTTGCTTTGTAAATGTGGTTGGTTTGAAAAGCAAGCAAAATGTGGTTGGTTTGAAAATGTGGCTTGGTTTGAAAAGCAAGCAAAATGTGGTTGGTTTGAAAATGTGGCTTGGTTTGAAAAGCAAGGCAAGGTGTGGTTTGAAAAGAAAGCAAGCAAGCAAGCAAGGCATGGTTTGGTTTGAAAAGAAAGCAAGCAAAGCATGGTTTGGTTTGAAAAGCAAGCAAGCAAGGCGTGGTTTGAAAAGCAAGCAAGCAAGGCGTGGTTTGAAAAGCAAGCAAGCAAGGCGTGGTTTGAAAAGCAAGCAAGCAAGGCGTGGTTTGAAAAGCAAGCAAGCAAGGCGTGGTTTGAAAAGCAAGCAAGCAAGGCGTGGTTTGAAAAGCAAGCAAGCAAGGCGTGGTTTGAAAAGCAAGCAAGCAAGGCGTGGTTTGAAAGGCAAGCAAGCAGGGCGTGGTTTGAAAGGCAAGCAAGCAGGCGAGGCGTGGTTTGAAAGGCAAGCAAGCAGGCGAGGCATGGTTTGAAAGGCAAGCAAGCAGGTGAGGTGTGGTTTGAAAAGCAAGGCGAGGGTTGGCGTGAAAAGCAGGCGAGGCGTGGTTCAGCTCAAAGCAGGCGTGGTGTGGTTTGAAAAAGAAGCAAGCAAGGCATGGTTTGGTTTGAAAGGCAATCAAGCAAGGCGTGTTTGGTTTGAAAAGAATGCAAGCAATGTTTGGTTTGTAAGGCAAGCAAGCAAGGCGTGTTTGGCAGGCAAGCAAGCAATGCATGGTTTGACATGCAGGCAAGGCGTGGTTTGACAGGCAAGCAAGGCATGGTTTGAAAAGCAAGCAAGCGAGGCGTGGTTTGAAAAGCAAGCAAGTAAGGTATGGTTTGAAAGGCAAGCGAGGCGTGGTTTGCAAAGCAAGCAAGCGAGGCGTGGTTTGAAAAGCAAGCAAGCGAGGCGTGGTTTGAAAAGCAAGCAAGCAGGCATGACGCGGAAAGCAAGCAGGTGAGGCGTGGCATGAAAAGCAGGCAAGGCATGGCTTAAAGCAGACGAGGTGTGGCTTGGCTCAAAGAAGGCGAGGTGTGGTTTGAAAATCAAGCAAGAAAATCTAAACTTGACCACTAAACTTGACCACTTCCTGTTTGCACTGTGTATTGATTTCAGAAAAAACGCTACCACTTACGGCTGTGATTTTTAGCCATCTAACTCGGAGCCCCCTCCAGCTGTCGGGGCAAGAGGATTTTTTCCATCGATGAAAAATAAGACTTATTAATGTTTTAAAAATGGTGAGATTCTCTCTCCTAGCAATCATGTTGTGAAGGCCATGCCCCTTCTGCTGGGAAGGGGAGGGAAAAACCCAGATGTGTAAACATGCCTCAGTCGCTGCAAGATGGGGGAGTGAGAGGTCACAGCTCTGTCTGAGCTGTGAAACATCTGAAAACTGAACACATGTCTACTAAACTGTAAGTGTGGTTTTACTGACCTGTAAGTGCCCTTAATGTGGTTTGAAAATGAAGTTTGAAAATGAAAATGTGGTTGGTTTGAAAAGCAAGCAAAATGTGGTAGGTTTGAAAACCAAGCAAAAATGTGGTTGGATTGAAAAGCAAGCAAAAATGTGGTTGATTTGAAAAGCAAGCAAAAATTTGGTTGATTTGTAAAGGAAGTTTGCAAATCTATATAATTAAAAGTCAAATCTTGACCACTTCCTGTTTGCACTGTATATTGATTTTAGAAAAATCGGTACCACGTACAGCTGTGATTTTTAGCCATCTTAGAGTCCCCCTCCAACTTTCAGGGCCAAAGGACTTTTCACATCGATGAAAAATAAAAGACTTAATATTTAAACAATGTTGAGATTCTCTCTCCTGTCAATCACGCCATGAAGGCCACCTCCCTTCCAGTGGGAGGGGGAGGGACTATAAAACCCAGAAATGTGGACGTGCCTCAATCGCTGCAAAATGGGTGATGGAGAGGTTACGACTCTCAGTCTGAGCTGTGAATCAGCTGAACACTGAACACATATCTACTAAACTGAGTGTGGTTTTATGTGCTTTTATTTGGAACTGTTTGTAATAAATGTTTAACTGTGCCTTTTAATTGTGCCTTATTGAACAGTGGTGTGCTTTATTGAAAAGTGGTGTGCCTATTGGACTTGCTGCATGCACTCTGCTTGGAGTGCTGTGAGGTTGGACTTGCTGCCTGCACCTTGCTTGGAGTGCTGTGAGGTTGGACTTGCTGCCTGCACTCTGTTTGCTGTGTGGTTGGACTTGCTGCCTGCACCCTGCTTGGAGTGCTGTGAGGTTGGACTTGCTACCTGCACTATGCTTGGAGTGCTGTGAGGTTGGTCTTGCAATGTTTTAAGAGTCATTCACATTTTAAACTTAATAAATCCATTTTCCACTTGCAATGCCTGCGTGTTCTTCATGACATTGGGAACATAATAGGCAAAAAATGGCTGCACTGTCAGAGAGCCACTAAGAGTGCATGGGGGGGGAGGGTGAGGGGAGATGGACTGAATGCATTGGGGGAGGGGAATGGCAAGGAGCAGAGCGGGGGGGTGAAGGCAGGAGGGGTGACTGAGAGAACTGCCACCACACCAGCCATGAGTGACTGCACTGCCAGCACACCAACCATGAGTAAGAGAACTGTCAGCCCACCAGCTGTAAGTGACTGAAGTACCAGCCATGACTTAGTGAACTGCCAGCCCACCAGCCATGACTCACTGAGATGCCAGCCCAATAATGCATTTGGCCCACAATAGCCTTTTGGAAACTGGTCCCTTTGGCCCACAAAACCCATGCTAGCGCTCCAGAACTCCCCCCCCCCCCCCCCCATGGAAGATGTAAATAAAGTACACAATAAACAATATAATAAACGAGAGAGAAAAAAGGTTCAGTGTGTTTATATATGCACATACTCACAAATACACATATACAGCATATAGATCATGGTAGTAGAGGTTCTGCCAACACTACCAGATCTATATAAACATGATCTATATATGTGTCTTTGTGAGTATGTGTCATATACACTCTCTGAACTTATTTCTCCCTCATTTATTATATTGCTTACAATGTACTAGGTTTACATATTCTGTTGCGCTGCTGCAAGTAAGATTTTCATTGTTCTATCTGGGACATATGACAATAAACCACTCTTGACCCTTGACCCTCGATGCCCAGTATACGTTGCTTGCGGTGGTCGTGGAGAAAGATACAACAGTGGCATTTATGAGGCTTTTAGATGGGCATATGGGTGTGTGGAGAATGGAGGTGATACAGATCACATCTTGGCAGATCAGATGAATTTAACTTAATTTCATGTTCGGCACAGTCATTTGAGGATACTGGGCCTATTCCAGTGCTGCACTGTTCTATGTTCTCAGATCAGTCATTTTCTTTGGTGCACAGGCAACCACTGGCACATTTCCAAATAAACTTTCATATCTGAAACCCGGGATTTTCCAAGAAACTGGCTACTTCATACCAGCAACACGGGCAAATAGTACCGTATAAATTTAAAAGTGATTTTCTCATTTCCTCAGTGTGACACTTGTGTCAGCATCGTGCCTTGTGTTTACTGCTCTGGAGTGAGACTTGAACTTTCCGATTCAGAGGGAAGAGAAGAACCAGCTGAGCCACAGCTGACATTATATAACATTGGTTCATTATTGCTATCTGGCTCTATTGTATCAACCTACAATTAAAAACATTTCCCCCAGCAGTAGTTTATCTGCTCTCACTGCAATCAAAAAGATTAAAAACAAGCAAAATACAGTGGCTTGCAAAAGTTTTCATACCCATTGAACTTTTCCACATTTTGTCACGTTACAACCACAAATGTAAATGTATTTTATTGGGATTTTATGTGATAGACCAACACAAAGTGGTGCACAATTGTGAAGTGGAAGGAAAATGATACATGGTTTCCAAATTTTATCACTGTAATACTAAACTTATGATTGGCAACTTGGACATAGATTTCAATAAAACAGTGAACCTAAAATGTTTTAGTTTTCTGATAAAGCATTCATTGTCCATTTGCACAGTGGACTCTAAGGATCATAGGTATGGATTTTTGCATATTAAGAGCTTACATGTCGAGGAATTGGCTCAAAAAAGAACAGGTTGATGAACACAAGCTTATTGGCAGGGAAGAGGAAGCAATTATGTGTTAGTGAGAGCAAACACCTCACTGCTTAGGCCATGTATTGCGAGGTTCACATTGCCATTCATATTGCACCTCAAGCTGTCTGTTATGGAGATAAAATCATGTAAAAGACTTACCAGCAAAGACAAGACAGGAGAGCAGAATAAAACTAGATTATTAACCAAGAACTGGGTACCACAGGGAAATGAGCCTGGAAATGAGGGAATATGAGTCTATTGGATGGTGGGAAATCAGATCATGTAGGGCAAGGATTACAATAGAGGGTCAGAGGACATGGCAATCAGAGTCAGGTCAGTAATGGGTTTACTAGTCTAGAGGTCTGGAGATCATTCACAGGAGAGAAGATCAAGTCAGGAGTAGTGTGAGGTGATGGTAAGTGGTTAACTGTCAATTCACAAGGTACATTCCTGCTCCTGGTGTTAGATTCAGAACAATCTGAAGTCTTTTACAGCTGGAAGGATAATCCGGTTTGGGAGTAGATATAGAGTCATGGAGTCTTGCAGCGTGGAAAGAGGCCCACACCATATTTCTCAGTGATCCTGGGATGGCAGGACTTCCACCTGGAATGGCAGGACTTCCATATGAAGAAAGACTGGATTGACTCGGCTTATACTCACTGGAATTTAGGAGATTGAGGGGGGATCTTATGGAGGCTTACAAAATTCTTAAGGGGTTGGACAAGCTAAATGCAGGAAGATTGTTCCTGATGTTGGGGAACTCCAGAACAAGGTGTCACAGTTTAAGGATAAGGGGGAAGTCTTTTAGGACCGAGATGAGAAGATCTTTTTTCACACAGAGAGTGGTGAGTCTGTGGAATTATCTGCCACAGAAGGTAGTTGAGGCCAGTTCATTGGCTATATTTAAGAGGGAGCTAGATGTGGCCCTTGTGGCTAAAGGGATCAGGGGGTATGGGGAGAAGGCAGGTACAGGGTACTGAGTTAGATGATCAGCCATGATCATATTGAATGTCGGTGCAGGCTCGAAGGGCCGAATGGCCTACTCCTGCACCTATTTTCTATGATTCTATGGGTGTCAAATTTGTATATGCAAAGATTCTGACACCTGTCTTAGATCAACATAACCATCACGTGCCACCTACCCTTCCTTGGTTTGGATGGGAGCACATCCTTCTTGTACCCAATTTGGAGAAATGGAATCACCACGTTATTAAAAACCTCCAGTTCCAATTAATTTCTAAGTCAACAAACGTTCTTGGGATCTTTCATGATAAAAAAAAACATGCTATGTAAACTCAGATCATCATTGTTGTTTGCATGACTTGTATTCGAAGCTGTGTTTAAGTTGCCAGTTTTCCAAAGACTTTGTCAGATCTTGTCAAGCTGTTGACCAGCTTTTTTGCTAATTCTCTGGGTTGGCAGATATGAATATTCAAATACTGGGGGATATAAAATAGTAATTAAAATGCATTCTTCTGTTGTTTTCAAATGCTCCAGACTCATTGAAGCTGATGGTGAAATAGGTGCAGATACTTTTCTCCCTTGTCACAGAACATCTGTTCCACTTGTTGCATGATGAAGTAGATGACTACACAGAAGAAAACAGCAGTTTTTCACTAAATTACACTATTCACTTGACAGAGAATGGAATTGTCGTTTGAACTGCTTATCTTTCATGATGCCCTTATGTCTTAATTACATACAATGCTGAAAATAGTCATTCAAATACATGTGAAGTTTTAGCACCATTTACTGAACATTGCCCTTCTTTTGAATCTGCTAAACCTGGAAAAGCATGCATTCAAAGCTTTCCCAGGTAACCTTTGGCCTGCATTTTGTATTGGTGATAATGGTTCTAACTGAGTGAATCAGTCAACAGAAAACACCCAATGCCCAGTATTGCAGTCAAGTTATTCCTGATGTTGCAGTTAAGTTATTCCTTCATAAGATTTAATATCATCATCATCGTTGTAAATACAAATGGGCATTGCTATATACAACAGTGATCGAAACTTCTAATGAAGTGTGGATGGCCATTGGCTGTCTAGGAGCTCATCCGCCCTTTGACAGGTCTTGGTCCTGCTGGGGGTCCACAGTCCCCTTCTCATCTGGCAAACCGGGGGGGGGGGGGGGGGGGGGGGGGGACGGGACGGTTTGGTCACCGAATATCCGACCATGGAGCATGTAGCTTGGGATTACATGGTACCTGTGGCGGGGGGGAACTCCCCCTGACCGGACTTTAATGTACTAGAGACAAAACCTTGAAATCCATGGTAGACAGTGGTATTGTTGCCCTGATCCTCCAATTACCCGCTAAATGTGACACACATAGTTGGGGAGACAGAGTCAGATGAGATATTTTTTAGTGTTTTAAATCAAACATAACATATGCCATGTGACAACCCTCCCACCAGGGACAATTTACACTTATACCAAGCCAATTTACCTACATACCTGTATGTCTTTGGAGTGTGGGAGGAAATTGAAGATCTCGGAGAAAACCCATGCGGTCACGGGGAGAACGTACTAACTCTGTACAGATGTTATGATTGATGCATTATTGATTATTAACGACTTTTGAGCCGGGATCAGTGTCTCCGGTGCTGTAAGGCAGCAACTCTACTGCTGCGCCACCGTGCTGTCCAGCAATATACTTTGATATATTACAAAATGTTTACTTGTTCTGTCCGATTCATTTATTTCACTCTCTAAATCTATTTTTTTCCTCATTTTTTTTCACTTTCTTCGATTGATTAAAATTTAACTTCGGACCTCGCAAGGCTCTGAGGATTTTTTAATATAATTAGTCGAGGAGAGATGTTGTTACTCACTCTTCTCACATGTGCCACAATAATCGATCAGATGGCCAATGGTAGCAAGCTATTGCTCAAGCGTCTGTGAAATGTTATAAAATAACTCGGTGTGTCAATACCTTAGTTAGTTTCTTTTAGCTTCGAGATACAGCGCGGAATCAGGCCCTTCTGCCCACCGAGTCTTCGGAGTCACGTGAGTGACTACGTGAAGACTTCAAAGCACTGTGATTTCATGCCACAGACCCAAACCTGGCATTCACACTGCATCGATTGACTCAAAAGTCATTAATAATCAATAATGCATCAATCATAACATTGTTAAATGAATAACGGTTTATTTACAAACAGAATAATAACAACCCCTCTAACTCAGGGGGAAACTATAACAGAACTCAAAACAGAACCAGCCTTGTAATCGGCTTATGGTAACATTTTTGGTAGGTCAGCTCACTGGACCATCCTGCGGCCGCAAGGATATGGTCTATAGGCACGTCCATCGCCCTCGCCGCGTAAGTTGATACCGCTCTGGTGGAATGAGATTTGAATTTATCAGTATCAATCCCAGCATTCCCCAGAACCTGCTTTCGCCACCTTGAAATTGTTTGCACCGACACCTTACTGTGTGTTTTTTTTGTGGCTAATAAATAATGCAGACTCGCAGGGCTCTGGTGGCCTCAATGTAATGAGACAAATGTGATACTACACACAGACGAGCATCTGTGGGGTATGATGAAAACATAATCTGTCATGCCTATTCTACTATGTTTGAGCAAATCATAGACATAAAAAGTAATGGCATCTGCCGATACCTGCATTCTGTCTAGCCGTAGCTTTTGCAATGTTTGCACACTTTGGGCTGATACCAACGCCATAAGCATGACCACCTTCATGGTTAGTTTGGCTAGAGATATGCTTGCAACAGGAGCTCACTGGCGGAGAAGCAAAAGAACTTCACTCACATTCCAAATACCGGCATACCGGGGTTTAGAGGATTAGAATTAAAAACTACCTTCATAAATCGAGAAACTAACGGATGTGCCCCTACAGAATTTAACTGAATTCATGAACTGAAATAAGAAGACAGAGCACTTCTGGCTGTATTGATCGCACTATAATTTAATTTTTGATCAAAATAAAGAGTGGACAAGAACTCCAATACGTCTGGGATGCCTGCAGTTTGATATGAGATATTCTGCTGTAGACAGAATTCCTCCCACTTCCTTATCAAGGTGATGTACTGCTTCCGAGTACTATCCCTGCAGGCCGACATGAGAACATCCACGGTACGATCAGACAGTCCTCTCCCCAGGTATGGCCTCCTTAAAATCAGCAAATTAACAAATCAATACGATCATGTAAAGGATGTTGATCGCCAGTTACTAGATTTACCAGTAGCTTTTTATGTTTGGGAATAATCATGTGAGGCTGACTAGCCATTTGTAATACGAGAGGAAACCATGGTTGTGTAGGCCAATCCGGCACTACCAATACTCCTGAAGCGCAGTCCTGCTTGATCTTTTGCAGGTATCTACTGATGAGACAGAATGGAGGAAATGCATAAACAAACATTCCACCACAATGCAATGAGAATGCATCCACCGCTGCTGCACCAGGATATGGTTCGCTTGAAACAAATCTGGGCAACTGATGGTTTAGTCTAGACGCAAACAAGCCAATATCTGGCATTCCATACTGAGCAATCACTTGATTAAATACGTCCTGATTTAACATCCATTCTATATTATCATTGAATTGGCGTGAGCTAATGTCAGCTACTGTGTTGAATCTGCCTGGTAAATATATTGCTGAAAGCCAGATATTTTGGTCAATGCACCAGCTCCAGATCTGATTAGCCAGTCTATCACAAGACTGTGACTTGACTCCACCCATGTGGTTTACATATGCCACTGCTGTAGTGTTGTCAATCTGAACCTGCACATGCAAGTCCCTCCTGGCAGAGCAATAAGCTTTAAGCCTATACCAGGTTCCCAACAGCTCTAAATAATTGACCCCTCTTAATTGAAGAAGGGATGTCCCATCAGTATTCCATCTGCCTCCACAACTGGAAGACATATCTGTAGCACCCCAACTCAGCACACTTACATTAGTCTGTAATATTATGGAAGGTAGTTCCACCAAAACCTCCCTAGAAGTTTTTCATACATTTATGATCCACCATAGAATGTTGGAAATTGCCCAGCTGACAATTGCATTGGCCTGTCAAAATGGCCCACGTGTGTCCTCAGTGCCTGTTCTTTTGCTCATTGTAATTGTTGATAATGCAGAGGTCCATACTGCACAGCTGGAAAAGCACCCACCAATTTACCAGTTAAACTGGCTACTTGTCTAATTGAAGGCCGATGTCCTCTAAGGAGATTAACACAATCCTCAATTAACTGCTGCAATTTGTCCCTAGGCAAAGTTATTAACATGTTATTTGAATTAATGGTAAAACCCAAATAATCAATGATTTGAACTGGTGATAATTTGGATTTATCTGGATGAATGACAAACCCTAATTGTTCAAAAATGAGTTTAACAATTGAAACAGACAACTCAGCTACAGCACGAGTCTTCCCAACAATGAAAATATTATCTAAGTAGGCCATTACCACATGCCCCTGAGCTCAGAGTAATCCTCGAACAGGTTTTAACAATTTAGTAAATAATTAAGGAGCTAAAGTTGACCCACTAGGCAATGCTTTGAATTTCCACACTGAGTCATCCAGATAAATTTCAA
Organism: Raja brachyura; assembly: GCA_963514005.1. The sequence goes on from OY740782.1 coordinate 63,601,920, forward strand.
ATACCTCCTATCATCACAATGAAGCGACACTGAGTAATATGCATCCTTTAAATCAATGCTGGCCATAATACACCCTTTGGAAACAAGATGTTTGGCCGTAGAAAAAGTTTCCATTTTGAAATGCCTATAGCAAACAAATGAGTTCAAACTCGTCAGATCCAAAATAATGCTACATCCCCCAGTCTTTTTAGACCTAGGAAAAATACTTGACACAAACTGACGATTTTGACGAACTGACTTCTCAATTACCCCTTTCTTGTGTAATGTATTAATTTCTGCTTGTATGAGCACATTTTCTTCTTCTGAAAATATAAGTTTCCAACTTGGAACATGCTGATTAGGTGGACACACAGTAGAGTAAATGTTTTACCCCTTCAATACTGTTAAGTATAAATGAATCTGATGTTATCTCCTGCCATTGTTTGAGAAACAAATGTAATCTTCCCCCAATTTGAATATCTATTTTACTTGATTCATTCTCTTTAAGAGGCATTTTCCTCACCTGCATATGTCCTGGCTGCCCTTCTTGGCCCCGGCCCTTTATAGGAAAAGTCATCCTTCCCTTCACGCCTGTGGCAGGCTGCCAGTTCCGATACTGCTGACCTGAATGGCTGGTTCCTTCCACTGCGTCCGAACTGCTACCCCGACGGTAAGGGAAAATTCTCTTTCCTTGTTTGCCACCCGGCTTAATGAGACCCATTGTTTTAGCGTCCTCATGACACTGATTCGCTTTGCGAGATCTCCTCCAAATAAAAGATTGGGTGGTTGTATGCTGGGCGGCTTACACAAAGATGCCAGATTGGGATTGATAACTGGCCGAATAGCACTTCTTCTGATATTATTGATTTTGAAATAAGCACTACAGAGGAGTCCCAGTGCATCATGATGGGCTTCCGACATATGCCCTTTATCTACTGTAATGGAAAATCCCGTAAGCCCTGCTGAAAGTAGTTTTAGTACCTTACGGAATTTTAATTCTTGAGCTCTGGCTGACACCCCCAACTGTGTCCAGATCAGATGGTTTACCATAGGCACCTTAAGTAAACCGCAATTGATAGGGCTTCATATTTTTTAGCCTGCTCATCCATGGCCAATTCCTGTAGTTGGTGAGAGAGCATATATTGGATAGCTGAACACAATTCATCCCCTCACGGCTCTCCTGCCTCTCTAGGCACTGCACATTTTTCTGCTATATTTGGGATAATTTCAAGCTCCACTCCCTTGTGGCTCTCCTCAACCACTGACTCGGCATCAGCAAACTGCACCGGTATAACCTCCTTGTTATGCGCTCCCTTTGCTGGTGTTAATTGTGTACTAACCTGTTTCTCTGATTCCCATCAGTACCTCCTCCTGCTTGGCTGCGCCTGTACCTGATTGGTCTCCTGGCCCAAGCTGCATCACGTGAGCCTGATGACAGAGTCTCAGCTTAAAAGACCATGTGACTGGCAGCCTCTCTCTGTCCCTCTCGACTCCCTCAGACTGCTGGCAGCATTCTGGTGTTTGGTTCAGTTTGTTTTGCTTGCATAGTGTTCTTTATGTAACTCTTCCTTCTGTATTAACTTATTTTTGCTTGGGAAGGAATGGGACTAGCTTTATTGTTTACGTGGTTTTGTTTTCAGGTTTATTTTCACACACAAGCAGGTTTAGAGTCTCTGGTCCGATGGCCCATCGAGTGGTCGGCCAGACCACCCATTATCTTTTGTTTGCTAGCTTCCCTCCGACCCCACTTTGTTTGTTTGATCCAGGTTTAGTTCCTTTGTTAGTGAAAAATAAATAATTTTTCTATTTGACCCTGGTGTTGTGTTATGTTATTGGCCTCTGAGGTATTTGATTTTGGTGGCCGTAACATAATTATGGGGGCTCGTCCAAACTTTTAGGTAAACCCTAGACGGTTTGAGTATTTTGATAGGCTTCTTGTGGCAGGGGTAGTCAGTTTGTGTAATCATTCTTTCTGCTTTGTGGTTCTAGTAACCTGTTGTTTTGGCTATTGTGGTAGCATTTGTGATAAGGAAAAATTGAATTTAAAGTGGAAGAGTTTGTTGATGCTCCTAGCCTAGAGATGTTTGATCAATGTACTAAGGAAAATTTAGTGTTGCTTGCAGAAAGCTATGGCGTTTCTTTTAATAGACAAGCAAAAAAACAGTTAATTAAGACGTTGTTAAGGACTGCTTTGGTTGACAAAGGGGTGTTGCCTAGTAATCCTGATAGTCATACATCTCCTATACAGCCAGGTCAGAACATGGAGAACGTCATTAAACTGAAGGAGATGGAGCTTAAGTCACAGAAAATGGCCTTAAGAAAGGATGAGCTCATGCATGCTCTTGAAATGAAATGGCTTGAGGAGGAAACTAAAATGGCCTTAAAAAAGGATGCTCATGCTCTTGAAATGAAACGGCTTGTGCTGCTGGAGAAATAAATAGATAATCCACGGTTCTCTCTTAGAGAGCAGGAGTTTGATGTGAGCAGAAATATTTGTTTGGTTCCACCATTCAGTGAAAAAGATGTTGATAAATATTTCACTGTGTTTGAGCGTGTGGCAATATCACTGAAATGGCCTAAGGGCGTGTGGACATTACTGTTGCAATGCGTCCTTGTTGGTAAAGCGCGTGAGGTATATTCGTCAGTGTCTGTAGACAATAGCCTTGACTATGAAATTGTAAAAACTGCCGTCCTGCCGTTCAAAGAAGTGGGAAGTCAAACCTGATAAAAAAAACTGACAGTGATTTAGGGGCTTAGGACAGTCCAATGTGTTTCTACTCTAAGGAGAGAGGGCACATTTTGAAAACATGTCCCATTCTTAAAAAGAAAAAAGCAAAGCCGGTGGCTTTGGTCAAAACACAGAAGGCACATGAAATCCCTGTGGCGCCTGAGACTGATGATTTGGTGGATTTTTCTCCTTTTGTCATGAGAGGTTTTGTGTCTATGGAGGATGGGGACAGAAAAGTACCAGTGACAATCTTGTGCGATATTGCGGCCTCTCAGTCCTTCATTTTGGAAGATGTCTTGCCATTTTCAGCTGAATCATCTGTTGGTTCTAGTGTCCCAGTTGTAGGGTTTGGTATGGAGGGCATGGGAGTGCCATTGCATACTGTTAACCTTGAGTCTGAGCTGGTTTCGGGTCGAGTGGCTGTGGGGATACGGCCACGTTTTCCCATAAAGGGAGTGTCGTTGATTCTGGGTAACGATTTGGGGGGGGGGGAAAGTTTTGGTCAATCCTGAAGTGACGGCTGTCCCTATGTTGCAGTGTCCAGATAAACTTGCTGAGCAGCATCCAAACATTTTTGCATCGTGTGGCGTCACTCGCTCTATGGCTAGAAACCAAGCTACGTTTGATAATGAAATTGACTTGAGTGAGAGTTTCCTCGTGGAGCAGGATGTTGGATCCTGTGTTGCGCAGGGAGTGTCTGTATCACAAGTTGGTGAAATGTCTGAGACTAAACCGGTGTCATTGTCACGTGACCAGTTGGTTGCTGAGCAGAAATGTGATGCCGATTTGTCTGCCTTGATTGACAGCGCAGTGTCAGAGGTGCAAGTGGAATCCTTGTCAAAGGGATATTTTCTCAGGGATGACTTGCGAATGTGTAAATGGTCTCCTTTTAATGCATCTGGTCAGGATGACTGGACGTTGTTAAGTAGATTGCAGTACCACATAGGTATCGGAATGAAATACTTACTTTGGCTCATGATAATCCTCTTGCTGGCCATTTAGGAGTTAATAAAACATACAACCATATATTATGACATTTCATTTGGCCTGGGCTAAAGAGGGATGTAGTGCAGCATTGCAAGTGTTGTCATGTATGCCAAGCAGCAGGTCAACCAAACCAAACTATCGTTCCTGCACGCTTGTATCCGATACCTGTAGTTGGTGAACCGTTTGAACGTATTATGATAGACTGTGTGGGTCCCCTGCCTCGAACAAAAACTGGCAACAAGTTTTTGTTAACCATAATGTGTGCATCTACCCTTTTTCCAGAGGTGATTCCATTACGGAAGATAACTGCTCCCACTATAGTGAAAGCACTTACTAAGTTTTTTTCCTTGTTTGGTCTACCTAGGGTGATACAAAGTGACCAGGGATCAAACTTTATGTCTAAAGTTTTTGCTCATGTGCTGAAACAACTAAACATCAAACATTGTCATTCAAGTGTTTATCATCCTGAGGGCCAGGGCGCCCTCGAGCGTTTCCATCAGACATTAAAGTCTATGTTGTGTACGTACTGTCTGGAATTTGAGAAGGACTGGGATGATGGCGTTCATTTGGTGATGTTTGCAGTACGAGAGGTCATGCAGGAATCTTTGGGTTTTAGTCCTGCTGACTTAGTTTTTGCCCATACAGTACGTGGTCCTTTAAGAGTCCTAAAAGTAAAGTGGTTACAGGAAGAAACTAAACAAAAGGTTTTGGAACACGTCAATAACTTTAGATTTAGACTGCGGCGGGCATGTGAATTGGCTATGGAAAATCTTGAAACTGCCCAAACACAAATGAAAGAATGGTTCGATAAGAACGCTAAGAGCAGGGACATTTTGCCAGGTGACAATGTTTGAGTCTTGTTGCCAATTCCTGGGTCTAGTCTGCAGGCTCATTATAGCGCCCCTTATCTGGTAGAAAAGAAAATGGGAGAGAGAGATTACCTAATTACAACTCCTGATAGGAGGCGTAAAAATCAGCTTTGCCATGTAAACACGCTGAAACAATATCACGAGAAAAAGGCTGTGGGTTTTGAATCAGTTACACTGTGTCTCACACTAACATCCAAGCTTGTTTTGACTGTAATGGTGCTGTCCCCTGACACTGATACTGAAGTGGGTGAGGCACGTTTGTCTGCGGCTGTGACGCATGGTAAACTGTCCAATTCTGAGGTGTTGAAAACACCTCCATTGCGTTTGTCTCACTTGACTGAGAGTCATCAGAGAGATCTTATTGCTTTGGTTGAGTCAAATAAGTCGCTATTTTCTGATGTGCTGTCTAAAACTTCCATTCTAAACCATGACATTGACGTGGCTGATACTAAGTCAATTAAGCAACACCCATATTGTATCAATCCAGACAAACGCCGCCGTATAGAGTCAGGTTGACTATATGCTGTAGCATGGCATTGCCGAGCCTAGCTGTAGTTCATGGAGCTCTCCTTGTCTGTTGGCTGCTAAGGCTAATGGTGACGACCGGTTCTGTACTGACTTTCGTAAGGTTAATAGCGTAATCAAAACCGATTGTTTTCCTCTCCCACGTATGGAGGATTGCGTGGATCGTGTCGGAAGTGCCTCTTTTGTCACAAAATTTGACTTATTGAAGGGATATTGGCAAGTCCCTCTAACTGAGCGTGTGAAAGAAATCTCTGCATTTGTTGCACCTGATAATTTCCTTCAATATACTGTCATGGTTTTTGGTATGCGTAATGCGCCAGCAACTTTTCAACGGTTGGTAAACGTAGCGTTGTCTGGTCTGTCTTATTGTCAGGCATACCATGATGATTTGGTTGTGTGATCCAGGTCGTGGATAGACCACATCGACCAGTTGACAGAGGTATTCAAACGATTCACTCAGGCAAACTTGACCATCACTTGGAAAATGTGAAATTGGCCAGGCCACGGTAACGTATCTTGGTAAAGTGGTGGGCCAGGGTCAGGTTCGCACTCTCCAGGCAAAGATAGAGCTTATTGTCGCATTTCCAGCTCCTACCTCTACGACTGAGCTCCATTGTTATCTGGCATCGTTATCTGGGGTACTATAGAGGTTTCTGACCAAATGTCTCTGTGGTGGCTGCTCCTTTAACGGATCTGTTAAGTCTGAAAGTCATTTTTGAGTGGTCCGATGTGTGTCAAACTGTTTTTAAACAGACAAAGAGCCTTCTTGTGCGCGCACCCGTGCTTGCAGCACCCGATTTTGAGCGCCCGTTTAAATTTGCAGTTGATGCTAGTGTTTGTGGAGTTGGTGGAGTTCTTCTCCAAGATGGTTCGGATGGGGTGGAACATCCAGTTTCATACTTTTCTAAAAAATTTAATCACCATCAGAAATGGTACTCTACCTTTGGAAAAAGAGACTCTAGCCATGTTAATGGCTCTAGATCATTTTGAGGTCTATGTTGGTTCCTCAAATGTTCCCCTCGTCGTATACACAGATCACAATCCGCTGGTGTTCTTGGATAGGATGAAAAATAAAAACCAACGCTGGAGTTGGAGCTGGAGTTTACAGTTGCAGGGCTACAATCTGGAAGTCAGGCAAATCCATGGCAGGGATAATGTCTTGGCTGACGCATTGTCGCGCCAGTGATATCTCAGTTACTAAAATAGTTTCTGAAATTTGGTGGTGGTCTTTATTTTGTTTTCGGAAACATATTCAGCAACTTAGGGTGGGGGTGGTATGCGCTTCCTCTGCCGGTGTTAATTGTGTACTAACCTGTTTCTCTGATTCCCATCAGTACCTCCTCCTGCTTGGCTGCGCCTGTACCTGATTGGTCTCCTGGCCCAAGCTGCATCACGTGAGCATGATGACAGAGCCTCAGTTTAAAAGACCATGTGACTGGCAGCCTCTCTCTGCCTCTCTCGACTCCCTCAGACTGCTGGCAGGATTCTGGTGTTTGGTTCAGTTTGTTTTGCTTGCATAGTGTTCTTTATGTAACTCTTCACTAGCCTGGCATCGGCACCACTCCTCCTCACGGAGTTTGTCCCTGTCGAGCATCTTCTGCAATAAGACCACGACCTGGGAAAGCCATGAGCAAACGGTCTCTCCTTTTGAGGATAAAACCTCCAGGCCCGACTCTGGGTACATGGGCCTATTTGATTTTCCAGTAGCCTTACACCCTACCACCATGGCTACGCTGCTCATAGGCAGCAGGTCCGGTGTCGCTAGCTCCATTGCTGGCGTCGGACTTGGTGTGCTAAGTGGACTTGGTGGGCCTCCGCTAACAATACTATCCTGCTCATCGACCCTTTTTGCTGTGGAACGCCTCACCGACACCTTCCTCACTTTCTGTAGCATTTCTAATGGTGTATCCACAACCGCTGCAACAGAAAATGAATGCTAGAAAAGTTTGAAAACTTACTTTCTGTTTTAAACTTACCGCTTGGAGGAGCTCTGCTGCTCCATCTGGCCGACTACACCAAAGCGTCGGACGTAATGACACACCAACGGCTGAACGGGGTTCTTCACGTAGTCACTCATGCAACTCCGAAATAAAATGTACAAACTCCATGCACCGGTAGTCAGGACTGAACCCGGGACTCTGGCACTGTAAGGCAGCAACTCTACCACTGCACTATGCCACCATGCTGTCCACGGTTAAATGCCATGATAATTACTGAAAATCTGTGAATTTTCTTGTGACTCAGAGCTGGGGAGAAATGTTACCTTTTCAAATTATATGCTAAAAAAATCTCTAATTTTAATCGCTAGAAATAATTCAGTGCTTGCACAACTGAAAAAATTGGACATTTAAAACAAATTGGGCATTTGAAACAGATTTTAAGTCTGCGGGATTAAAATAACTGAATTATTTCACATTGCCAGTTTGTCCGAGGTAACAATCTGTGTTTGAATCTGTGCATGAAACCCCCGCTGGTTTACTTGCTTACCATTGATCATACAAGTAATCATTTTACTGTCTCGTCATGGCCTGCTCTATTGCTATCTTGGGCCCAATATCCGCTTCCTATATTAAGGCAGTCTAATTTCACAGTGTGGTGACAAGGTTCAGCAAGCAGTCACACGTTAGTACATTTAGCATTTCAGCAGAATAGGCAGCATGGCCAGATGAATGGTGCACTTGATGCATCTACACTGTTTTTTCCTTGTCTTGACATTAAGTAAAACTTCTGCCCTGATTGTCCTGTACCCTCATTAACACCCTTTTATGTAAAGGTTGCATTACAGTGAGTATTGATCTATGAAGACCTCTTGGTCAGTGGTCTTTTGTATAAAAGTAATTAATTTAACCTGCATTTTATGAGCTAATGTAGCATTTTTTTCAACCCTGTAATAAGACTCATTCAACCGGTTGCAGCATTTTTAAAGAAATATACATGTCAGAACTTCCTTGTATCTTGCCATGACCAGAATAGCAGGGTAAATAGCAGAGATATTCTTGCAACTACCGGCAAATGCCAGTTCAAACTCCAGTCTTTATTAATTGATTGTCCAGCCCCAGCGTTTAGTCATTTCACAGCCTTGGATTGAATTTTCACAGCTGTCAAAAAGACATCTGAAAGATTTCAGGAGAAAATAATGCTGCACATTCTACCTCAAAAGGAGCTGCTGACTTTTTCAGGCCATCTGAGAGCCTTTGTTCTTTGGAGACCATTCTTATTGCGGGGACGCAAGCTGTCCAAGATTTGAGCAATTAATCTAGTCTGAATTCCAGTGCATTACTGAGGGAGCACTGCACTTTCAGATGAATTGCTTTTTGGAGGAGACGTTGTACTCATTTAGAGTATAAAAGATCCCTTGGCAAGTGGGTGGTACACTGGCTCAGCCGTAGCGCTGCTGCCTTACAGCGCCAGAAACTTGGGTTCGATCCTGCTTCTGGGTACTGTCTGTATGGAGATTTACGGTCTCCCGGTGCTCCGGTTTCCTCCCACATACAAAAAACGTACAGGTTTGTAGGTTAATTGGCTTTACCATGTAGAATAGTGCTGGTGTACGGATTGATCGCTGGTTGGTGCGGACTCGGTAGGCTAAAGGACCTGGTGCTGCGCTGTGTCTCTCAATTCTCAAGACTAAAGTCATGACAAAGAATGTAGTTCCGTATGGTATCCTGGCCACTGTTAACCCTCAACCAACAAGGCCAAAGTTAGAATCGTGTTGCTGTTGGTGAGATCTTATTGCTCATGCTTAACCATATAACATATAACAATTACAGCACAGAAACAGGCCTTCTCGGCCCTTCCAGTCCGTGCCGACCATTTATTTTCCCCTAGTCCCATCTACCTGCACTCAGACCATACCCCTCCATTCCCTTCCTGTCCATATACCTATCCACTTTACTTTTAAATGTTAAAATCGATCCTGCCTCCACCACTTCTGCTGGACGATCATTCCACACAGCCACCACTCTCTGAGTAAAGAAGTTCCCCCTCATGTTACCCCTAAACTTCTGTCCCTTAATTCTCATGTCATGCCCTCTTGTTTGAATCTTCCCTACCCTCAATGGGAAAAGCTTATCCACGTCAACTCTGTCTATCCCTTTCATCATTTTAAAGACTTCAATCAAGTCCCCCTTAACCTTCTGCGCTCCAAAGGATAAAGACCTAACTTTTTCAACCTTTCTCTGTAACTTAGTTGCTGGAACCCAGGCAACATTGCTGCCTTGAGCCGTCTTATGCTTAACCATTCATGCTTGAGCCATCTTAATCCCTTGCAAATATTTTACAATCATGCTATCAGTTGTGGTGTGAGATTATAAAAAGGCAAAAGACTTTATTTCTCTGTGCATTCTTAAAAAAAGCAAGAGGTTCCACATTTTGCAAAACATGTTCTATTAATTTAATAGAAAAAGTAAAATAATTAGTAATATATTGCTATTAGAAATTGAGTACTTGATTAGTAAGAGAGTCAGGGGTTATGGGGCGAAGGTAGGAGAATGGGCTGGGAGGGAAAGATAGATCAGCCATGATTGAATGGCGAAGTAGACTTGATGGGCCAAATTGCCTAATTTTGCTCCTAGAACGTATGAACTTATGAAAAACTACATGTGCATAAAAGCAGAACACCTTGGAAATACCCAGTCAAAGCAAGCCTTAAGTTGACATTGAGTCAAGTCCAGAACACTGTAAGTACCCAGGAGGAAGATGAGATGCTGTTCCTCGAGCTATAATCGAGTTTCCTACACAATTTCTATGAAATGCAACTGTAAATAGCTCGTTCTAAGCTTCTTCCCAGTCTAGTTTCAGTCAAAAATCACTGTCAAGCACTTGTGCATCTAAACTTTTGACAAAACACAATTACTGTTCCACTACTATACCTAACCATCACGGGTTTGATCCTCGTATCTGCCTGATCAAGCCCTCTTTAGCTTCACTCAAGCAGAGACTCTTCAGAAGGTCATGCAGTCCCAAGCATTCTCCCAGAAGATTGACACAGGACCTCGTGGGAGCGGTCTTTTATAGGTCCCCAAAACCTGAGGGGCCAAACCACATAGGGGTAGTCTCTTTACAGTTCAATAACAGATATCGATTAACACAGTATATGATAGACATTTCCCTAGCCCAATAATACATTTCCCTAGCCCAATAATACAGTGACTAATTTGTGATTGTATTTGAAAGAAAGTTCTAGAAGGAAGCAAACAAGAATAAACATTGAAACATGTGCCCTGAGATTCAAACAGTTTCTCCAAGGCTCAACAATTCGACCACTCATCGATTAACAGGATAGCCATTTTGCAACATTATTTATACTATTTACAATGCTTTTGCAGCGATCCAATCAAAACAATGCATTTAGGGTTTGTTTGCAAAACTGCTTTTCATTTTATCGATTTAGGAGAAACGAGGAGAATACCTGGATCCCCCACCATCCTGCATACCAGTCTGATCCTAGACTGGCTGGCGCCATTCAATGCCTGTAAATTTCAGCTGACAAGGGTAAAGCAATTCTGACAAGTGCAGGGATCCTCCATTTTATGGTGCTTTTAATTTGGCCAATATTACATTCACCCGTTTTATCATACATGATAACCCTCATCATAAATGATAACTCCAGAATATAATGATGACTGCTATACATTAACAAATGTTCTAACAAGAAGGTGTTGATGTAGCTTCTCAGAATTTCATCGACTTCCCGAGTTTTCATGGGCGTAGCTCCATGATTTCTGTCTGATGAGTAGAGCCAGGATTTTGCCATGAATGCTATGTGCCTTTCCATGCCTTTTTTGATGATCTCTGGAAGATCATGCCTTTTTGATTATTGAGTACCTAAATCATCCTTTTTTGCCATTTTAACATCTTACACAAAAATTTACACCACCGGGGCGAAACCCGGCTGTAAGTGGGTTTAAGTGGTGATTGGAGAGGGGTGCCGTGGGAAAAGGTCCAGTCTTTGCAAATTGGAGATGTTTTAAGTAGGTGTGAAGTGGTGATTGGGGAGGAGTTGGTGGGGAAGGGTCCAGTCTTTTCAAACTGGAGTCAAGCTGTGAGTAGGTGTGAAGTGTTGGTTGGGGTTACCAGGGTTAAAGGGCCTGTCCTACAACTCTGTGCGATTAGCGCGACCTAACATGGTCACTTGAGCCATCCGGAATCGCGGGGCTGGTCACACTTCGATCGCCGGAGCCGTGCAGAATTGTGCGGAGTTCGTCCCGACATCACGCGGGGCTCCGAAAAACTGATTATGTTCAAAAATTCCGCGCAGCAACGGCTTGTCGGCTTGCAGTCGCCTCGACGCATTGCACACCGCCCCAACATCGTGCCTCCATGAACCTATCTGTAGGTGCCTCCGTGATCCTCTATGTGTGTGGCTCCGTGGCCATCTGTGTGTGTGTGCCTCTGTGCCCCTCTCTGTGTGCCTCTCGCTGTCCTGGCGAACTTACCTTAGACTTCGCTCCAAGTTCGCCTCACTTTGCGCTGCGTTGCGCCACTCACCCGACCTCCGCGCAGCCCCTGCTGCCGGTTTGGTCGCGCTTGGCGCATGCAGGCGCATGCTGGTGGGAACGGCCCTGTACAGGGGATCACCCGACCTCCGCGCGGCCCCCGCTTCTAGTTTGATTGCGTTCATCGCATAGAGTTGCATGCTTGTAGGACAGGCCCTTAAGTTTCTGTTTATCGAAACTGCAGCAGAACTCATTCAGGTTGTTGTTCAGCTGACGATTGTCCAAGGACCAGGGGCTTTCCTCTTGGAGCTTGTGATTTTTTGCAAGCCCTTCCACACTGAAGAAGAGGCATTTGCTGAGAACTTGCTCCTCAACTTCTCAGAGTACCTTTCCTTGGCAGCTCTGATTCCTTTTCTTAGCTTGAACTTGGCCTGCCTTTAGAGGTCTGCATCCCCGCTCCTGTAGGACTTACCCCTGCAAGCGTCAAAATGCCTAAAGTCAAGTCAACGCCTTGTAAAAACTGAACGACTTGGTGAGAGTGTACGGGAGTAATATATTCTCTACAGACAACTGTGTGCTGTTTTGCAATGCATGTGAGAAAGCAGTGAATCATGAGAAAAAATATTTATTTAAATATTACAGCTCCATGCATGTACAGACAGCTAAACACAAGTTGGCAGCAGATAAACAGAATGTAGAAAATACGCAGGCTTGTCTCCTCACATTTACTGTTGGCTCCAATCACAAATCTGAATTTTTGTGTGATCTGTGCAACGCATTCATTGATGCTGGAATTCAACTGTGGAAATTGTAAAACAAATCTCTCAGAGGTTTTTTAGGGAAATACATAGAGGAACATATACCAAGCTAGTCATCATTACGGAAACATTATGTTGACAGCAACTTCAACATTGTTGTGCAGAAAATTAGAGATGAAGTTGTATGCAACAAAATATGGATCTCAATAGACGAGATAACTGATGCTGTGGGGAGATTTGTTGCCAATGTGGTCATTGGTACACTGGAGGCAGGTCAACCATCAAAGGAGTATTTCTTGACATTGTAAGTATTGAAGAATTCAAAGAGCTGAACTATTGCTCAGTTGTTTACATTTTCACTTGCTGTACTTTGTACTTAAAGTTCCTGGCGATTTAGGTGAAGACATACAAGGAAAATGTTAGAGGGTGATTTAGGCTAACAAAGATCGTGAAGAAATACAAAATATAGCTAAAGTTCTCAAAGGTAGTTGTAATGCACAAGTTATAGACATTAATGTAGAGATTGTAGCTTGTTTCAGGTATGCACCGGTGACCTCAGCTGGGTGTAAAAAGAAGTTTTTCGCAACTGTAGCATATTCTGTCTGACAGACGGCACAGTTTAACACCAGATAATTTGAAAAGATGCAGGTAGATATGTGCAACCAGGCAATTTTGGTCATTTAATGTAGTACACCTTTAAATTATCATTTTTAACCATATTTTGGTTGTGGAAATAAATGCCTTTTTATGCCTTTTTTGCTAATGTGCCTTTTTTCGTGCCTTTTTTGTAATTTTATTATGCCTTTTTGCCTGCCTATTTCAGAGATTTTTAGTGCCTAAACATCCTGGCTCTACTGATGAGACTTCACCTCCCAAGTTTTCGTGGGTGCAAATCCCATCCATCAATTTTGATAGTTCATTGGTCCTTGATTTGTAATAGAGTGGAGAATTTCTAAGAAAACCTGGGAGGAAACAACTTAACCACTGACTTTTCCAATGATGAAGATGCACCCAGGCATTTCTTCTTTTCATATCACCATAGACTGCTCTCACTCTACAATGTAAATCCCTTAAGGCTCTGGTCAAGGCCAAGATATAGTTGGTCATCTTTGCAGTCATATGGTGGAAATTAACTATTTTCATCGCATTCTGGTTCCAAGGGGTTTTTAAAGGCCTACTATAAATAATTTAATCTGGGCTTAATCTAGATTTCCCTGCAGGTGTGACTCTCATCTGAAATAGGGCTATTGGGAGTTATTTAATCCATCCAAGTCCAGTCTCCACCTTTAATTTGGCTAATTTAGTTTTAAGTGTCTGGTTTGCCCTTTCTCCAAGTCCAGCAGCCTGTGGTCAATAAGCACAGTGTAATTGCTGCTGGATCCCCAGATGTTCACAAAATTCTTTATTGATTTGTGCAATAAAGTGTGGACCGTTATCTGAGCTAAGTTGAATGGGAATGCTGAATCTAGGGACAATTTCTCTCATTAGCATCTTGACAACAGTACCCGCTTTATTGTCAAGGGTTGGATATGCATTGATCCACCGGCTGAATACATCGACTATGACAAGGACATATTTATATCCTTGGCATCTTTCGAATTCAATATAGTCCATTTGCAATGTCTCAAAAAGACCCATAGGCAATGGTGTTTCCCTCCTTCACATCCTATTCCTTTCCCTGGATTGTATTTCTGGCAGACCAGACAATTACTGCTTACCTGTTGAGCAAAGGATCGTAATTTTTTATTGCACCAAGTAACCAATAGAGTATCCCCTACTGCTCTTGCACCACAATGGGTTGCATAGTGCATACTCTGTATAACCCATACTGTTAATGTCTGTCATGCAGGTTTGCCCTGCTGGAGTGGTCCATAGCCCAGACATACAATCCAGTACATATCGCAGTTGTTTCCAACTAGTTATCTCCTTCAGTAGCCTCTTCTTGTAATCGAACAATTCCTTGGATGGTTGGCATCAGTTTGTCCAAGGAGGGCTTATTAGTTACACTTTTTGTCTGCCTCATCATTTTAGGTACCACCACCTTACATTCCCATGATACTTTCTTAGCTACTAAATCGGCATTAAGATTTCCAATATCTACTGGGGTCTGTCCTTTAATATGGGTGCTACATTTCATTAGAGATTTGTCTGGGTAGTATTAAGGCCTCCAATAAATTTGTCACCAATTCTTTGTGTGATATTTGGGTTCCTGCAGAAGTTAGGAATCCTCTATTTTTCCATAATTGACCAAAATCATGCACCACCCCAAATGCATATCGAGAATCAGTGTAAATATTCACTTTTAGATTTTCGGCAATAATAATACAAGCCTAAATTAAAGTGAATAATTCAGCTTGTTGTGCTGAATAGGGTGATTCAAAAGCAGCTGCTTCTACAATCTCTGTCTTTTGATTAATAATTTCATACCCAGACATCCTCTCACTCCACAGTCCAATGAATGCACTCCCATCCACATATAATGTGACATCAGGGTCTTCCATGGGTACATCCTCTCTCGCTGATGTTTCCTTCTCTAGCCTGCAGCTATACATCCTTTTCACCCTTTTAAAAAAAATTTGAGTATGTTAAAAAGTGTTGTTTTGGAGGTTTTTTCATCTTTTTATGTGGGGAGTGGGGGCGGGGAAGGGGGAAATCAGTCCCTAACTGGTCAGAGATGCGGCTTTTCTCCAAGCCATATCTTCTCCCCTTCTTCGCGGCCTATCAACGGAGCGGCGTTTCCTGCCGGGACCGGCCAGAACTTCAGCTCCGGCGGCGTCGCAGCGCTGAAGCACCATCGCGGAGCGGGCGGTGCCTTACCAAGGGTCGCCGCGTGGTAAGCTCTGGAGTGCTGCGACCGCCGACTCCGAAATCACGGAGCTGTGGGGTCTGCGGAGCGTCCAGCCGCGGGCGGCGCTGAATCTGAACACTGGGATCTCTGGAATCTGGGATCTCTCACCGTGATCGCCAGTGTCAGAGCTCCGACCAGCACGGCCAATGGACTTCAGGAGCCATGGTCTCAGGTAGGAGGCGGCCGTTCCAGACACTCCAACCCACTCAGAGAGTTCTCCCGATGCCGGAGTTCCATCATCCGGAGAGAGGGCTTGTAAATCGGGCTGCTGTTGCGGCGACTGCAGAGGCCTCAATAGGCCCGGCCATGGGTGAACAAAGGGAGGAGGACTGGACTTTGGGCCTTCTCTCATAGTGGGAACCATTGTGGGGGGATGTTTTTATGTTTGGTGTTAAATTCCTCTGTAATGTTGTGTCTTATTTTTAATTGGTGTGCTGCAAATGCCAACTCAATTTTCACTATACCAATGGGTGTATGTGACAATAAATGTCCTTTGTCTTTGTCCTTTGTGCTTGAGTATGATCTTCTCAAGGCTTCTTTGGGGGCCGAAATTCTAATTCCTAAAAATTTTACTTTCTCCTGAGCTACCAGTAGGTTTGATGTTGAGACCACATATCCTAGATCGGCGAGATGATTTAATAGTTGTTCAGTGTCTTTCTGATTCCTAGATTAATCATTACTGGCCACTAATAGGTCATCAAAATACTGCACTAATGTTGAATTCAATTTTGAACTTAAAAGTACTTAGTTGATTCTGCAGACACCTGGAAAATAAAGTAGGCGATTTAACATATCCTTGAGGTAATCTGGTCCAAGTATATTGCTGGCCCTTCTATGTGAAGCCAATCCTTTCGGCCCACAATACACATACCAGCACTCCAGAAAGCCCCCCCCCCACACCACTGGCCACCTATATTGGAATTGGTGGAGAGGTAGAATATTGTGTTGGGGGGCCAGCCCTCCCATGTGAATCCACTTATTCTAGTTCTCTATTTAATGATCCGGAAAGAATTCTCAATCTGTCAGCTTTTTGTGGAAATTCACTGTATATTTCTTGTAAAGGACTTTCCGAGTTAGCGGTCATATCTTTGTTTGCGTGGTTCCCCATTCTATTGGATATGGAAGCAACTCGAAAGCTACTCGCACATCTTATCAATTTCCACTTCTAATTCTGAAATTACTAAAGTCGTTTTAAAACAGTATTCAAATCAAAATTCTCCAGGAAACAACCAACCACAATCACACACGTTCTCGCAGCCCGTTTTCTATCCCCGACCTTAATCTAAACACATGCAAATGAGCTCCAAACACTTAAGCAAAATTGAATACAGAAAATAAATTATTCCACTTATTATGTTTGCCTAAACACATTCCTGTATAAACCATAAGCACTCATCTAATAGAGCATTTGTTAACTATTCAGTCTCAAAATTAAATCGCACTATTTTCAATCCTTCCTCGTGGCGTGCTCAGTCGAGGAATGACTCCTCCCCCGACAGTGATCGAAAGAGTTCGAACCCTGATCGAACTACCACAAATCAGATTCTAACAACACTACAATCTAAGCAGTTACAAATATTTAATTCAAACACACTTTTACTTAAAATTATCTAACACCCAAAAATCCTTAAGCACTCACACAAACAATACAAATAGCGGTCCGTGAACTTAACACACTCTAAATCTTAACTTTCTAAATCTTAATACACTCTAAATCTTTTTACATACACATCATTTTTATACAGTTTGGAGCCTATAACGATGCTAAAAAAGCGATGCTGGATTTTTACAATTTACAAGAATAATTTAACATGCTAATGCACAGTTTGCAAACACTTGATCTCAATGCCACGTCACGCTGCCACGCTGTCACGTTGTCATGCTGTCACACTGTCAAGCTGAACCTCTCCCTCTGATACCAAAGATTTTCCCCTTCCTAGATAACTCTTTGCTGAGGGATACTACTTCTGAAATAACTATTTTTCCTCCTAAATGTTACTATCCTCACGCTAAGACGGGACTTATATAGGGGACCTCTATCCCTCCTCTCTAAGTTCTACAGAATATGGGTGCCCTTTGCATTCGGGTACTTTTCACCAAGTAAACCAGGTTCCTGTCTCTCAGGTACTCTTTGCTATCAGGTACTAATCAACAGTCGACCAGAGGGTTACTATTCAATGTTGATCAGCCACTATTCGGAATCGATCTCAAACATGCACAAACTCAGAAGTTCTATTTCCACAGTTTTCGAATTCTGCCATACGGGTAGAACTTCAATGTGAAATTCTGTATTTGGAAAGTTGGTTCTGCAAATTTAGACTCTCAGACCAATTAGTTACTCAGATAAATTCTCAGACCAACTAGTTTTGGTGCGTATCCCTCCACATATGCGGGCTCTCGAATTCAAAATAAATTGCCCAATTAAATCTCAAATGGACTAGAGTATTCCCAGCCAATCTATAGTCTAGCCATAGTATACACTGGGTATAGTACCTGAGCCCAGTGCCTTTAAGAGGTTCCTCACCGTCACTCCAGGGAGAGACGCAGATACCTTCACGTAGATACCCCTCTCTGCTGGGCACCGAGGATTCAGCGCCGATGCCGATTTTTAGAATGCACCTTTCCAATCAGAGCTCCCGGCAAAGATAGATCAATTCGTAGACCAGGTATGAATACCCCACCAAATGGATACCAAATCTGGACAATGGGCAACCCCTCGCCCTTGAAACGTGTCAAGCTCTCGTTAAAGCAGCTGCAGTCTGCCAACTACGATCAAGTTTTGGCCACTCCTCACCCTGTTTCTTGGGCCCCTAACCCAAAGGAGTACTAACCACCCCCCCTCCTCCCCCCCCCCCCATGCTAGACTCTGTTCTAACGATCTTGATTGGACCCTTTCTCAAGGTCGGGAATGATCAATCCACCCCGACTAGCGAAGTGTCAAAAATCAATGCAAAAACTGCACAGTGGGCCCAATACCTGCACACGCGATCGAAACAGCTCAACACCCTTGATCGCAAACTTGTGTTTGGGGATCTGTTGAGATCCTGGACGAACCCCCAATGTTTCTAAGCTTCCCCCAGTCTAGTTTCAGTCAAAAATCACTGAGTCAAGCACTTACTCATCTAAACTTTATTTTGTCAAAATGCAATTACAGTTCCACTACTAAACCTAATCACCACGGGTTTGATCCTCATACCTGCCTGATCAAGCCCTCTTTAGCCTCGTTCAAGCTGAGACACTTCAGAAGGTCATGCAGTCCCAAGCGTTCTCCCAGAAGATCGACACAGACCTCATGGGAGCGGCCTTTTATAGGTCCCGCACCTTGAGGGGCCAAACCACATAGGGGTGGTCTCTATACAGTCCAATAACAGATATCGATTAACACAGTATATGATAGACATTTCCTTAACCCAATAATACAGTGACTAATATAATGTATTTGAAAGAAAGTTCTAGAAGGAAGCAAACAAGAATAAACTTTGAAACGTGTCCTGAGATTCATACAGTTTCTCCAAGGCTCAACAGTTCGACCAATCATCGATTAACAGGATGACCATCTTGCAACATTATTTATACTATTTACAATGCTTTTGCAGCGATCCAATCAAGGTGATGCATTAAGGGCTTATTTTCAAAATTGCTATACACTTTATCAATTTAGAAAAAACAAGGAGAACACCTGGATCCCTCACCATCCTGCAAAGCAGTCTGAGCCTAGACTGGCTGGCGCCATTCAAAGCCTGTAAAGTTCAGCTGACAAGGGTTAAGCAATTCTGACAAGTGCAGGGATCCTCCATTTTATGGTGTCTTTAATTTGGCCAATCTTAACACAACATAAGATCAAGAATCAGCATATGATCTTCTGACCACGCACATTCCACCGTGAGACTCTTCAGCATTTTAAGATGACCAAACTTTCCAGATTGTGCCAAAATTGGCCAATTCTACTGGAAAGCCATCAATCTACAAGGAGAAAGAAAGGTTTTTTTTCCACAGATGCTGGCCAAATTGCTGGTTATCTCCAAAGTTATATTTTACTTCATATTTCCAATAATTGATGTGTTCTGTACCTCTTAGCTCCAGTGTTGTAGTTCTTTTATCGCTGTTCTTGTTCCTTGTTATTTACTCCTCCATACAGGCCAGATGCAAATAACAACCCTCCACCACTCTTTATCAGTCAGCATCATTATCATTTTAATCATTCAGATTCTCTTGGTCTCACAATTCCCTTTAATCTTCAATCGGTTTTCTCAGATCACCCCTCATCCTCCTGCGCTCTAAGGAATAGAGTTCTGTCCTGGTCAACTGTTCTCTACAGCTCAGGCCCTTGAGTCTAGGCAACATCCGCGTGAATCCTCTCTGCACCCTTTCCTGCTTGGTAAAATTTTAGGCAAAGATAAAATAGCAAATCTAGATTAACAATAACCTCAGAACACCTTGTCAAATATATGTTTAAGCTAATAATAGGTTTGCATTTCTAGCAGGCTGTTATCGGAAGTAAAATATTGCACAGAATACCTATGGTCTCGTGCCTGTAGTCATACACTATCACAGGCCCTCATTCACCTATTTAGCCATGCGGATCAATAAAAAAATCTGAAATGTGTATTCAGAGATATATTGCTGTTTCAGAAGTAGAATAGCAGTGCTGTATTTTTGTGGCATACAATAGGATCAAGGCTCTTAATTAACGTCAGTGTGAAAAACCCTGCCAAACAGACAGCTTTTTAATTTTTTTTCTTTCTGTTAGATTATGTTTCCTAATGATTCCAGTTACGCATGAGTGAGTTACCTGTGGGTCAAAGTTTTCAAAGGTAACTGTTCAGATCAATCACAAACATACCTTAAGATAATTGTATTCATCATATCCAAGGGAACAATAGTGAAAGTGGCCCATGTGGTTATGTCAGTGTACTAGTAATCAAGCGGTTAGGACTAAAGGAGACACAAGTTCAATCCACCATGGCAGCTGGGGAATTTAAATTAAGTTTATTAATTAATCTGAAATGGAAATGTAATGGAAATTCCTGGATTGTTGTAAAGGCTGATGTTGGAAAGCCTTATCTGCATCACTAATTCCCTTTTGTTATGGAATTCTCTTGTCCCTACCTGGTTTGTCTTGCATGTTGTTCCACTCCCACAGTAATGTGCCCAAGTTAGTACAGCACAGAAACAAGGCCTTCAGCCCTCCATGTCTGCACTGGTCATGATGCCAATCTAACGTTTAGTTTAGTTTAGTTTATTGTCACATGAACCAAGGTACAGTGCAAGGCTTTTTATTGCATGCTAACCAGTCAACGGAAAGACTATAGAGAATAGACAATAGACAATAGGTGCAGGAGTAGGCCATTTGGCCCTTCGATGGCTTATCATCCCAATAAGTACCCCATTCCTGCCTTCTCCCCACTTCTGTTCTTTGTATGTAGCTGACAAATTGGATTAAGATCAGGTGGCAGAAGATGTGATTCAAATGTGAAAAATTAAATGCTCAGAATCCAGGCAGCCTTGGATTGGAGAGTGGGTCCATGGTTTTAGTGTACTATTTCCAAGAAATTCCTGTAATTGCAAAGTTGTTGCAGGGAAGTAAGGATACTGTTGTTACTGTTGATACAGAAACAAAAAAAAGGTTGGAAGCAATATGTGGAGAGAGGAACCAGGCTAAGATTCCAAATTAATGATCATTCGTCAGATTATCAAAGAATGTGTATTGTTATTGAATGGGGTATCCAATAAATTAAATCACAGTTTGATGGCCCTTGTACACGATGACCTGATAATTTTTTGCGGTGTTAGTGATGTTTTAAATATATATATTGTCTACACGGATTTCTATCACTTTTCATTGTGTCTTTGCAAGTTCATTGTAAATGACTACTTATTAAATGAGGGGTACAGTGTACAGTAAATGTACTGTGTCAGAGTTATGCAGTGCCTTGTGAATGCAGTAGATCTATTACAATATGCTTTCGGCAAAAAGGAAATGCCAGCAATGTAGAAAAGGCTCGCAGGGAAGATTCCTGGGATTATAGCGGTGCCCTAAACTGAAGGATTGAGTTGGATGAGCTGTATTTATAAGAAGGATAGTTCGACATAACGCATTAAATGTTGATTAATAGGATGGAAGCAGCTTATGTTAGCTGGAATAATTAAGACCAGCGGCCAGACTAGTCCCAAGAGAAGGGTCACCAATTTAGCCCTTGGACAATGAGCAATTGTTTCACTTCAGATAGTTGTACATCTTTAAAATTCCATAATCCAGAGGGCTGTGGATATTCAGTTGCTCAGTGCATTTAAGGTTCAAATCAGAATATATTTTTGCAGAACGCAAATATGGAGATCAGCAGAAAAATGGGCATGAGGTCTGTGACCTTGTTCTTAACACAAATAATGGTGTATATTCATAATTCTCTAACCAGGAGGGTTGTGGAAGCTGCATCATTTCAACAGATATTTAAAGAATAGATAGATGTATTTCTGATGGATTGGGAATTGGAAGACAATGTGAGGCAGCTACTATCACAGTTTAAGAAATGTATAGACAGGTACATAGATAGGACAGATTTAGAGGTATATGGGCCAAACGCAGGTAGGTGGGACTAGTGTAGATCGGACTTGTTAGCCGATGTGGACAAGTTGGGCTGAAGGGCCTGTTTCCACGCTGTAAAAATCTATAACTGTATGAAAAATGCACAGAAAAGTAGTTGAGGCCCGGGAGAGATCAGAATCAGAATCAGAATCACACTTTATTCGTCATGTTTTGCAACATATGAGGAATTTCATTGGCCAGGTCAGTCATACAATTAAAAGTAACAGATCACTCCAAGAATGTGATCTGAAAACTGATCACATCGGGAAGGTAAGAACTTGAAAAAAAGTTTCCCCCAATCCCATCCCCCCTCCCCCCACATAACACACACCAAAGAACATTAAAACAAAACTTTTAACAAACTAAAAATAACAAAAAGAAAGAAAAAACGAACAGACTGTCGACAGGGCTGCCATCTACGATAATATTGGATAGTGGGGCAGGCCTGAGGGACCAGTGTAGCTAGATCTGCTTCTGATTTCTTGTGTTGTGAAAGAAGTGGACTCAATTTGTTTCTTGTGCTTTCAGTAGAATATATGAAAATAACAGGTTTTCTTACTACAAAACATATCTTTGAAGTTATTTGCGAAAATGTAAATATTTAAAGAAGAAGTACATGAGAAAGCGGCACAATTGTCTGGAGAGAGAATACCAAAACGCTTCAAGTGGTTACGTTTAAATTTATGTATCATTGAATCAAAGGGATTAAAGTTTCAAATCTTCCATCACAGAACCTACTTAGGTTAATTATGCATAAAAGACGGTTTAGATAGAGCGGAGAGCTCTGTGGGAAATGATGAATGATGTTCCGTGCAGTACTACGTATCATTTACAATTTAAAATCAGCGCCTTTCCAGTAGAAGTTCTAGCTCCCTGGGCATTACAGTCTATGTACCAGATATAGCAGCACTGAACTGTAACCACTCACTTGTTCTTGCAATCTTCAAAATAAAAGGTTATCATCTCGGTGAGACATTATTCAGGGGATTTGGGTATCCCCATATAAACACATCACTACGATCCCATGCCCAGGAACAGAAGTAATCTAAACAGCAAATGAAAAATGACCTTTATCTTATTTGTATTGGAATCCAGAGAGGATGGGCTGATGGTTGAGTTGCTTATAGCTTTAGTCCAATCTTCCCTGGGGCATTGTGCTCAGTTTTTGCTAGCATACGTTCGGAAAGAGAGAAGCCGAGAAATTCACACCCTGTAAATACACCAGATGCTGGATGTTTTTTCTTCCGGTTGGAGATGGATTCCTGGGCAATATTTGCTCTTGGAAGGTCAAAATAAATTTTGAACTTCCAAGGACCAGACCAGTTTTCCCCCTCACTAAATAGGATGATTCGTTTGAAATTAAAGGAATTTATTCTTTCCATCTAGCCTGTTTCCTCATCTAAGAGGGCAGAGACCATGGGGCTTGGGCTATTCCACAGTGAAGGCAGGAAACATCGTTCTACACCTACATGTGGGTTAACATCCCTGTAGGAATAGTGGAATAGAAGATGGAAATAATTAGCCTCTGCCCAATCCTATGTAACTAGTTATAGCAAGATGGACTGATTCAAAAGCACGTTCAAAAGTGTAAAATGAAATTACGAAAACAGTGGAGTAAACAGTCTGTACGTCATTGAGTTTACATGGATGAAGAGGATAATTGATGCCTTTGCAATGATAAGCTGAAAATACTTTTTGGGAGGTTAAAGGAATCAAAGGTTGTGGGGAGCAGCAAAAAAAAAGATGAGATCAAACTTAGATGTCCTGTGAATTTCTTGAATGACAGAGCAGACTCCAGAAGTTCAATTTCGTACTCCTGGTCTTGTTACTTATGTTTTTGTAAAGGGATTCACCAAGGAAAATGGTACTGGAGTCTAGGATAAGAAAGCATAAACTTAAAATTGAAGCTAAACTATTTCCAAACAAACAATTTGCAAACAAAATAATTAGAGGAAATCTGAAATCTCTTTCAGAATCCTGGGTAATAAATCCTTCCTATTCACCTTTATGCAAGCCTCCATACTTTTCAACAATTTTACTTTAATCTTACACCAGGCAATTTACATTCACAATTACAAAGAAATAAACCATGTCTTCAGAACTAAATTTCCCTGTTTTTATCCATCTCTGTTGTACCTTCTCTACAGCAATATAATTCCTGTAATCTAATGTCTATAATTTGAACACAGTTGTCTACCTCTGAGGACCCTGCAAAAACAATTTACCTGCTTGCCTGTTCATATTCTATACATTTTTCAAAAAAGAAAGGATATCCTATATACCACTTTGACTAACTTATCTACATGTCTCATATGACCAAGAATCACTCGCCCTCCTTTTATCTCCTTCTCTGTCTCACTCTGCCCCAGCTCTCTCTCTCTCTTGCTCCTTGTCTCGCAACTCCCATTCCCCACTCTCACCCATTGGGCATGCAGACTGTGCCAAAAAATGTTGAAGATAACCTTAATCACCACGTTACAAATCGTGGCCATCAACTTCTATCAGGATCACCATGAGCATCTAGAAAATGGAATGATGACACTAATTATAGCTATCTAAACAAATAATAGCACTGTACATATAGAAATAATTTTCTTAATGTAGTGGTGAGACCTCTTTGGCAGGCTGCACCAAGCAAGAAACAATGCAAGACACTTGATCAAAAATTTCTGGCCTTCAGTAGTATACATTCAGAAAATTGCACTGCTCCCCTTCAAATATTAATTAGCCTCAGATCCATTTTAAAATGAAAGTGGAATCCATACAGGGCAGTCTATTCCTGGGAGTTACTGAAGCACTCCACGTGTTGTGAGTAAATAATGAATTAAAGACATTATGTAGAAACAAGGAACTGCAGATGCTCGTTACAAAAAGAAGACAACAAAATGCTGGAGTAGCTCAGCGGGCCAGGCAGCTTCTCTGGAGAACATGGATAGGTTCCCTCGGTTCTTTCTCATCCAGACCCGAAACATACCTGTCCACATTCTCAGGGGAGTTAAAGAAGCAACTGCAGATGCTGGAGAATCGAGGGTTACACAAAAAGCTGGAGAAACTCAGCGGGTGCAGCAGCATCTAAGGAGCGAAGGAGATAGGCGACGTTTCAGGTCAAGACCCTTCTTCAGACTGGTCAGGGATCAGGGAAACAAGAGATATAGACAGTGATGTGGAGAGATAAAGAACAATGAATGAAAGATATGCAAAAAAGTATTGATGATAAAGGAAACAGGCCATTGTAAGCTGCTTGTGGTGTGAAAATGAGAAGCTAGTGTGACTGGGGTGGGGGGGGGGGGGGGAGATGGAGAAGGAACGTCAGGGCCCGAGGGGTGAGGGAGAGGTGGGGAGGGGGAGGGGGCAGTCTGGGTTAACAGAATTGAGAAAATTCAATGTTTAAGCCCAGAGGATGCAGACTCCCCAAGCGGAATATGAGGTGCTGTTCCTCAAACTAGCGGTGTTGCTCACTCTGGCCGTGGAGGAGGCCCAGGACCGAGAGGTCAGATATGGAATGGGAGTGGGAGTTGAAGTGCTGAGCCACCGGGAGGTCGGGTTGGTTATTGCGGACCGAGCAGAGGTGTTCGGCAAAACGATCGCCCAGCCTCCGCTTGGTCTCACCGATGTAGATCAGCTGGCATCTCCAGCTTTTTGTGTAACCCACATTCTCAGGGGATGCTGTCTGACCCATTGAGATATTGCAGCATTCTGCTGTTTTTTTTTAAACTTATATAAACTGTCTGACCATCCCTCTCACTTAGTGCTTTTCTGTAGGTATGTTACAAAACTTACCTTGAGCGGTGCTGCAGTTCCGCCACTCCCCGTGTGTGTGACTTTAGCTCCTTTCAGAGGGGTCAGGTTTAAAGTGCCAAATCTCAGGGGATTTTGTTGCTAAAGGGAAATCGCTCCGACATTTGTTTTATGAAGGTATTTTTAAACTACGCTAGATCATTTATTAGCTAGAGTAATTTAAAAATGATCTTCTAAAGCCGTGAGCACCGACAACGGGAAGGATTTTACGTAGGGGATAAAATAAGGTACACGGTTTATTTTTACATAAAAACGTGCTTCTTAGGAAGCCTTTAATCAAATTTTCATGTTGTGAAAAGGGGACCACAAAAATATTCGAACTGGCAGTGTTTTTCCTGCCGACTGTGGGTTAAATTCACCGCAAACCGCAACGTTCCAATCCACCACGTTCCACTAAAACCCACTCGCAAGTTGATTTAAATGGCCATTCATTTACGGGAATTAAACACTAAATTCCTTCCATTTGGCCTATAAATTAATGACAATGAGATTTAAAAATCATGTTATATTGTGAATTATTGTGTGAATGTTATTTGGACACTTAGGCAATTTAAAAATGTTTTATCTTTTCTTAAGAAATGGATAGATGTTTAGGTCTAGTAATTCGCTACTATTAGGTAACTAACTAATTATATGCTTTGATTTCAGGTCATCCAAGTAAGATTGTTTCATATTTGTTTCAGAATGCTTCAATCTATAATAACTGAAAATTTCATTGAGTTGTCAATTTTTAAGAACGTTATGGGCTTTTGACTGTCCTAGATCACAGCTTTTGAGTTGTCAATGGAAAGGCAATGGGGAACAAGATGCTAATTTCCGAGTATGAAAATGGACATATCTTTTTTAATACTTAAGATATGAAAGTGATTTGGGTGTCAAATTAAACTTCTTTTTATGCTTTATCTGATGGGATAAATTGCAGACTTGATTTTTAAAATCTCAACATTTTGTAAAATTGCTATTTTCTGGATACCTGTAAAAATCCTAGTATGTCTAAAGATAGACACAAAATGCTGGAGTAACTTAGCTGGACAGGCAGCATATCTGGAGAGAAGAAATGGGTGACATTTTGGGTTAAGACCCTTCTTCAAACTTCGATTTCCTAAAGTCTAAAGTTCGATTTCCGTATGGTGCCTGCATTTGTTAAACCAGTAATCCATGTGGTTAATCAAGTCTCATTCCGTGCCAAACATTTTAATTTATTTTTTAAGAAAACATTGCCCAGTGCTCAGCTGTGCTGCATAGAAGATATTTGGATTGACTCCCATTCGCTGATGTAACTGACCTCTGCTTGACAGTCATGAAAGGAGCTATAGCAGGAGTTTGCAAGGGTTTCCATTCCTACTTGTTCTGCACCTAGCCCAAGTTGATCAGTATGTGTGTATGGATCTGGCCTGGTACAGGATCAAACTCAGAGGTCTTATGTGGTTGAATAGTATGACAACAGTTGCTATGCAGATTCCCATTTGAATAACAATTCTGACTAGTCTGGAAGCCTTTTCAGTCTCCATAGATGCATATTCCAAAAGGAATCATTTCTGAAAGGGGTTGATATGGAGGGCCAGTGAACAGAAACCCTGTTGATGACTAACTTCTTTTTCCCAGAAATATTGATTCTACATCTGCATCTTTCCAATTCCTATCACACAGCGAGCAAAGCTATGAAGTCTCCAAACCAAAAGGAAATTAATCATACTTTTATTTCAACAACAGTTTGTCCTTTTTAATGTTGTTAGATTCCTTAAGTGTTTCATACAAGCATCATTAAACAACATTTTGACAGAAAGTCACAGACGGCCAGATGACCAAAAGCAGGTCAAAGAGAGAGTGAAGCAGAGAGAGGAATCCCAAACCCGACAGTGGGCAGATGTAAGCACTGCTGGATATGGTGGAAGGATTATAATCAGTTATGTATAACTGAAGGAGACATGAAGGGTTACAGAGCTAAATATTAGAGGACAAAGGGAAGTTTGAATCATAATCAGAGCGTAAAACTGTTGTTGATTTTTTTTTAAATATTTGTTTGAATTCAGTTTGGCATTATTGTGAATCCTTAAGGTGTGTTCATATTCAAGGTTCACCAACTCTGTTACGTTCACAACTATATACAAATTAGAAATGAAGCTTAAATGTTCCTCAATAATTTAAAATATATTGCTCACAGTTAATGACAGCACAGTTTTGAGCCATTTGTGTTCCCTCCCCTGCGTAAAGATAATCTGTGTTATGTAAGTAACCTGTTTTCCCAAATATTCAGTCATTCAGCATTCCACATCCTCGGAGCAGCTAGTTTTGTTTTAGAGCAATCATATATCCAGCATCCAAAATAAAATATGACTTCAGATCGAGTATACTTTTGGGTCATTTAAATTTAGTGAAACATGTTCCAAAATGTAAACTGTTTTGTATTGTTATGCTCGAGTGCTTTCAACTAAATAATATAAGTAGCTTGTAATAGGTAGTTATACTAAACACATGTGAATGTATAACCAGTGCTGTAACACTGAATGAAGAGCAGTGCTTGCGCTTTTAATGTGTATTGCTGATAGGAGCTCCACAATCAATGGGCAGTATAAATCAAATAAATGGATGGACAGAAAATTACCAGCTGGTCTGTCAACTTTCCCCATAGCATGATAGTCAAGCCAGACGAACATAACTAAAAGCTCTTCCCACTCATTGCCAACCCCCTACTCGCCAATCACACTGTCTGAAATTCCCTGATAGATCCAGGAGAAGGAGGAATAAACAGGTTTGGTAAGGGAAGAAATAATTCTAAAAATATGTCCTTAATCCCAGTCCAACAGATTGTGTATAACAAGTGTTACTAATAAAGACGCTTGTCTACGATATGCAGCATCCATTTAAATGGTGAATGGAGCCTAATAAGCTTCCATACCCTTGGACATGCCACATACCACCAAAGCAGACGATTCTGCTCCGTGCCTCCAGTGACACTCACTTCTAATGTCAGCATTAACACATCGGTGGCTCAAGGTTGAAATTTGCCATGGTGTGTGTTGACTCAAATGAGTCCACCCACCTACCCCAGCCTACCCTTGACTCTGATCATTTTCGTTTTGATTCTCATGCTCGAAAGATCTTCAGGAGTTGTCAGTAAAGATACAGAATGCATCCAGAAATTGCTTGCCAATTATACGTTTCAAATAGAAGTGGGCAGACAGCTGGTAATGGGAGAGCAGCCCAGGAATGGTTTAGTCCAATAGAAAAAAAAGCAGCTTAAAATGTAAAAGTTTAATAACAGGAGTGACTCCAATTAAATGCTGCAGAACGGTTTTGGATTATCATCAGCCATTCAGCTAATAGGAATACTCTCTTAAGTGCTGTGAACTGTGCCAATGATCTAGCACCAGAGTAATGCTGTATGAGCTATTAAGTGGAGTGACCTTTCAATTAGTTCCGTTTTTTTTCGTGCTAAAGTTAGCTTTTCCACCGAGTGCGTTGGTGAAAGCGCCGTGGCAACCTCTGTGTCAACCAACAGTCTGATTTTGCTCAAAAATCCTTTACAATGAAATAAATAACTTTTCACCTCCTTTGCACGCATTTTGTTTTTGTTCTGTCTGCTCCTTTCAGTGAATAAGGACAGAGAAAGTAAACAGTCATTGAATGCCGAGAAAAGAAACAAAAACAAAAAAAAAGGATGCTCATAAAAAAATTCCCTGAGTACCCAGCTGCCTTTAAAAAGCAAGACATGTGCTCCAAAGGACTGTGCCCTTGGTACATGACTTAGATTCAGTCTCCTGACATGAAGTGTCGTGGGAATAAAAATCGGAAATTCTGGAAACGCTAGGGGGTTCATTCGGATACAGAAGAAAAACCTATTTAGTTCCGCAGAGGGTTAACTAGTGGAAGCATGTTGCGCAGGATTACTTTACAGCTAAATATTTATATGCCAGGCAATTGAAATAAGTCATTTAGTGCAAAACTATTTTCTTGGTAAGATTCTATGAATATATTAGTTCTTTAGCCACAGATTTCTATGAATAAAGAAATAATGTATTCCCAAAATAATTGGATGTTTTCCATCTAAATGTTATTGTGCTTTTTTTTTTGCATATTTGATTTGCCCCCTATGAATAAAGAGAATGCACATGCCTTAAGGGTGCACTACAGAGACCTGCTGCTATTGAAACCGTGTTTTGATCAACAGTCTGCTGGGTTCTGGTCCGATTCAATGCAAATGGGAGAAGCAAAGATCATTCCATCCGAGTGGGGCGAAGATGCCTGATCCGAAAATGATTTACAATTCCTGGGCACTTTCACCGTTTGTTATCGCAATTCGCGAAAGAAAGCTGATTCTAAAGTAGCGGGGGATCAGGTAAAAGGAGGAATGCGATCGCTTAAGACTTCAAACGGGGGGAGGTCAATCCATCACTGTGCATATGTGTGTGTGTATGTGTTTTGGAAGGATGGGGGAGGACGCAGAGGGAGGCTCCTATAACAGAAAGCTCTTCACTATAACACTCCCACTGAATTCACTTGCAAATTCCTCAACCCTGAAAGACACAGGATTCCCAGTGCCCCCTCGCCCGTGCAGAGCACAGACTGCACAGCTAGAATACAGTCCTCTCACTCCTTCGGGCGGATGTTATTATTAATAATAATCAAAGAACCGACTGGTCACCAATCAGCAAGCTGACGGGCAGATACCCCCCCCCCCCCCCCTCCTCAACACCCTCTCTCTCCGTCTCTGTCTCGGCTGCGGGTCGCTGCCTCCAAGTACCAAATAAATGAGAGAAGCTACGAGCAGATGCCTGAACTAGACAGAGCAAGAAGTCAGTCTGAACATCCGAAAGCAACCGCAGCACCAAACAGCAGCAGGGGCAGGCAGCAGCACCTTACTTGACAGTAACCCGGCCAGCCAGCTCAAGTGGTAGCCTACCCGATAGAAGTGCGAGTTATAGGTAAGTGCTTTAACCCTGGTTATCGTGGCGGGGCTTTATGTTGAATGTTGTCTGGCGATTAACAGAATAACCCTGGGGGGGATAATTTTTGTCCCCCCCTCTGTCCTTTGTTCGGGCGTAGAAACAGCGCCTGTGATCGCCGCGGCTGTAACACAACGCATCTTCGAACGTGTCTGTGATCCAGCCGCCCCCGGCAGCTTTCCAATGCAGCGGCGGCTGTCGTGGGGACACTTGTCGGGGCACGGTTCCGGGGAGCGGGCTGGAGTTAGCTGTGCACATTTGCGCCAAAGTGGCTCGCTTGCGTGCTGCCGAGTCGGAGTGGTTACTGCGTGTTCCGCTCAACTTTAATAGTTTGTGTTAATTCTCTGCACCTTGTGATGCACATGCAGGGAGGCTATGGCACCGTGACATCCCCAGGATGGGCTTTGTATTATTGTGCGGGGAAGTAGGCATCAGTGTGTCTTCCTCCACCAACACACTCACCAAAACAAATGCCCTGGTACTGAGGCGAAGCAGACTGAGCAGTGTGGTGGGATGTGTAGAGAGATTTGGGGGGGGGGGGGGGGAGGGGGGGCGGTAGGCTGCCCGGGGTATATCGGTGTCCATGTCTCTACCCAAGGTCACCTCCAGTTTAAATTCCATTTGCAATATTTTGGAGGACTAGGAAAACAAGAAACAAACCAACCAAGAAACCCGGCGTCTGAAGAGCAACATGCGGTGAAGTTGGGGGACAGGAGGCAACCTGAGCTGCCCCCGCCGTGGAGCCCACCCAAAATACGGCGGAGTTCACCGCGGGCGGAGTTTGCTGCTGCCAGGTGCTGGCTTCATCACTTTCCAGCTCACCGCTCAATATTAAACATTGAGCAGTTTAACTCTTAGTATGTATATGGATGCTGGTGTGTGCGGTGTCTGTGTGTGCGTGCACTTAGTGCACAATCTGCAGTGTTTATAGATATCTTACATGATGTGAGGAGAGATATCGGTGCGTGTCTATCCTCGAGTACAGTTTGCAGAAAGACTGGTTTCGCGTATTGATCAGGCTCGGCACGCGGCGACCGCGACAAAACCGGTTTACTTTCTGTAATTGTTTTTGTTTTTACTGTGAAGCCTTTTACATTTTCGCCTAACTTCGACCTCGCCAGCTACAGCTGCGCTATAAACGATAATGGCGGGTGCCGTCTTGCGACTTGGCTGGGTTGTCAGGCAGTGTAACCGACCCAAGTGCGGATCAGAAATCCCAGTGAATGTCATGTCCCAGGGGAGGGAGTCACTAACCGGCTTGGCTTAACTTGCTAGTGATTTAACCCTTGCTTGATCCGGGGACTGCAGTGTGACCGGATTCCTCCTCTTCTCAGAAAATTGTGGAGTGGTAGCTCTGCAGAAGGCCGCTCGGCCCATTGTACCCGTACCGACCCTTTAACAAAAATCTAGTGTGCTGTATTAATGCTTCCAATGAGAAGCGAGAAATACATCAACCGGAATATGTTTCAGTTATAAACGGGATGCCCTAAAAAAAGGAGCTTTGAGACGTGGGTGCAAGGGACACACCGGTGCTATTGTCCATTGGTTGTCGGTGGAGCTGTCCTACGAGACGCTGATAATCGATTGTTTGCTGAAGAGGGTGATCACTTGTTTCATCGGTGTAGTAAATGTCAACTCCCGTTGAAAAGAGAGTGATACATACCTCCCTTCTCCGCAAGAAAATAATTCGTGTGTTTCAAGTGGGCTATCTCCAGTCAACCGCGCTTATTTCAACCGTGGGCTGGTTCTACGTAGGGATAGAAAGGTGTTTGGTTAACCGGAGTAATTTTGAATGAGATAAGATGAGACCGCGCAGAAGTGGCTCGGCGTGAACACACACAAGTGTTTTAACCCATTCCGCCGCTGCGTGATAGGTTGCATTCCTCCAACCGCTGTAAATTCACACCTCCCGTGCTGTGCTGTGCCTGCTCTGCTCAGTACCAAAAGTCTTCAAAACTATTTACTCTCCTATCTCCTTGCATCTCTCAACAGACTGTTGTTCTGCAGCAAGTAAGAATTTCATTGTTCTATCTGGGATATATGACAATAAAACACTATTGACTTGATATCTCAAGATTACATAGCAAAATTTAACTTTCAGCAGTAAAGTATTAAAGGCTTTGTTAACTTATACAGACTTGGATCCATGTTTTATTTTTAGCCGGGGGTTACACAAAAAGCTGGAGAAACTCAGCGGGTGCAGCAGCATCTAAGGAGCGAAGGAGATAGGCGACGTTTCGGGTCGAGACCCTTCTTCAGACTCTATTTTTAGCCGTAGTTCTCAACCCCCCTCGATCCACCACTTTGGGAGCGCTGGTTATCGATAAAGTAATGTCCACCTTTTAGGCTTTGAGCTGTTTAAATTCATCCTTCTGACTCTGTTGTGTCTGCGTTCTACAGAGTCTAAAAAAAAAACCAGAAGCTTAATTATAGCTCAGACGAGACTTAAATCAAGATTGATGTGTACGACAATAATGTAATGCCTATTATCCAAACAAGTCGTTCCTCCTGCTCTCCCGCTGAGACTCGCAATGATTGAAGAAGGTTAGGCGCGCACGTTGCAGGCGTTAAACGGCAGGTGCCTGGATCCGGGCTGACATTACAGCCATGGGACTGTGAAGACCAAGTGGTGCTTCCAGCAACGCAAGGGGTAATGCAAAAATTTGCCCGTAAGATCTTTGCTCTACAGTAATTGTAAAAAAATAATTATTATCAAATATTTTGTGTGACCATACTTATATTTGTAATTATCAAGAAGGGCAGTGCTTTTAATGGTTGTGAATGTTCCTGATAAATGAGGCCTCCAATATGTTCCTGCTACTGGTACAGCTCGTGAATTATTTCAGGGTATTTTAACTTGTTGCCTCGAGTTTTCCATAAGTCTTATTCAGGGTGGCAGTTTATGAAACACTGTAAGGACTTGGTTAAAACAGAGATGTATATTCATTTACTTTCATATTATTTGCTCTTTGCTAATTCTAATGATGCCATAACCTAATTTAGTTTTGTTAATCATTTAATATGTTTCAGTTTGAGTAAATATGAATGTGTCTGAGATATTGACATTGTATCCTAATTATTACATGGCAGCTTGTATTTTTTTTAAATGTCATGTTGTGGTTGAGATATGTCTGCTGTTATATTACCTTGGATGGCTTTGATTTTTTTTTCTGCATTGTTTATTGTGCACACGTTTGAATGTAATTTCAGTAATACAATTGCAAATGTATTTCAGAAATATGCATAGGAAAAAATAACTTTATTACCATTGCCACTGTAAACCAATCCAGGCGGACAGTGATTCACAGTTCATAGTCTCACTGTTGACATAATGTTGAAGAAGATTCTTAATATGTCATGGGCATAGGAAGAAAATCTTGCTCCACGGGATTAACTGTGCACAGCTGGGACTCATAAGATATGGGACTCTATTTTACACTGAGAACCATGAATCGAGAAAAGCCTATATAATAAATTCAAAACAGTTCACAATTATCTACTTCAACTGGACACTTTTATAATTAGAAACAGATCACAGTAGCAATACAAATCACACACATTGTTATATTACAACACTTTTTTGTGTTAATATTTTAACATGGTAGGTAAATAATGTAAGGCAAAAAGCATATGATTTTACGCAGTAGGTCTGTATCAAGGGTGTGAGGGTGTTGCATTTGTAGGGGAAAAATTGGTAATGTTGATTGTATTTTACACCTATTACTTGGAAAGACTTTGGAAACCTGTAAACCTTTCACAGAAGCTTTCTAATCCTGAGCACTAACCACCAAAACCTACTCCAACATACAGAATTTTGAGCTCCATAATTCTCCTAGTATTCTGATTGCTCAAATAGTCATGCAGTAGCCCCAAATTTCATGGCTTGCTATAGACACAATAATGGAAATTATTCTAAAAAATCATGCTGATTTAAATACTGTTAAGGAGGGTTTTATCAATGACCATGGAGCAAAATTGTATTGGAAATAAAGCAGAGCATTATTATATACATTGTGGATTAGTTGGGCGATTTTCCCCTGCTTGTTGCAAGAGACTGAATAAATTGTAAATTTAAGCAGATAGATTTTAAGTTGGATGTTTATACCTCAATCCAGAGTCTAATAATAGCTACTGTGCGTGGCATTAAGGACATTTCCTGCAAATCAAGGAGAATGAAGAGTAATCGTGATTTGCTGGAGAGGTGGAGGAGAAGAAAGCCAAGCCAAGCATTCTGAATTGATTGGGAATTGGTTAACTATCTGCTAATTTTCCGCTTGCCCTGCAGAACTTCTATTCCCAGTTTAGCGTTTCAAGTATCTTCTATTTTTGGTCCAGATTTCCAGCATCTGGACTAACTGTACAATTTGGGGGGGGGGGGGGGGGGGGCAGACACTTTCATGTCGCAATGAAATAACACTATGTAAACCCAAACTTAAATAAGTAAAGCGATGTTGCTATCTATTAAGGGCATATATTGAAAAGGGGACTTTATTCAAGAAGTTACTGAAGATATTGTTAGTTTATCAATGGAATTGAAATTTAACAGCAAAATCGGAGCTAAAATACGTTTTATTTTTTTTGTACGTGTAAAAGTGGAAATGGAATTATGTGCGATAATTACGTTTGCAATATTCGTATGTGTGCAGAATGGTCACAATAGACATTGAATATTCAACAACCCAGGTCGCATCTGCCGGGAAAAAACGGATTCCTAGCAATTCCCAAAGTGGTGGTTGCTAGGAGCTATAGTATTTTGCTGCTATGATGCCGAGTAATTCCATCAGTGGGTGTTGTGGAGTCCGTTCGTGCATTGCCAAGTGTACGCATGACAAACACCAAGTGTAGCAATATCTTGGGACCCCATTTCTATTGGGAGCTATGCCACAACAAAACCTCAGTCCCCGACTATCCCAGTTGCTTCCCCACGAATCCCAATGTTAGCAAAGACTTCCTCGTTTAAAAGTCCCTTTCTTCGGGAGTTGAGGAACCACGAGGACACCTGGTTTAAGGCGCAGCTGCTGACTTCAGCAGCCAAGGAAGTCAACGAGGAAAGAGACCTGGTGGCATCCACCTTGCTCCGTTTCGTCCAATGATACACTTCTTTAAAAGCGATACGTGGATTAAAATATTGCTGCAGAGCTGATTTCATTTGTGCAGTGCAACCAAATGAAGGTTGCAAACAGCTGTGGACTTCTTTCAATGGTTTGGTCGATACGGAGGAACACAATAATAGCATGAAAACACCGAAGTCCCGTGATAAAAGTATCTGGAGGTTCTTTGAAAGGTAAAGAAACGAAGGCAAGTTATTATTCTCATTTGCGGCTGTCTGGGTTTAGCCCAGACATCTTTGACAAGGTAGAGTGGTACAAGTTCCTTCACATTTGCTACGAAGTGCAGGGATTCGGCAGTGGTAGTGTTTGTAGCCGCTTGTCCTTCCTTACCGATGTCTGGCACATAATCCTCCCACTCAGTGAGTGCGACAGTGGACAGCCCCGATGGCTGTGATTACACAGTAGATCCTGTACACTGATTTCTCTTAGGCGAGGCTATAGGGATATGGGGGCACATTTATCCTCGCCCCCCCCCCCCCCCCCACCCCATCCTTTGCATCCGCAAATAGCTAGGAGGAGAGACCGGGGTGTTTGGGTTTGATGGGCAAACCAAGCGGGCACGGTAGAGTGTATTGCCTCCACTTCGAGAAAGCGCGTGTGGATCGTTTCTCTCTCCGCAGGAAAGGGAGAGGTGCCAAATTAATCACCGGGGTGTTTCTCTGCCTGCGAACTAGCTGCAGGGCCGGCGTGTAAAAGCAGGGAGGTGAGAGAAACAAACAGTTTTGGCAGAGGTGGTGTGAAATTTGGTCACCAGCCTTGTCCAAGAAAGCTCCACCCATTCGAGCAAACCGGGAGCAAGCTGAAACCCATTGTTGCCAGCCCAGAGTCTCCAACTAATTTCAGTTGCAAAGTCAACTCGGGTTTGGGCCAACAGCCCGGCTATCATTGACTTCAACGCGCATTAATGCAAGTGATTTCCAAAATCAATACCCTGGTTGTGGTGAAAGGGTACCCAAACAACACGCAGCTTTCATTTTAATCTTAAACAAGCCATTTGCCCCCCTCCCTCCCTTCTTCCCTGTCGGCCTTTGGTCCCATTTGGTAATGTGTGTGTGTGTGTGTGTCCGTAAACATTTACGCTTTCCGTTTGCAAACGTGAATGGTTTGTTTCACAGACTGGAAGCTTTGGTTGGGGATTGAAAATGACAGGATGCTAATCATCCAGCTGCACTCCCGGCTGGAAAGAGCGAAAGCCATGGCTTGCTTCTCGGAGCACCGCTCACACAATCAGCCGGATCATGAAGACACATGACAACTATAAAATCCCGCAGAGAAAATGTATTGATATATCAGCGTGTTTATATAGTGGAAGGCGAGATAAGGCGCTTGCAATCTCCGGCGTGTCTGACCTTCCCTGTCTCTGCTCCTGTGCATCGGTATTCATCCTTTTGCATTCTCCTCCAACGCGGGGGGTCCGCGGATCCAACTGCTTCTAATTTGTAACACACGAAGCAGTTATATTGTATTGTTCAAGCAGTTTATTAACCTTATCAGGACCGAGGTTTCTTCACCTTTTCAAATACACCCTTTCGTCCGCTGCCTGTGGCTGAATATATTTTACAGAGAGTCAAACATAGCCTGGTTGTAGCAAGTTAGCAAAACTCCTTCAACCTTTCACTTGCTTATGTCTTAGTTCACTCACGGTGGGGTTTCTGCTCTGTTGACGGCGAAGACTGGGAATTCTGGTCTTATTGGGATTCACAGTTTCGGGTAGTCTTTATTCGGCGATGTAACGTGATATTTGGCAGAAACGAAACGTTAGTGGCAGTGGAGGCCTGTTCTCGTGGCGAAGCCAGGGAGTCTCAGAAACAATAACTGAGACCCGACTTGATAGAGAGGTGGATTACAACTCTGGTACTTTGAACTGATATCTGTGACTATGGCGCGAAGGTAAGCAGACCAACAAAACGTACTTTGAGGAATAATTCATGCAATTTTTTAGCACTCTAAGCAGTGCATGGCGCATGGAACTTTCAAGTAAATGGATGTAAAATAAAGAAAGGTTTGGAAGCCCGTAACGAAAATAAGTTTAGTTACGAAAATACCAAAGTTTGACCCACATTATCTTCCTATAGCCCTGTCTAGATTTAAAAACAAATGTAGACATTCTAGTCACTCAGCTGCCCGATGTTCCGTGACCCAGAAGGCCAGACAATGTTAGCGGTGGAAACATTCAGACAGTCCTTAGCAACTTGGCAGAAGGTATTTGACATTTCCCACAGATTTACACCTCAGAAATCATGATTTCTGCTTCCTTTGCATTTTCTAAGACCAGTTTACATTTGAAGCGAAAAAAGAATCTTCGTCCGAAGTAGATGTTGATGCAGCATTGCATTGATAAAGGGTGTCTTTAAAAGGAGTCTGGCTCCCTCGTGTGGTTGGATCGTTTTGTTCTTTGAATACTAAATTAATAGTCAGACAAT
Source organism: Raja brachyura (assembly GCA_963514005.1). The sequence continues at coordinate 63,639,915 of OY740782.1, forward strand.
TTTTTTCTGCCACAAGCACGTTGTCAATAACTGAAAGGCAGGAGCAAAGAAAGCTGCATTGAAGAGCTATTGGGGTTTTTTTCTTCCAGAAGGCGCATTGGTTGAATTAAAGAACAGGGCAAACAATAGTGCAACAGCATCATAGTTTATGAAAACACACAGTGAGGTCAGAAGCTAAATTGTACCAAGTTTGTGGAGCTGAAACAGGATTTTTTTAAATGTTCGAAGCAAGCACTCAAAAGCTAAGTATTGCCTATTTACCAACCAATGATCTGAACTAGAATAATCCTCAGAGATCTGATGTGTGCACCATGACCAGGATGCATTACCCACATGACCTTTAGACTTTAGTGATACAGCGCGGATACAGGCCCTTTGGCCCACCGAATCCATGCCAAGCAGCGATCATCCTGTACGCTAGCACTATCCTACACACTAGGGACAATTTACAACTGTTACCAAAGCCAAATTAACCAACAAACCTGTACGCATTTGGAGTGTGGGAGGAAACCAGAGCTCCCGCTGAAAACCCATGCAGTCACACAGAGAACGTACAAACTCCATAGTGACCCATAATCAGGATCGAACCCGGGTCCCTGGCACTGTAAGGCAGCAACTCTACCACTGCACCACTGTGCCAACCTGACACAAGGTATTCTATGCTGATAGTACAGTATTGAAGCTTCCCCACCAGGAGGAAGCTGTGGGGATAAAAAGTAGTTGTTCTTGCTGGTGTATTGATGTTATTGATTTACTGATGAAAATTGCACTTGCACTTTCATCTAGGTGTCTTGCTAAAGCACCGTACAAACACTGTCAAGTGCTGCCAATTCTGTCTGTCCTTGGTTGTTTGCATGAGACACAAGAAGTGAGGAGATTTAATTAATGTGGTTTTAAAAGAGATGGGTAAATGAAGGTGTTATCACAGTGAAATTAAAGCAAAAGGCGGATAAATTTGCAGTGGGTCAGTCAATGTCCACCAAGGGAGAAAGAGAGTTAACATTTCAGGTCAATCAACAATTGATACTAGAATGAAAATGAGTAAACCAAACTGTGGGGGTGGAGGACTGAGTGGAGAAGACAGTGAGACAATTCTGTGATCAAATGGAGACCTAGATTGTCCAGGTGACACAATGTTCTCACAGCCATTCAGTTATGAGTGAATTTAGAGAGAAGAAACCATATCAATCAAACGTACTGAAACATTAAAATGAAGAAAACAAGTGCTAAAAATCTGAAACAAAGGCTAATGATGCAAATTCTTAAGATCAGGCAAAGGAGGGAGGAATGCTGAGCAAACTCATTATTAGATAATGTATATTATCGTCAGTTATTACATAACCTTGGTTATTGATAATGTTTTCATGGTTTTCTATGTTTATGCTGCTGAGCCACTGCTTGTTCATTATCCTTCAAAGCCCACCAGTTATTTATGGGTTATATTTGTTCACCAGGGATTTAACATTTGACAGGATGGAAAATATATTTTGGTTGGTGGATATAGCAGGACTGGCAATAATTCTGTCCCTTCCATATTATCCCAACATTTAAAAAGGTCTAATTTTGCTAAATATGCCATGGTGGAATACTAATTCAATAGGTCCAGCTTCAAATATCAGCTAGTCTTCTAACTTTCCACCATTTATGATTGTGGCAAGGTTTATATTGATGATGACAATGAGATTTCTATTCAGATAGTTCTCTGTACCCCAGCCATTTTAGAACAAGCCCCTTTCACATTAATTTGTTCTAATGAACTCAATAATTAAAGTTTATGTCAAGCTGTTGCAGAAAGCAATCAATCAGTCAGCTTTTGCAGTGTGTGGATAGTTAAGAAAATTACAGACCACTTAGTAATTAATTGGTGTTGTTGAGGCATTGCTTTTGGGTTTTTACTAACCTGCTGACTTCAACCTGACAATACAGGTTGCTTAATAGTACAATTTCAGTTGTTAATTTTGCCGTCTATTATGTGATTTTTTATTACACTATTTCTTTTTACTTTTAATGAATGTGAACTTTAAGAGGATTGTCATTCTGTTGAGATAAGCTACAAGAAGAGAAATATGTGGACTTTAACCTTCATTTCTCTTTTTCTTTTAATCTAAGTAATCACATTTTATTGTGTTTGAGGATAATTCAATGTCAGATGCTGTGCTTGTAATATGATGATTGCCGGCAAGTAGTATCATCTGTAAACACATCCAGCGACAAATGAAAGCATGTCATGATTACAAGACAAGAGTTGAATAAGAAATGTTCAAGTACTTTTCAAGTTAATCGATCGGTGAGGGGATTTCTCTACACATTTTTTCAGTTAAGGTCTTTCAAACTGTGGATATCAGTTCCAACCAGTCTACATACCCGCGAGAACAGCTAACTCAGAATGTGAACTGCAAGCTTCAAATGGACTGTCAAGATATCACGTTTTTTTAATACATTATTTATACACCTTTTTACATGATTACAGCAGATTGGATAAACAGAGTATTCTGAATTGCCATCACCAGTGATGACTGTACAATTACAAAGATGGCAAACCTCCAGTAACCAAAAGAGTAGTAGGATTTGGATGGTAATCCTAAATTCTACCATTGCCTTCAATATGAATGAATTTCAAGAAGATGTTACCAGCCATTTGAGAGCTAAGGATGCCACGTGATAATGAAATGAATGAGAACAACTACTCACTGATATTCAAGAAGCAATGCTACTAAGGTGCTTTCTCACTTTTAGTTATTCTGGAATCGCAACAATATGGAATCATAGATAGACATAAAAAGCTGGAGTAACTCAGCGGGACCGGCAGTATCTCTGGAGCGGAATGGGTGACGTTTCGGCTTGAGACCCTTCTTCAGACTTGGAATATAATATGGAATCATATCTAAGTGAACTTGCTTTCTGAAACTGTTTGACACATACCTTCATTATTGAGTTCATCAGAGCAATTCAATGTGAAAGGGGCATGTTCTAAAATATACTGACCTCTTTTCTTTCTGAAAGCTCCACAGCAGGGAATAAAGCCACCTGACCAATTCACTGCTATACCAAGTTCCCTGGTTGCTCAGTACAGCTAAATAAATTATAACTAATGCATTACGCCTTGGAAAAAGAATGAAGAGGGAGGAGGGATAAACTGGAAAGGTCTCTTTCCTTTGATTTAATTGAAATCTTCAACATTAAGAACATCAGACAAGACCAAAATAGACAAACACGTTTGTTTACCAACATTCCTGATCAAGACAGATAGATGCAAATGTTCTAAAGCCCTTTCTTATACTGATCTCTCAATGTGTGAGTAAGGGTTTGTGATATCCTTACAAGAATAATTCTAAGGATACTATATGACACACATTGCACCAAAAGAAGGACTGATGGCAGCAACCTGCTTGCTTTCAGGTGCTTGGAAAGTGAAGATGTAAACGTGAAAGCAAACTTATTGCAAAAAAATATGATGTTATGCACATCATATAATAATAGAGGAAAAATACTTCTGAGTGGTAACTTTCTGCTAAAGTTGCTCAACAGTTGATGGAATAGTGTAAAATGGCACATTGGATGGATGAGCATGTGAACAGACCACTCACATAAGAAAATAAACTGTTATAGTTGAGCAGTCAGGGTATGCTTTCCAAGGAATTTCAACAAATGAAAGGAAATCACAAATTAAATTCTAAGATGTCTTTAAAAGGCAAATTTTGGGAGGATTCTCCTTTGGAGAGTCTAAAACCGAGGCCTGTTATGTAAAAATAATGACGGTTATTCAGGATTGATGGGTGGAAATTTTTTTAATCGTTATAGTTATAACTATTTTTTTAAATTCTCGTCCACATGGGTTCTGAAGGCTTTGTATTTGTTAGATAGAGGGAAATAGACATATGAGAACAGTCAGCTGTTCTCTGCATGGAGTTTGTTCATTCTCCCATTGACTAAATGGATTTTCCCTAGGCGCTTGAGTTTCCATCCACATTCCAATGTTTAAGAAACATTTGGACTGGTACATGGATAGGACAGCTTTACAGGAATATGGGCCAAATGCAGGCAGGTGGGACTAGTGTGGATGGGACATGTTGGCCGGTGTGGGCAAGTTGGGCGGAAGGGCCTGTTTCCACGCTGTTAGACTCTACAACTCTATGTTGAGGTCGGTATAGAATTTGGCTACTGTATATTGTCCCTAGTGTGTAGAAGCGTGGTAGAACTAGGGGATATCTAATCCAAACTGTGTTGAAGATAAAATGGGATTACTGTTGATGAATGCTTGATGGTTGGTGTAGACTTGATTGATGAGTGCCTATTTCTGTTAGCCATTCAGAGCAGTACTAGGAGAAGTTTCTTCACTCAGAGGCAGTGAATCTTTGAAATTCGCAACCCAACATGCTTGGTCTAAGGGTGGAGATCATGGATTTTTGAATAACAAGGAAATCAAAGACTGTGGTGTTAGGATGGATATAGTGCTGGGACAGAAGTTCACCTGTGCGTTTATTGGATGGGGGAGTCAATGTGAGGAACTCTGCTGTATGTTATATTCTGAAGATTTAATTAAAGTTGTTGAGTTGCAGTTAAATTAATATTTTTCTGGGTAACATTAATAAATATAGAGGATGAGCGCGAGAACTTGGCACTGAGCTCAGTGATTAGCTGTAAGCTCATTGAATGCCTGAGCAGTGCAAGGAGCTGAAGGGCCACCTCCTATTTTTATGTTCTGCATTTCAGCAGTGACCCGAAAAGCTCTTCAAGAACTGTAAAGCATTTTGAAACAGTGCAGTGTAATTGCAAAATGTTCTCTTTTTTCACCCCAATGTCTCTCACGAGTTTTAGTTTAGTTTATTGTCACGTGCACGTAGGTACAGAGAAAAGCTTTTGTTGCATGCTAACCAGTCAGCAGAAAGACAATACATGATTACAATTGAGTCATCCACATTGCACAATTACATGATAAAGGGATTAAGGTGAATAACCTTTAATGCAAGATAATGCCTAATAAAGTTCGATCAAATAAAGTCTGAGTGCCTTCAATGAGGCAGATAATAGCTCAGGACATCTCTTGTTGTTGGTGGGATGGTTCAGTTGCCCGTTAACACCTGGGAAGAAGCTGTCCCTTCAGGCAGAGATACAAAAGACATGAAATATACAGTACAAGGGGTTAGTTAGTGTCTGCGGAGTGAGGAACATTTATTATTCCGCAGAACTATTCCAAGTAGAACTCAACAAACTGACCAGAAACCGATAAACAATTTCTTTCAACAGACCCTGCTGAGTATTTTGGTCTTACTTGGACTGAGAACACTAGCTCTTTTGGACATCAGTGGCAGCAGATTTTTTAAATTCTCGGAAACAAAATAAATCTAGGATAAGAGGATTCAAAATAAATAAACCCTCAGGGATGGATGACATACAGAATGTGGAGCATACTGACAGTTTTTTTTTACCATTTAGTTGGATCAAAGATCAATCATTTAGAATAGTTATTATCTGCATCTTAAAGCTTCATTAATCACAAGATGTCAAACAACATTTTTTTTTAAATCATGAAATTTAGATGTTCCCCTTGAGAAGGTGTTGCCATGTTATCTTCTTCAGCTGCTGTCCTAACAGCACGGCTACGGAAGGCATCCCAGGATTCAGACCTGGAGACAATTAAGAAATGGTGAGATATTTCCAAGTTAGGATACTCAGAGTCTTGGAGGGAAATCTGCAGGAATTTGTGTTCCCATGTAACTACTGCTTTTGTTCACTTCAGTGATCGTGGTTGCCATTGCCTCAGTAATGCAAGTTGCTGTTCAAACCTCCCTGGTGCTGCAATTAGTTGTTTTTTCCTTGTGGTTTTAACACCATACCAGATAAGAAAAGTTATCTGTGAGGAGGTTCTTCCAGTCCCGATAGAGAATTTAATGGGTGATTGATAAAACCTATCAGCACTATCTTGCACTCACATCAGGACTCGCTCTCTTTTAAGGCAGAGATAGATAGATTCATGATTCGTATGGGTGTCGGGTTATGTGGTGAAGGCAGTTAGGTGGGAGAGATAGATCAGCCACGATTGAATGGCGGAGTAGACTTGATGGGCTGTATGGCCTAATTCTGCTCCTATCACTTATAAATTTATGAACTTATGAACTCTCAGGGAACCTACTAGAGTTATATTCACATGAGGGACATTCGTCCTTTAAAACCCCAGGCTTGAAGACTCTATGAATTAAATATGAACACTAGAGATAGATGTCCTGGAAGTATTAGAAAATATTATTTTATTTTTGATTTTTTTTTAACACATTTTCTGTAATTAGTGAACAATTGGTTGTTTGACTGAGTGAAGAATCCCCTCACTCTCTGGTTGGCTGTTTTAAGATTGAATGCTGTAAGGGGGGATTTTTCAGTCATTTCAGTCAGATTTGTCCAACATTAGAGTGGGACTGGGTCAGTGTGCACACAGCTCTTATGAAAAGGTTTGCAGAGATACGTTCAACCAGAGTTAGACGAGAAAGCTTTGCAGGTAGAAATGTGAAATTATAGTAATAAAAGAGAAAGTAATGGTGGCTGTAAACTAGACTAGTGGTGGTATTCCCAAATGGAAATCTCTTTGTAATCTTCCCCAAATTCAGTACAGATTTTCATTTATTTCACAATCCGATGGACCAGTGCTATCTTCTGTCGTGACATGTTCTCAGTGAACAAATGAACCCATTTTTATCATGGCGTACTTTGTGTGCTAAGTGCTTCTCAATATAAGCCTCAACCTTTCAAGAATAGAAATGTAGTTTAGTTTAGAGATACAGTGTAGAAGCAGGCACTTTGGCCCACCGAGGCCGTGCCAACCTGTGATCCCCGCACACTAACGCTATCCTACACACACTAGGGACAATTTATAATTTTACCAAGCCAATTAGCCTACAAACCTGTATGTCTTTGGAGTGTGGGAGGAAACCGGAGCACCTGGAGAGAACCAATGCAGGTCACCGGTTTGAATATCCAAACTCCGCACAGACAGCACCCATAGTCAGGATCAAACCCTGTTCTCTGGCGCTGTAAGGGAGCAACTATAACGCTGCACCACCGTGCCACCCCTGGGGCTGGACTAGAAAATTATATTCGTACCAAAGCTGCAAATATGTCTTGTTCGACTTCAAAATGACTGTTATGTAAATTATTCAGTCTGATGGTCAAGGGTAAAACTGATTTGGCCCACTATTGAAACTATTCCTTATGTACTGTATATGGAGTTGAAAATCAATCATTGCTTCTTCTGTTTGCCCTTAATATCTGTTCATCTGGAATTTGTACATACTCAACTCTTTCATTTCTCCAGAGGAATAAAGGTATTTTGAGAAAGCATTAACGATTGCAGCTTGATCTTAAAGTACTTTCTGTTCTCAGATGCATACTAGAAAATATGCATCATCCTGCATTTTCCAGAGACTGACCATAATGGCCATTTAATGAATTTGTTTTTGAAGTGGTTGGTATCTCCGCACAATAAGTATATGACAGCAAATTATGAAATGTGCCCTTTATTTCCATTCCAGACTAACGATGGCTTTACATGGAAATTAAAATTGAACTTCATTAGCCAAGTAGAAATTAATTTATACTATATAATGAAATAATATTTGTAACAATTATGGTTTACTTTCATGTTTTTTTAAGGAATTAAGGAAATGCTTTGAACATTCAATGTATTATATATGAACATGCATACAATCCAATATACAAATTAGTAGCAGGAAAAGGCCACAGTTCATCCAGCAAGGTCAGCATTTACAAGAATGTGTAGGAAGGAACTGCAGATGCTGGTTTAAAGTGAAGATAGACACAAAAAGCTGGAGTAACTCAGCGGGTCAGGCAGCGTCTCTGGAGAAAAGGAATAGGTGACGCTTCGGGTGGAGACCATCCTTCAGACTGAAGAAAGGACTGAAGAAGGGTCGCGATCTGAAATGTCACCTGTTCCTTTCCTCCAGAGATGCTGTCTGACCCATTGTGTTACTCCAGCATTTTGTGTCTATGTTCAGCATTTACCAGTATCATAGCTGATTTCATTGTAACCTCAACTTCACTGTCCAGTTTACCCTCCATAACCATTTATCATTTTGCTTACCAAGCATCTTTCGACCTCTGACTTTAAAATATTCAAAGAGTAGGGTGGCTCAGCAGTAGAACAGCTCTAGCTGAACTTGCATGCTGTATGTATGGAGTTTGCATGTTCCAAACTGCATGTTTCCTCTGGGTTTGTTAGTTTCCTCCCACATTACAGTTGTGGAAAGATGGGTGGGTATATTGAATGAGCTGCCAGAGGAGGTAGTTGAGGCAGGGATTATCCCAATGTTTAAGAAACAATTGGGCAGGTACATTGATAGGACAGGTTTGGAGGGATATGGGCCAAATGCAGGCAGTTGGGACTCGTGTAGATGGGACATATTGGTCCGTGTGACCGGTGTGGACAGGTTGGAGCGAAAAGCCTGTTTCCACGCTTTAAGATTCTATGACTGTCATCGTTTGAGAACAGTGGTTAATGGACAAACTGGCGAGGTTGGGGTTTTCATGAGTGGAGCTGACATTTTTACATAGAAGGAATAGGTGATGTTTCGGGTGGACACCATTCTTCAGATTAAGAACTCTCAGTATGACAAAGTGTCAGGATCCGAAACATCACTCATCCCTTCTATCCAGAGATGCTGCCTGTCCCGCTGAGTTACTCCAGCATTTTGTGTCTTATCTTCGGTGTAAACCAGCATCTGCAGTTCTTTCCTGTACTCCCTGACATTTTTACATAATCTTTCAGGATGTCACATTTACTGCTAATGCAATGCTATTTAAGCGTGGTCACTGTTGAAAAGTAGAAAATGCAGCAGCCTATTTGTAGATGTTCATTCCTTACAAACCAAGACCATCTGTTTCACGTGGTGCCACGTGGAGAAAACAGTTGAGATCTTGGTTTAGTGTTATCTCAGAAAGGTAGGACGTCTGACAGTGCAGCACCTCCTCCTCTGTACTGCACTGGAAGGCTAGCTTTGATTTTGACAATCACGTCTTTGTTGGCTTGAAGCCACAGCTATCAAATAGAGAGGCTGTGGTGCTCCCTACTGATGTGTAAGAAAGAGCTGCAGATGCTGGTTCAAATCAAAGGTCGACACAAAATGCTGGAGTAACTCAGCGGATGAGGCAGCATCTCTGGAGAGAAAGAATGGGCAACATTTTGTGTTCCCTACTGAGCTATGGACACCAAAATGAATTAGTTAGAAAGAGGAGACTAATAAATCTAACAAAGTAACAGTGATGTTTCCTGCATTTTACAGTATATTTGTAAAGTGAAAAATTCCAATCACTTTTTGAAAGTTCATTCTATTTATTTGTTTTGCCTTCAGAAATTGCCCAAAACTAAGAGTATGAAGATTGATTGAGGATCCTGCAGTTTAGAAATGGAACAAAAAGGTTAGTCAGAGAAACACCGCCTGGTGACGGATACCTGGAGCAAAGCCAGCCTTCTCAGTTAGACTCTGCAGCCTGCATCACAGAGAGGAGGATGGCAACATCGAGCTACTGCTGCTGCCTGCTTTGGCTGCTGTGGGTCTGCCTTCTCGAGCCCAGCCAGCTGAGCCCTCTCTCAGCAAGGACTGCTAAAGGACTGCAGAGTGGCGCGCCAGTGGACCCTTCGGGTAGCAAGTTCACACTGCTGCACCGTTCCAAGCGGGGCTGGATGTGGAATCAGTTCTTTTTGCTGGAGGAATATACTGGGTCAGACCCACAGTATGTAGGCAAGGTAGGCATCTTGAATTCTACTTGAAAAGTTATCCTGTATGATTGTACCTTGCTTTGCCTGATCTTCTCTCCCCTATTTCACACAATGCAGATACCTCTTGTCTTACCTAATTGGACCTCCAAAGTCTGTCAGACGTTATAATATTGCATGAAGTGTTTACCTTTTAGTGGTTGTGTGATTAATGTTAAGGCTAAGACTCTTAAAATAAGAATTTTTAATTCCAGCAGTTTCTGGAACTAATTATATGGTCAGTGTGGAATTATTGGAATATGTCTTATTATGGCCCAAACTTGGCGAAAACCAAATCCATCCTTTAGATTTATATGGTGAAAATGTAAATAAATAATATGGTGACAGGAAGATTCAATTAATAGAAGAGAGGTCACTTTCAAGCCCCTCTAATTCTATTATGCATCAAATTTTCAATTTAGATTTAATTTCTACTTATATTTAATCAGCAACCACCTGCTTTGATAATCTCTGTCCTCTGAAACATTTTGCAAATGCATTTAATTATAAATCTATGAATCTAATCAGAATTATGGTCAATTTGTCAGTTGTCCCCCTGTCTCTGCAATCTAGCCATTTTACCATGATTTCCATTACACTGAGCACTCTCCCAGATGACAGGCTTTTCAAGCACAGATTCCAGTGTTGGCATTGTTCCATAAAAGGAGGGGAAGAACACTGAAGGCATTCCCCAGAATAGAGATTTTTTAAATAACTTTAGGAAATTCATTTGGTTTGCTTGTTTTAGTCATCCTACAGGGCTGTTATTTTTTTTCCCCCCCATTTTCCATTGACATATTTGCAAACACTATTGTAGCAAAAGGATTTAACAGGCAGCCATTACAAGAAATAAGAAGTTATGATAACATAGGAATGAGAGTACATTTTTCAGGGGTTGGCACAGATATTTAAATGTGACTGCTTCTCGAAGGACACTTTAAACACATATACCAGCATCTGCATTTCCTAGAGATGCTGCCTGTCCCGCTGAGTTACTTCAGCTTTTTGTGTCTATCTTCAGTTCAAACCAGCATCTGAAGTTCCTTCCTACTCAAACACATAGTATACATGACTGTGAGTATGTACACCCCTAGTGATTATTATTTATTGGATGTAGAGATGGTGACAGAGCATGAAAGAGGTTGCCCTGAACGCCTTTGTTCCCCTCCCTTGCGTACATTCCTGAGACCATTGAACACCTCAAGCCTACTCCTCGCAGATATTACTTGTGACTCAAGTCCATATGTTTGCCCTTGGCCCAAATCCTTTAATAGCTTTAGTTCAAAAAGTTCCTTTAAAATGGACGTACCATACATATTTAACAGTTTTCACAATGAGTGACTAAAAATATGGGTTTGGTTGCTCATTATATTCTTATCTCAATTTCTCCGTTTTCTGTCCACTAGTTATAACGAGAAGACTGGATGTAAAATGGATAGTTGGCACAATTTCCTACTTTACACCTCTGCCAAAATTTTTCAAAGACTGATTCAGGTGTGAGTCATAATACTGAGCTACTTCGCTTGTTGCACTAAGATGGATTTATTACCAACTCGGCACAGTCATCCATTACTATTAGTAATGAGACATCTTAGTGAAATTTCTGATACATTTCAGTTTGTCTTCCACACTGAGAATGACTGTTATTCATTAGCAATCTAGGAGCAAAGCTTTCTGGACAAAAGTGCACCTTTTGTAGCAACATGATCATGCACCTCCACAGCCAGTAGTCCCATGTTCAGTTATAATGTGAGGACAGGAGAGTTGATGGCAAAGAGGTTGTAGAGAGAGTGCTAAGCACCTAAAATTCAGCTATCTCTATCCTAACCAAGCCATGTTACTTACAGCCCTTGTGCCTGCTGATGGTCATTGGCTACTGGTTAAGCAAGCACTTAATTGCAACTTTTTTAGTCTTGTTTACAACATTTCCACGGTCTCAAACCTCAGCCTTGTCTCTGTAATTTCCCCATGTAAACCTCAGGGATACCCACAATCTGTTTTCTTGATTATTCCCAAATTTAATCCCACCGATATGGTGCCTTACAAGGCCTTAAGTCCCGCAGTTTTCTCCCTAAGCCTGAATCTCTATTTTGTGTTTCTCTTTCAAAATGGTAGAACATCAACTTCAACCAGTCTCTCACCATTTAAACAATATTCTGCATTTATGTTTATGAGCCAAAGATATTCCACCTGCATTGTTCTTGCTGAACACTCAGCTTGTCTGTCTCTCCTCTTCACATTCATCTCTTCACTTACAATCTCACATCGCTTTGTATCATGAGCAAACTTGGAAATCATTGATAGTGGGCCCCAAACAATGGTGCCTGCAGTTCCTCAATAGTCACAACCTGCTAAACCTTTGGATGACCTGTTTTCTTCCCATTCTTTGCTTTCCATTTGCAAAGTAATTCTCAATCCATGTCAGCAAGTTACCTCTAATTCCGAGAGCTCTAAACTTGTTAACAAATCTAATCAAAAGCGTTCTGTAAAAACGAAATATCCTGCATCCGCTAGTTCCTCCTTAGCAATTCCATCAGATACTTCCTCAAATAATTCCAATAGATTAGTCAAACATGATTTGCCTTTGATAAATCCTTTCTGATTTTGTTCAATTTGTTTTGCTTTTCCCCCATGTTCTTTTATTATGTAATTTAATACCTGTGCGGGTATTTTTCATACAACTGACATTGAGCTAACGAATTGGTATTAAAAACAGAAAATGCTGGTAAAACTCGGAAGGTTGTGCAGCATCTGTAGAAAGTGAAACAGTTAATGTTTCAGGTTAAAGATTCTTTAAGGGTGGCACGGTGGTACAGTTAGTGGAGTTCAATCCCACATCCTAAAGACACACAGAATTGTAGCTTAATTGGCTGTAAAATTGCCCCCAATGTATAGGGAATGGATAAGAAAGTCTGATAACATAGTACAAATGAGAATGGATGAATGATGGTCAGCATGGACTTGATAGGTCAAAGGGGCTGTTTCCATCACTGTGTATCTAAATTAACTACATCAGAATTGGTAGTTCACCAGAGCAGATGAGTAGTTGTGAGCAATTTTGGCCACATGGTTTGGGAAGGATTTGCTGATACTGGAATGGGTCCAGAGGAGGTTAACGAGAATGATTCTAGGAATGAGTAGGTTAGAAACATAGAAACATAGAAAAATAGGTGCAGGAGTAGGCCATTCGGCCCTTCAAGCCTGCACCGCCATTCAATGTGATCATGGCTGATCATCCAACTCAGTATCCCGTACCTGCCTTCTCTCCATACCCCCTAATCGTTTTGCTATGAATGCTAACATACCATTTGCTTTCTTCACTGCCTGCTGCACCTGCATGCCTACTTTCAATGACTGGTGTACCATGACACCCAGGTCACGTTGCATCTCCCCTTTTCCTAATCTGCCACCATTCAGATAATAGTCTACCCTCATGTTTTTGCCACCAAAGTGGATAACCTCACATTTATCCACATTATACTGCATCTGCCATGCATCTGCCCATTCACTCAGCCTATCCAAATCACCCTGCAGCCTCCAAGCATCCTCATCACACCTAACTATACCCCCCAGCTTGGTGTCATCTGCAAATTTGGAGATGTTGCATTGAATTCCCTCGTCCAGATCATTAATATATATTGTAAATAGCTGGGGTCCCAGCACTGAGCCTTGCGGTACCCCACTAGTCACTGCCCGCCATTCTGAAAAGGACCCGTTTACTCCTACCCTTTGCTTCCTGTCTGCTAGCCAGTTCACTATCCACATCAATACTGAACCCCCAATACCGTGTGCTTTAAGTTTGTATGCTAATCTCTTATGCGGGACCTTGTCGAAAGCCTTCTGAAAGTCTAGATATAACACATCCACTGGTTCTCCCTTATCCACTCTACTAGTTACATCCTCGAAAAATTCTATTAGATTTGTCAGACATGATTTACCTTTCGTAAATCCATGCTGACTTTGTCCAATGATTTCACCACTTTCCAAATGCGCTGCTATCCCATCTTTAATAACTAACTCTAGCAGTTTCCCCACTACCGAGGTTAGACTAACTGGTCTGTAATTCCCCGCTTTCTCTCTCCCTCCTTTTTTAAAAAGTGGGATTACATTAGCTACCCTCCAATCCTCAGGAACTACTCCAGAATATAAGGAATTTTGAAAAATTATCACTAATGCATCCACTATTTCTGTGGCTACCTCCTTGAGTACTCTGGGATGCAGACTATCTGGCCCTGGGGATTTATCGCCCTTCAATCCGTTCAATTTACCCAACACCACCTCCCGGCTAACCTGGATTTCACTCAGTTCCTCCATCTTATTTGACCCCCGTTCCACTGCTATTTCCGGCAGATTCTTTATGTCTTCCTTAGTGAAGACAGAACCAAAGTAGTTATTCAATTGGTCTGCCATGTCCTTGTTCCCCATGATCAATTCACCTGTTTCTGACTGCAAGGGACCAACATTTGTTTTAACTAGTCTCTTTCTCTTCACATATCTATAAAAACCTTTGCAGTCAGTTTTTATGTTCCCTGCCAGTTTCCTTTCATAATCTATTTTCCCCTTCCTAATTAAGCCCTTCGTCCTCCTCTGCTGGATTCTGAATTTCTCCCAGTCCTCCGGTAGGCTGCTTTTTCTGGCCAATTTGTATGCCTCATCTTTTGGTTTTATACTATCCCTGATTTCCCTTGTTATCCATGGATGCACCAATTTCCCTGATTTATTCTTTTGCCAAACTGGTATGAACAATTTTTGTACTTCATCCATGCAGTCTTTAAATACCTTCCATTGCACATCCACTGTCAACCCTTTAAGAATCACCTGCCAGTCTATCTTGGCCAATTCACATCTCATACCTTCAAAGTTACCTTTGTTCAAGTTCAGAACCCTTGTTTCTGACTTAATTTTGTCACTCTCCATCCTAATGAAGAACTCAACCATATTATGGTCACTCTTGCCCAAGGGGCCACGCACAACAAGACTGCTAACTAACCCTTCCTCATTACTCAATACCCAGTCTAGAATTGCCTGCTCTCTCGTTGGTTCCTCCACATGTTGGTTGAGAAAACTATCCCGCACACATTCCAAGAAATCCTCTTCCTCAGCACCCCTACCAATTTGATTCACCCAATCTATATGCAGATTGAAGTCACCCATTATAACCATGTTACCCTTGTTGCATGCATTTCTAATTTCCTGTTTGATGCCATCCCCAACTCCAATACTACTGTTAGGTGGCCTGTACACAAATCCCACTAGCGTTTTCTGCCCCTTAGATTTTAGCAGCTCTACCCATATCGATTCCACATCCTCCACGCTAATGTCCTTCCTTTCTATTGCATTAATCTCCTCTCTCACCAGCAATGCTACCCCACCTCCTTTTCCTTTTCATCTATCCCTCCTGAATATTGAATATCCCTGGATGTTCAGCTCCCAGCCTTGGTCACCCTGGAGCCATGTCTCTGTGATCCCAACTATAGCATAGTCATTAATCGCTATCCGCTACCTTTCATGAGCGGTCAAAATAGAACTAGTTTAGATGGGGTATCTTGGTCAGCATGGGCAAATTGAGCCAAAAGACATGTTTCTCTGCTGTGACTCTAAGGAGGACCCAAAGTATTTGATCTTTCTGCAGTTTCTGAAGTTCTCGACATACTGTATATTTCCTCATCTCTGTTGGGACATCCTCGCCAGTAATGCTGCTGACAAAAAAATACGTTTCCCACAAAAATACGTGTTTTAAAACCTATATTGAGCCTTAAGAGTAGCTCAATTTAAAATAACTTGAAATTATTTGTTTTAGAAAACTTGGATTGATTCAATATCTACTTCAATTGCCAACAATTTCTCAGTAAAATAAATATCTCATGGGACAAAAATCTTTCAAAATCTGTGACAATTACAGGAACTCCTCAGAAAATCAGCATTGTTTGGGAAATCCTGAGGTAAAACCACAAGATTTAAGGTCAGTAGTACAAGGCGCAGTTGAATTAAAGCTACTCGTGCAATTTTATAATTTGAAGAAATCAACCTGTTTAGGAAGAGAGAGGAACAAGGATGTTAATTGAAATGAATAAACAGAACATATAGGTCAGCACTTCGAATTACTAACAGAGTTTAATGGGAAGTAACAACCCATGTTTCCTGGAAAACAGTCAGAGGATGGGGTGGAAGATTGCAACCTTCACATGGTCCGCCCTGTTTCGACTAATGCAATTAACTCGACGTGCACAAACGGAAGATCAAATAGAACAAGTTGTCCTACAACTTTACGCTGTGCGCGCCACACGAAAGAAGAAGTCAGAGGATTGAAAATGAACATTGGTGTTTCCTTCCTGCTAAACCTGCTGGGCACCCATTCCACTGTCAACACTCTGCTGGATGTGGTATGCACAAGAAACAGGGCTGCATTACATGGAAGGACATGGATTAAATACGGATTTTTTTCTGGTCAGTAAAGCCATGGTAGATTTTGTGTCAGGTGAAGGAGGATATGGTGCCCTTCATCCAGCCAAAACTTGGGCAGTTTACAACCTAGCGATATGAATATTGATTTCTTTAATTATAAGAAACCCTTGCATTCCTCCTCTCTCTCTATGCCCCTCTCTCATCCCAGTCGTCCTGCTAGTTTCACTGTATGTATCCCTTCATTATCACCTCTTCCACAACCAACAATGGACCATTATGGGCTACACCTTTCCTGGGTCATCGTTGCCGGCTTTGATTTGTTCTGTATCTTTTAATACCCCTAGTTTCCCTCTCCCTTGACTCTCAGTCTAAAAAAGAATCTCCACCAGAAATGTCTGAAGAAGGGTCTCGACCCGAAACGTCGCCTATCTCCTTCGCTCCTTAGATGCTGCTGCACCCGCTGAGTTTCTCCAGCTTTTTGTGTACCCTCGATTCTCCAGCATCTGCAGTTCCTTCTTTAACACAGAAATGTTACCTATTCCTTTTCTCCAGAGATGCTGCCTGACCCGCTGAGTTACTAAAGAAGGATCTTGACCCGAAACGTCACCCATTCCTTCTCTCCATAGATGCCGGCTGTCCCGCTGAGTTATTCCAGCATTGTGTGTCTACCCTCTCTCCCAAAATGGTCAGTCAGCTGCTGAGGTGGATTGTTTTGTGACTAGCAGCTTAAAATCCATGACTGGGACTTGACTTGCTATTGATTCCACACCCTGTCTTCCTGCCACCATTTTGTCTTCAGTTAAAAGTTTAAAATGGACATGATAAAATTAGTAGCCCATCTTACATTCCTCCATCTTTCAGTCTACATTGGAAATCAAACAGATGATTTTTAAATAGTATTTTATTTAATATTGCCAGTTTTACACCTGTAAGCCCAATGTTACCCAGTAATTACATACACTGCAAATGCTCGTATCCACACTGTGTCCATGGAATGCTTTGCTGGTCAATTTTGGGAGTTCCAAGCCACTACTCGGATCTGACTAATTGATGATTTTGAGTTGCACATCTGGATTTTCATAAACCTTTTGCGCATGATTTCACAGTGCCACAAATGTTAGTTTACTTTATTCAACGTTTATCTGTCACAGTATCTCCCTTACACACTGCCAAGGAAACTGGAAGTAGCCCGTGATTTAAAATATTAACAGAAATACTTTATTAATAAAGCAGGTCATATTGTGGGCCAGAATGTCCCAACAGACTGCCTTTGAAACATTCTCAGCTTCACACTGTTACAACACGAGAGAGCACTTAGTCACTTGATGCAATCCTTTAAGGCATGACTGCATTAAATCACCAATGAACTGATATTAAACACAAACACATATATTCCATCTCTCTTAAAAATGAAAAGCAAAAGATAAACAATCACAATTATCTAAATGACAGTGTTTTAGTAATGTGTTTCATTTTGTTGCATATATGGAAATAACTCCAAGATACTTCGCTCGACGGACTACTTTTCCAATTGGCTTCTAATTTGTTGCAGTTCACAGCGGTTTGTCATTGTTCTTTCTGCAGAGGGCAATTTGTGTATCCTCCCAAAATCTCCATATTAAACAAGCCTTTTTAATAGTCTTTCTGAAATTGTGCAGGTTCATGAAAAAAATGCTGATCTTTATATATATGTGAGCGGTGGTGTATGTCCAGTTATTGCAGCTTACTGAAATATATGATGTATATTTTATCTTCAAATCCTTAATGGTGACAGGTCTTTGGGACATCTGTTTGGGAATAAGTCCATCATCGTTGGCTGTGCCTGTTTGCCTGTATTCTTTATTCTTCTGCTTCTTGTGATCTATCTGTTGTTGGAAATAGGGTTCCAGGCCTTACAACGAGAGATCTCTGCTCATTATTCATTGTGTGGGGTATTATGAATGGTTAGCATGCTCAAGAATGAAGAGTTTCTTAAAACTGCAGATGCTGGAATCTTGAACAAAAAATAAAGTCTTGGTACAACTCATTGGATCAGGCAGCACCTGTGGAAGGAAGTGGGCTGACAACATTATGGGTGTGTACCCTCCTTCAGAGTCTGTCTTGAGTCTGAAGAAGGGTCTCAACATGCTACACTGCCTGTCTATTTCCTTCCACAGATGCTGCTTCACCCACTGAGCTCCTCCAGAAGTTTTTTTTTCATATTGTCACCTTATTCCATAGCTTCATAGCCAGTTTTGTCATGTTCTCTGCCTTTCTATTACTGCAGAAATTGAGGTGACATTGTCTGCTGATTAGACTGCCAATATTTTGAGAATCTTAGTTTAATGCTTATTATCTATGACCAGTGCTTGATCTAACATAACTTATGGCCAATGATGGCTGGAATTGATGGCAATCAAATTTTCCCTTTTGAAATATTTGCAGTTTTTGTATTTTGATCATTTCATCATTCATTTGTGGTCAGAAGGTATCTTCCCCAAATTATGGAGGCACACTCTCTCAGATGTGAGGGCTGATTTAACTTTATTATATTTTTCCCTTGTACCTTGGGAACAAATGCCTTTTGCCTCTGACAATCAGACCATCTCTCACATGAGAATAGGTTCAACATCATGCTGCATCTATTTCCATCCCGTCTGAATGACTTGCTTCAGATGCTGGATCCTCGTCATCCACAGAGATATTGGAATGGTTCACCACTGACTGTCTCAAGCTCAAAATCCTTGGCATCTCTTGCATCCTTGAATAGGCTCAGCTGAGTATGTCAGCCACATACTTTGCTCATACAAAGCAAATATTTGTAAATAATATTTGTGAAGATGAAGGCTAAAAATGCAATCTCTTTGGTGTTCAGTGAGGGGCTTATCACCGATGATATCAAGAGGCCTTGAGCACTGTGCACATGTGTAGTTTTCCATACGTGTAATGGTGAAACCTCTCCGGTTGACTTTCCACGTCATTCAGAGCTCCTTATCTGCAGTGTGTTAGCTGACTCTCCTGAAAAATGATTCCTCAAGATCCTTTCCTTGGGCATCTTCCTGAAGCGTTACCTTTTTCTTATAATCAAAGTACTACAGCACAGACGGCACTGTATCTGCCTCCTTAATCATTTCACCCTTTGCTCCTGGATGTGCAACAAGACTCTGATTCAGTAGGACATCTTCTATCGTCTTCACCGGGTAGTAATTCCTCTTCACACTCAATTAAACCCACTTACTTCTTGATAATTTCCCACCTTGCCTTTTCATTTTTCAATACACACCAACTCAGTCAGTTATCGGGACCACCTCAGTTAGTTGGATGAGTTGGACCAAAGACCATGTTTCAATGCTGTATGAATCTATGACTAACTTGGATATCCAGGAAGAGGCATGCCTACTGGAGCTACTCTCTCTGCCTTAGTCAATATTTTCATAATCTTCATATTTCTCCTGGCAGTTTAAGGTGGATCTACTTCCAGGTTCTTCCTTTCATCTTGGACTTGAGGTATATGCCTTTCCATTTGGTGTTGAGGGAATATATCTATGTTTGTCAGGCAACTGAACCATCGTGCCACAACTAGAGAGCAGTCCTGAACTACTACCTACCCCATTGCAGACCCTCTGACTCTCTTTGATATGACTTTACTGACTTTAGCTTGTCCTAAATGTTATTCACACTATTCCCTTTATCACGTATCTGTACATTGTGAATGGCTCGATTACAATCGTGTATTGTCTTTCCGTTGACTGGTTAGCACGCAACAAAAGATTTTCACTGTATACGTGACAATGGACTAAACTAAAATAAACTAAAAATATTATATTAAAGTAATTGGTTGCATTGATTTAATCTTCCTTTGTTATATCTTAAACAGTCAGATGTTTGAGGAGATTTGGTATGTCGCTAAATATTTTAGCAAACTTCTGCTGGTGTACTGTGGAGAGCCTAGTGGAGAACTACAATGGACCTTGCACTAATAAGGTTGTACTATTATTTTGGCTTGCACTATCATAGTCTGGTTTACCTGCCACAACTAATAATTGTTGTTGCTGTGGGAGAGGTGATAACGAAGGAATCCGAACAGGGAAACTAGCAGGATGACTAGGGGGGGGGGGGGGGGGGGGGGAGAGAATGCAAGGGTTACTTGAAATGAGATAAATCAATATTCCTATCATTGGGTTGTAAGCTCCCCAAGTGAAATATTTAAGTGCTGTTCCTCCAATTTGCATGTGGCCTCACTCTGACAGTGGAGGCGAACCAGGACAGAAAGGTCAGTATGGGAAAATGTTTGACAACCAGGAGATTGCATAGGCCATCTCAGTCAGTTATCGGGACCACCTCAGTTAGTTGGATGAGTTGGACCAAAGACCATGTTTCAATGCTGTATGAATCTATGACTAACTTGGATATCCAGGAAGAGGCATGCCTACTGGAGCTACTCTCTCTGCCTTAGTCAATATTTTCATAATCTTCATATTTCTCCTGGCAGTTTAAGGTGGATCTACTTCCAGGTTCTTCCTTTCATCTTGGACTTGAGGTATATGCCTTTTCATTTGGTGTTGAGGGAATATATCTATGTTTATCAGGCCTGAGCGTAGGTGTTCAGCGAAACGATTGCCCAGTCTGCACCTGGTCCTGCTGATATACAGTGCCCTCCATAATGTTTGGGACAAAGACCCATCATTTAAGTGCACATTGTCAGAATTTAATAAAGGCCAATTTTGTACATTTTGGTTTCACCATGTAGAAATCACAGCAGTGTTAATACATAGTCCCCCCCATTTCAGGACACCATAATTTTTGGAACACAGCAATGTCATGTAAATGAAAGTAGTCATGTTTAGTATTTTGAGGCAAATCCTTTGCATGCAATGACTGCTTAAAGTCTGCGATTCATGGACATCACCAGTTGCTGGGTGTCTTCTCTGGTGATGCTCTGCCAGGCCTGTATTGTAGCCATCTTTAGCTTATTCTTGTTTTGGGAGCTAGTCCCCTTCAGTTTTCTCTTTAGCATATAAAAGGCACGTTTAATTGGGTTCAGGTCAGCTTGGCCACTCAAGAATTTACAATTTTTTAGCTTTGAAAAACTCCTTTGTTGCTTTAGCAGTATGTTTGGGATTATTGTCTTGCTGTAGGATGAACCGCCGGCCAATAGGTTTTGAGGCTTTTGTTGAACTTGAGCAGATAGGATGTGTCTATACACTTCAGAATTAATTTACAACCTCATCCTATTACTACAATTTTTGGGCTACCAATGTTAGATTCTATTTGTTTGTCCCACTCCGCCCATCGGTTGATCGCTTTTACCACATTAATCGTCATAAGATCTATTTTTTTTAAATGGAAAGACTCCAACCCTCCGACCACACTCCAGTGGTATTCTGAAATGATATCATGTTTAAATTTAGAAAAAAATTAGGAGTGACATTGTTGAACCCTTGGTTAAATTTGGGGAACATTTATTGAACACTTTCATACAATATAAATTGCTCCCTCTTTAACCGTTATAAAAACTATTTTACCTCTATATGGTGGAACGGACTTGATGATAAACAGACTTAAATTGTTGAAACTTTTAGTTTAGATTCTGTTTCGCTTTGCTTAGTTTTTATTTATTTATTTTATTTTTATTCTTATTTTATTTATTTTTTTTTAATTTTCTTTAGGGGGGGTTTTGTTTTTTCCTTTTTTCCTTTTCTTTTTGTCTTTTTATTTTGTGTTTTTTTTCTACATTTATAAGTTTTCTTTTAAAGATTTAACTATATTTACATAGAGGTAATTACATAGGAGGTCTATATTCAATGTGTATTTTGACACTGGTCTCATATCAGATTATACCTGTTATTAATGTAATCCTGATGCCTATGTATCAATATCATTGTTATGTTTATCATTATTCTTTTTGCTCTTTTTTATGTTTTATTTTTGTTTTCTTTGGAAAAAAAAACAATAAAAAGATTTTAAAAGAAAGAAAGAAATAATTCATTATGCTACTAACATCAGCAGTTGTGTCATCAATGAAGATAAGTGAGGCAGTACCTTCAGCAGCCATTCATGCCCAGGCCATAACACCCCCACCTCCGTGTTTCACACATGAGGTGGTATGCTTTGGATCTTGGGCAGTTCCTTCTCTCCTTCATACTTTGCTCTTGCCATCATTCTGATCTTCGACTCATCTGTCCACAAGACCTTTTTCCAGAACTGTGGTTGCTCTTTTAAGTACTTCTTGGCAACCTGTAACCCGGTCACCCTAATATAGTGGCTGATCAGTGGTTTGCATCTTACAGTGTAGCCTCTGGATTTCCGTTCATGACAGTGGTCATTGACAAATCCACACCTGACTCCTGAAGAGTGTTTCTGATCTGTTGGACAGGTGTTCGGGGGTTTTACTTTATTATAGAGATAATTCTCCTGTCATCAGCTGTGAAGAATTTACTTGGCCTGCCAGTCCCTTTGTGATCAGTAAGCTCACCAGTGCTCTCTTTCTTCTTAATTATGTTGCAAACAGTTGATTTTGGTAAGCCTAAGGTTAGGCTGATGTCTCTAACAGTTCTATTCTTGTTTATCAATCTTTGCCTTTCATTGGCACAACTTTGGTCCTCATGTTGATAAAGGTGATGGAAAGACTGGAGGAAAGACTAGGTGCTGAGAGCTCTCTTATACCTGCATTAAGGAGGCAATTAAACACACCTGAGCAATTAAAAATGCCTGTGAAGCCATGCGTCCCAACCATTATGGTGCCCTGAAATGGGGGGACTATGTATAAACTTCTTTCGTGTGGCGTGCACAACCTAAAGTTGTTGGACAACTGGTTCTATTTGATCTTCCATTTGTGCACATCGCGTTGATTGCATTAGTCGAAACAGGGCGGACCACATGAAGGTTGCAATCTTCCACCCCTATGTATAAACACAGCTGTAATTTATATATGGTGAAACCAAAATGTATACAAAATACCTTTTAACCACATGTGATTTTTTAAAATTACAAATCTCAAATTGTGGAGTACAGAGGCAAATAATTAAATGATGGGTCTTTGTCCCAAACAGGGCTCTCATTTAACTTTTTTCCCTGTTGCCGGCCGGGCAACCTATGCAGTTTTTTAGGTTGCTAAATGGCAGTTTAGGTGGTCATTTAAGACAGCTTGCATGATGCGTGCGATAATGTGCTCGGACGAAGTGCAAAGTTACCAGTCGGAATTACGCTCAATGAAGCATTCACATATTATTTCTGCTTCAAATAAAGTCACAAACTAAACATATTCACCAACTAGACATGATATATACCACAATGACATGCAGCAAAATTATAATACAGTATCTCATCTCTTTTTACACGTTGCAATTAATTCAATTTCTATTATTTCTTTCCACTTCCAAACAAACATGTGGTTGGATTATTCAGCGTATGATCAACCTGTGTCAATAAATCCTGGAGCATGGTAACATAGATGCTTAACCATGCACACTACAGATTGATGCAAGCATGTTATCTTGAAGGAACAAAAATTATCATGACATGGCCATAGCATGGGTCGTTATTGCTATTGGTACAGAAACACTCTCGCTTCCCACATAATTTATCCACAACAAAATATACAGGTTGCAAGGAAATATCAAAACTACATTTCATGATAATAGCTGTTAAAACCGACTATAACCATCTGACAGGTTAAACATCACACTAACTGGCAAGAGATGGCCAAAGGACATAACTGCAGCAAATGTTCTTTTGGTAATAAGTTTAAAGGTGTCAAGATGCCACATTATCGGACATTCAGATTAGATGTATGTGTTATGAACAGCAATGAAGATACCCAGTTTGTACGCACCAGATTAAAAAACAATTATTGATAAACGCTGTTTCCATCATTTCCACATCAGAATTAGTGTTAAGATTTTAACAGAAATATCTCCTAACCAAATTTGTGATGTATATGACTGACTGTAAAAGTAAAATCTGGATAAATCCAATGTGTGGTTGTGAATGTTTTCATTAAATAGCTACTGCACTGATGCTCCATATTAAAAGCATTGATTTGCCGGTAAAATTAATTCTGTAATAACTTGTCAGTGGTAGCAGTGACAATCGAACACTGCGGTTTTAATGTTTCACGTGGTCACAATTTTATGGATTCCATCTTTATGGATGAAAAACAAATAATAACATTGGGAATTACAACACATTTTGGGTGGGGGGGTTGAGAAGGCAATTGGTGCGGAATGGATGGATTGAGGCTGGGGAATTAGTGCATGTTGGTTGGAGTGGGTAAAATTGTGAGGGGAGAGCGTGGGGAATGTCAGTGGTGTTGAATGGGGGGATCAGTACAGGATGGATGGGGGGGTCGGTGCAGGATGGAAGGGGGGGATTCAGTGCAGGGTGGTTGGGCAGGGGGATCAGTACAGGATGAATGGGGTAGACAAAAATGCTGGAGAAACTCAGCGGGTGAGGCAGCATCTATGGAGCAAAGGAAATAGGCAACTTTTCGGGCCGAGACCCGTCTTCAGACTGATCCCCCCATTCTTCGTGAATGGGGGGGGGGGGGATCAGTGCAGGATGAATGGAGAGGTCAGTACAATGTGGATCGGAGGGTCTGTGCAGGATGAATGAGGGGTTCACTACAGGATGAATGGATGGATCACTACAGGATGGATGGGGGATCGGTGTAAGATAAATGAGGGGGGGGTCAGTACAGGATGAACGGGGGGGATCAGTACAGAATGGAAGTGGGGAGCAGTGCAGGATGGATGGGAGCGGCAGGAGAATCAATGTGAGGTGGATAGGGAATTCAGTGCAGGATGAATAGATGGGGGGGGGGTTCGATGGAGAGGGAAGCACAGGGGATGTTAGCGAGGACTGAATAGAGGTAGGAATGGGGATCAGTGTGGGATTGAGAGGAGGGGTCCAAGGATAAAGGGGGGAGAGAGAGACAGACGGAGAGAGACAGAGAGAGAGAGAGAGAGAGAGAGAGACAGACAGACAGACAGACAAACAGAGAGAGAGAGCGAGAGAGAGGGAGAGGGACAGAGGGGGAGAGGGGGAGAGAATCTGAGGGGGAGAGAGACAGAGGGGCAGAGGGGGAGAGGGGGAGAGGAACAGAAAGACAGCGGGACACAGAGGGACAGAGCGGGAGAAGGACAGACAGAGAGGGGGGGACAGACAGAGGGAGAGGAACAGACGAAAAGAGGGAGAGAGGGAGACAGAGGAGGTGGGGAGGGAGGAAGGTCAGCGCTCCTCAGAGGAGATGGATCCGCTGTCGCCGTCGCCACTGCTGCTGCTGCTGCTGTGGTTACTCCGACCCTCCATCTTGCCACACGTAAATTAATTCCTACGCATTACAGCCGTCGCCGACAGAAAATGTCACGTTCCTTTTCTCCAGAGATGCTGCCTGACCCGCTGAGTTACTCCAGTTTTTTGTCTATCTTTGGTATAAACCAGTATCTGCGTGCCAAGCCGGTCAAAATGACTCAGCGTTTAGGTTGCCCAACGGCACTTTGGGTGGTCATTGGCACCCGGGCAACAGCTAATTAGAGCCCTGCCAAACATTATGGAGAGCACAGAATAGGAGCCCACATCGAGAACATCGGATACAGTGGATGAGGTTGGAGGGGGTGCAAGTGAACTTCTGCCTAATCTGAAAGGTCTGTCAGATCCCCTGGACAGTGTGAGGGAGGAGGTATAGGGACAGGTGTTGCATCTCCTGCGATTGAAGGGGAAAGTACCTGGGAAGGGTGGTTTGGGTGGGAAGGGATGCGTGAACCAGGGAGTTGCAGAGGGACAATCTGCGGAAAGCAGAAAGGGGCAGAGAAATGGGATGCTTGTTTGTTTTTTTAGGGGCTAATATGTTATTACGCAATTACTTTCTCAATACTAGATTCAAGCCACTTGTTTAATGAGCAGATAAATGAACAGAGCTTAAATAATTTACAGATTTGATTTGAATATTCTAAATGCCAAGGATGTCTAATAGACAGGCAGCTGTGCAAAAATAGGTGCTTATATTTCTGCAGCAATGTGTGGGTGAAACACTGGGAATGACTTAAATGTCAAAACTGGTGAAATAATTAGGATTGTTACATGTTTAGCCGTGATTCAATGGTAACTCAGCATATTGATTTAAAAACCGTTTCTGCATATCTTTATAAATGCAGATCCTGTTCAGGACATTGCTGAAATCAATGCCAGAGACTCCAACATCCATATTTAATGATTACAGACACAGCAGCTTGAAATTACAGCACAGACTTGGGCAGAATGACATGACTTTGTAATCATTTCTCGACCGCAATTTGAAGCGGGTTATTTTCTAGTACTTTATCTTTCACAGTGAAAACTGATAGTGTTGATTTAGACCCTGGGATTTATTGCAACTGCACTGAGCTTGAATGCGCTCATTCTGCACATGTGCAAACAAATTCAACAAGGTACTGAGATGCAACAGTGGAACTTCAGAGGGTGACAAACTGAGAGGATCAAACCCTCAGGTGGCACTGCTAACTCCTCTGTTCAGGAAGCAAATGTTATGAGGCAGCAACAGCAGTATACTGCCGATGAGAGCAGGGTTTTTGTTGACCACATTTTAGTAATAAACTAAACAGGAAATTAAAAGAATTGGCGTAGAGTCCATGGTAGACTGGTGGAATGCAACAAAAGATGTGAGCCCAGCAAGGAGAGCATTGATGTTCATCGGTGACAAGGACACCTGTCAGCTTTCCAGTGATGAAAAGCTTGAGGAAGAAGAATGGCTCGGTGATGATACAAAGTGAGCGTAAACATTCCTCTGGATGGAAGTGGGTTATTAAGCACAGGAGAGATTGAATGGACATCAAGATGTCCATTCCAGCAGGTAAAGGTACAGAAAGGATTTACAAGGATGTTGCCAGGACTAGCGGATCTGAGCTTTAGGGAGAGGTTGAATAGGCTGGGACTCTATTCCTTGGAACGCAGGAAGATGAGGGGTGCTCTTTTAGAAGTGTATAAAATCATGAGAAGAATAGATCAGGTAGATGCACAGCCGCTTGCCCAGAGTAGGGGAATCAAGGACCAGAGGACATAGGTTTAAGGTGAAGGGGAAAAGATTTAATAGAAATAACCTAAAGGGGTAACTTTTTCACACAAAGGATGGTGGGTGTATGGAACAAGCTGCCAGAGGAGGTAGTTGAGGCTGGGACTATCCCAATGTTTAAGGAACAGCTAGACAGGTACATGGATAGGACAGGTTTGGAAGGATATGGACCAAACGTAGGCAGGTGGGACTAGCGTAGCTGGGACATGTTCGCCAATGTGGGCAAGTTGGGCCGAAGGGCCTGTTTCCACGCTGTATCACTCTATGGCGCTATGTGTGAACACTCCTGTTCACTTGGGAAATTGGCAGGGGATAAGGATGGACTCCATTGTCTGCAAGCAGAATTCAAAATAAAGGTCAAAGTTTATAATTTTGGTCATCATAATAGCACTAGCTGCCTTGGGGTAAACCAAAGGTTCCTGAAGATAGCACAGGCAAACTATAACCAATGCTTTAAGCACAATTAGGGATTGCTGCTTGATGATCTGCATTATAGTTATAATATTATTTTGGATAATTATAGCAATCTGCACGTCACAATGTAAATCGGATTGTTGCCGCAAGGTTATTATTGTTAATTGTGGCACTTCACGTTTTTTCACTATCAACTGGGTTACATCTACAATGATATTATAGTTAATTGTGGCACTGTGCATCTAACACTGTGAACAGTATTTAGATTTTTTAATCCAGTTTGAAACAAATTCAAACCAGATTTTGCTAATCTGCAAGGAAATTCATTTTGCATTTAATGAGAGCTTTAAAAAAAAAGTCACAATTCCTATCAGTTTAGAATATTGGGAAAAAAAGTTCATATTGGAAGAGTTGTGAAATAACATAATTCACAAAACAGCCACAAGCTCAAATAGCATAGAAATTGGTCCAATTCAGGCATTTAGTCCATGCAAATATCTCACAAATTATACTTATGGATGACTTCAAGGACAGCGCCAGAATTTAATAAAAATGGCACTCATCATGCAATTGGACACAGCATTTCATTTGTCATAGAGCTTTGTGCAGAAAATGAATTCTGTTCATAATATAGTATATTCAGTTTGTGATGTTGGTTCGGCATGACTTTCTTTTCTAGTTTAATGGTGTAAATGGTGTTAATTGGACCTTTTGGGTGTCTATTATCACTTGTGATATTCATCTGTTGCGCATGCCATTGTCTACTGCTGATAGGATGGAGGGGAGTCATCACAGCAAGGACAAGAGAACATTCTTAGTTCAGAAATACAGTATGGAAACAGGCCCTCAGCCCACTGAATCCACACTGACCATCCATCACCCGTTCACACTAGTTCTATGATGTCCTACTTTCTTATCCACTCCCTGCACACTGGGGGCAAATTACAGAGTTGGGGACGATCAGCCATGATCACAATGAATGGTGGTGCGGGCTCAAAGGGCCGAATGGCCTCCTCCTGCACCTATTTTTTATGTTTCTATGTTTCTAGTTCACTTACAAACCTGCATGTGTTTGGGATTTGGAAGGAAACCAGAGCCATAGTGAGAACAGATAGCACCTGAATCGAACCGGGATCACTGTTGATGTGATGCAGCGACTCCACCAGCTGTGCCACTGTGCTGCTTGTCTCTCACAGAGAAGCACTTCTCATAACTGCTCTGCACCACCAAAAGTCTAGATCAAAGCTTCTCACAAAGCAATATACTTCTCCAGTACACACAGTAGCTGGCAAATCATAAAATATGAATATACATCTCTCACTTCATCCTTTGCTGGTGCTTGTTTGAGTTCAATTTATTGTAATCGCTGGTTGCCAGTTCTGTGTTAACTATAGCTTGGAGTTTACTAAATATGGCTGTTTCTAGAAATAAAAGCTCCTTTACCTTGCCTCGGCTCTACTCAGCAGGTGTAATCATTAGGGTCATAGGGTTGTGTAACACGGAAACAGGCCCTTCAGCGCACCTTGCCCATCCGATCAAGTTGGCATATTGGGCTAGTCGCATTTACCTATATTTGGCCCAATAGACCTCTAAGCCATATATCTGTCCAAATGTTTTCTAAAATTCATAATTGTGTCTGCTTCTGTAGCTTCCCTGGCAGTTCATTCCAAATGCGGACTACTCTCTGAATGAAAAGGTTGCCGCTGAGGTCCTTCTTTAATTTCTTCCCTCTCACATTAAGCCTAGGACCTCTAGTCTTAGAATCCCCAAACCTGAGAAAAAATGAGTGTTCACTTTATCCATGCCCCTCATGGTCCTGTACATATCAATAAGGTCACCCCTTTGCCTCCTATACTTCTGTTGCTGTTCACTTAGTGTGTGAAGAAAAATGTCCCGGCCTATCCAATCTCTCCCTATAATTCAAGCCTGTAAATCCACGTAACACCCTGGTGAATCTCTTCTGCACTCTTTCTAAATTAATGACGTCTTCCAATATATTTCATTGCTTCAATTTGTAATTCCTTTAAATTGCTGATCAGCATACATGTCTGGGAAGAAGCAGAGTAAATGCAGAAGCTGTGGGCACTGTTCATGATAGCATTCATTTATATGTTGTGACATCATTAGACTGGTTACATCTACAGTTCAAGTTCAAGTGAGTTTATTGTCATGTGTTCCTGATAGGACAATGAAATTCAGCACAACAGAACATAGTAAGCATTGACTACAAAAACAGATCAGTGTGTTCATATACCATTATATAAATATATACATACATGAATAAATTAACTGATAAAGTGCAAATAACAGATAAAGGGGCATTAATGTTCAGAGTTTTGTCCGAGCCAGGTTTAATAGCCTGATGGCTGTGGGGAAGTAGCTATTCCTGAACCTGGTCATTGCAGTCTTCAGGCTCCTGTACCTTCTACCTGAAGGTAGCAGGGAAATGAGTGTGTGGCCAGGATGGTGTGGGTCCTTGATGATGTTGCCAGCCTTCTTGAGGCAGCGGCTGCGGTAAATCCCCTCGATGGAAGGAATGTCAGAGCCGATGATGGTCTGGGCAGTGTTTACTACTTTTTGTAGTCTTTTCCTCTCCAGGGCACTCAAGGTGCCGAACCAAGCCACGATGCAACCAGTCAGCAAGCTCTTCACTGTGGACCTGTAGAAGTTAGAGAAAGAGTCCTCCTTGGCAAACCGGCTCTCCGTAATCTTCTCAGGAAGTAGAGGCGCTGATGAGCTTTCTTGATAATTGCATTTGTGTTTTTGGACCAGGAAAGATCTTCAGAGATGTGCACGCCCAGGAATTTGTAGCTCTTGACCCATTCAACCATCGACCTGTTGATATAAAGTCATTGTTGATATACAGTCAGCAATGAGACTAGATCAACATCTATCACATAAGTGGGGGTGTGGATGAAAAGAGTCACAAAAATGTACAATTGCCAATCCAGAGAATTGGTCTCCACTGCCTTCTGAGCAGAGAATTCCACAGATTCACAACTCGATGGGTGAAAAAAGTTTTTCCTCATCTCCATTCTAAATGGCCTACCCTTTATTCTTAAACTGTGGCCCCTGGTTCTGGACTTCCCCAACATTGGGAACATGTTTCCTGCCTCTAGCGTGTCCAGTCCCTTAATAATCATGTATGTTTCAATATGATCCCCTCTTATCCTTCTAAATTCCAGAGTATACAAGCCCAGCCGCTCCATTCTATCCACATATGACAGCCCTGCCATCCCGGGAATTAACCTTGTGACCTACGCTGCACTCCCTCAATAGCAATAATGTCCTTCCTCAAATTTCAAGACTAAAACTGCACATAATCTCTAGTGGTCTCACTAGGGGTCTGTACAACTGCAGAAGGACCTCTATGCTCCGATCCTCAACTCCTCTTGTCATGAAGGCCAACATGCCATTAGCTTTCTTCACTGCCTGCTGCACCTGCATGCTTACTTTCAGTGACTGATGAACAAGGACACCCAGATCTCTTTGTAATTCCCAATTTGACACCATTCAGATAATAATCTGCCTTCCTGTTTTTGCCACCAAAGTGGAAGCTTTTGTTCACTCAGCAAGATTATCAGATGAATCTCATGCACAGCTCATCAGTTCACAGTGTATCTCCCTCTCTTCAGCATGTTGATTTAACATGTTGACTTAATTCCCCCACCCAAGCTCAAGTCCACAGCAGGATAAGACACTTTTTTGCAAAATGTTATCTCCACAGCAACCTCTCATGTTTTTCAACTTTCTGATAAGAGTTTCAGATGTGACTGAAAATCAGGGACAGTGCAGAGCAAGCAGGGAAGGAACAGTGTGAAGAGGGAAATAATCTGTCATCTGGTGATGAATGCAATCACCAGCAGAGCAGTGTGCGCACATGATTTTCACAATGATGAGAACAGCTGCCACCCTGCTCTGATCCTCAGTGGGAAGGCATCATTCAGATGAGGAGTCATCCAGGAAGCCATCAAATGGCACACAACCATTTCACAGACATTGCCAGCACAGGCCTTGACATTGTCCATTGCACCCAGCTGACAATGGGTGCAAAAACAAACAAAACAACATTGTTTGTACATGGTTCTGTTGTAGATTTATGACAACGCCCACTGAATTTAAACAGGAGAGAAAATAGGTATCAAGATGGACACCCTGGTGCTCTTGTCATAGTCATACAGCATGGAAGCAGACCCTGTGGCCCAGCGTCCCTATGCCGACCAAAGGTGCCCCATCTGCATTAGTCCCACCTGGCCACACTTGGCCCATATCCCTTTAAACCTTTACTATCCAGGTACCTGTCTATGGACCAGTCCTTGTGTTCCACTTTCTTGTACTGGGCTTACATTTCCGAATAGTATGTAATAGTCGGTCTGGGCTGCAGCCTATCTCTTGGAAGGCTACAGCTGTTCAGGTATTGATTTTGACTTTGATTTGGTATTTATTTCTCTAACTTCTAGTAACTCTTGCCTTCTCTGTCTCCCTGTCCCTCCCTCATGTTAGTTCTCCGACTACTTTCACTGTCCTCCCGCCTAAATTTTTACTGATTGTATGCCTCGTTGTCACCGTCCCCTCAGCTAACAATGAACCATTCTACATTTTCCTTGATCATCATCCCCATTGATCTGTACTTTTCATGACTTATCCTTCCATATCTCTGTCTCCCTTTCCCCTGACTCTCAGTCTGAAGAAGGGTCTCGACCCAAAATATCACCCATTCCTTCTCTCCAGAGATACTGCCTGCCCCACTGAGTTACTCCAGCATTTTGGTCTATCTTTGCCGTTGTTCAGTTGGGTTGTGAAGAGACGGCCTGAAAGGCTCCGAGTGGGGCTGTTTTCAAACTACTACTCACAGCCGATCGGAGGGCCAGCCTAAATACTGTGAGGTTGGAAATGTATCTCCATAAACTTCATGGGTCAATCTCGTTATATTATATTGATAACTACAATGGCCTCAGCCTTAGCAGCTGGTCTGATTATTGTTAACCTGCAGTTCAAAGAGCTCTTATATTATTCATCCTGCAAGCCCATTGATGAGCCCATAACTAAACTTATAAACAAAAATTGGACAATAAAACTGCAGGTAAAAAAATGAAATGCTGGGAGTATGCAGCAGTTAGGCAACATTACTGGAAGGAGGAACGGAGTTAAAGTTTCAGGTCAGATTCCCTTAATCAAAATGAGAAATCAAGTATGTTTTAACTTGCAGAGCAGGGAGGGAAAAACCATGAATAAATGCATCTCATCTTCCATCAGGAAATATGACAGTGCTTGGAACACAAATGAATTTAATCTTTTCAAGTCACACTCTTTTCCCTCCACATATGTAGCTCCACAGATGTATTCTCCTTTGTTGCCAAGTGCCCGTTTTTAAAGAACTTGTTAACGATTTTAGTCTCCTATCTTGGACATTCGCTTTGTTCTCTTCATGCCAACCCATTGCTATAATTAAACCTCCTCGATCATTACCTCGTTTTTTCCTGTTCTGATATTCTGGCATTCTCTGCTTTTGCTGTATTTCTTCTTCTTTCCAAACAGCGACTCTGCTCAGAATAAAGTGATGTAGGAGTGCAGGACACATGTTTTAACTCCTAAATTTGATAAGTTCTCGCAAGTCCCATATTTGTTCGCCTTCAGAGAGTATTCTGCCGACACGTGAACCTTCCGCTCTTCATATCGCAGAGCGATCTGGTGACCTCCAGCCTCTCTCTATTCGAATTGATGGAATTCTGATGGAATGAATTGCCACAGAAGGCTGTGGAGGCCAAGGCAGAGATTGATGGATTCTTGATTAGTATGGGTTTCGGGGGTTATGGGGGAGAAGGCAAGAGAATGGGGTTGAAGGGGAAAGATATATCAGCCAGGATTGAATGGCGGTGTAGACCTGATGGGCAAATGGTCTAATTCTGCTTCTATCACTTATGAACAGGGTTCTGCAACATCCCATTGCTGCTAGAACATGTGGACGTGCTTACTCAGCCCAGTCCATTACAACAACGTCACTTGTGTCCATCCAGTTCATCTTCACTGTGTGTTGTGGCAGGAAGGCTGGAAGTATCATAAAGGATACTTGCCATTCTGCCCATATCCTTTTCTCTTTTCCACTATCTGGGAGAAGTTGCAGGGACTTGAAGGCTTGAATATTTAGCGTAAAGAACAGCTTCTTCCCCACTGCGATTGGACTTCTAAACCTATCGCCTCTTTCACGCCGTGTTTAAGAAGGAACTGCAGATGTTGGAAAATCAATGGTAGACAAAAGTGCTGGAGAAACTCAGCGGGTGATGCAGCATCTATGGAGTGAAGGAAATAGGCAACGTTTCGGGCCAAAACTCTTCTTCAGACCCGAAGAAACAATCTGTTGCTGAAGGTGCTCCTTAGGTTGATTGGTGTGTCATGGAGGGGTTGAGCTGTATGACTTTGTCACTTGAATCACTTATCAGACTGAATCACTTATGGAAGATTTCGATGGAGGCCATGTGTGATAGGGCGAGAATGTAAATGCAAATATGAGAGGTCTTTTCTGTAACTTTACATATGTGCCGTCAATGGGAGGTAGAGATATAAAATTCTTAAGGGATTCGACAGGCTAGATGCAGGTAAAATGTTCCTGATGTTGGGGGAGTCCAGAACCAGGGGGTCACAATTTAAGAATGAGGGGTAGGCCATTTAGGACTGAGATCAGGAAAAACCTTTTCACCCAGAGAGTTATGAATTTGTGGAATTCTCTGCCAAGGAAGGCAGTGGAGGCCAAATCACTGAATGTATTCAAGAGAGAGTTGGATATAGCTCTTAGGGCTAGTGGAATCAAGGGATATGGGGAGAACGCAGGAACGGGGTACTGATTCTGGATGATTAGCCATGATCATATTGAATGGTGGTGCTGGCTCAAAGGACCGAATGGCCTACTCCTGCACCTATTTGCTATGTTTCTATGTTACACAAGTCATCTTTGTGTATCTGCCCAAATGATGACCGGATTTGCTCCTTGATACAGGTATTGTCACTGCAACCTGACACCAGTCCAGACAACCCCCCTAAACCCCCCCCCACCCCCAACTCCTCCTTCTCCTAGTCCCAAAACTTTCTGCAAGGGCTACAAAACATATAAACG
This sequence comes from Raja brachyura, assembly GCA_963514005.1. The sequence continues at coordinate 63,674,655 of OY740782.1, forward strand.
GGCTGCATGGTAGTAGAACAGAGTTTTCAGTGCTGGAGACACAGGTTCGATCCTGACTACTGCTGCTGTTTGTATGGAGTTTGTACGTTCTCCCCGTGACCATGTGGGTTTTCTCTGAGTTCTTCAGTTTCCGCCCACACTCCAGGTTTGTAGGTTCATTGGCTTGGTATAAATGTAAAATTTTGCCTAGTGCGTGTAGGATAGTGTTAATGTGCGTGGATCGCTGGTCGGTATGGACTTGGTGGGTATAAGAGTCTGTTTCCATGCTGTATTTCTAAACTAAATTAAACTAAAACAAAATGACATTTGCCTGTTGTGTTTGTACAGATGCTACAATTACAACCCCCAATTGCCTCCATTGAATGTTGTTACCAATCTGCAACAGCAAATGTGCATTCTTATCATAGTGTTTGTGAACACAAGACCATCCAGCCAAAGCTTTGCCGGGTTCCCAAGGCTCCCATATGCCGTAGCTCGCAGTGATGGCACTAATGAGCACTTTTAAATCTCGCTGGATGCATCTCAGACTCTGTCTGTTGACCCTTGCCACCATTATACGAGTTGGTGCTTTCAGTGCTATGAGGGGAAGGGAGGTTTACAGAACTGCTGCATTTGTGAAAGCTGTGTGTGACCTGGATTGCCAAAGTGGGTTGTGTGTCTCACACATTCACACAAACCCTGTTTTTTTCTGAGTGGCAAAGCACAGTAGTGCTTTTTATTTTAAATGTGTTTTCTGCCAATTTTATTTTTCTTTCATTGGAAAAGCTCATGGGAGGAGAAGTATATAAACCATCTATTTAGCTTAAATATACAAATTCCCTGAAGCCTAAATTCTTGGAAAGAATAAACTCTCCAGCTGTCCATTTGAGTTAGTAATTCTGATATTTTTGCATTTCAGGTATATCTGAACTGTATATTAAAACATCACTTTGATTAACCTCAGTTCAGATCATCATGTTTGCCCTAAAGCATGGTCTTGATATGACTGTATATTATGTATCGAAAAGAGGAAAATGAGATGTGCTGTACTAACATTTTATCTATATGGCCTTCTGCTCTCAGTTATAATTTCTCCTAGTCCCAAAACTTTCTGCAAGGGCTACAAAACATATAAACGGGCTGCATGGTAGTAGAACAGAGTTTTCAGTGCTGGAGACACAGGTTCGATCCTGACTACTGCTGCTGTTTGTATGGAGTTTGTACGTTCTCCCCGTGACCATGTGGGTTTTCTCTGAGTTCTTCAGTTTCCGCCCACACTCCAGGTTTGTAGGTTCATTGGCTTGGTATAAATGTAAAATTTTGCCTAGTGCGTGTAGGATAGTGTTAATGTGCGTGGATCGCTGGTCGGTATGGACTTGGTGGGTATAAGAGTCTGTTTCCATGCTGTATTTCTAAACTAAATTAAACTAAAACAAAATTACATTTGCCTGTTGTGTTTGTACAGATGCTACAATTACAACCCCCAATTGCCTCCATTGAATGTTGTTACCAATCTGCAACAGCAAATGTGCATTCTTATCATAGTGTTTGTGAACACAAGACCATCCAGCCAAAGCTATTAGGTTTGAAGTTACACTTCTGACGTGTTGTCACAATTGCCCTGTAGAAGACCAATGAGCTACAACAACTAGTAACACGGGTAAGACAGGGATAACCTGATTCAGTAACATTGAATGATGGATGAACGTCAGTCAGACACAAGAGAGACCTCTAGTACTCTTCTTTAGCACCTACATATTTTTTGTGCATGTGGGGACAAAAGATCCTCAGTTTAATGTTTCTGCAATATGCAACGTTTCCAAGCATGCAGCTTTCTTGCAGCACTGCACTATTGAGCATGAGCGCTAATCATTTTGGTGCATAAATATTTGGAGAAGGTTTCAAAACCCATCATTTTGGGGCATTCAAAATGAGAGTATCACCTGGTTCAGTGGAGTGGAATGAGAACAGTCCCTGTGAATGTTAGCTCCTTTCATAGACTCCAAAGGGTAGCTGGTCTTCCGATCATTGTGCATCTAATCACTCATGCATTTGTTGATATAAATGGAGGTAGATGCATAACTGTCTTCAATAAAAGTAAACACCATGGTGTCTGCAGTATATTTCCAGTATTTCAACTGCTCACCTTTGCTTAAACTCTGTGGTGACATGTCGCGGGGTAACGCCTGTTTGGTCATGAGTAGTTGCCCATACCTTTTTCTGGTCACTGTTGCCATACCTTTTTCTGGTCACTGCTGGATTTTCAACATTTTGAAAATTTTTGGCGACCTGCTGCGGCTATGACGGGTGCCAGCAAGTCGCCAAAAAAATTGCATAAGTGGGACAGGCCCTTTGGAATGATGCTCACAGCCACGTGCCTCTTCCTTTCCCTCTTCCCACAATGTTTTGCCGGCCTTGTGCTAAGTTCCTCCATTTGATGTAGATCCTACCACTTCTTGGAGTCCCTAAAAGTATCTTGGATTCTTTTTCTGAGTATCTTATTGTTGTACAGCATCACCACTGCTCAAAATGAACAACTCTTAATGTTTTCCAAGCAAGTATACAAAATGTAAGATCATCATTCAACACCAGAGTTTGATTTATGATTGTATCCTTAAATTAATGGGAGCACTTACACGTATTCTGGCAATGTTGTGCTCTGGTTCCTTATGATTTGATCTATGCTTGCTTAAACCCTGGGGGATCATGACACACAAAGCCTTAGATAGCACTTGAGTAAAGCTGCAGCAGCACATACCTTCAAGAACCACATCGCCTTTAGGTAGTGCTACCTTATGTAAGCTTAAAGGCAGTAGATAACGTAGTGTAATTTTTAACTCTTATTCCTCAGCAAAAAATCTCCCTGGACTAATGCATTTCAATGCTTTAATACAGTTTAAAAAAATACCGCTGCTACCATGGTGTCTACTCTGATTGAACCCAGGCACGCTGAAACCTCCATTTATATCAAAAAATGCTAGTGATCCAAGTCTAAAACTTGCCACCTGAATTTCCCTTACACAGGAATGCCATACCTGCAGAAAGCAGAAACTATTTCCTAAAATTTATTTATTTAACATTTTAAATATAAACTCCCATAGGTATACTTTTGATTGTAAGTGTTATGACATTTCATTTCATTACTGTCAATGGAAGTGGGAAGCAAGAGAGAACTAAATTTGATCCCGAATGGCAATCCCAGAACTCGAGAGCAATCGCTGTGAATGTTCAATTAGCGTCCCCATCAAAAGTTCAGACATGCTAGAAGACTTGGAATTATATTGCATCTTCCATGTCATCCCAAAATGTTCCACAACAAAGTTATTTTGAAGTGTAATCACTGATGTGATGTAAGAAACATGATACTCAGCAACCTTCCACTAACAGTAATGTGTTAAAGACTAGATTACCTCTCATAGTAATATTGAGGGATATAATGGTATTGCATTATGTTCATTGGGGATGGTAGATAACCTATGTTTAGTAAGAGTTTTGGTGACTGTGTTACTCATTGACACATTGTATGATTGTATGCATAGAATGGCATCACCCGACAATGGAATGAAGGTCGGCACCTTAACAGCATTGATGTGTATTTCTAAAACTCTTCAGCAAATAATAGCCCCAGGAATTTCACAGGAGTGTATGGAATAAAAAATTGACATCTATACACAGGAAGTAACAGAGATGGAAACCAAATGTTTGGGCAAAAAATGATAGGTTTTGAGGAGCACTTTAAAAGTGATGTCGAATTATTTAGGGATGGAATTCCAGAGGTTAGAGTTTGACCATCACTTGAGCAATGATTAAGCTTGGGGATGGTTTAGATGGCAGAATTAGAGAAGAACAAGTCTGGACGAAACTGCAGGGAAAGAAAGGGGCAAATCACAGATGGTTTTGTGTATTGGGCACTGTTTATTTGGGAACTGGTGTAGGTCAAACAGAGGAAATTCCTGGTGATTGTGCTTTACAAAGTGTACAGTGTTCTCACACTTATTGGGAGCAGTGCAGGCCAGAAATGTGCTCGTTTATTCAATTTGTTAAATAACATTGCATTAGCTGGTGAGGAAGTAAGATCAGAAGGGCCTGAGGATATTGAGTGCTTAAACCTTTTTACAGAAACCAAGGGCATCGACTGCTTACATTACTGCACTTTTTTTTCTCTTAACCAAATATAGTGTCAAATCATGTCAATCTACTCTATCTGCTGTCATATTTAGTCATATTAACCATGGTGCTGCTTCAGCAGGCAGGGCATAATGTGCTTCTGTGATAAAAGTGTTTATGCAGGGCAAGATAGACAGAACATTGCTTTTAGAGGAGCAATCTTTCGATTTATTTTTGTTGATGAAGTGTTGCATGGAACTGGAAGGGTTTAATTAGGTTTGTATCCATTCCTGAGTGAATAATAATTTAATTTTGTTCTCATTAAGCCCATAGGTTTAATGTCTGGAAGTGAGTAAATTGCTGGTAATATCCTGATCCACATATATTTTACTCATTCCGGTTCTGTCCCTTACACAATTAGCATGCTTCAGACGTATTGCAATCTAGTTACATGCCAGTTGTGGATTGAATTTTTTTTTTTTGCCTGGATATCATTTAAGTAAGGCTTGACTGCAGGTATAGTGACCTTTTCAGAGTCTGAATATTAGTGGAGACATTAATAGATGTCAAATATTTTTGGCACTGTGAGCAATGCATTGAGCCATCACAAGTAATTGACAATTACAAAATTTATGAAGATGTTTTTATTTTAAACATAGGACAGGAAAGCAGGGGCTGCATAAATTCTGTTACTGTTTTTCTTTTTTGTCCAAGCAGTCAGCAAGCCTGGGTACCTAGAATCTCATTCCCTCTCAGAATTAACTATATTGACCTCAACGGGATGAATTTCAGAGGCAGTACACAGCAGGATGACGTGACTATAACACTGGCCCATCACTCACTAAGCTGAATATTTCCAAAATTGTGTCGCTTGGGTGTAGTGTTGAAATTAGAATGGGAAAAGTCACATGGTCATACTTATTTCATCAAACGAACACAAAGCAGTCCTTGCAGATCAGAATAGATAGCTCAGAAAGAAGAGAAAGAAAATATTCCTGCATTATATGGAAAGACTAAAGGAATTAAACTAATGAGACAGTGTCAGCGCAAACACAAGTTGAATGGTTTCATAGAATCATAGAATCATAGAAAATAGGTGCAGGAAAAGGCCATTAGGCTCTTCGAGCCTGCACCGCCATTCAATATGATCATGACTGATCATCCAACTCAGTATCCTGTATCTGCCTTCTCTCCATACCCCCTAATCCCTTTAGCCACAAGGGCTACATCTAACTCCCATTTATCCCATTATATCTAACCTCCCATTTATCCACATTATACTGCATCTGCCATGCATTTGCCCACTCACCCAACCTATCCAAGTCACCTTGCAGCCTCCTAGCATCCTCCTCACAGCTAACATTGCCCCCCCCCCCAGCTTCGTGTCATCCGCAAACTTGGAGATGTTGCATTCAATTCCCTCATCCAGATCATTAATATTATATTGTAAATAGCTAGGATCCCAGCACTGAGCCTTGTGGTACCCCACTAGTCACTGCCTGCCATTCTGAAAATGACCCGTAATACATAACAAATACTTTATTAATCCCCTTATTCAGGGGAAAATCTGATTAATTCCAAGTAAGTAGCCAGTCATTGAAGGTTAGCATATCTAAACTATATGTCAAAGTATATATGTCTTTGCAGATGACGCAAAGCTGGGTGGCAGTGTGAACTGTGAGGAGGATGCTATGACGATGCAGGGTGACTTGGACAGGTTGGGTGAGTGGGCAGATGCATGGCAGATGCAGTTTAATTTGGATAGATGTGAGGTTATACACTTTGGTGGAAAAAAACAGGAAGGCAGATTATGATCTGAATGGTGTCAAGTTAGGAAAAGGGGAAGTGCAATGAGATGTGTGGGACCTTGTTCATCTGTCACTGAAAGTAAGCATGCAGGTACAGCAGGCAGTGAAGAAAGCAAATGGCATGTTGGGCTTCATAACAAGAGGAGTTGATTATAGGAACAAAGAGGTCCTTCCGCAGTTGTACAGGGCCCTAGTGAGACCACTCCTGGAGAATTGTGTGCCGTTTTTGTCTCCAAATTTGAGGAAGGACATTCTTGCTATTGAGGGAGTGCAGCGTAGGTTTACGAGGTTAATTCCCGTGATGGCGGGACTGTCATATGTTGATAGAATGGAGCAGCTGGGCTTATTTACTCTGGAATTTAGAAGGATGGGAGGGGACTCTATTGAAACATATAAGATTATTAAGGGTTTGGATTCGCTAGGGGCAGGAAACATGTTCCCGATGTTTGGGGAGAACAGAACCAGGGGCCACTGTTTAAGAAAAGGGGTAAGCCATTTAGAACGGAGATGAGGAAAAACTTTTTCACCCAGAGAGTTGTGAATCTGTGGAATTCTCTGTCTCAGAAGGCAGTGGAGGCCAATTCTCTGGATGCTTTCAAGAGAGAGTTAAATAGAGATCTTACAGATAGCGGAGTCAGGGGATATGGGAGAAGGCGGGAATGGGATACTAATTGTGGATGATCAGCCATGATCACAGTGAATGGCGGTGCTGTCTCGAAGGACCGAGTGGTCTACTCTTGCACTTATTGTCTATTGTCTATTGTCTACATGGAGACTTTAAGCATAGTCTCATCTGCTCTTTTCAATTCAAAATCAAGTCGATCCAAGACAGAATCAAATGTACGTTTTGATGAAACCAGATAGCTGTTACTTTGCTGAGTTTTCTCTGCCAGTTCCTTTTCTTTCTCCATTATCCAAAAGGTTTATGTTCCTTTTGCACTAAGTTTCATAATCACAACTTGGCTTGCCTGAGTAATGAGTGTGTGAGTCTTGTTGATATACTTCTACAGGCTCTTTAATGAAGAGCTGATTTTACCAGTGGATGAGTGAAATTAGATAAAGTGAAAGAGCTGACCCCGCACACAGTTATAACAGAGGCTGTTGGTCTGTAATCTGTAGCAAATACAGTAATGGGCCTGTCCCACTTAGGCGGTTTTTTTGGTGACTGCCGGCGACTGTTATAGTCATAGCAGGTCACTGAAAAATCAGCGACTGGACGTCCACCTACGACAACCTACATCCACCCGCGACAAGCTACGACAAGGTAAAACAATTCATAACGCCGATACCTGTGGCTGGTTGACGTAGGTAGTCACCAATGGAATTCACCGAAATCAGCACTGGCAACAACTTACGACAGGACTATGATTGTTAGTGTCAAGCCCACGGGCGCCGAAAATTTTGAACATTTCAAAATCCAGCGGTGACCAGAAAAAAGGTACGACTCTTTGTGCGACTGAGGAGGTGAATGTGTATCTTAAAAGATGAGAAAATAAGGGAAGGGTGAAGAAGGAAATTTCAGTGCTGGGGTCTGCCTTTGGTGGAGCCAATTACTTCAAAGATGATTGAGAAAACATAATTGGAGGAGCACAATTATCTTAGATTGTTGGAACAGTAATGAGCAAGACCACAAATTAATTCAAATTTTTAAGCTAAAATCCTATTTTACTTTAACCACCCTCTAAATAATTGAAATAACACAAGGAAATTTGGCGTGTCTGCAAATATTCTTATGGCCCTGTCTCACGGCATGAGTTCATTCCAAGAGCTCTCCGGAGTTTGCCCTGATTTGAACTCGGAGATTTACGGTAATGACCGCTCGTCGGTACTCGGGGCTCTCATGGACATTTTTCAACATGTTGAAAAATCTTCACGAGTCTTCCCGACCTTACCTGCCATTAGCGAGTCTTCCCGAGTACCTGCCATTAGTGTTACAAGCCGCTAAGAGACGTCCTCGTGCTCCGACATACCCGCTACATTCATTCTCCGTGCTTACCACACGTTTGATTTTTTTTAAACTCAGGAGAGCTCTTCGAATGAACTCGTACCGTGGGACAGGGCCATTACCAACCTTTACAGATACATGCTGTGGGATTACATCACAGGTTAGTTTGGGAACAGCTCTGCTAAGTTTGTAAGAAAGTGCAAAGAGTTGTCGATATAGCCCAGTCCATCACACAGACCAGCTCCCCACCATTGAATGCGTCTACAGTTCAAGCTACCTTGAGAACACAGCCAATGTAATCAAGAATTTTGAATTTCAAGAATCAAGAATTTTCAGACTTCTGAATGTTGTCTACATTATCTAGGGCAAAGTCATGATTTTCCAATTTCTCTCATTATGGACGAGATTTGTTCTCTGGAGCTGCTATACTACAATGCTGAGAAATATATTTTGCATTCTGGTATTTTTTTCTTCAACCTACCTTTTCATGCATGAGTCAAATGTATTTGTGTACAGTATTTGATTTGAATGGATAGCACATGAACAAAAGTTGTTCACTGCATCACGGTACACATGACAATAAACCGATACCATGCCAATCTATTTAATTGATATGCTATTTTTCTTTAAATGTGCTGATAGTATGTACAACACCACAAGAAAAACTGTTTTGCCTATTTAGTTTTTCTTGAAACTTAATATCGTCTGGTTCTGTCCGTGCAACTCAAATCAAGCCACCTTATTTATTTGTATTATATATTCATTTCAATAAAATATTTAAAGGTAAACTCAACATCCTTGGGAACAAAAGTTACCAGGAGGGGCAGGGTTCAAGAAAAGAAAAGTGTTTGAGATGCAGATTAACCATGGTTTTAAACGGTGGAGCACGTATGGAGGCATGTTGACTAACTTTTGCTCCTATTTTCTAACCTAGATTATGCCCTTTCAATCATTTTTTTCTAATTAATGTCAGCTTATCGCTTTAGACCTTGTGTGTTGAATCTTGCTGTTTTCTTCTTTCACGCTTTCCGCTTTTTGTAAGTAAAATGATCAACATTGCAATCAGCATTCTGAATCACTAAGTTTCAGAGGGTTTGAGTAATACATCTGAATTTAAACAATGCATCCTAATGCCTGATTCAACGAGCTTTTACTAATGGATGATCAATAGAAGCATCCATATCCATCTTCTTTTTCACCTTTGCTAATTGACACGCACTCATTGTGTGCACATATTTTATCTTTCCAGTATCAATATGCATTAGCTTGCATTGATTCACATTACATTACATTTGCTATTCCTCATCTCATCCAATTAATTTCTTCCAATTCTTTAGAGTGTTATCAATCTCCTTGTTATCACAGAGATAGGGCTGATACTATGAAAATTAAAATGCGTTAGAGCTACAGACATTGGCTGGAAAGACTGTTGCCACTTTTTTTTAATACTTAAAGGTGCAATATTATGCAATGATTTACTTTCCTTTCCCAGGGTGAATTCCGTTCTTGGAACTCTCATGCCAAGTCCTGGTGTTTTTGTTTCTCTGGCAGAATTACAGCTGTGGCACATCACACTGATCGGTGTGAAGCCGACATGGGTGCTGTGTAATGGGGCGGAATGGTCACTCAGTTCATTAGTATTATATTGTTTTCTTCTTCAAACATGTATGGTTTACGGCAAATAAATATTAGAAGAAAATTAGAATGTAACAATCCAATCACTTTAAGAAAACAATCTGCTGGAGAAACTCAGTAAGTCAGCACCATCTAACCAGCTGCCTCTAACCTAAAATAAATTGATAAATTATGTTTTGAGTGAGGACCCTTCAGATGCTTGTTCGGTGAATCCAATCACTCCTATGGTTAAGAGTTTAAGGAGGAACTGCAGATGCTGGAAAATCGAAGGTAGACAAAAATGCTGGAGAAACTCAGTGGGTGATGCAGCATCTATGGAAATAGGCAATGTTTCGGGTCGAAACCCTTCTTCAGACTTTATGGTTATATGCGTAGAGATATTCTTGAAGAAAGGCTTGCAACTGGATAGCACCTTTTACACTTCCAATTCAGCCCAAAGCCCATTGCATCCAATTGCTTACTTTTGAAGAGTGGCAACCATTGGAATAATGGATAATCTGGAAGTCTATTTGTGCTCAGCAAGTTCCACGTAACAATGACACAATCATCGTTTTTTCTCTGATGATGATTAAGTGATAAATATTGGCCAAGGTAACCCTCTTGCTGGTCTTCAAAGTAAATTCCATGAGATCATTTACATCCAGTTGCTTTAGCATCTTGTGGAAAATGGGACACCCCACCAGTTGAGTATTTCTTCAAGCTAGCACTGGTGTGGAGATTTAATATTTGTGCTGAAACCTCTGGAGATGATCTTGACATACTCTGAGGGGTAAGAATGCATACAGCTATGCTGTGGTTGGAAGCACTTCTACAGTAGTAACCTGGAGGCAACAATTTGACCACTTGGACAATGACTAACATTATTCCTTTTTATCAATTACAAAGCTTTAATAATGTAATATTACAAGACTCTCATAGGAAATGTAGTTGCAGAAATGCTCAACTCTTGATAAATGAACATGTGGATGAAATTATTCCTTATAATAAATCAAATGTATAATACCTAAAACATAGCCGTGCGATTTACATAAATTTGTGGTTGCTGTTGCAAATGTTAGTGCAATTTAATGAAACAAGGTTATAGTTTTTTTCTGGAAAATTGCCGGGTATAATGTTCAGCATGTCAGTCACGTAAGGTATACACATGATTTGTTGCTTTTTGAGTTGTGCGCTGCTTCTGAAATTCGATTTTACTGAAACCAATAGACCACATTTTGGAAGTGCTAATCAAAGCACAATGTGCATTAAATGTATAGAACTAAGGTTGAAGGTTTGTTCCACCTGGCTAATGGAAAGCTTTCACTTTGTATTTAGAGAAGCCCCAGAAGTTAGTGCTAATGCAGTTCATTATATTGTGTGACCATTTCCAAATGGCTGCATGGTTGGAATAGTTTTAATTTTCTATACCCTTGCTTTCTCTCGAAATGGCTTTAGGTTCTTTCTAGGATAGTGTTCCTTAGGCATACAATCACTCTCCAGTACTTAGTGCAAGTGGACAGAGTTCATGCATGAGCTTGGATAATAAGCAATGGCAAGATGTTCAGTCAGATTGTCAGAATCTATCCTTGTCACATTTTAACTGAGCCTCCTACCTTTGTACTTTCTGTCAGGAGACTGTAGGTAATGATGAGAAACAAAAAGGTCTGGCTGACTTTCTTTGTGGCCTGTATAGTCCACACACGAATAAATAGAGTTGTTGCACAGCTCCGTCATAATCTAACCCAGTGACAGACCAGAGTTAGAGGGTTGAATGTTCATGTTCTTTTGATGCTACACTCTCCTGTAAATTATCAAGACAACTGCTACTCCCCTGTAGTCTGACTGGACAAGACTGACACTTGGGTGTTTCAGTGTTAAGATAATTCTGTCCTTGGCTCTTATATTCACTTCAGCACTGTTTTTAATGTTGTTCAAATCGCCATAATTTATATTCATGAATAAGTATCCGTCAAAAGATAATTTGAGTACCAGAATAGAAAAATGTTGCATTGTTATTCCTTTTATGGGACGTGGGCATTGCTGGCAAGACCTATCACTAATTGCCATCAAATTGAATTGGTTGTCAGGCCATTAAGCATCAAATGTATTGTTAAGTTCTTGAATTCTGTGGCATAATATGCAAGAATGGCTGGGGCAATGAGCAATGTTTTGGGTATCTTCCCCATGAATATTTAGTACCAGTTTTGCCAGAACATGTTCACCTTTGTTTTTACTATTTTTTGCTGGTAGACAGATTGAATTCATCAATTTAAAAAGCCAGAATTAGAAGAGCACAAAATCGGGTGATTTATACATTCAGATGAGATTAACAACACAGGGAAAGGATGACGCCATGGAACTATATGAATCATGCATTGCACTGCAAAGCTAATGCTATTATGTAAAATATAAATCATTGCAAAACGGACCAGGTATATGAACAGCCACTCATGGCTAATTTGTTCTGAAGCTGCAATTTTGGGGGGGGTTTATTTTAAGGATCACTTTGATAAGTAGTCCACAGGTTGAGCAGCTGGTGATGACTGTAGTGAGAGTGAATCACACAATATGTTGACACTCTGCTTCTTGGCACTATTACATGGCGATTACAGAGGCAAAGACCCTGGAGTTTATGATGGCTCAGAGTTATTGAGGTCCTCAAGCTGCTGTCCAAAATGGTCAGGAACATGAAGCTTTGTTAGATTTGTTTTTAATCAGCGAATGGTTAAATTGAGGCAATCACAGCATACTTTTGGAACTGAAGTTTGTCGGAGACTGCAGCCAGTTTGAGTTCAGGAAAGACTGTGTCACTTGGAGATGCAGGCCCCTGTGACTTAAGTTGCCTAATTCTGAAAGGGCTGTATCACCTAGAGATGTGGTGTCCCTGTGACATATTTTGACCAGTGGACATAGAAAAGCTCAGCACAATTGTGACACATTTGAAGGAATAGATTGAGGAATTTTCTCATACTAAAGTTGTTGATGGAAGAAAAGCATGTGAAATTAAATCAAAACAAGGATAATTTGAAATCTATTTTGGTTAAAAAGAAGACTACATTTAGATCTTTATTTGAACTTGGGTGTGTCAATTGGGGCCGCTCCCATGACTTTCAGAGAAGATTACATTTCATTTGATAGTAGTCCATTTAGCAAAACTACATGAAATTGTGTTGTGTGCTATTTGGAATATAAGACTTTGAAGCAGGAATAAGCCATAGAGCCCAGTAGTCTGATACAGTGTATAATATGAGGGGAACATAAATATTGGCAGAAAAGAATCAAGATCCATCTTGTTCACCCTGTCACACACTGGTAATTATATGTTCTTTCAATAATGGAGTTGTTCACCAATCTGAGTAATTGATCTCCATCAGTTAGCCTGTAGCGGGTTCATATGTGTCTGTGGAGCTTGAGAAATTATGACTCAAAGGTGCAAAGTTACCCGTGGACACAAGGAACTGCAGATGAGTTTCTCCAGCATTTTTGCCTACCAATGGGTCAGCAAGTCACCTGTTTCTTTTTTTGCATGTTGGAAGAAAACGGCATTCATGGCCACTTCATTCTTTTGCTAGACATGAGAGACTGTAACAGCAACTTATTAAATCAGGTTCTATTGTTCTCAATGGGATAGAACTTCAGTAGGTCAGTACAACACATATCCAATCCTACAGCACATATTTAGTGCAACTGACTGAGGATACATTTTACTGCACCTTGTTTCAGATTAATCTTATAAAACAAACCTCTAGCTAAACTAAAGCAGTTAATGGCTGTGTTAACCTCGGGGGAATAAAAGGAAAAATTTGATTGCATTGAAATAAATCTGAGCTGCACGACAGAATGTAGAAAAAATCCTGCATTTCGTTGTAAACAGCTCAATTTGTCTGTCTAAAGTGATGTTCATGTGCTACACACTAAGTAGGATTTGATGTTAGTGCGAAGAAATCCCAAGCTGGCTTACTTTTTCTAGGCCAATTTGTAGTATTCTTTACTTCATCGCTGCAGTCCAGGGATCACAGCAGACAACCTGTAATAAATGGACTGACAGTCCATTGATTAGGCAATGCAACGTGCTCCAACACAATGGTTGCAGCACAGTTCCTCAACAGAGCAACATCTAATGATAAAAAAACATATGGTTTGAATCGAAAGATATGCCATGTTTACAATTCTGAATTAACACTAATGCATTGCAAAAATTTGGTCTGAAGAAGGATCTCGACCTGCAACTTTGCCTATTTCCTTCGCACCATAGATGCTGCCTCACCCGCTGAGTTTCTCCAGCATTTTTGTCTACCTTCGATTTTCCAGCATCTGCAGTTCCTTCTTAAACAAAAATAATATTCAGCACTTCCCCGTAGAACAAAGAGTAGTGGGAAGCCAGAGGATTGGGTAACTTTCAAAGGACAACAGAAGATAACAAATAGGGCAATACGAGGAGAAATGTGAAGTACGAGGGTAAACTGGCCAAGAATATATAGAAGGATAGTAAACACTTCTTTAGGTATGTTAAGAGAGAAAGATTAGTAAAGACAAATGTGGGTCCCTTGAAGGCAGAAACGGGTGAAATTATTATGGGGAACAAGGAAATGGCAGAAGAGTTGAACAGGTACTTTGGTTCTGTCTTCACTATGGAAGACACAAGCAGATGTACTAGAGGACAGAAGATTTAGGGAGACAGAGGAACAGAAATAAATTTGCATTTAGTATAATATTGGTATAGTAGAGAAATAGTATTGGGTAGACAGATGGGACTGAAGGCCGATAAATCCCCAAGGCCTGATGGTCTGCATCCCAGGGTACTCAAGGAGGTGGCTCTAGAAATTGTGATTGGTGATCATTTTCCAATGTTATATACATTCAGGATCAGTTCCGGTGGATTGGAGGGTAGCTAATGTTATGCTACTTTTCAAGAAAGGAGCGAGAGAGAGAAAACAGGGAATTATAGACCAGTTAGCCTGACATCAGTGGTGCGGAAGATGCTGGAGACAATTATTAAAGAAGTAATAATGGCGCATTTGGATAGCAGTAAAAGTATTGATCCAAGTCAGCATGGAATTATGACAGGGAAATCGTGCTTGACTAATCTTCTGGAATTTTTTGAGGATGTGACATATAAAATGGATGATGGAGAGCCATTGGATGTAATGTATCTAGACTTTCAGAAAGCCTTCGATAAGGTCCCACACAGGAGATTAATGGGAAAAATTAGAGCACATGGTATTGGGGGTAGGGTATTAACATGGATAGAGAATTGGTTGGCAGACAGGAAACAAAGAGTAGGAATAAAGGTGTCCCTGTCAGAATGGCAGGCAATGGCGAGTGGAGTGCCGCAAGTCTCGGTGCTGGGGCCACAACTATTTGCAATATGTGTTAATGATTTAGATGGAATTAAAAATAACACTAGCAAATTTGTAGATGATACAAAGCTGGGTGGCAGTGCGAACTACAAAGAGGATGCTAGGCAGTTGCAGGATGACTTGGTCAGGTTGAGTTGTTAATATTGGCTAAGTTAAAGACACCATAAAATGGAGGACCTCTGTACTTGTCAGAATTCCTTAACCCTTGTCAGCTGAACCTTACAGGCTTTGATTGGTGCCAGCCAGTCTAGGCTCAGACTGATATGCAGGATGGTAAGGTGTCCAGGTGTTCTCCATGTTTCTCCTAAATTGATAACATGTATACTGGTTTTGCAAACTAACCTTAAATGCATCATTTCTATTGGGTCACTGGAAAAGCATTGTAAACAGTATAAATAATGTTGCAAGATGGTCATCCTGTTAATTGATGATTGGTCGAACTGTTGAGCTTTGGAGAAATTGTTTGAATCTCGGGGCACATGTTTCAATGTTTGTTCTTGTTAGCTTTCTGCGAGAGCTTTCTTTCTTATACAATGTATGAGCCATTGTGTTATTGGGTTAGGGAAATGTCTGTTACGTCTGGGGTTAATCGATATTTCTAATTGGATTATTAAGAGAACACCCCCATGTGGCTCGGCCCCTCGAGGTCCCCGGACATATAAAGGTCCGCTGTCACGAGGCTCAGTGTCGATCTTCTGGGAGAGCGCTTGCAACATCTGGAGTGTCTCTGTCTGAGCGAGGCCTAGAGGGCTTGAACAGGCAGATACGAGGATCAAACCCTCGGTGGGATAGGTACAGTAGCTGAATTGTAACGCGCTTTTGTTAAAATAAAATTTAGTTGTTTCAATTGCTTGATTCAGTGTTTTTACTGAAACTATAATGGGGGGAAGCTTAGAAACAAAAAAATTACATTGGGGATCTCAAAAGACCCCCAAACACAAGTTTGCAATCAAGGGTGTTGAGCTGTTTCAATCGTGTGCAGAAATCGGGCCCACGGTGCGGTTTTCTCATTGATTTTCAGCACAATGGACAATAGACAATAGACAATAGGTGCAGGAATAGGCCATTTGACCCGTCGAGCCAGCACCGCCATTCAATGTGATCACAGCTGATCATCCCCAATCAGTATCCCGTTCCTGCCTTCTTCCCATATCCCCTGATTTTTAAGAGCCCTTTCTAGCTCTCTCTTGGAAGCATACAGAGAACCTGCCTCCACCGCCCTCTGAGGCAGAGAATTCCACAGACTTTGTGAGCGGATCGATCATTCGTGGGCTTGGGAAAGGGTCTAATCGAGATCAATAGAACAGAGTCTAGCAAGCACAGGGGAGTGGATAGCACGCCTTTGGGTTGGAGGCCCATAAAACCAGGGTGGGGTTAGAGGCACTGCTCAGGTTGGGTTAGAGGCCCTTTCTTGGGTTAGATGCCCAAAACTTTGGTCGTAGTTGGCAGACTGCAACTGCTTTAACGAGAGCTCAACCCGCTTCTTCGGGCGAGGGGTGGCCCAGGGTTAGACTTGGTATCTGAATTGGTGGGGTATTAAAATATAGGTCTTGCCCTCGATCGGATTGGGAGTGCGAATTGAAAAGGTGCGCTCCGAAAAACGGCATTGATCACTCACAGCGTGAAGCGGCTAGGTGCTGGATCCTCAGTACCCAGCAGAAAGGAGTGTCTGTGTGTAGGTATCTGAGTCTCTCCCTGAAGTGACGGACGAAGAACCTCGTAAAGGTTGGGCAGACAGAGTATAGATTGGCTGGAATACTCCAGTCCGTTCAAGAATTCAACTGGGCAATTTTAGTTTGATTCAAGAGCCCACGTAGTAGAAAAGATACGCACTAAAATTAGGAAACCAAGCTTGGGTTTTAGTCTATATTTGCAAAGCCCAATTTTCAAATACTGAATTTCATATTTAAGTTTTGCCAGTAATGTGGAATTCGAATTTCTGCATATAGAACTTCGAAGTTGGACATGTCCGTGATCGATTCCGAATAGTGGCTGATCAATAGTGAATAGTAACCGTCTGGTCGATTATTGATTAGTACCTGATAGCGAAGAGTACCTGAGATACGGGAGCCTTGATGAAAAGTAATCCAAATAGCGAAGTGTACCCCTAATTCTGTCGAACTTAGAGAGGAGGGATAGAGGTCCCCCTATAGAAGTCCAGTCTTAGCACAGGGTTAGTAACATTCAGCAGGAAAAGTAATCATTTAAGGAATAGTACCCCTCAGCAAAGAGTAAACTAGGAATGGGAAAATCTTCAGTATCAGAGGGAGAGGTTCACTGCGTGATAACTGCGTGACGCAGCGTCAAGATCGAGTGTTCGTGAATTGTGCGCTTGTGCTTTAAATCATTTTGTAAATTGTAAAAATCTAGCTTTTTGTATTGTCATAGGATCCGGATTTTGTGAATATTCTATGTATGTAAATAAACAAAGTAATTAAAAGTTAAGATTTAGACCGTGCTAAGTCCGCGGACCGTCATTTTTGTTACTGCGTGTTTGCGAGTGTTTACGGATTTAGATACTTGAAGTAAGAGTGTGTTTGAGTTATATATTTGTGTTTGTTCAAGATTGTTTTGTAATAGTCTGAATCGGGGTAGTTTGCTCAGGGGTTGTATTCCTTTGATCGCTGCAATGGGGGTGGAGTCATTACATTGAACGATCATGCCATGAGGAGGATTTCTTGGAGTGCGTGATTTTTAATAAGTGAATGTTTTTGATTGATGCAGGAGTGTGGTTAGGTATACTTCTGATAAGTGGACTAATTTCCTTTTTGTGTTCAATTGTGCTCACGTGTTTAGAGTTCATTTGCATGCGTTCAGATTAAGATCGGGGATAGGAGACGGGCTGCGAGAACGTATGTGAGTGTGATTGGTTGTTTCCTGGAGCATTTTGATTTGAAAATTGTCTAAAATGACTTTGTTAATTTCGAAATTAGAAAGGGAAATTGTTAAGAGGCGTGAGTAGTTTAGAGTTGCTTCCTTATCCAACAGAATGGGAAAACACGCAAATAAAGATATGACCGCTGACTCAGAAAGTCCTTTGCAAGAAATATGTAGTGAATTTCCGCAAAAAGCTAACCGATTGCGAATCAATAGAAAATTAGGGGTTAATTAAGGCCCCAAGGGGGCATAGATACAATAATGGGATTAAAATACATTGAGCACATTATATTGCAGTGCAACGATAATACAGAGGCACAGGAACTAATTGAATTGTGGAGAAATTATTATGAGGAACAGAAAGCAAGTAGAGCGGTGGAAAGAATGGCAAGTTGGAAGGAAGCAACTCTAAAACGGGTATAGTATTTGAAGATACTGAAGCATTTGAAATTCCGGGTAGCCTAAGGGAAGAGCCTGAGAGTATAAAAGATAAAAGGAAAAGGAAATCTTTCACAGAAAGATTATCATCCATAATTCTTAAGCGTGAAGACCCGATGGTTGGCACTAGTTATGAGGGGGATGACGATGATTATTTAGCAGACTGGTAGAATGTTAGAACTAGAAATTCACGTCCACTACCTTATTCATCTTATGATCCCAAACCTCAAATGCACATCGCGGAGTTCGTAATAGGAATAGACAATCAAATCCCAGGGCACAAACTATCTTAACTCAACCGCTCCATCCATTACAGACAGTCCTAGAGTTCACGGTACCAGAAGCCAAACTAGGAAAAAGTTCCAATTAGTTATGGAAAAAGAAGACCATAGCCTCCGAGAAATTGAACGAGCAGTTAAGGAAGGAAAGAAATCCGTTAGAAAGTATTGTGAACCCCCTGGTGAAGGGGAAGATACATCTGGGTGTGAGACTATAAAAGAAGAGGCTGAGGTAGATCCTGAAGCTTAACAAACAACCCTTAGACATTTCCCTGAAAGGGAAATAACCATATAATCATATAACAATTACAGCACGGAAACAGGCCATCTCGGCCCTTCAAGTCCGTGCCGAACAACTTTTTTCCCTTAGTCCCACCTGCCTGCACTCATACCATAACCCTCCATACCCTTCTCATCCATATGCCTATCCAATTTATTTTTAAATGATACCAACGAACCTGCCGCCACCACTTCCACTGGAAGCTCATTCCACACCGCTACCACTCTCTGAGTAAAGAAGTTCCCCCTCATGTTACCCCTAAACCTCTGTCCCTTAATTCTAAAGTCATGTCCTCTTGTTTGAATCTTCCCTATTCTCAAAGGGAAAAGCTTGTCCACATTAACTCTGTCTATCCCTCTCATCATTTTAAAGACCTCTATCAAGTCCCCCCTTAACCTTCTGCGCTCCAGAGAATAAAGACCTAACTTATTCAACCTATCCCTGTAACTTAGCTGTTGAAACCCAGGCAACATTCTAGTAAATCTCCTCTGTACCCTCTCTATTTTGTTGACATCCTTCCTATAATTGGGCGACCAAAATTGTACACCATACTCCAGATTTGGTCTCACCAACGCCTTGTACAATTTTAACATTACATCCCAGCTTCTATACTCAATGCTCTGATTTATAAAGGCTAGCATACCAAAAGCTTTCTTTACCACCCTATCTATATGAGATTCTACCTTCAAGGAACTATACACGGTTATTCCCAGATCCCTCTGTTCAACTGTATTCTTCAATTCCCTACCTAATGCCTAATTCATCTTTTGATCCAGCCAATGCAGTAAGTGCAAATAATCCGCGTACAATTACAGTCTATTCCCCACGGAAGCCTAATCAGATGATGGCTATTTTATGTCAAACACCCGATCGTAGAAAATCACCCGCTTCTTTTGTGGATCACTTAAGAACTACAATGCGCATTTATCACGCTGATTCCCGGGATTTATGGGCGGTGATCCAGCAAATAATTACCCCAAGTGAGCATGCGAGTTTCCTAACGAATTTAGGACATTCGTTTTCTGGTTTCTCTTACGATATTGGCTGTCTTCATGAAGTGGAAGAGAAAATAATGCATGTTGTAAGTCGACTATCGAAAAGACTTTGGCTTCAGCCGGTATTTGGGCTAGGATATGGGCAGCATTAGGGCACCAGGGCATGAAGTGGTTCTACAACAGAATGGATTTTCCTTAAGTTTTGTACGAGTTTATATTGACCCTCCTTTCTCGGTTTCGGAATGGCAAGAATAGAGGTGTTACAGATATATTGGCACTTCACCAATATTTCGTGTTCTAGCTAACCCCAAATTAATTTGTCAACGCTGCTGATGGCCTCTAGTTTCAATGGATATTGTTGGATTGAAGGAAGTGTTACCCCTTTCTGGAGAACTACGCGGATGGGATTGATTTTCACGCATCCTATTTGTCCTGCAGTGTCCTCCCCCCATACTTAAGGGGGAAAACACAGAGTAAATTTCTCGCCATCAGGTTGCAATCTAACTCAGTGGTTATCACAAATTTATGTTTGATTGGCATTCCTCCATACACTACTTCGACTGGCTCAGAGATGGGATACTGGCAAATTTGTCCTTGAAACCCAGACATATTCTGAACTTCTTTTGATTCTGGTAAAATATAAATTGATTGAAGAGACGATATGGCTGTGCCTGTGTCTACTAGGAAGGTGCAGATTATACCTTCAACCTGTAGAGCCAACATAGGTTCCTCATTAGACTTGTATCCAGTCACTACCAGGTTTGCTAATCACAGGCGTGTAAATGGGTAAGAGGAGATTTGTCACCTTGGCTCCTGATTTTCCTGCCAGTTTCCTCTGTGCTCTCTAGGTTCCCGTTGATCCCTCCATTCTCTCTGATCTTGGAGATATCTTCTGTGACCCCCCTCTGTCATTCCTTTCTTTATTTGGAGCACTCCTTTCTTTATTTGGAGAACTCCTTTCTTTATTTGGAGCACTCCCTACTCCAGTGACCAGGTACGTGCCGTGAGTAATTACTCAGGGTAGGCAGTCAGCCAGCTTTCAAAAAAAAAAAATCTTAAAACCGCGCATGCGCAGATTGTTCTCTTCATAAAAAATAAAAAAATAAGTAACATTTCGATTTTCCCAAAAGTTCTAAATCTCCTCCATTTTTTAATTACTGATTGGGTGGGGGACGGAGGATGAAGGCAGGTGGAGAGATGGTGGGAAAAACGGGAGCACACCGGGACGTTGAATCAGTTGTCATCTTATTGAATGACAATACTAATTCAAGGGTCCAATTGGAGGGGGAGTTCCTTTCACAGCGTGTGGGGTGCCTGCGGCAGGGGTTCAATATGCGAGAAAGCAGAAGTTTTGAGAAGGAGGGGGTCAGAGATCATATAAAACTCACTCACCGCTGCCGCAGCGCTCCGGGCAAGGACAGCAGAACTGGCCGCCACTTCCGGGGATAGAAGCAGCTCGGGTGCGAGCGGCCACCGGGACCCGACACCAGAACCGGCTGCCCTTCAGCGCCTTCTGATCACCTCTGGCAGTGCTCTACGTCTGAACATCTCTCACCTTTTAGTCAGGGTAGGCAGTGCCTACCTTGCCTACCCTGACGGCACGTGCCTGCCAGTGACCTACCCCTCCGCAATGATAACACTGGCTCATTCCTTGTGGCCGGCCTGTCCTTAACCCTGGTTTTTGGAGGACTGACTCTAGGGCAGATGCTTCCTGATAACATCGGTCTGGATATTCTGGAACTCTAACTTCTCCCAGTTGATAGTTTGCTGGTACTCTAGAGATCCATGATTCAGCATCGAATTTTGGTATTTTGTTTCTAATCACATATTCAATTCTTGGTTTTACTGCAAGCAGGCTATCCTGCTTCTTTGTTTCCTTCCAATGATATCTTATAGCCCTGGCCATTTGACTGGCACTATTTTCTGTGCAGTCCATGTTATTAGTCTTAATGGCTTCTGCTACATTGGTGGGAAGACAATTCAGTAGGATGGCACAATATTGAGGGGAATTGACTCAATTTCTGTAATTTAAGTCACCCGATTGTTCCATATATAATTCAGTAAATCGCTCTAAAACCTCATACCCTCCTTCTCCCCTTTTTGGTCTTACATCCAATATTCTGGCCAAATTGATTGTTCTGAAGGGTGTTGGCAAGAGCTGTTAAAACAGCTTCCTAAGAGACGATGAGGGATTACGTGAAGACCCCGCCAGCACGCATGCGCAACATTCTTCAAAGCAGTGGTGTGAAATCACAGATACTAGAGTTGACTAACATAGTAAGATAAGAGAAAATTTTATATACCAGTTGACCTTTATTATAGAGGGTTTGGGAGCGGAGGGCACGTAATCCCTCATCGTAACTCCTCATAAAATAAAGATCAAACTTCAAACTGGTAAGTTCTCATTTAATCTTACTATTTTACTTCGGAGTCACGTGAGTGACTCTGTGATTTCATGCCCTGGAACAAGTGCATGCTCACACACTGCCATCTAGGAATGGAGGATGAACATATTTCAGACATGACACTGTGCCGAAAAATAAAAAGGTATTTATTCATACCTAAATAATAATGCCGTACATTGGGTAAATCATGTAACTGAACTTAAATTTTTTCCTGCAAAAGTCTCAGGAGCGGCCACGGGTTTATTATAGAAGCGCTGAAAGAGTCAGTACATTGCTCCAACCCGCTGTAGCAAGGATGTGGTCCATAGGAACTTCCATCATCCTAGCCGCCGATGTGGATGCAGCCCTGGTGGAGTGAGATTTTAAAATATTAGTGTCCACCCCCGCTGCACCCAATACCACCCTTAATCACCTGGAAATGGTTTGAACTGTGACCTTATGGTGAGGGTGCTTGTGGCTAATGAGTAAAGCCCTCTCCGTGCCCCTTAGACTCTTGGTGACTTCTATATATCGTAATATATCTGTCACAATGCAGAGCCGACTATCTGCAGGATAGGCCAGAAATTCTAATTTTTGGCCAGAGGAACCAGGTCGATCTTGTTTGAGTAACCCCTGTATCAGGAAGGTTATCCTGCCATTAGTTATATGCATGGCGTCCATACTTAGCTTATGTAAGGACTGGACCCGTTGTGCTGTTACAAGTGCCATTAACATAACCATTTTATAGGTTAGTTTATCCAGAGTGAGCCCCGATATAGGTGTCCATCCTCAAAGCATAGTCAATACTATGCCTATGTCCCATGCATGGGTGTATCTGGACCTGGGGGGATTAGAGTTAAATATACCCCTTATCAGTTTAGATACCAGTGGGTGTGATCCTACAGCCAGGTGATCACTCCCTCGGCCCAGATAATTAGATAGGGCACTCCGTGCACAATTAATGGCACTGTAGCTTAATCCCTCATCAAAATTAAGGGTAGCCAGGAACTCCAGCACTTCAGTGATGGTGGCTGAGTCGTATGAAGTGTTCGTTCTGGTGCAGAACACTTCCCATTTCCTTACATATGTCAGGTACTGTTTTCTGGTGGACTCCCTGCACGATGCTGTGATGACATCGTGGCGCACCTGCGGTCTGTTGCGACGAGAAGTCGGGAGCTGCTGGCAACACCTGCAGCTCTGGAGAGTCGGCATGCTGCTGGCTGCTTTCCACAGCAGCAATTCTAGACGCTGCCCTCCTGGATTTCCTCGACTCCATGAGTTTTAAGAGCTAAAATTTTTGCTCTTTGTAGATTTTGGTAATGGAGTGGTCCAAATCGTGCTGCTGGAAATGCAGCCACTAGTTTCCCAATCACTCTGGCTACTTGCCGAATGGATGGTTCCATGATGCCAGTGAAGCTTTTACATGCTTCCGTGAAGTCTGTCGCTTTGTTTGGTGCCAAGGTGATAGACATTTGAATAGAATCGATGGTGAACCCCAAATAATCCATGGTAATGGAGGGTCTCAATTTTGATTTATCTGGATGTATGATAAATCCCAGCTTTTGAAAAAGATGTTTTGTGGCTGATACTGCCAATGTAGGCATCTCCAAATTCTCACCTACAATGAGAATATCATCAAGGTAAGCCATGACAATATGGTTATGTTTCCTGAAATATTCTAAAGCTGGTTTTAACAATTTTGTTAACAGCCTGGGTGCTGATGATAACCCATTGGGTATGGCCTTATGCTGCCAAAGCTCTCCCATCCAGACAAATTTTAGATATTTACGATGATCCTTGTGTATTGGTACTGAATAGTATGCATCCTTTAGATCGATGCAAGCCATGTAGTACCTATCAGAGATTAGTTGTTTGGCTGTGACAAACATGTCCATTTTGAAATGGGCATACTGAACGGAAGTATTTATTTCGGTCAAATCTATAATGATGCGGCATCCGCCATCTTTTTTGGTTTTTGTAAAAATGTTTGATACGAACTCTTGAGATTCTCTGATTGTCTTCTCAATTACCCCTTTTGCATTTAGTCTTAACAGTTCAGCATGGCCTTCTGTTCTCTCTTTTTGTGAAAGTTGAACTTCTGGCTAGGCATATGCTGAACTGGGATGGGGAGTTCGTATACAAATTCAATTTTGTAACCCTGAATACTTCCGAGTATGTAAGGATCAGAGGTAAAAGTGCTCCACACATGATGAAACAAGTGCAACCGTCCACCAACCCTTGATGAATCTAGGCATGCAATGTTTTTGAGGCAACAGACCCACCTACCTCCAAGGTTACTGGCGGTGCTGTGTTGGTTGTCTCTGTCCTTGTTTCTTGATGTGTTGTGTTGCTGCGGTGTGGGGTTGGCGCATTTTCCAAGAAAAATGGGCCATGGTCTAAAAAAGTCCGTTGTGCAGGTGGGTTGGCCTTCGAGTGCATAATCCCGCAAACATGGGATTGTGTGCAGGCTTGATGATGCTCTTCCTGTAGCTGTTTATCTGGAATTGAGTATTCCACAGGAGTGCTAGAGCGTCTTGCAGCTCTTCAGGCATCTCAACCCCATTGACTGTTCTGACTACTGCTGTAATACCAGCAGCCAGCAGTTTGAGGATTCTCTGGAGTTTCACCTCCTGGCTCCTTATAGTTGGGCTCATATTGCCCCAGATGGGGTTGGTGAGTGCAGGCACATTTAGAGAAATGCAATTCTCTGGAGCAAGGTATTTCTCTGCCGTGTTGTTTATAGCTTGTTCCTGCAGCTGGTTGGTAGCCATGTAATTAATACTGGCTGCCAGCTTAGGATGTATCGGCAGTCCTTTGTGGGTTGGCACAGCGTGTTTATTAACCATACCCAACAACTCTTCCTCTGGCACCCCTGACACAGGTAAGTCTTCAGCCATTGCCCCTTCTTCAGGGTCAGCCCAGCTCTGACCTCTAATGCTCCCCTGTGAAGAGGGTGAGACATTTGGCAGTCCTTGATAGGTTGCTGCCGTGGGTCTGCGAAGAGACCCACTGTGAATCTGCCCCTGCATAAGCAGGTCACGCTGGGGCAATTGCTCCACCATCCGCTCCATGCAGGAAAGACGCCCGCCGTCGCTAACCGCGAACGGGGTATCCTCAGGTCCGGACCCAGCCGAGTCAATGCACCTGTCCGACTTCCGGGTGGTTTTGCCATCCGACCGCGGCGCACCTGCAGTCTGTTGCAGCGAGAAGTCGGGAGCTGCTGGCAACACCTGCAGCTCTGGAGGGTCGGCACGCTGCTGGCTGCTTTTCACAGCAGCGATTCTAGCTGCTGCTCTCCTGGATTTCCTCGACTCCATGGTGCTTGTTCGCGCTGGAAATACAAAAAAGCACAGAGTCGCCATTCTCACCAGAATGGTAATACTTACCTTCGGTAGATTTTTTAAACTTACGATGGAGGAGCGACGCTCCTCCCGACTGTTGCTTCCACAATGTGTTCGACAATATGTCGCACATGCGTGCTGGCAGGGTCTTCATGTAGTCACGCACGTGACTCCGAAGTAAAATCCGGTAATCGGGAAGACACTGCACAACTACTAAATTATCTAGCCGATCTAGGATATGTGGTTTTCCCATCAAAAGTACTGGTAGCTCAGGAGCCTTGAGAAGAGCAGACTCGAACCTATCTGCGAATTTCCAATCCCAAAAGAAGCCAAACAAATGAGGCAATGGCTTGGCGTGGTCAATTATTGCAGATGGATTCCAAATGTAGCTCTCGAAACAAAGCAGCTAACACCCTATACCAACAAGGAGAGTGAATTTAAACTAACAAAAGAGGCACAGGAAGCATTTGAGAACTTGAAAAGATCTTTGATACAAGCCCCGGCATTGGGAAGGCCATATGATCATCCCTTCCAGCTGTATTGTACAATTCTATCTGATTGTGCTACTTCTGTATTAACGCAAAGCATGGTGATAGACATAGACCAGTTGCATATTACTCCTCCAAATTAGATCCAGTAGCTAGGGGACATCCTCTTTGCACTCAAATCATAACTGCAGTTTACAATAGTTTAAAATCGGCTGCTAATTTGACACTCCAGCAGGAGATTGTAGTGTACAGTTCACATGCGGTAACATCGTTGGGGAAGCTTCAAACACAGCATTTGACAATGGCCCACCAAAATAAGTATGAGGTCTACCTGCTAAACAATCCAAAATTGCAGTTTAAGCACTGTACATTAATTAACCCAGCCTCTTTTCTTATTGCACCCCCCAGAAGAGCGAGCAGAAGCAGGACACGACTGTCTATTTGTTATAGAGGAGAAAACATCAGTGAGAGAGGACTTGAGGGAAGTACCCATGGAAGACCCTGAAATCACATTATATGTGGATGGTAGTGCATCGATTGGACAGCGGGGCGAGAGGTTGTCTGGATACGCAATTATTAATCAAAAGACGGAAATTGTAGAAGCAGCTGCTTTTGAATCACCTATTTTTTCCTTGGATATTTGCTTTAATTAGGGCTTCTATTATTGGGGAAGATCTAAAAGTAAATATTTACATTGATTTTCGATATGCATTTGGGGTGGTGCATGATTTTGGACAATTATGGAAAAATAAGTGATTTTTAACCAGCAGGAACCCAGATATCACCCAAACAATTGGTGAGAAATTTATTGAAGGACTTAATGCTACTCGGACAAATCTCTGTAATAAAATGTAGTGTCCATACTAAAGGACAGACCCCAGTAGACATTGGAAATCGTAATGCCAATTTAATAGCTAAAAGAGTTTCATGGGAACATAAGGTGGTGGCACCTAGAATGATGAGGCAGGCTAAATGTGTAACTAACAAATCCCCCTTGGAGAAACTGAAGCCCACCATCCAAGAAATTGTTCGATTACAAGAAGAGACTACTGAAGGAGATAAGGCTAAGATATAGTCGGTCATCTCTGTGTACTGGATTGTATGACTGGGCTGTGGACCACTCCAGCAGGGCAAACATGCATGGCAGACTCATTGGCCATATGTGTTATTGAGTGTATGCACTATGCAACCCATTGTGGTGCAAGAGCAGTAGGGGACACTCTATTAGCTACTTGGTGGCATCCAAAATTACAATCTTTTTTTTTTTGTTAATATTTTTTATTAGAAGTTAATGCATATTGATACATATTAAGACAATTTAAAATGTAAGAAAAAAAGAGAAACAAAAGAGTTTACTATTCATCACATACATTCTTAATATTTATAAAATTTACTTCTTGTTTATACTTCTACATATTTTTTTATTATTTTTAATAAAGAAGGAAATTAATAGAAAGAAATAATAAAAGAAATTAAAATAATAATAAAAATTACAATCTGCGTGAACTTCTGGAGTATCTCTGTCTGAGCGGGCTTGAACAGGCAGACACGAGGATTGAACCCGCGGTGGGATAGGTACAGTAGTTGAACTGTAAAGCGCTTTTCTTAAAATAAAATGTAGTTGTTTCAAGTGCTTGATTCAGTGTTTTTACTGCATCTAGACTGGGGGGAAGCTTAAAAACGAGCATTTTACAAAGTGAGTGGGCAGTTGCATAGCAGATCGGTGGGGGCACTGCAAGCCGGCAGTTCTGCCAGCAGCATGTTAGTTTTTTCAAATTTTCATTTTTTTTTGTGTGTTTTAATGTGTGTTATTCATGTCTCTCTTTGTGCCTTGTGTGGAGTGTGGTGTGGAGGAGGGTAAGGGGGAAACCACCTCGGTCACCTCCTCCACAGAGTGGCGACTTTTTCCATGTCGCCTCCCCCGTGCCCTAACATCGAGGATTGTGCGGCCTTTCCCGGAGAAGCGCCCAGGGCTTCAGCTGCGGGCGCAGCGAGGTCTCTTTCATCGCGGAGCGGGCGAGCCCATGCCGGAGGTCACCGGAGGGGAGCGCTCCGTTCACTGGCCCACGGCAGCCTGAAGCCGCGATTTGCGGAGCTCCAGCTGGCGCGGCGTCCGCAGCTTGGGATCCCTCATTGGGGACCCGGTAGGAGAAGAAGCTCCGATCGGCAGCCCACAGCCTACTTCTACCGTGGGCACGGCGGGGACTTACTATCAGCAGCGGGGACTTACTATCAGGAGAGGAGCTCTGACTGTCTGCCCTGCCGTCTGCTGTGTTTCTGGCTGCAGCGCGGTGGGAACTTTAAATCTTCGACTGTGGGCCTGCGACCTACACCAACCTGAAGCCGCGGTCTCCAGTGGGGAAGTAACGATTCAGGACTTACCTGTACTTTATCAGGACTTTGCCTTGTCTGAACTTCTGGACACCCACGGCGGCGGCTTCGGAGGGTTGAGGTCCCGACCTCGGGGGTAAATGGAGGAGGACTGGCCAAAGTTTGTGCCTTCCACCTCAGTGATGAATGCTGTGATGGATGTTTGTGTTAAAAAAAAATTATTGTGTTTTTGTGAGTTCTTTTTTATTGTACCTTTGCTGGCAAATTCATTTCACTTGCACTTTATGTGCAAGTGACGAATAAAACTGATATTGATATTGATTTTGATATTGAGATGCAGTATAATGTAGATAAATGTGAGGTTATCAACTTTGGCGACAAGAACAAGGAGGCAGATTACTATCTCAATGGTGTTAGATTAGGAAAAAGGGGAGTGAAAAGAGACCTGGGTGTCCTTGTACACCAGTCACTGAATGTAAACATGCAGCTGCAGGGCCTGTCCCTCTAACGTGACTTTTCAGCGACTGTCTTCTACCTTCAAGCTCGAGGGCACTCGCCTGAAAAACCTCGAGCTGGATTGACCATCAGCGATGAAACCGCGAGCTGGAACACACACACACGGCGGGGGCCAGGGAAAGCGGGGGAGCGCTGTCTGCAATTCACACCCGCGATGAACAGGAAGGTAAAAGATGGTTGGCACAGTGTACGGTAAGTCCTTTAGAGAGAGCGGTGGGGAGGGGGAGAGAAGGGGGGAGAGAAGGGGGGTAGAGTTTAAGAAGCCAGACATCTTTTAATAAAGTTTAGCGGACATTTAAAATTACCGGTCAGTTTTCCTTGGTTCTGAAAACTCCAATGAGCCAATTAAAATGCCCAGTCAGCAAAGGAGATTGCCTACGGCTACTTCGACTGCCTAGCGACCCTACTCCACTGCACTACGAGTTCACAAGAACCATACCGACCACTTTTTACTCGCGGAAAGTTTTTCAACATGCCGAAAACATTTTCTCGACCAAACTGAGGCCGCGTGTATGCGGGAACTTCCCTCGAGCATGAAGGACAGTTACAGTGATCTCCTAGGACCTCCTTAGACCACGTGTCAACCATGCTGCGAGTATGGGTCAAGCGCAAATTCGTCTAAACTCGCAAATTAGGCCGCCGCAGTGAGACTGGCCCATAAAACAGGCAGTGAAGAAAACTAAGGCACGTTGGCCTTCATAACGAGAGGATTTCCGTATAGAAAGAGGTCCTTCTGCAGTTGTACAGGGCCCTGGTGAGACCACATCTGGAGCATTGTGTGCAGTTTTGGTCTCTTAATGTGAGGAAGGACATCCTTGCTATTGAGCCAGTGCAGCATAGGTTCACGAGGTTAATCCCCGGAATGGCTGGACTGTCTTATGAGGAAAGATTGAAAAGACTGGGATTGGATTCACTGCAATTTAGAAAGATGAGAATGGATCTTGTAGAAATATGTAAAATTATAAAAGGACTGGACAAGGTGGATGCAGGAAAAATGTTCCCAATGTTGGTGGAGTCCAGAACCAGGGACCACAGTCTTAGAATAAGGGGGAAGCCATTTTAAACTGAGATGAGAAAAAAACATTTTCACCCAGAGAGTTGTGAATTTGTGGAATTCTCAGCCACATAAGGCAGTAGAGGCCAATTCACTGGATGAATTTAAAACAGATCGAGCTCTAGAGGCTCGCGGACTCAAGGGATATGGGGAGAAGGCAGGCATGCGTTACTGATTGCGGATGATTAGCCATGGAGTGGGGAGAGCGCACAAACTCCATACTGACAGCACCTGTGGTCAGGATCGAACCCGGGTCTCTGGCGCCCAAAGATAGCAACTGTACCACAGGCGCCACCGTACTGCCCAGCCACCTGTGCTGTTGAGAGCCTCGTTGACCTGGTTGATTGTAGATTTTACTTCGGAGTCACGTGAGTGACTACGTGAAGACCCCGCCAGCACGCATGCGCGACATATCGTCGAACGCATTGCGGAAGCGACAGTCGGGAGGAGCGTCGCTCCTCCAGCGTAAGTTTAAAAACTTACGGAAGGTAAGTCTCACCTGTAATGGTGAGCGTGGCGACTCGGTGTTTTTGCTTACAGGAGAAACCCATCATGGAGTCGCGGAAATCAAAGAGAGCAGCGGCAAAATCCGCTGCTGTGGGAAGCAGCCAGCAGCGGGCCGCTACTCCAGAGATGCAGGTATTACCGGCAGCTCCCGACTTTTCGCCAATGAGGGCCGCAGGTACGCCGCGGTCGGGCGGCAAAACCACCCGGAAGTCGGACGGGGCCGTTGACTCAGCTGGGTCCGGACCCGAAGACACCCCGTTCGCTGATAGCGACGGCGGGCGTCTCTCCCGCATGGAGCGGATGATGGAGCAGTTGCTCCAGCATGACCTGCTTTTGCAGGGGCAGAGTCACAGTGGGCCTCTTCGCAGGCCCACGGCAGAATCCTATCATGGACTGCCAAATGTCTCACCCTCTTCACAGGGGAGCATTAGGGGTCAGAAGTGGGCTGACCCTGAAGAGGGGGACTTGCCTGAACAACCAGCAGTGTTGGGGGTGCAAGAAGAGTTACTGGACATGGTGAACAAACATGCCGTTCCTACTCAGAAAGGACTGCCTATTCACCAGAAGCTGGCAGCCAGCATCAACTATATGGCTACTAACCAGCTTCAGGAGCAAGCCATTTTACCAACGGCTGAGAAATATCTCGCTCCTGAAAATTGTAACTCTCTTAATGTTCCTGCGGTGAATAACCCTATATGGGGGAACATGAGCCCTACAATCAGAGGGCAGGAGATCAAGCTTCAGAGGATTCTGAAACTATTGGCCGCCGGGATTACAGCAGTGGCCAGGACTGCTGTAGGGGTGGAGTTACCAGAAGAATTGCAAGATGCTCTGGCTTTGCTGTGCAATACACAGTTTGAAATAAACAGCTATCGAAAGAGCATTATAAAACCTGCACTTAATCCCAAATTCGCGGGATTATGCAGGTCAGGTAACTTGCAACCACCTATCCTGCTGTTTGGGGATAACCTTCCAAAACAGGTGAAAGACCTGGATGAGGAGGCCAAGGCTATAGGCCTGATTAAGGTACCCAGTACCTCCAAATCCCATTACCAGCAGCGGCAGCACCCCTACACACCCACCGGACAGCGATACTATAACAGACCGTCCGGTGGTGAAAGCTCGAAGGCCGGCCCACCTGCACAACGGTCTTTTTTAGGCCATGGCCCAGCCCGGCCTTCTTGGAAAATGCGCCATCCCCACGACACAGCAACAAAAGAAGCACGGGCAGAGACCGCGACACCGGCCATGGAGGTAGGTGGGTCTGGTTCCCTCAGGAACATTGCATGTCTAAATTCATCTAATGTGGGGGGACGGTTGCACTTGTTTCATGATGTATGGTGCACCTTTACCTCTGATCCTTACATACTCGGAAGTATTCAGTGTTACAAAATTGAGTTTATACACGAACTCCCTACCCCAGTTCAGCATTCGCCTAGCCGGAAGTTTATACTTTCACAAAAAGAAAGGACGGCAGGCCGTGCTAAACTATTAAGAATAATCAATAAAGGGGTAATTGAGAAGACTATCAGAGAATCTCAAGAGTTCGTATCGAATATATTTACTAAAAATAAAAAAGACGGCGGGTGCTGCATCATTATAGATCTGACCAAACTAAATACTTCCGTTCAGTATGCTCATTTTAAAATGGACACATTTGTCACGGCTAAACAGCTAATATCTGAAAGGTACTACATGGCTTGCATTGACCTTAAGGATGCATGCTATTCAGTACCTATACACAAGGATCATAGGAAATACCTGAAATTTATCCGGATGGGACAATTATGGCAGTACAAAGCCTTACCCAATGGGTTATCATCAGCACCCAGACTGTTTACTAAAATATTGAAACCAGCTTTAGCCTATTTAAGGAAACAAAACCATATTGTCATGGCCTACCTTGATGATATCCTCATTGTCGGGGAGAATTTGGAGATGGCTACATTGGCAGTTCTAGCCACAAAACATCTTTTTCAAAAGCTGGGATTTATCATACATCCAGATAAATCGAAAATGGAACCCTCCACTACCATGGATTATTTAGGGTTCACTATTAATTCTGAGCTAATGTCTATCACCTTACCACTTACCAAGGTGGTGGACTTGATAGAAGCATGTAGAAGCCTCACTGGCATCAGGGATCCATCCATACGGCAAGTAGCCAGAGTGATTGGGAAAATAGTGGCTGCATTTCCCGCAGCACAATTTGGGCCACTCCATTATCAAAACCTTCAAAGAGCAAAAATTATAGCTCTCAAAAATCATGCAGGCCATTTTGACAGGCCTATGAAATTATCAGAGAAGGCAAAATCCGAGTTAAATTGGTGGATAGAGAATGCACAGCTTTGTTCTAACCCCATCACTATCATGACTCCCTCGGTTATTTTACAAACTGATGCCAGTGCCAAAGGTTGGGGAGCAACTAATACCACCACAAGTTGTGGAGGTAGATGGAGTGCACAAGAGCTAACCCTATTCAAGTCATTAGGGATTAATTATTCAGAAATGCTGGGAGCATTTCATGGACTTAGGGCATTCTGCTCAGATATGCACCAGTTGCATGTCAGGTTTCAAATTGACAACACCACAGTGGTGGCCTATATTAATCATATGGGTGGAATAAAGTCAATATCATGTGATGAATTGGCTAATAATATCTGGCACTGGTGTCTGCAAAGGGAAATTTGGATCTCAGCCACTTACCTTCCAGGTAAGCTAAGCACAGTGGCAGACACCAGATCACGTAAATTCAACGACAACATAGAATGGATGCTGGATCGGAAAGTGTTTACGGATATTATAGAACGTTATGGGACACCAGATATCGACCTTTTTGCATCCAGACTTAATCACCAACTTCCAACATATGTTGCTTGGGAACCAGACCCAGGGGCAGTAGCGATGGATGCTTTCTCGCTACATTGGGGGGATTTGTTCTGCTATGCATTTCCCCCCTTCTGCCTCATCGGTCGGGTCTTGCAAAAAATAAGACAAGACTCCGCAACGGGTATTTTGGTTGTTCCCGACTGGCATACCCAACCATGGTTCCCAGCAGTGCAGAAGATGGCCACAGAACCCTGCATCCGGGTCAACAGACGACCTAGTTTATTGGTACATCCCGTTACAGGGGATAGCCAACCATGTCATGACCGCATGGACGTGTTAATTTGCAGATTCTGAAACGGCCACTTCTGGGATATGGACTCACCGACAGAACAATAAATGCCATCTCAGCGTTGTGCAGGGAGTCCACCAGAAGACAGTACCTGACGTATGTCAGGAAGTGGGAAGTGTTCTGTACCACGACGAACACTACCTATGAAACGGCCACCATCACGGAAGTACTGGAGTTCCTGGCTACCCTTCACTTCGATGAAGGATTAAGCTACAGTGCCATCAATTGTGCAAGGAGTGCTCTATCGAATTATCTGGGCAAAGAGAGTGATCATCTGGCAATTGGATCACACCCATTAGTGTCTAAACTATGAGGGGAATATTTAATTCCAATCCCCCAAGGCCCAGATACAACCATACGTGGGACATCAGCATAGTCTTGACTATGCTACGAGGATGGACACCCAATACGGGGCTCACCTTGGACAAGCTCACCTACAAGATGGTAATGATTGTGGCACTTGTTACAGTACAACGGGTCCAGTCCCTACACAAGTTAAGTATGGAAGCCATGACTATCACTAATGGCAAAATAACTTTTCTTATACAGGGATTGTTAAAACAAGACCGACCCGGGTCATCTGGACAAACATTAGAATTTCAAGCCTATCCTGCAGATACTCGACTCTGCATCGTTACACTGATATTGCAATATATCAAAGTCACAAAGACTCTTGGGGCAAGGAGAAAGCTTTGCTTATAAGCCATAAACGGCCTCATCACAAAGTCACAGTGCAAACCATATCAAGATGGTTAAGGGTGGTGTTAGATGCAGCGGGAGTGGACACTAATGTCTTCAAATCTCACTCCACCAGGGCTGCATCTACTTCGGCAGCTAGGATGATGGAAGTACCCATGGACCACATCCTGGCCACAGCGGGCTGGAGCAATGAGAAGACTTTCCAACGCTTCTATAACAAACACGTGGCCTCTCCTGACACTTTTGCAGGAAAAATTTTGAGTTCTGCTAAATAATTACCCAATGTGGGATATATTATTATTTTGGTATGAATAAATACCTATTTTGTTTTTCAGCACAGTGTTATGTCTGAAATACGTTCATCCTCTTATCCCAGCATGGCAGTGTGTGAGCATGGACTCGTTCCAGGGCATGAAATCACAGGGCTTTGAAATCTTCACGTAGTCACTCACGTGACTCCGAAGTAAAATAGTAAGATTAAATGAGAACTTACCACTTTGAAGTTTGATCTTTATTTTATGAGGAGTTACGATGAGGGATTACGTGCCCTCCGCTCCCAAACCCTCTATTATAAAGTTCAACTGGTATGAAAGTTCTCTCTTATCTTACTATATTAGTCTACGTTGCTATCTGTGATTTCACACCACTGCTTTGAAGAATGTTGCGCATGCGTGCTGGCGGGGTCTTCACGTAATCCCTCATCGTAACTCCTCATAAAATAAAGATCAAACTTCAAACTGGTAAGTTCTCATTTAATCTTACTATTTATGTTGGCACCTGACGACACAAGGCAATAGTGTTGAAGGGTGGTAAATGTGGAAATCTTGATACTTTCAGGAAATTCCAGTCTATTGTGAAACCATATACTTGACTACCATAACTGTTTAACTAATCTTATTGTAATGTTACTCGCCTCTGAGGTCAATATAATTTCCATTGACGTAGACACGATCGGCTGAATAGCCTCCTGCACCATAGAATTTCTATGATGGGCATCAGTAATAAAAACAAAATGGCAACACTGTAGATAACTGATTAAAAACCACGCTCCCCATTTCAAAATAAATTGGTGGGAGAAGGGCTCAGATGAAGCAACATTTTGAAAGTTAAAGGGCCTGCTCCACTTGTGCGTCATTTGCAGATTTTGTATATCCCAAATTCCTGGGGAGCCGCGCGCGACCACACTTCACTGCCTAGTCACAAGAGATTCAAGATTCTAGACAGTTTCCCTGATAGGAGAATGTCATGTGTCCCTGATAGGAGAATGAAATTATTGCTTTGCTTCAGCACAACATAACATAGTAGGCATGACTACAGTACAGATCAGTGTGTCCATATACCATTATATAAATATATACACACATGAATAAATAAACTGATAAAGTGGAAATAAACAGGTTATTGTGCTGGCACCATGTGGACAGTCACTCGATCTCTCTTCTATACTCTGACTCATCCCCATCAGTCATACGTCCCACAACAGTGGTGTTGTCAGCGAACTTGATGATGGAGTTCGCACTATGACCGGCTATGCAGTCATGAGTCTATGGTGCCAGCACAATAACCTGTCCCTCAACACCAGCAAACCCAAGGAACTGAATGTGGACCTTGGCAGGAGTAGGATGGGGACCCACAGTCCCGTTTATGGGTCGATGGTTGAAAGGGTCAAGAACTTCAAATTCAAGATCTTCTGAAGATCATTCCTGGTCTGAGAACACTGATGTAATTATTAAGAAAGCACATCAGCGCCTCTACTTCCTGAGAAGATTACGGAGAGTCGGTTTGTCAAGGAGGAATCTCTCTAACTTCTACAAGTGCACAGTAGAGAGCATGCTGACCGGTTGCATCATGGCTTGGTTCAGCAACTTGAGCACCCTGGAGAGGAAAAGACTACAAAAAGTAGTAAACACTGCCCAGTCCATCATCAGCTCTGACCTCCCTTCCATCGAGGGGACCTATCCCAATCTCTGCCTCAAAAAGGCTGGCAGTATCATCAAGGACCCACACCATCCTGGCCACACACTCATCTCCCCGCTACCTTCAGGTAGAAGGTACAGAAGCCTGAAGACTGCAACGACCAGGTTCAGGAATAACTACTTTCCCACAGTCATCAGGCTATTAAACCTGGCTCAGACAAAACTATGAACATTAATAGCCCATTATCTGTTTATTTCCACTTTATCAGTTTATTTATTCATGTGTGTATATATTTATATAATAGAGTGAGTACAGCAGGG
Source organism: Raja brachyura (assembly GCA_963514005.1). The sequence goes on from OY740782.1 coordinate 63,711,071, forward strand.
GGCTAAGCACGCAGCCTTGAGGTGCTCCCGTGCTGATTGTTATCGAGGCTGACATATTTCCACCAATACGAACAGACTGTGGTCTGTGAATGAGGAAGTTGAGGATCCAATTGCAGAGGGATGCGCAGAGACTCAGTTCTGCGAGTTTGGTAACCAGCTTGGAGGGGATGATGGATTAAATGCCGAGCTGTAATCAATGAATTACAGCCTGACATATGAGTATTTGTTGTCTAAGTGGTCCAGAGCGGGAGAGCCAGCGAGATCGCATCATGTACCATGCGCGCGTAATGGTGCGCATAATGCGCACCGCCCGCGCGTCATATCATTGCGCGCATGAAAGCAAGGAGGGCAGGACAGAGCATGGATGGTAATAGATGAACACAGGAAAGCAGATATTTTGATAGGCAATTTGTTCCAGAAAGGCCTGAGGTAAACATAGAAACATAGAACATAGAAATTAGGTGCAGGAGTAGGCCATTCGGCCCTTCGAGCCTGCACCGCCATTCAATATGATCATGGCTGATCATCCAACTCAGTATCCCGTACCTGCCTTCTCTCCATACCCTCTGATCCCCTTAGCCACAAGGGCCACATCTAACTCCCTTTTGGTGCAAGATAAATTCCAGTAAAGTCCGATTAAAGATAGTGCGAGGATCTCTAATGAGCAGGTCAGGACCGCTCTGGATGTATAGGATAGGTCAGGTGCTTGACAAAAAGACAGGTGGGAGCCCAAAAGGATAAAGAGTTAAGCTCAGGGTTAGAAAGGTTGAGAATTGTGTAGCCAGTGGAAGGGACGCAGGTGGGGGAGGGGATAAGCTGGTTTAAGATCCGTTAGGGTTCAGGGGAGGAGGTTGGGGGGGTTGTAGGGTTAAGAAAGGCAAGGTGCTGTTCCTCCATTTAGCATGTGGCCTCACTCTGACAAAGGAGGCCCAGCACAGAATGTTTAGTATGATAATGGGGAGGGGAAATGGTTAGCAACCAGGAGATCCAGTAGACCATGGCAAACCAACTGCAAGTGTCATTGAATCAAAGCTTTGTCTTGCTGATGTACAGGAGGCTGCATTAGGAACACAGATGCAGTAGATGAGGTTAGATAAGGTGTACGTGAACATCTGTCTCACCTGGAAGGACTCCTGGCGTCCATGGATGGAGTTGAGGAGGAGGTTTAGGGGCAAGTGTTACATCTCCTGTATTTTATGGGGAGGTACCTGGGAAGGGGGTGGTTTTGGTGGAAAGGGATGAGTGAACCAAGGGGTTGGAGAGGAAGCATTCTCTGCAGAAGTTGGAAAGGGGTGGGTGGACCACCGGGTCCGCAGTTTTGTTGTTTAGTTTATTGCCATGTATACCACGGTACAGTGAAAAGCTTTTTTGTTGTGCTCTATTCAGTCAGCTGAAAGATTCAACAGGATTACAATCAAGCCGTCGACAATGTATGGCTACAGGATCAAGGGAATAACTTTTGGTGCAAGATAAATTCCAGTAAAGTCCGATTAAAGATAGTCCGAGGATCTCTAATGAGCAGGTCAGGACCGCTCTGGATGTATAGGATAGGTCAGGTGCTCGACAACAGCTGAGAAGAAACTGCCTCTGAATCTGGAGGTATGCGTTTTCAAACTTCTATACCTCTTGCCTGATGAGAGGGGGGGGAAAGGGAGTGTCTGGAGTTAGCCTCGTTATTGATTATGCCGTTTCAAAATGAAAGAAAAAGGATATAATGTTACAATTCCTTTATTTAGTCAATATTCCATGCATTGAGATAGTCTTTCATGCTGTCTGTTCACTGTTTATCCCCACATTGACCCTAATTACAGCAGTACTCATATGTTTATACACCATGTCCATTCATACCAAACTTATGATCAGTGGTTGGACAGAAAATTGAGCACACTTTACAAACTAAAAAACAAGGACTGTAAGGAAAAAAAGCGAACGGTAAGAGCTAATGCAAGTATGCCAGAAAGAACATGACTAAATATTGATACCATAGAATATAAGTACATGGAATTAATAATGGGAAACAAATAAATGGCAGATGTGAAATTCTGACAATGATTTAAATGATTTGTACTTGGTAAAAGGGAGGAATTTAAAGGAATGATTATCACTCAAGAGAAAATACTAAACAAATAAATGTCTCCAAAGTCTGGCAAGAACCCTGTGCCTGATGGCCACTATCCTTGGATCTTGAAACAAATGGCAGCAAAAGCAGTTGATGTATTGGGTATGATTTTCTAAAATATTTAGGTTCTTGAAAAGCAACCGGTAAAGTGGAAAACCACAAATAAAACAAACCTATTCTTGACAGGAAGGCAATAAAAAAGCAGCAAGTCTCAGATAGTTAGTGAACCATCTGTCATTGTTAAAATGTTGGAAGTCATATTATGCAGAACATTTAGAAAAAGATAATTTAGATAAAAGATAAAAAGTTAGGTCTTTATTCTTTGGAGCACAAAAGCTTAAGGGGGGACTTGATTGAGGTCTTTAAAATGATGAAAGGGATAGACAGAGTTGACGTAGATAAGCTTTTCCCATTGAGGGTAGGAAAGATTCAAACAAGAGGGCATGACATGAGAATTAAGGGACAGAAGTTTAGGGGTAACATGAGGGGGAACTTCTTTACTCAGACTGAAAGGGAATGGAGGGGTATAGTCTGAGTGCAGGTAGATGGGACTAGGGAAAAATAAATGGTCGGCACGGACTGGAAGGGCCAAGAAGGCCTGTTTCCGTGCTGTAATTTTTATATGGTTATAATTCAATGAAACAGACCACATGGGTTAATGAAAGGAATATCATGTTTGCCAACTTTATTGCAGTTCATTGAGGATGCAATGAAAAGGGTGGATGAAGGGAGATCTTTGACTTCCAAAAAGCATTCAATAGAGTATTGTGTAAGTGATTGCTGCACAAAACAAGAGTACAAATGCCGTGGATAATGTATTAGCATAATAGCAGTTTGGCTATCGATCAGAAAACAGAGTGCAAAGATAAATGGGCCATCTTCAGGTTGGCAAACGTTAAATGGTGAGGTCCACAGAGATTAGTGTTGTGCCTCAATCATCTGCAATTTGTATTGAGGAAGAATCTGAATGTGTTGCAGACATATTTGCAAATGGCACAAAGATAATGAGAAAAGCAAATATATTAGAAGGCACAAAGAGTCCACAAAGGGACATAGATTAAGTGACTGAACAAAAATTGGATGAATGGATAAGGTAAGAGGAGCAAAGTAAAATATTGTTCAAATGGCAAGAGAATATAAAATACAGTGGTAGAAAGGGATAAGGATGTCTTCATAATGAAACTCAAAACTGTTAGCATCCTGGTGAAACCAGTTTGGAAGGAAATTGATTGGAAAGGCACAAGAGTTTTGAAATAAGATTTTTTTTGCACCAGCCATGTTGGAGATTTCTGTGTACTCTACATCTCTCTATTTAAGGAGGGATATACTTGCATTGCCAGCAGCCCAGTGGAAGTTCACTTGATTGATTTTTGGCCGAAAGGGATAGCCTAATCAGGAAAGCTTGAGCAGTTGGCCAATATTTATTGGAGTTTAAAAACATGTAATCGTCTTGAAACTCAGGAGATTCTGATGGGACGATGAGGATGATGCTCCTGGTGGGGAATCGCAAACTAGGATATCTAGTTTCGGAATAAAGTGGGTGGGCAGACATTTATTTTCTCGGTTGGGTGTTTTCTTGGAAGGTTGTGAATCTTTGAAATTCTATACTCTGGAAAACAATGGAAGGTGAATTATTCATTCAGTTCTATTAGAAAAGAGAGGTGTAGAGTGGTAACGAAGGGTAGGAGGGATGGTGGCAGATGGGAACAACAAATGGAAAGAAGGTATGCAGTGAGGAATGCAGGGGATCAAGTGGGAGGAGTATGATGGACAGATGGAGTTCGTGGGAAGGAGTGGAATAAACAGTGATAGGTGTTTGGAAGGGTATTGTGTGAAGAAGTCTATTACATTCTTTGCTCTCGATGTTGCCTCTACGCAAGTAGGAACATACACAGACTAGGGGACTATTTGTTGAGCACTTATCCTCTGCCTGCTGTGGTCATGGCCATCTCTGTCTCCCAGTTGATCACCATTTTAATTCCCCATTCCACCCCTACACCAACCTATCTATCCTTAGCCTCTTCCACTGCTAGAGTAAGGCAGAACACCTCATATTTCATCTGGATAGTCTACGGCCCAATGGCTTGATCATTGATTACTGGTTAGATTCATGATTCTCTGTTCTGTGGCCTGCTGTTTTGCCCAATCCCGCAGGCATTGCCACTTTCGTTTCACTGTACATCTTGTATGTGGATGTGACAAATAAAGTTGACTTGACTTGAATTAGACAGTATGGTCCATATTTGCTCCTATTTCTTTATTACTTACATGTATGTTCACTTCCCAAACAATTATTCATTGGCATTTAAAAATGCAAAATGCTACGTTAAAATGAAGCCATATTTTGCAGCGCCAGATATGCTAGGTCAAGTCTGGGGAGGTGATCCACTGTGAGATGTGAAAGCAGAAGGTTGCTGTTGATGTGACAGAAGTAGAAGAAAATCATATCAGCAGGAAGATTCTCTTCAGTTTTTGAATTCTTTCAAGTTTGTGACAATGATGCTAGTTTTCAACTCAAATGATCCAACGGTCAAATTCCCAAGAGCAGAGCAGAGTATTTCTGTCAAATGGAAGCTTTTATATAAGTGCATTACCTTCAGCTCTGCCTTTATACAACAGAGAGATTCATCACAAGAACATCATGGTGTGCGGAATTACATTCAGTCTTGCTTTTTTTTTTAAATTACCGATGAGGCTATTGGTGAAATGAGTTCAAAAGAAGACATTCATCTCATTGAATATGAAAGAGCTGAACGCGCAACGGTAGAAAATTTTTTCTGCTGAGTGATGAGAATGATCAGGAAGTCCCAAATCACAGGCGGACGGGTGGCATAGTGGCACAACTGTAGAGTTACTGCCTTACAGCACCAAAGATCAGGGTTCGATCCTGACTATGCTGTACGTTCTCCCTGTGACCGCATGGGTTTTCTCCTACACTCCAAAGACGTAAAGGTCTGTTGGTTAATTGGCTTGGTATAATTGTAAATTGTCCCTCGTGTGTGTAAGATAGTGTAAGTGTGTGGGGATTGTTGGTCGGCACGGACATGGCGGGCTGACGGGCCTGTTTCCATGCTGTATCTATAAACTAAATTAAATTCAGCTAAACACAGCTCATGTATGACATCTAGTTCTCAAATCTTAGAAACCTAGCCTGGGTCCCATACTGCTCAATTCCATTTACATCTGTAGGACTGATAATTAATTGACACACTCTGGCAGTATAACAGGCGCAGAAAAGATTCTTTGACCTTCATTGGCACTGTCCTTAGGCCTGAACTTGGGCAAAAGAGGCCTTTCACATGCTTATTAATGTTCAAAGTTAATTAATATGTTACTTTGAAATCCTATCATGTTTCGCTGAATGACTGATGTGTCGCCTAATTACAATTCTCATTGATATAGTACCTTTAGCATGGCATTAACATTCTAAAGTGCCTCGCATTAGCAAACAAAAAATATATCATGCAAGGAGATATTTGGGCAGATGGCCAGAGCTAGGAATTATAGAACCCCCGAAAGAAGGAGGGCAAGAAGGAGACATATTGTGCTTTCAGCAGGAAAGTACAGAGCTTATGGTCTTAGCAGCCCATGATGGAGCAATGGAATTCACAGGCCTGTCTTGAAGGGTTATGGGACTGAATAGATTACAGAGACTGGGAGGGTCCAGGTCACGGAGAAACAGGAAACAAGTGTCAGTGTAGTTCAGTGAATATCAGAGGACTATGCCATGCACTTATGATTCAATCAATAGAGTTTTAGATGAGCCTTTATTATGCAAGAGGTGGGTGATGGAATTTAATAATTTAATCTGAGAAGATTAATTGCACGGACACGGTCACAGTGGACAAACAAATCCGGGTCTACCTCAACCAGAAGCCCTGGATGACCCGGGAGGTCCAGCGGCTGTTAAAAGAGAGGAACACTGCTTTTAGGTCTGGGATAGGGCTTTATACAGCACGGCCCGAGCTAACCTGAAGAGAGGCATCTGAGAGGCCAAGTCAGACTACAGGAGGAAGATAGAGGACCACCTGGACAGTAACAACAGCAGGCAGGTGTGGCAGGGGATCCAGTATCTCGCCAATTATAAGACAAACCTTGGAGCTGCTGAGGGTGACGCCTCGTTGGCAGAGGAGCTGAACCTCTTCTTTGCTCGCTTTGAAGTGGAGCCACCCGAGACAGCCACAACACACCATATGGTCCACAGTAGCCTAACCCTCACGATAGAGGAGCATGAGGTGAGGCGCACGCTGCGGGCCATCAATCCAAGGAAGGCTACTGGACCCGACGGCGTCTCTGGACGCGTGCTGAAGGACTGCGCAGACCAGCTGGCTGGAGTCTTCACGAGGATTTTTAACCAGTCTCTGGCCCAGTCCACTGTCCCACCCTGTCTGAAGTCCGCAACCATAGTCCCCTTGCCCAAAAAAACCCACATTTCCAGCCTCAACGACTACCGGCCAGTCGCACTCACACCAGTGGTGATGAAGTGCTTTGAAAAACTGGTCCGGGGTCATATCACATCACTCCTGCCCCGAAGCTTTGACCCCCACCAGTTTGCGTACAGAGCGAATAGATCTACAGAGGACGCTGTAGCCACAGCTCTCCATGCTGCACTGTCCCACCTGGAGCAGCGGGGAAGCTATGTGCGAATGCTCTTTGTGGACTACAGCTTTGCTTTTAATACTATCCTTCCCCACAAACTGGTGGACAAACTGGGGGACTTGGGACTTCCACAATCCACCTGCATGTGGATAAATAGCTTCCTGTCGGGCCGCAGCCAGAGAGTCAGAATGGCCATCACACATCCACGGCCCTCAGCCTGAGTACCGGCTCTCCACAGGGCTGTGTGCTGAGCCCCCTGCTCTACACCATCTATACACATGACTGTACCTGCGCCCATCACAGCAACACCATTGTCAAATTTGCAGATGACACTACGGTGTTGGGGCTCATCTCTGGGGGGGACGAGTACGCCTATCGGGATGAGGTGGAGCAACTGGCAGTGTGGTGTGGAGAAAATAACCTGCTCCTGAACACCTTAAAGACCAAGGAGATAATAATAGACTTCAGGAAGAACAAAACAGAACTGGTACCACTAATCATCAGAGGGGACTGTGTGGAGAGGGTGGCGGATTTCCGCTTCCTGGGAATCCATATTGAGGAGGACCTGACGTGGAGCGTGAACTCCTCTGCGCTGCTGAAAAAGGTCCAGCAGAGACTGCACTTCCTGAGGGTGCTCAGGAAGAATAACATCACACAGAGACTGCTGCTGTCCTTTTATCGGTGCTCCATTGAGAGCATCCTAACATACTGTGTATGCGTGTGGTACACCAGCTGCACAGTGGCTCAGAGGAAAGCGCTCCAGAGGGCCATTGACAATGCCCAGAGGATTGTCGGCAGCCCTCTCCTTACCTTGGAAGACTTACACAGTTCCTGCTGCATCAAAAAATCCCAGAATATTATAAAGGACATTTCCCACCCCGGACACTCCCTGTTTGAACTGTTGCCGTCAGGCAGACGGTACAGATCTACAAGGACAAGGACAAACAGATTTTAAAACAGTTTTTACCCCACTGCTATAAAGGCACTAAATGTAGCCGCCAAGGAACGCGGGGACTAAGGGACTGTGGTTGGTACACTGTGAAATCGACAGAAGGATGTAGGGTTGGGTGTATATGCGTGCCATTTTCATATTTCATATTTATTTTAGTTGTTTATCTTTTTTAATATTTTACCTTGTATGTATCGTTAGCTTTTATGGTTTGAATGTTGCACTGACTGGTTGACATTTTTTAATTTTGTTGTACATGGTCTATGTTACAATGACAATAAAGAAACTATTCTATTCTATTCTATTAGCTATTGCTCCAAGAGCAAGTGTGATGGAAGTTACATGTAAATATGTGTAAATTACAGCATGATAAAAGGTCATTCAATCCATCCAATTCAGGTCAGCATGTAACGTTCTAATTGAAGAAAGAGCCTTTATTTCAGTTAGCTACCCTGTACCAATATCTCTTCAACTCTGTTTCTATCAGCCACTTGTGTTTCCTGTTTCAAGCATTGATATGCTATCTCCTTAAACTAATCTTGGAGATGAAGTTCCACTAAGTCACCACTTACTTTTTATAAAAGATAATTCTGATTTTTCTTTGATTGTACAGCCATGGGCCATCTAACTAGACACTTCCACTCTATTCCATGCTTCATTTAATTTTCTATATTTCTATGATATTTGCCCTTAATCTGCAGTGTTCTAAAAATAAGACAAAATGTTTCAGATCTATATTCATGTCACCAACTTCCTTACAATTGGAGCAGAATAATAACTTTTAAAAATCTAAATGCTTCTTGATTGGTCTTCATCTTCACATTTTATAGACAATAGACAATAGGTGCAGGAGTAGGCCATTCGGTCCTTCGAGCCAGCACTGCCATTTACTCTGATCATGGCTGATCATCCACAATCAGTACCCCGTTCCTGCCTTCTCCCCATATCCCTTGACTCCGCTATCTTTAAGAGCTTTATCTAACTCTCTCTTGAAAGCATCCAGAGAATTGGCCTCCACTGCCTTCAGAGGCAGAGAATCCCACAGATTTACAACTCTCTGGGTGAAAATATTTTTCCTCGTCTCCGTTCTAAATGGCTTACTCATTATTCTTAAACTGTGGCCCCTGGTTCTGGACTCCCCCAACATTGGGAACATGTTTCCTGCCTCTAGCGTGTGCAATCCCTTAATCATCTTATATGTTTCAATAAGATCCCCTCTCATCATTCTAAATTCCATTTATATGAGCCCAATCGCTCCATTATATCAACATATGACACTCCCGCCATAACGGGAATTACCCTCATGAACCTACGCTGTACTCCCTCAATAGCAAGAATGTCCTTCCTCAAATTTGGAGACCAAAACTGCACACAATACTCCAGGTGTGGTCTCACTAGGGCCCTGTACAACTGCAGAAGGACCTCTTTGGTCCTATTCTCTACTCCTCTTGTTATGAAGGCCATTAGCTTTCTTCACTGCCTGCTGTACCTGCATGCTTACTTTCAGTGACAGATGAACAAAGACTCCCAGATCTCATTGTACTTCCCTTGTTTCCAACTTGATAACATTCAGATAATAATCTGCCTTCTTGTTTTTGCCATCAAAGTGGATAACCTTACATTTATCCACATTAAACTGTATCTGCCATGCATCTCACCCAACCTGTCCAAGTCACCCTGCATCCTCATAGCATCCTCCTCGCAGTTCACACTCCCACCCAGCTTTGTGTCATCTGTAACAATTAGTAAATGTTACTTTTAAACCCTTCATCTAAATCATTAATGTATATTGTAATTAGCTGCGGTCCCAGCACCGAGCCTTACAGTACCCCACTAGTCACTGCCTGCCATTCTGAAAGGGACCCGTTAATCCTTACTCTTTGTTTCCTGTCTGCCAACCAATTTTCTATCCATGTCAGTACTATACCCCCAATACCATGTGGTCTAATTTTGCCCACTAATCTCCTATGTGTGACTTGATCAAAGGTTAATCACTTGATGCCATTTGATCAATATTCCATGGCAACCTTCTGTAGAGTCAACTATATTTTCTAATTTGCTTTTGCCTATAGATTTGGACACTATTTCCTTTTATGGAGTCAAATTGTTGATAAACATAATTAAGAGATTTGGCCTCAGAAGGGAACCTCTTGAATCATATTCTCATTCCCAACTGCTTGAAAAATTACTTTTAATCTGATGCATTAAATTTTCCGTTCTAACTTGTTAATTCTATAGGTTATCTTTCAATTCTGTTCCCCGTCAGCTTCTCCAATAATTTCCCCTGTGGTGCCATACTAGATCTCTTCTGAAGTCTGCGTGTTCCAGATCCAATGATTTGTCAAGCACCTTTTGAAAAATGTGCTGGATTGTTCTAACTATTTCAGTGTGTCTTTTTGTTCCTTTTTATTTCATTTCAACATGACATCTCCACTGATAACATTAAAAAAATGTATCGGCTGACCCCTGGACATAAGAAGATTCTTAATTCAGGTCAGGAGGTTTGAAAAGTGCTTTCTTTTGTGCGATTGACTTATTAGCAGATACACTTTGAAGCAGTACAATAGTATCAATGGTCTGAAATTGATAATAGGAACAAAACTTCTATCCAAAATGTAAGTTTGATGTATGCTTAAATGCTCGATGCTGCCTAAAGCAGCTCCTGAAATTCCTATGTGACAATAGACAATAGGTGCAGGAGTAGGCCATTCGGCCCTTTGAGTCAGCACTGCCATTCAATGTGATCATGGCTGATCATCCCCAAACAGTAGCCCGTTCCTGCCTTCTCTCCATATCCCCTGACTCTGGATACTTTCAAGAGAGAGCTAGATAGGGCTCTTAAAGATGGCAGAGAACCGGCCTCCACCAGTTGAGGCAGAGAATTCCACACTCAACTCTCTGTGAGAAAAAGTTGTTCCTCATTTCCATTCTAAATGGCTTGCCCCTTATTTTCAACTGTTGCCCCTGGTTCTGGATTCCCCCAACATCGGGAACATGTTTCTCGCCTCTAGCGTGTCCAAACCCTTAAAAATCTTATATGTTTCAATAAGATCCCCTCTCATCCTAAACTCCAGAGTATACAAGCTCAGCCACTCCATTCTCTCAACATATGACAGTCCCACCATCCTGGGAATTAACCTTGTTAACCTACGCTGCACTCCTCCAATAGCAAGAATGTCTTTCCTCAAAATAGGGGACCAAAACTGCACTCAATACTCCAGGTGTGGCCTCGCTAGGGCTCTGTGCAACTGCAGAAGGACCTCTTTGCTCCTATAATCAGTTCATCTTGTTATGAAGGCCAACATGCCATTTGCTTTCTTTACTGCCTTCTGTACCTGCATGCTTACTTTCATTGACTAATGAACAAGGACCCCCAGATCCCGTTGTATTTCCCCTTTTCTCAACTTGACACCATTTAGATAATAATCTGCCTTCCTCATTTTGCTCATAACCTCATTTATCCACATTAAACTGCGTCTGCCATGCATCTGCCCATTCACCCAACCTGTCCAAGTCACCTTGCATTCTCATAGCATCCTCCTCACAGTTCACTCGGACACCCAGCTTTGTGTCATCTGTTTCTATTTCAACACTCATTAACTAAATAAGCCAGCAAAATTGGCAGTTGAATGCTACCAATGACAATGTTGTAATTCCAACTCCAGTGCCTCTATTTTGACATAATCCTTTCCCTTGTTACGACTGAGGAAACCAAACATTTTTATATCCTACTCCATTTCAAACTTATATTCCTCGCATCTTTCTGTGCCCTAACCTTGACCTGCTTAATGACCGCCCTCTATTTTACACTCCTGCCTGCTCTCTCTCCTTCTCTTTACACCATGCCCCGATTTCTTCCACCAATTTTGCACCCAACGTTCCTTAAAATCTCAAACCAGATTCTTCTGCTACATGGTTGCATTTTTTCACAAAGAGATTTAATATTCTCCCTCTTTACTGTGGGTGCAGTATTTTGTCTAATCTTCTCCAAGATTCTCCCTTTCCAAAGCTTATTATGCTCATAGGAAGGAACATAATAATATCTTATTCAAGTGGTTAGTGCATTAGAATTGCAAGATATCAGTTTAAAAAAAGCATGTGGTAAAATTTGATTCAAATGCATCAACCCATTTGTTAAAAATAGAATGTAATTTTAATCTCCAGTTGTTAACTTAGCTACCTTGGGTTCTCAATATTTCTGTTAGACACATCCCTTAATGATAATGATGATGGAATAACCGTTCTCCACTTAAATATTCTTAATTAGGAGAGGGAAGTTAAATGCATGGCAGAAAAATCTAAACATGTTTGCGGTATTCAGAATTGCTTGTCCAAAATTATTAATAAATCCATCTCATGTAGCCACTCTTCGGGTGGTACATTCACCATTGACTAGGAACTTGTCAGTTAAAGCACCACTCGATAGACTGGAGCAGAAATACTTGCTCATCCACTCCAGCTCAGTCCTGCGAGAGGGCTGCATCGTCAGAGGTGTTGCATTTTTGTTGAGTTGTTACCTCAAGGTCCACTTCTGAGGTTTATACAAAATAACTATAGCACTGTAACAAAGTAGGGGAAATGAAATATTCCCTGTGCTCTGGCAATATTTATCACAAACAAATTGCTTGGTCATTATCATGAGTGGTTTGTGGAAAACCAGACGTGTGCAGTGTGACTACACTTTGAAATATACTGTAAGAACCCAATGCCTCATTTTTAAACCTAGCTGGTGATTACTGCAAGGACTTGGGGTGGCACAGTAGTGCAGCGGTAGAGTTGCTACCTTAATGTGCCAGAGACCCGGGTTCGATCCTGACTACAGGTGGTATCTATGTGGAGTTTGTACATTCACCCTGTGACCTTGTGGGTTTTCTTTGGTTGTTTTAATGTTATCTGTACCGATGTACAGTGAAAAGCTTTTCTCGCGTGCTAACCAGTCAGTGGAAATTATTACGATTGATCTATTTATGGATACATGATAAGGAGAAAAGGTTTAGTGGAAGGAGAGTCCAATCAAGGAGAGTCCAAGGGTCACCAATAAGTTAGATAGTAGTTCAGCACGTTCTCTGGTTGTGGTAGGATGAATCAGCTGCCTGATAACAGCTGGGAAAGAAACAGTCCCCGAATCTGGTGGTGTGCATTTTCACACCTACACCTTTTGCCTGATGGGAAAGGGGAGAAGAGGAAGTGGCCAGGATATGACTTGTCATTGATTATGCTGCTGGCCTTGCTGAGGCAGCATGAGATATAAATGGAGTAAATAGAAGGGAGGTTTGTTTTTGTGATGGTCTGGGCAGCGACAACAATTCGCTGCAATTACTTGAGGTCTTGGATGGAGCTTTTCCCAAGCCAAGCTATGATGTATCCTGATAAAATTATTTCTATGGTGCATCAGTAAAAGTTGGTGAGAGTTGTATGGTACATGCCACACTTCCTAAACGTCTAAGGAAGTAGAGGCACTGGTGTGCTTTCTTCCTCGTTGCTTCAATGTGGGTGGTCCATGAGATGTTAATTGGTGATATTGACTCCCAGGAGTTTGAAGTATTCAACCGTCTTTACTTCAGCGCCGTCAATGCAAACTGGGGTATGTGTACAGCTTCGCTTCCAGGTACGAAGGTCACCAGGTGCACCAGTTTCCTCCCACACTCCAAAGATGTACAGGTTTGAAGGTTAATTGACTTCAATAAAAATTGTAACTTGTTCCCAATGTGTAGGATGTTGCTAGTTTATGGGGGCGATTGCTGGTCAGTGTGAAATCAGTGGACTGAGGGGCTCGTTCTCACGCTTTATCTCTAAAGTCAAAAGACATAAAATGCAATAGTAAATTTAACAAGATCACAATCTGTGACGATCCATGCTATAGATAAGTAGTGATGGGTGTTGCATGCATGGTATACTGAGTCTAGCAGTTCTCATCATTCCGCCGCTGCCTGTGTGGAGTTTGCACGTTCTCTGACTAATTTCCACAGTAGGAAATTAAGTTATCGCTTTCCACACAGGAAGATGCTCTCTGATAATAACCAGAAACAAACTTTTGCTCACTCTCAAATCGCTCTGAGATTATGTGGCCCAGCTTTAAGCTTCACAGCATCACCGTGACCGAGTGGCTGCTGGGCGGCAGCAAGGGCTCTGAGAGGGTGGCAGCAATAGGATCATAAATGCTACCATCCTGAGAGAGGCTATATACTGCACAGAGCTGCCGTTGCTTCCCCCAGGTCGGAGCTTCAGTAGTCCAATTAATTGACTAGGCACCTATAATGCTCGTAAGTAGTCATAGAGTTATACAACACGAAAACACGGACCCATGTTGACCAAGGTGCTAACATGAGCCTGTCACATTTGCCTGCATTTGGCCCATATCATTCTCAACCGTTACTATTCTTGTCCAAGCATCTTTCAAGTGTTATAATAGTAAGATTAAATGAGAACTTACCAGTTTGAAGTTTGATCTTGATTTTATGAGGAGTTACGTTGGTGATTACGTGAAGAACCCTGTCTAGGCTGCATGCGCGTCAATCTTCAATGCAGCGGTATGAAATCACAACCGGGTCAGTAACCGGCCTATGGAAAAAAAATAAAAACCAATTTAGTTGACCATCCTGCGGTCGCGAGAATATGGTCGATGGGCATGTCCATTGCCCTGGCCGCTGACATTGATGCTGACCTGGTGGAATTAGACGTGAGACCGTGGGGTATCCGAAATATGATCTTAAATCATGCCGCCCCTGGTCTGCTCTGCTTGTGTTGATCAGAATGTAAAATGTAATGGCACCTGCAGCCAATTTCATCCTATCTAGCCACAGCGTTTGCAATGTTTGCTGTCGTTGTGCTGATATTAGTGTCATAACTAAGGATGTAACTGGAACCCCTTGGTGAAGTAATGTTCACACATTTTCAATAACCAACTGCATATTCTTGCAGTGGGAGAAATTATGTCAAGATCTCTTTAACAACTTGATATCCGGCATGAACCTGACAGAGTAGTTCCCGTTTGTTGCAGCTGTAGTGTCTCTATAACTAAATAATTGTCAAATACCATTTAAGAATGAACTGGAAAATGTCAGTATTCTGTACCGTATTCATATAACATTAACATTTAACCAAATCACTTCCGATCCCCTCAATAGGAATGTACTGCTTTTTTGGGTGCTCTCCCTGCACTCTGCAGTGAGCACATTCATGTGACAACCTGAGCCATAAGTCAATCCATTCAAAATGTGTACATCAATAATGTTTTATTATACAAAGACCGGTCTCCTGAACCAAAGTTTGAACCAGCAAGTTTTAGTTTTTTGGAATAACCGTATACCGTTGTATTATTCTGCCTGATGAAGCAGGCAACTTGGCTGCTTAGCCAGTCCAACAGTATGAACCCAAGCGAACCTTGCTGTTTTATGACCTGGCTAATGAGGCAAAATGGAGGAAGACATAAAAGAACATTCCTCCATTTGTAGCGAGAATGTATTTCTCCGCACTGTTGTGCCACATATTTTAGCAATCAGTGAATAAACATGCACCAACATGTCGATATTCAATGTAGCGTCAAACCATACTTTCATAATACTTTGAGATCAAATACCTATTCTGTGTTGTCATTGATCTGAGCTGGATGATACACCAGTGGCAAAGGAGATTAGGTAATTATTACAGGATACTTTTACTTGATTGTCATGTGACTAACATATGTCACCATCGTAGAGTAACAACTTGAAATTGAGCATGTAGAATATGTATATTTGCTCAATAGCCTCTTACCCATGGGGCACATCTAGTGTGTATATTTAGTTGATACCAACAATTGAAGAATTGGTAACTCATGCAAATCTCCAATACCTCCAACTAGAGATGGTATTTGGACTTCTCACATTAGAGTCCTTAACATCCATTTTTAATAACTGAATTCAACCAACCACACCAAGCGAGTTTCAAGTTCAAATAAGTTATTGTCATGTTCAGCAATGCTGAATACTGTTTTTTCATCATTGTGACTGAGGTAGCTTCAGCTGACAATAGCATAAGGTTGTTAACAATGGTCTAATTGTCCTTTGAGAGGTTGCTACTTACACAATATCAGTTCCTTGATTTGCTCAGCTGAAGCACAGCTACTATATTGCCAATTACTCTTGATGAAAATAAAAGTTTGTTTTATAACAGGTTGCTCTTAACTCCAATCTCTTGCCACACGGCGGAGTCAAGGCTAATTAATAATTAAAGGTAAATCCCAATGACCAACAAACAGTTTATCCCATTAATAACATTAATAACCTATTATCTGTTTATCAATTTATTTATTCATGTGTGTATATAATGGTATATGGACACACTGATCTGTTATGTAGTCATGCCTACTATGTTCTGTTGTGCTGAAGCAAAGCAAGAATTTCATTGTCCTATCAGGGACACATGACAATAAACTCTCTTGAATCCTGTCTCTACAGCTTCCTCTGGTAGCTCACTCCAGATATCCACCAACCCCGTGTGCAAAATAACCTGCCCCATGGTTGTCCATTAAATCTTTCTCTTTCACCTTAAACCTATTCGCTCTAGTTTTAAATTTCGATAACCCAGCAACAAGTCTATAACCATCCACCTTATCAAAACTCCTAATCTATACTATTACTAAAACTCATCTTGACCACTTCCGGTCTGTGTGGTAATTAAATCTGCGCAAAAATGATCCCCTATAGCACTACGATTTTTCGCCACCTTACTCACCATTCTCCTCTTATTTATGAAGTTATGAAGGTTTAAAAATCAGAAATACTGTCCCTTCCGGAACCCACTGTCAATAACGCGGCGTGGAGAATAAAAAGCTGAACGGGAGAACTGTAGATGCTGGTTTTAACTCAGAGGGTCAGGCAGCATCTCTGGAGAAAAAGGATGCGTGATGTTTCGGGTCAGGATGACCAAAAACATCAGCTATCCTTTTTCTCCAGAGATGCTGCCTTACATCTAAAGTTACTCCAGCACTTGGTGTCTATCTCAGATATCGAATACAGTAGCTTCAGCCTTTTCTGCAATCGAGTTGATACCTCAGCTTTATGACACTGCATGGAACTGGCCACCACTTGGACACTGGAAAAGATGGCCCCCAATGATCCCTAAAAAGCTCAGTCTTGTGAGAATGAATATATGCACAAATATACTCCAGGCAACTGATACTGAATTAATCTTATCCATAGTTTACTCTGCAGGCCATTTGTGCCCATTCATAATGCATGTGCAAATCCAGCCTCTAAGCTGCCCAACATTCGCAGGATCGGAGGTGGTGGGTGTGAGTGCTATGTGTGAGTGTTCCCCATCTAAGGCATGTTCAAGTGAGTCATGTTTAGCTTTTTAAGAGAAGAAACCCTTAGTGAAAGAGCAAGCGAACATCTGCAGTTGCACGATCTACATTCTATATATTCAGAGTATATTGTTGGAAGGGAAAACTCGAATTTAATTAGATTAACACTGGCCAGTATTAATTTAATGCTGCAATGACGGGTATGTTCTTGCCCACTGTCAGTTTTTGTTATGGCTGCCACCTTCTTCTGCAAGCAAAAGGGAAATATTTTAGTGTCTTGTTACACTTACGGTGCTATGCCAGCCCTGACTGAACGGGTTTCAGAATGTACAGGCTGTGAAGTGTGAATCAGATTGTTGATCTAAGCACATATTAGCTGAAGGTTATGTTGGATACAGATTGCTGTTAATGAGTGATGGAGATGGATGGCTCAGAGCAGTGTGACACTGGTTACACAACCATTAAGATAAGGATTTGATGTGTTCTCTAACATTAACTATGTTTGCTCCCATTAAAATTCTTGCAGCACTGTTTCCATTTATTCTTTGTTTTACTCCCGGCATTCACTTTAAGTGCACCTTCCACCAATTACTATTTGAGTATGAACTGGTGGAATGACTTCAACCAGTGGTTGTAGGCAAGGAGCACCTCCTCTTTTGATTGTCTCACACATGGCTTCTATGCAAGGTAACCCAGACCATAAGTAGCTTCCAAATGATTTTCTAAGACATAAAGGTACAGTAATGGGGCAGCACAGTGGCACTGTGGTAGAGTTGCTGCCTTACAGCTAGAGACCTAGGTTTGATCCTGACTACAGGGCTGTCGGTACGGAGATTGTACGTTTTCCCTCTGACCCCATGGGTTTTCGCCGGGTGCTCCGGTTTCCTCCCACACTCCAAAGACGTACAGGTTTGTAGGTTAATTGGCTTTGGTAAAAATTCTAAATTGTCCCCAGTGTGCAGGATAGTGCTCATGTTCGGGGATCACTGGTCGAAGGGCCTGTTTCCGCGCTGTATCTCTCAAATCTAAAGTAAAATGCCGCTCAATGTACATTGTAAACTTTGTAATGTGGTGTGCATATGACATTTATGTGCATCCCTCAGGAGGGGTTGAACAGGGAAGAAAATTAATCATGCATCGCACTTTTTTTCCAGTGCTATTCAGATTAGTTTTGAAAGATTCTTCCATGCATTGACTGGAGCATATGATGACTTAGGAACATGGCAGGCTCAAGGCCCGCTCAACTTAAAACAAGCTAATTCTTCATGGGGACAGGCTTCCATTTATGTATTTAAGGTAGACAACGTCTGGTTTAGACAATCTTATAAGATAAGCCCCACAAATATAGTTGATTTATATTGTCATTTCATAATTTACCGGTCTATTACTGGTTTTTGATAAGTAAAACACTTAATCGAAGAGCTATAAATTATTTGTAATACCTTTTTTGAACTAGCCTTTCAGTAGTTTGCCTTGTTTAATGTGAATGGACTGAGGTTTGTTTGCATTCTCATAACTTTTACCATATTTGGAGCCAATCTGTTCTCCAGACATTTCTTATGCATTATATAACTCAAATTTACTCAATGCACCAGTGCAATTAGTTTAATGCACCTGCTTGCATTGAGCATTCATCTCATGTAAGGATTGTTACTTTTAAATTAAGACATCCTGAATTCCTCCAAGCAAATTTTCTCTGACATTTTTCAAAACACAGATGATAAATTTGTAAACAAATATCATCTTTATTAAAGAGCTTTACGTTAATTTGGAAACTTCAGCTGCAATGACATCTGATGGATTTTAAGCAGAGACAGAAACAAGTCATGGTAATTTCACTATTTTAATGAGAAAATCTCCAGTAGAGTTTTAAAAGCTTGAACCATCATGAAATCTGACATATTACAAATGTAGATTTGTCAGATAAATACATGCTTCTTTATTAGATTTAATATCGTTAAATGGATATAGTGAGTCAGGTTATTCCTTTTAAGGTGTACTGTTCTCAGAGCTATTAGGCTCGAATATTAACCAGTACTTTAGGGGGCAAGTAGCAGCTCTTTAATTTGTACATAGCAGCTGAAACCTCTGGAGTTGAAATAAAATAAAAGAAAGACTTGCAATTTCAGAGCACATTTAATAACCTTAAGAACATCTCAGAGTACTTTACAGACTGTGAAGTATATTAAAGTTGTACTTTAGAAAATACTGCAGTCAATTTGCACATCACAAATTCCCACAGTCAACAATGTAATTACGCGCAGATATTCAGTTTTTTTGAGTGATGTTGATTGAGAGCCAAGTATGATTCCAAAGGGACCTCTCTTCATATTTGTTTCTGAATTGCATGTCGGTATCATAGGATATCTGGTATTAGATCAATTGTTGACAATTAATTGCCCCGCAGAATAGAAGTACAATATTAAGTACCTTGAAATTATTCCAAGTGGCTCCTGTGTTTACATTTTATGTCCTTGGAATATTGTATATATTGGAATGCTGTATATGTGATATTATATGTTGCACTGCACTTTACTTCCGAAACGTTGCGAGAGAAATCAATAGAGACAAATTTTCGAGGCAGAGTTCAATGCACAATACTACCCTATCATCCCTCCTCCTACCTAGTTCTCTGCCAGTCTGACTGTCCCCCTAATGAAATGTTATCTCTGTATGCTTTGTTGTCATCTTCGAGCTAACAAACATCTATTCTACATTTTCCTTGGACCTCATCCCCTTTAAGGTCTCATTTTCATATCTTACACTTCCTTATCTCTGTCTGTCACTCCCCCGAGTGTCTGAAGTGTCTTGACCCGAAACGTCACCCATTCCTTCTATCCATAGATGCTGCCTGTCCTGTTGAGTTACTCCAGTATGTTGTTACTACCATATATCTTTGGCAGTGCCAATATCCAGATACGTTTCTCCCAACATTATTCTAAAAGAAAGGCCAATAATAATTTTACTTAAGCTCTTTTATTTATTTTTCTTTTAAACATATTCATGGTATGGGCAAAGACCATTTAGACTTTCAAGCTGCTCTTCCATTCATGGAAAATTGTGACTGATCTATGAGTTAGCTCCATATCCAAAAACTGGAAGTTATATCACCATAGAGGCATGAAGAACAGAAACAGGCCCTTTGGTCCAAATTGCCCATGATGACCCATCATAGCTAGTCCCACCTGCTCAAATTTGGACCAAGCTCTTTAAACCTTTCCTATCCCTGAAATTATTTCACCAGATTTTAATGCAGCGAGCGTCAGGGTCAGTCTTCTAAAACATTCTCTGCGAAGCCGAGCTATCTTCTGGACTACTCACAGTTCGTGTACATCATAGATACATAGAAAATAGGTGCAGGAGTAGGCCATTCAGTCCTTTGAGCCAGCACCGCCATCCAATGTGATCATGGCTGATCATCCACAATCAGTACTGCGTTCCTGCCTTCCCCCCATATCCCTTGATTCCACTAGCCTTAAGAGCTCTATTTAACTTTTTTTTGAATGCATCCCGTGAATTGGCTTCCACTGCCTTATGAGGCAGAGAATTCTACAAATTTATAACTCTCTGGGTGAAAACGTTTTTCCTCAGTTCAGTTCTAAATGGCCTACCCCTTATTCTTAAACTGTGGCCCCTGGTTCTGGACTCCCCCAACATCGGGAACATGTTTCCTGCATCTAGCGTGTTCAATCCCTTAATAATCTTTTATGCTCCTGGATATAAGGTCCCCTCTTCTAAATTACAGTGAATACAAGCCCAGTCGTTCTATTCTTTCATCATATGACAGTCCCTTCAATCCAGGAATTAACCTCGTGAACCTACGCTACACTCCCTCAATAGCAAGAATGTCCTTCCCCAAATTAGGATACCAGAACTGCACACAATACTCCAGGTGTGGACTCACCGGGGCCCTGTACAACTGCAGAAGAACCTCTTTGTTCCCATACTCAAATCCTCTCGTTATGAAGGCCAACACGCCATTAGTTTTCTTCTTTGCCTGCTGTACCTGCACCTTTACCTTCAGTGACTGATGTACAAAGACACCCAGGTGTCGTTATACTTCCCTTTTCCTAATCTGACACCATTCCTTCGCTCCATAGATGCTGCTGCACCCGCTGAGTTTCTCCTGCACTTTTGTCTACCATTCAGATAATAATCTGCCTTCTTGTTCTTGCCGCCAAAGTGGATAACCTCATATTATCCACATCATAAGCACCACAAAACAATGTGGGGCAATTAATAATTTTTTGTTTTTTAAATTAAGCACCCAGAACAGTGAAAAACTTGAAGCTACACAGTGTATCTTTATTTCATATCACAGTATGCAAATATTACTCATTTCACACTGACTTCAATGGAGCTGAACATGCAAAATATGAGTACAATCAGCAGCCTACACTTACATATGTTTATGTGTATGTTCAATGCTTGTGAACAGAGACAATAGAGTCTCCACCAGTGCAGTCGTGATAGTTGGTTTGTGTAAGGATTACTGTTGAGAGAAATTAAAGGGAGCCTTGAGCCATACCATATCTGTCCTAAGAATTGTTGTATGCTGCTTTTGGATTCAATTCTGCCCAAATTCTACTGTGCAACTCTGTCAGTCCTCGATATGGATAAGGGAAAACTCTTCATTCAAATAACAGATGAAGCAAATATTTCCATCTATTGAATTTTTGAAATGGCAGCACTTATTTACTATTTTCAACCGGCAGGCCTCCCATCGAACTGTGGTCAATTGGACTCATTCAGGCACTTCCTACATGAATCAAGCACTGCAATCCAAAACCCACCCACACTTCCTTTCAAGTTAATGCACAATCAGAATGTTGACAACTAAAATGTTTTATCTTGACCTTTATCTGAATGCCACTGTGCAGGTTTCACCTTATTGGATGCTTGATGGGGAATATGTACATGAATGTTTAGTCAATGTTAAGATTTGACTTTTTGATGTATGAAGATGAAATTGAAATGCAAACCACTGTGAGCATTTCACCCAAGAGCATAAATATCTTAACCTGTGTTCTTCATGTTCCTGCAATATTGATTAACTCTGAGGGAATCATAGAATTATTCCAATTTGTTTGTTTGCTATATTACTATGGATTATTTGATTCATATTTAAATATAAACTACTGCAAATAATCCAACCAAGAAATCATTAAAAACTAAAGCTATCAAATAATGTGTTAAGCAACTTCAAGTCCATATCTAGTCAGGAAAAAGACTATACATAATTGCAATCAAGCCGTCCACAGTGTACAGACACGGGATAAAAAGGCATAACGTTTCGAACACGATAAAGTCCAATTAATTGTAATTATAGATAGCTTGAAGGACTCCAATGAGGTAGATGGGAGGTCAGGACCGCTCTCTAGCTGGTGAGAGAGTTACCTGATAACAGATGGGAAGAAACTCGATGTCTGAGTTTTCAAACTTCTGTACCTCTTGCCTGATGTGAGAGGAGAGAAGAGGAAGTGGCTGGGGTGAGAAGTCCTTGATTTTGCTGATGGCCTTGCTGAGGCAGTGTGAAATGTAAATGGAGTCAATGGAAGGGAGGTTGGTTTGTGGGCTGCCCTTGGCTGCGTCCACAATTCTCCGCAACTTCTAGTGGTCTTGGGTAGAGCTGTTCTGAAAACATGCTGTGATGCATCCTGATAAAATGTTTTCTATGATGCATCTGTAGAAGTTGGAGAGTTGAGGGACATGGCAAACTTCTTAAGCCTAAGAAAGTAGAAAATATGAGGCATTGGTGTGTTTTCTTGGCCATTGCTTTGATATGGGTGGTCCAGGAAAAATTGCTAGTGATATTTATTCCTAAGATCTTGAAGTTATCAGCCATCGCTACTTTAGCGGCATCAATGTATACCAGGGTATGTGTGCCACCTTGCTTCCTGCAGTCAATCACAATTCATTTTGTTTTATTTTAAGTTTATAACTCAGCTTGTAATAATTCTTAAGTCAGGACAACTCATTGAAGTAATGTTAGCATGCTTCTGAACTGACACAGAAGTATTGAACTAAAGCCTTCTGAAGTCTTAAATTTCTCATGCCAATTTAATGTTATCCATAAATGTAGATAATTACCCCAATTTCTCTGTGTTTTTCATGTGGAGCTATTGGCATTTCTTAGGGCAAGTGCTAGAGAGTGTGTTGTCTACCCACATAGTCCAAATGTCATGGCAAAGTTCTACCAGCCATTTCCTGAAGGCATTCTACCATTGTTCTTGACAAAATGGAACCAAATCAGAATGAGTTCCCTTGGTTTTACATCGAGAATCTGCATCAGGCTTGATCTGCTGAGGATCTGTGAATCCATTCATGTGAATGATGACTGTACCGCACCAAAGAATGTTAAATTATTTTTTTTACGTGTTTGTTTTAATATATCAATTTTTCAGTGTTTTTAGTTGACTTCCTGGAAAATAACAATTGTTTTTAAGATGGTTTCACTGTTTTAGCTTTTAATACTTTGTGAAGGTTGTCCATTTTCAACTATATTCAGAGCTATTTTAAAATATTGGCAGTTTTGATAATGGGGCAAAGTTGGGGGTAGCACTTTTGCATCTGTAGAAGATTTTCTGAGATATTTTAAAGATGGGGCTTTTTTTAGCTTGACAAGGTTACATAATTACATTGTCACCCAAGCTCTCCCTTTGCAGCTCCAGAACTACTCAGGCCAGCAAGATTAGCACAGGAAGCTTGCCGTAATCAGGAAAATCCAGGTCAAACACATTTAGTTTAGTTTAGAGATACAGCGTGGAAACAGGCTCTTCGGTGCAGTCTGCACCAACCAGCGATCTCCGCCCACTAACACTATCCTACATTAAATAGGGACAATTTACATTTATATCCAGCCAATTAACCTACAACCCTGTACGTCTTTAGAGTGTGGGAGGAAACCGAAGATCTCGAAATGAACCCTCGCAGGTCACGTGGGGAACGTACAAACACCGTACAGACAAGCACCCGTAGTCAAAATCAAATTCAGGTCACTGGCTTGTAAGGCAGTAGCTCTACTGCTGCGCCATAGTGGTGTCTGATTCCAAAGTTAAAATTATTGATACAGACTGGGACCAATAGTGATCCTAGCATGGATCCTTAAGGATTTTGTACAAACCACATTACACCACTCTGAGTAGTTGCCCTTTATTTCTGCTATCTATTTTTCTCCAGGTTTTATAACACTGCATGCTCCAATATACCTTAAATAGAAAGATTAAATGAAAACTTACCATTTGAAGTTTGATCTTTATTTTATGAGAAGTTGAAGTGAGGGATTACGTGAAGAGCCCGCCAGCCCGCATGCGCATCAATCTTCAGAGCAACTGTATGAAACCACAAACCACTTCCACAAACTTAAACTATAGAAAGATTAATAACCGTTGAGTTACCGAATGATCTTTATGATGAGACGCGAGTCACGTGAGTGACTGCGTGAAGCCTTCAAAGCTCTGTGGTTTCATGAAGTAACCCAATCTGTGTGTGAAACACTTAAATAGATAAACCATAAATGGTAGAAAAGACATGGGTTATTAACAACATGATGCTAACTTGCATACATGGCCATTGCCCTTAATCGGACCACAGTCCCAATTGGCTTTGAGTTAAACAATAACTCATGCAAATCTGTTCAGAATTCTATCTGAAATCATCCAGGCATATTCAACCAAATTTTATAACTTCTGAAAGCACACTATGTAAGCCTCCTGCTGTTGCAAGAAGATGATCAAATGGGAATATCCATTCTATTGGCTGGTAATGAGCCACCAGAAATCTCTTGAGAAAACTATTAAATAGCAATGCAGAAACTATCCTTCATCTCATAGGCACTAGCAAGCTCAGTGTACCCGTATACATAATAACACCCCCAATCTCTGATCTGGTGGGTATGCTGTCAACTACAAATTGTACCCAACCATGCCCGTTTTGCTTTATGAGATCTTTCCTTCCCATAACAAGCTACCCTCATGTCAGTTATGACCCAGAGACCAAGCCAGAGATTGAGTAAAGACTGTGGTCTTTGTGCTGAAATCAGTCACTAAAAGCATAATCAACTTAAAGATACTGTTCCATTAGAAATACAGTAGATGAACATCTGCATAATAATTTACTGATATACATTCCACACTACTATGAGTCTAGGCTTTTAGAGCAGTCATATAAAAGACACCTTGCATAACATTAGTCAACAGCGGGTGAATAACCAATCATTTATTGTCCCACTTATGGTACTATAGAGAATAACAAAGCAGCACAAGCAGTGTCAATTGTGCTATAACATAATTGCCTCTAAGCCCAAACTGAAAGAAAACAATCCTCTGCTACTTCTGTTTAAACAAACTTCCCACACAATCGTGCAGAGCTAGCTGCACAAGAAATAGGCTGAACTAGCCATAACTCATGTCTTTGAATAACTCGGAGCTTCTTTCAGCCACCTTTACAATGGACACCCTGAATGAGTAGGAAAAATTGGCACTATTAAGTTTCATGTTGCCTCATCCGTAAGAGGCATCTACTGATAAAACTCCTGAGTCTTATCATCTACAAATTTTGCATGTCATTTATAAACTCCGTGACACAATACCCTTTGATCTGAGTAGGGCAACATTAGCTTTAGAATCTTTGTAAATAGCCTAGGCCTGAAGCCAACCCCTAGGTAGAGCCTAAACTTTCCACCACTGGCTTTGTCATCAAAACACCAGATATATCTGTGCCTCTCGTGTATAGATATGGCAAAGTATGCATCAAGATCGATTGAGGCCCTAAGCTTCAGAATCAGCTAAATTGCTGAAAGACAATTATCCATCTTAAACTGGGTAACCAAACACATGATCAGACTAGCCAAATCCCAACCTGATTTGGAATGCTCCACTTTTCTGCACCCTTGAGAAATATCTAATATATACCCCTCTTGTTCTTGGGTAGACTACTCATCCTTTGTGAGACACCCGTTTCCACTTGGATAACCATCGTTTCCTCTATAGACCATATGGACTGATTTTTTTTTTTTGGCTTCTCTTGCCGCGGAAGATGCATTTATCTATTGATTTATTTATTTAGCTCGTAACATCTCATCAGATCCTTATGACTAGAACTAAAACACAACATCCACGATGCGGGAATACAAGTTCCCAGTCAACTCTTGACTGTCAGAGTCACCACGAATCCTCAGCCTACTTCCTCAGTGGAAAATAGCATAATGCAACCCTGAACCGGGAATTGCTCCGCAGTCCTCTGAGTGAAACTACCCGTCTCAGTCGCCAGTGCGTGCAACACACTCTCTTCATACTGGTATTGAGAGCCTACAGATTTTTTTTTAATATATAAATAAAATATAATTCTATTCACAACCTGAACCTGCAGGTCAGATAAAATGTTACATGCCAGACCAGCTTTCTGTAGCTACCTATCCCAGAGAGTGTGGCAATGATGTTTCCAATGAACTGGCAACTCTACTAACTGAGCTGAAAGAATTAAGCATGTGTTGAGGGAAACCTCAAACTACCTCACTCTACTTAGCAGCCAGATAACCTCAATCACAGATGTTGAGGCAGTGCTTCCTTGGTCAATGTTCCATATGGCCAGCCAGTTCCAAGATGGTCTACCCCGAACCAAGGTAGCCAAGCTGTTCCTACTTGGAACTTACAGAAGTTGCTATGCAAGTCACCCTACCAATGTCTCTGCATCCACCTGATCTTCTCCAGAGACAGTGAAAGGTACTAGACAGACCATGCTGCCAGTAAATCCAAACCCAGGCCAACAGACTGCTCCATTTCAGAGTTTTACGGAGGTTAATAAAGAGACCTTACCTGCCAGCGTCTCTGAGCCCAGGTCGACCTGCTTGTTGGAGATTCAGCGGTTCCATTGCAGACCCTGGCTGACCACATCATCAGCCCCACGTTTGCCAACAGCTCGTTTCCAGAGCTCAAAAGCGATATTGTTGTGCAAGCACGCCTGCCAGCATTTCTGAGCCCAATGGGACAGACTGCTTCTTCGGCCTACAGCCTCTAGAGCTTTAATGGAGCTTTACTGTGCAGGTCACGCTACCAGTTATTCCCAACCTGGTTTGACAAGCCACTCCTTCGACTCCTTCTGCTCCTTTGGAGCCTTAGCGGAGCTCACTGAACAGGCCAGACATGCCATAACTCCGAGCCTGCCTCAAAAGGCTACTCCAGCAGCCTTCTGCCTTTTTTGAAGCCTTTGCTGGAGCAGTAGGTGCAGATCCCACTGCCAGTTTCTCTCAGCCTGGATCAACACTATATTCGTATCTATACATGAGAGGCACAGATATATCTGGTGTTTTGATGACAAAGCCAGTGGTGGAAAGTTTAGGCTCTACCTAGGAGTTGTCTTCTGGCCTAGGCTATTTACAAAGATTCTAAAGCTAATGTTGCCCTACTCAGATCAAAGGGTATTGTGTCACGGAGTTTATAAATGACATGCAAAATTTGTAGATGATAAAACTCAGGAGTTTTTTCAGTTTCGAACTGTTCTGATTCCCGCGCCATGCGTCGACGTATTGACGCGCATGCAGGTTGGCGGGCTCTTCACGTAGTCACTCACGTGACTTCGAAATAAAATTATTATCAAAGACCATTGGTGATCTATTTATGTTTCATCGCAAGAAGAAGAATATCAAGATAATCTGCATTAATTGCTCAACCGTTATCTGCTATCTTTGTTACTTTCAAATAATTTAATGAGGTTCTCCAAGCAGCACTTTGTTGACCATTCATCATTTTTATGTTGCCCATTTATTGTTTTAATATTGGCTCCAAGCCATTTATTTTTTACTTTAGTAGAGATTCCATTATTTTTTAGCATTGATTTTTCGTACCATTGATCAGCACGGTGATTAAGTTACTGGACCAGCATCTAGAGACCGGAGTGATGAATCCCGAGACATGAATTTGAATCCTGCTACGGTTATTTATTTTCAAGGAATTATATAAATCTAGAATAAAAACTGGTATCTGAAATAGTGGCCATCGAATTGCCATATAATTTAAAAAACTCATCAAGTTCACCGATGTCTTTTGGGGATGGAAATCTCTAGGACATGCCTAATTTGGCCTCTACACAACTCACAATATAAAAACTGGAGGAAAGAATAAGCACATCGAACCTTCACATCTTCTTTAATATTCAAAAAAATCAAATCCAAACTTTACCATGCTGACACTTTCTTTAATATATCCAAACATGTAACAGTTCAGGGACGATTTTGAATTAATAATAAAGTATGACCTTGGAAACAATATCCACAGCCCATGAAGGTACAGATTTAAAAAATGCTGAGATAACTATTGTAGCGCTCCCTGAAGATGGTCTACAAAGCACCACTCTACAGACAACACTTTTTTTCTGACATGTAATACTACCTCTGCTATCTGTTCTTTAATTTCTCTGATAATGCATCAATCCTGTTCATTGGGTTTAACCACTTTTGAGTTTGGTTAGGTTATTTAATATGTCTATCTTGTTTTGATCATTTCTAACCTCATTTTTAAAAGTAAATATACCCGATTTGTCTCCCTGATAAATACTGAAGCAAAGTAATTATTTAATATTTCTCCTATGTTGCTAATGCTGCCTATGCACTCGCCACCTCTTAATGACTGCTTTCCATTTTGTTATTTATATCCATGCAGAATATTTTTCTATTTTATTAGCTATTCCCTTATAATTAAATTTCATGCTTCCTTGTTAGTTTCCTGGATACTTTATTGATTTCTCACTTAATTTCTTCACTTTCCCCCTTATCAAAAGCTCTCTCCTGTAGTTAGTAAATAAGGCATTTCTTTCTCTCAATTTTCCAATTTGTGTCTTTATTCATCTATTGGAACGTATTAGTGTTTAGTTTGTTGTTAATTTTTGTCAGAAGATATTGAACACTTTTGAAGAAAGTCTGAAGAAGGGTCTTGACCCAAAACAGTGCCTATTTCCCTCACTCCATAGATGATACCTCACCCACTGAGTTTCTCCAGCATTTTTGTGTATCTTCGATTTTGCAGCATCTGCAGTTCCTTCTCGAACACTTAAACATTTTTTAAAATCAGTGTTTGGTAATAGCACTGCTTTATTTTCCCACATTTGATTTTCAATCCATCAAAAATAATTTTTTGAGAACTCTTTCCCTGATATATCCCTCAATTATTTGTCTGAATGTATTATGACCATTTTTCCTTACACGTCTCCAACCTTTACTTCCCCAACCTGCTCTGGTTCCAGTGATGATCGTCAGACAGTGTCAATATTTGGCAGACTTCTAAATACTGATTAGGAATGAGTTCCTGTGTACATTATAGGTAGATGCACAGAGTCTCTTGCCCAGAGTAGGTGAATCAAGGACCAGAGGATATAGGTTTAAGGTGAAGGGGAAAATATTTAATAGGAATCTGAGGGGTAACTTTTTACATAATGGGTGATGGTTGTATGGAACAAGCTGCCAGAGGAGGTAGTTGAGGCTGGGACTACCCCAACATTTAAGAAACAGTTATACAGGTACATGGATAGGATAGGTTTGCAGGGATATGGAACTAGTGTAGTGTAGGATATTGGACTAGTATAGCTGCAACATGTTGGCCGGCGTGGGCAAGTTGGGCCGAAGGGCCCGTTTCCACACTGTATCACTATGACTTTATTCCTTTTTTCTTTCACCCAAGTAAATTTAATGTAGTTGAAATCGCCAATGATATTTATATTCTTTTTGTTAAATTGTTTGCATGTTTCCTTGTCTACCTCTCTTTTCATATCAGAACTCTTCGTGAACAACAATGTATTTATCCATGTCCTCAGGAATTCTATTTCAGTCTTAACTGAAAGCTATCTTATTACATCATTGCAATAAACAAAACAAAAAAGAACTCACAATTTCCCCTGTCCACCGCGTCCATTCAGAAATGAAGCTTTGGCTGGAGTTCGGAAAAATGCAGGGAAGTGCAACTAATTGGATTGAATTTTCAAAAAGCTACAACAAATGCAATTGGCTGAATAGCATGCCCCTGTGACGTGATTGAATGGCGCTGGACTTTATCCTTGGTCGCATTCATAAAATGCAATTGCAGTGTGATCCGATTCATTTTTGGAAATGCTGGTGTTACCATCTTGAACACGTATTACAAGGGGCTTTCTGATATCTTTCCCTGTACTCCCGCAACAGGGCTGTAATCAAGTAGCTATAGCTGTGATTTA
Organism: Raja brachyura; assembly: GCA_963514005.1. The sequence goes on from OY740782.1 coordinate 63,741,224, forward strand.
ACAAAGGACAAAAGACTAGAGATAATAATTCTGTGGTAATACACGAGGTTGAGAGATTGTGGTCACCTTAATGTGACAACTAACGCTTTGCTGCTGGTCTACACCTTGAAATGTGCCCACTAGTCATTCCATTGACCTTCCACTGAAACATGTCTGGTTCTAGACCAGGTTACCCTTCCCTGACTTCAATGCCCCCCCCGTCTGAGATAATTTTATTTTAAGATAAAGCCCTTGGCTGTTAACAAATGTAATTGCGGCTGCTTCTGTGATCGATAATAAAAGTTTCATATTATCCCATCCACGCTTGCCAGAACAAACAGAACCTAAGCCCTCTCCTGAGTCGCATCGAGGCTGTTAGATGGAATTTTATTGCATTCAAAGTCAACAAACGCAATTTCAATAATTATAATAGAGTTACATACACGGTGGGGCTTTATTTCAAAGGGTTTGGAGAAAATAATGGAATTACATGTTGGGAAAAAATAAATGCAAAAACGTGCCCACCCATTTCTCTTTTGTTGAAAAGTAGAATGACAAAAATATCAAATGCAAACAAACAAATCCTCAGACAAGTAGCAGGGTTCCAATATAGTACCAAAGATTGTGGGTGCAGCACAAAGGCACTAAGGGAGCCTACCTATGGCAGCATTATGAACATTATGGACGTGAATACTGGTAAAAGAACAGGGGGTCAGAGATAATAGGGCATTAGAGGAATAAAAGGACAAATACAGGTCGTTCTCACAGCTTGTACATTTAGAGATCCATTGGTTCTCTCAAAGTTTGCTGGCATACATTTTTGGTCAGTTTCTTTGTGTGAGCACCATAAACTGCCTCACTTGTACAACTTTGTTAATATAGTGAGCAACTGGGTTTCGACTCAATATTTGAGTGGAAATCTGCATGGAGAAACTGAAGTCAGAAATTGTTTAAGGAACGAGATGTGGTGGCAAGCTTTAGTCAGGTGCTGGGCTAGAAATTCCACCAGCGAGCAGAGGATAATTTCTTCAGGGCTGGCATTCCGGAAAGGGAAGTGACAGTGAATTCAATACTACATTTTTTTTTTAACTGCAGGTAGCATCATAGAGTCATACAGCACGGAAACAAGCCCTTCAGCCCAACATGTTCTTGGCGACCAAGATGCCCCATCTAAGCTAGTCTCATTCATTCACATTTGGCCCATTCCCTCTAAACCTTTCCTATTCATGTACCCGTTTAAATATCTTTTAAATGTTGTTATAGTACCTTCGTCAACCACTTCCTCTGGCAACCCATGCCATATACCCACCTCCTTTCCTCTCAAAAGGTTCCAATTAAATAATTCCCCTCTCACCTTAAACCTATGGCTCCTAGTTCTTGATTTGGCTATTCTGGAAAAAAGACCATGCATTCAACCTATCTATTCCCCTTATGATTTTATATACCTTTATAATATCACCCCCACAGCATCCTGTGCACCAAGGAATGAAGTCCGATCCTTCCTAACCAGTCGTTAGCTCAGGCCAATGAGTTCCAGCAATATTATTGTAAATTATTGTAAATCTTCTCTGCACCCTTTCCATCTTAATGGCATCTTCCCTGTAGCAAAGTGATCAACACTGAACACAATACTCTAAATGCAACCTCACCAGTGTATTGTACAACTGAAACATGATGGCCCAACTTCTATACTTAGTTCCCCGACTACTGAGTCGCCAAATGTGCCAAAAAGCCTTCTTCACCACCAGTGATGCCATTTCAGGGAGCTATGTACTTGTGCCCTTAGGTCCCTCTGCTCTACAACACTGCCCATGGCCCTGCTAGTCACTGCGAAGGTCCTGCCCTGGTTTGACTGCTGAATATGCAACACCTCGCACTTATCTGCATTAAACCTCATTAGCCACTAATCAGCCCACCTGCCAGGCTGATCAAGATCCTGTTGTAATTCTTAATGACCATCTTCACTGTCTACGATGCCACCTATTTAGTATTCATCTGCAAACATACTAATCATGCCTTGTACATTATCATCCATTATATCAATGATATAAATGATGACAAACTTAAATGGGCCAAGCGCCGATTACTGGGCATGACTAGTCACAGGTCTGCAGTCTGATGGTGTTGGAAAATCCGAAATAAAAACTGAAAATGCAGAAAACGTTCAGCATGTCAGGTAGCTCTGATGAAAGGTCCTGGAATTGAAGTGTTCATTATTTCTCTTTCCACAGATGCTGCCTGACCTGCTGACTATTTTCAGCATCTTCTGTTTTTATTTCAGATTTTCATCAGTAATAGGGTTTCCTTTTTCTCCCACAAATATGACCGCACGTGACCGATAATCAGTTTCTAACCTTATGGCTATATGAATGATTGGAAAATTGTTTAGCCCCTGCTCACAATTTAAATATGAAACACTCTTTAATTGGCCATATATGTCATGGAGTAGAAAGTGATTTAGAAGAACAGTGGGTAACAATGTTTAAGAGAAAGCTAGATAACTACAAAAGAGGTAAAGAAATAGGTATTGCTAGTGTGACTGTAGGGACGCTCATTTGGAAAGTTAATGCAAACATGGACCTCCTTGATCTCTTGGTCAGTTTCTATGTTTGGAAATAAATTATGATATGATCTGTAGTCATTCACTGGATGATGTTTGTTATCTCCCGAATCCTTGCTGATATCCTACAATCTCTTTTCCCTTCAAAATTTGTAAATGCTGTTCTCTCTTCTTTCCACAGCTACACTCTGATGTTGATAAGGGAGATGGCACACTTAAATATATTTTGTCAGGAGACGGGGCTGGTACAGTTTTCAGTATTGACGAGAACACTGGGGACATTCATGCCTTAAAGAAAATGGACCGGGAGGAAAAGTCTTTTTACGCATTACGAGCCCAAGCCATTGAAAGACGGACTGGCAGGCCTGTGGAACCAGAATCCGAGTTTATTATTAAGATCCACGATATCAATGACAATGAACCAAAGTTTTCAAAGGAGACCTATTTGGCCACTGTTCCGGAAATGTCTGATGTCGGTAAGTTAAAGGAGGTGGGATATCTTGATAAAGAGAAAATCCATCAGTAAAGATTAAATGGAACTTTTTCCATTGTGTCCTCTTTTTTAATCTGCTTACCCTTTCATTTTGGTTTGGGAAATGTAAGCAACAGGTTAGAGGTGTATGTCATGATGGTTTCATGTACATTTCTATGGATGCCATTGTCAACAGATTACTTGGCACAATAATTCATGTTGTGGACCATAGAATAATTGGAATGGACTTGATTGCACCGGGATGTTTTCTCATGTCTGCTTTCTTGTTAGCAGCCCCATATTCCCTGGTCCATTCTCAAATGGTTCAAAGTGGATCAGATCTTTAAGTAAGGTTGAAAGCTGTCATTTTCATTCTTGTCTGCTCTTGTGGAATGCAGCTTGTTCTGTGGAGATATCTGAGGAACAGATTGCTTCTAACAGTAAAAATGTTTTTCTCTTTGTTCTGAGAATATTAGCACTGACAAATGGAGTAAGTTCTGACATCAATGATTGAATATCTGTCATTGCCAAGCTGAGGTGCAATAAAGTTCCTTATATTCTACCCTTAATGATACTTCACCACAACTCAACTCAAATAGTAGTGTAAAACTTTGGTTTCTCATTGCAATTTGCTTCTAATTATTCAGTTGCACCTACTATAGGACAAGTCCAAATCCATCTTAATAACAGTGGATAACTTGCAAATATGTAGTAGGAAGGAACTGCAGATGCTGGTTTAAACCAAAGATGAACACAAAAAGCTAGTATAACTCAGCAGGTCAGTCAGTATCTCTGGACAAAAGAAACAGGTGACGTTTTGGGTCGAGACCCTTTTTCAGACTGATAGTCAGGGGAAAGGGAAACGAGAGATATAGACAGTGATCTAGAAAGATATAGAACAAATGAATGAAAGATATGCAAAAAACATGTAGGCTCTTTCACAACCTCAGCATATCCCAATCAATTATGTAAATCTGAATTCTAGTCAGCATGGTAATGTGTACCATGTAATTGCTAATTCAGAAGCTCAAATAATGATATGCAGTCTTGAGAAGAGTAGCAGGAACAGGTCCAAGCACTCCATTCAATAAGATTGTGATGATCTGATTTTGATCTCAATCTCACTTTTCATCCCAATCCCCATGATCCTTGAATATTGCCGAAAATTCTCTTCATCTCAGCAGTGTATATATCCGATCACCAGTTTTCTAGGAAAATGATTCAAACTAGAAATGATTCTAGTTCCAATGATTCACCACCCTTTGGCCTTTTTATTGCCATCTTAAATTTGTGAAGACAACCACTAATTCTTCTAAACTCCATTGAGTGAAGGCCAAGTCCGCTCACCCTTTTCTTCTTGAAGCAATCCCCTTAATTCCAGGAATCACCAAATTCCTTGCACTGCAAGTAAACCCCTTGATCCCGTAAAGCAACTGAAACTAAATGTAGTCCGCCATGTGGCCTTACCAGTGTCCTGTGTAAAGCAAGCTCCAATTAGAACTGGCCAAGATCCGAGGGATAATCCTGAGTTTTTTCTAAAGCCCAGTGGTATGGGATAATTTACTTTCCACAAAAGTTGTCATCTGAAAGGCAGCTCCCTTGACATTGTTGCTTTCCCTCACTATTCTACTGAAACATTGAGAAATTTGGGCTCACGTTTCGGGGCAATATCGCAGAGTGGAGTCGTCTTATCACTAGGGCAAGAAGAGACTTGTTTCACATTGCTCTGGGATGAACGGAAAATGATCACCCAAAGGGGCTAGTGGAATCAAGGGATATGGGGAGAAGGCAGGCACGGGTTATTGATTGGGGACGATCAGCCATGATCTCAATGAATGACGGTGCTGGCTCAAAGGGCTGAATGGCCTCCTGCACCTATTTTCTATGTTTCTATGACTGGAGACCTTTGCTAAGTTATTGGACAGTCATTGATCAAATATAACTCTGCATAATATTCAGATCTGACCAATTCTGTTCAGTTAGAAAGAATGTTTTATGGAGAACGGACAAACTGCTACAATTGCCAGCTGAAAATCTGAGTCTATTTTGTGTAATGTTTTCTGATACTCAGAAAAATGATGTGCTCTTCATGTTGCCTTTCCCCCACTCATAGTGAAAAGCTAAAATCTTTTGGTGGGCAGAAGGAAAATTCTTCTGCGGTCACTTGTGCTAAAAGCCATTAGCGATCGGGTTCATTTCTTCCCATACATTTGGTGCGATTGATTTCCAACCATAGTGGCATGATGGCATAAGTAAACTTTGTGGTCAGGAGATCATTGTAAGAAAGCTTTGGATAGAAGCATTGACCATTTACATGCAAAATACCACAAATGGATACAGAGGTGCCAGTTGCTGAAATAAAAGGAAGTACTGGCGTAATTAATGTCATGCCTGTAAACATTTTGTTGATTTGTAGCCACGCCCAAAAATGTTAGTGTAAGAAATCAAGCTTCATTTATTACTGATGTGTCTCTTCAGCAGCTTTGGCTTGGAGTGAGCTTAGTATTGGAGAGGAGAATATTTGCCCATGTTGCTTCAGGAGAAGAGAAGATTTCTGCCACAGACATAAGGGATCTCCCTCCAGTGGCCTAAAGGGCCTATCCTACAAGCATGCAACTCTATGTGATTAGCGCGACCTAACGTGTCGCTTGAGCCGTCCGGCGTCGCGGGGCCGGTCCCACTTCGATCGCCGGTGTCGTGCGGAATTGTGCTGAGTTCGTCCCGACATCTCGCGGGGCTCCGAAAAACTGACTATGTTCAAAAATTCCGTGCGGCAATGGCTTGTCGGCTAGCAGTTGCCACGACGCATTACACACCGCCCCGACATCGTGCCTCCGTGAACCTATCTGTAGGTGCCTCCGTGACCCTCTATGTGTGTGGCTCCATGGCCCTCTGTGTGTGTGTGCGCCTCTGTGCCCCTCTCTGTGTGCCCCTCTCTGTCCTGGCGAACTTACCTCAGACTTCGCTCCAAGTTCGCCTCACTTTGCGCCGCGTTGCGCCACTCACCCGACCTCCACGCGGCCCCTGCTGCCGATTTGGTCGCGCTTGCCAATACAGGTGCGTGCTGGTGGGAGCGGCCCTGTACAGGGGATCACCCGACCTCCGCGCAGCCCCCACTTCTAGTTTGATCGTGTTCATCGTATAGAGTTGCATGCTTGTAGGACAGGCCCTTAAAGCTCTGCTTCAGTCCATGCTAAGTGCCCTCAATTATTATCATTAGAGTGAAATGATAAACAATGCAAACTATATTAGAAATAAACATTGTGATTATCATGGCACAAAATAAATGTCTGTGCTGTTACTCATGTTTCTTTATAGTAATAAAATCTAGTGTTTACAATAGCGCACACATTTCTTAAATTACCAAAGTGACTTTTGCAAAAAGGTTAGCCACTTATTTCAGTCCTTCTGCAGTAATTGGTAATGTTTAGAAGTTTGCAACATTACTACCTATTACAACTCAGTGCCAATCCCCGACCCAACTGGTTGTGCCATGCATTGCTCATTCCCAGTTGCCGATATAGATTGCATGTTGAAATACTGGTGCTGGATGGCATTAAATCAGTGTGGTAGCAGGCACAGCCGTATTCATAGACAAGGGAATGGGGGGGGGGGGCTCAACTGAGTCATGACACTTGATGTCGGACTAGAAATGTTACAGAAAGCAAGATCTGACCTTTAGAGATCACCTTTCACAACCCAGCTTGTCCCAAAGAGCTCTCCAGTAAACTAAGTAGACAGTACTGTTGTGTTGTATTAAAATGCCTTCAAGCTGAAAAGTAATGACAGTCAAATAGGACATCATAGATGTTTTTTAAGGGCAGAGCACTTGGGAAATCTTCTCTACTCTTCAAAATATGCTGTAGCATCTGCACCTGAGATGGTAAATGCAGTCTTGGTTTAATGTTACATCTGAACGACTTGTCCAGCAGTGCAGCATGCCGCCTGCGTTGCACAGTGTGCAGATGTGCCGTTGAAGGACAAGAAGCGAAGTGAAGAAGTGGAAGCCAAATAACCGAATGGAAATGATGACAAAAAGCCAAATAAACAAAAGCGTACGATGACGTAAAGCCAAATAACCGAAAGGACGGGACGCCTAAAAGCCAACTCACCGAATGGACACAATCCCGAAAAGCCAAATAACGGACATGATGCATCCCTCGGGACAGCCCTACTCTCCCCCGGAGTCAACGCTGTCTGGCCACGGGCACCCTCTGCCTCATCGCCCCCATGCGGCCTCACTGTGACTGGCTGTGGGTCGGCAGCGCATACACACGCGGGGCCGCGGCTCCGGGCAGCAGACACACGGGGACAAAAATGCAGCAACAACCCCATCAGCTGCAGCAGAGTTGGGGATAGTCTGGTGCCTCCGCCCACCCAGAGTCACTGACCGTGATGCACTGCCACCAGCACACGACCCCCACACCAGAGTAGGTCTGTCCTCCTTCGGCCGCTTACACCTTGGTACTTGGGTTCAGAGTGCCCAGTCACCCTCCAGCCCCGGGCGGTCTTGTGTGGGAAAATGACCCCCACCATTCCGTCTCCTCCGGCCAGTGATTTGATGGATGCGGGAGACTGGACCAATCGCTGACATCCCGCCTCACAGCGATGTCATGTCCTTTATTTGGTTTTTCAGCGTTGCATCCATTCGTTAAGTTGGCTTTTGGCGACGTGCCCTTTCAGTAATTTGGCTTTTGAGACGTCCCACCCTTTTGGTTATTTGGCTTTTCAGTGTCGTACGCTTTTGGTTATTTGGCTTTTCGTCATCTGTTTCGTTCAGTTATTTCACTTCTTCACTTAGGCTTCTCGTCCTTCAACGCCATGTCCAGGTACCACGCCGCACTGCTGCCTTTAGCCTATGTATTTAAGCTCATTTCTCTTCTGAGGAGCAGAACCCCACAAGTCTCTGATGTGGTCTGCATCCTGCTGGGCCTTAGATGAGAGTTACAGGGATACAAAGCAAAGGGTTTAAAAGCAAAGTGAGAATTCTGAATGTGCATCATTAGCGAAACAGGAGTCAATGATGTTGAGTGGAGAGAGGGATAATGTGAAATATTTTATGATAGCAGAGACAAACAGCAAAGCATAATAATGATTGGTTATGAAGGTCAGACATTAGAACACGGGTCTTGTACTAATCAAGTCTGAAGCTGGCTGCAGAACAATAAACATTTTGGATGGGACTAGAATGAGGTGGGTTCACCGATGAGTGACAATGATGGGCTTGGCAATTCAGGTGAAGGTTGCGAAGGGCAGTAGATTGCGACAGTCTCATTAGCATGAGATGGTAGCAGCAACAATATTGATGTGAACATTGAGGCTGTAAAAATTGTGACGTGAGAAGCAGGCAGACGATTTGGGAAGTGGTTGACAGCTAAAAATAGATTAGTTAGTGTGCATGAAGCACCATACCAAGTATTAGGTGTAAACACGCCGTCACATGTAGATAGGGTAGTCACGAGGCTTTTGGTACGTTGGCCTTCATCAGTCAGGGTATTGCGTATAGAAGTTGAGATGTTATACTACAGTTGCACGAGATATTGGTGAGGCCACACTTTGAATATAATGTTCATTTTTGGTCACTCTGCTATGAGAAGAGTGTCATTAAGCAGGAAAGAGTACAGAGATGTTTTATAAGGATGTTACCGTGGCTTGAGGACCTGAGCTACAGTGACAGGATGGGCAGGCAAGGACTTTATTCCTTGAAGAGCAGGAGGGCGAGGGGTAATTTATAGAGACATATAAATGGTAGGGGGATTAAAAACAGGAAGACCTATATTCAACATATATTTGAAAAGTTTAACATGTGCAAGGCATATGCTTAACCTGAGAGGGGCAGGAGTTAATAAGAATAATAAGAGATTTTTTTTCACTGAGGGTGGTGGCCCTATGGAATGAGCTGACAAAGGATGTATGTACTATAAGCCTTTTAAAGGCAGCTGGACAGGTACAGGGTTAGGAAAGGTTAGAGGGATATAAGCCAAATGCAGGCAAATGGGACCAGCTTGGGGCATCATGGGCAGCATGAACGAATTGGGCCAAAGGACCTGTTTCTATGCTGTATGTCAGGAGTCAAGATTGTCTACTGTCCTGATCTTCATCATATTTGGCATTTGTGAAGATACTCTTGAGTACTCAACCAAAAAGCAGAGACCGGTTTAGTTCGAACAAACAGGAGATCCAGAAATTAGTTAATTGGAAATTCAGCGCATACTTGCTCGGGAATTGTCAACATTTCTCCAGGGATAAAAGCATCCACAGACATCCACAAGCCAACAAAAAAAAATGGTGATCTAAAAACAGTGCAGAAGATTTTCAATCAGCTGAGAGCCATGACATACATGGGTTCTACAGCCCAAGCATCTGAGGAACCAATGGTGTAACAGCAGAGGAGATATCCTCATCAGAGAGATAGTTAGTCCAAATGAAGGGCCTCAACTGTCACATATGCTGCCTGACCTCCTCTAGCAGCTTGTTTTTGTTGTAAAGAAAAGATCAGTGCCAGCTGGAAAGAGCACATCGGCGATCTCCTCTTACCAAAGCAGTCTTTGAATGAGTGTCTTTCAATTCACCCTGCAACTTATTACCCATTATAAATTCAGTGCCGCCATGGTCTGGGAAGAAGTGAAAAGACCATCTAGTATATTGCAAAACACTGGAACAATTAAAATGACTGCAAAACATGATGCAGAAGAACTTTTGGTATTCATGGCATAGAGCATTTCTGAGATGCAACTTTCATCTAAACATTTTCAAAAAAGGATGACGTCCAGTTGCAGTGACCACTGAGGTTTCCCTGCAGTATGCTGCAGGAAATGTCATCACCAGGGTCCTCCCAATACACAAAGAGCTTCTCCTAGAATCACAATTGGGACCCTATCACTTAGCAACGTTACAAAATTTTGAGATTTAAAAAATCAAGTCTGCAATTTATCCCATCAGATAAAGCATAAAAAGAAGTTTAATTTGACACCTAATTTACTTTCATATCTACAGTATTAAGAAAGTTATGGCCATTTTCATACTCGGAAATTAGCATCTTGTTCCTCATTGCCTTTCAATTGACTTAACTCAAAAGCTGTGATCTGGAAAAGTTAAAAGCCCATAACCTTCTTAAAAATTAAGAGAACTCAATGAAATTTTCAGTTATTATAAATTGAAGCATTCAGAAACAAATTTGAAACAATCTTACTTGGATGACCTGAAATTAAAGCATATAATTAGTTAGTTATCTAATTGTAGCTAATTACAAAATTCAATGAGTAGATCTAAACATCTATCCATTTCTTAAGAAAATATAAACTTTTTTTTAATTGCCTAAGTGTCCAAATAACATTCACACAATATAACATAATTTTTAAATCTCATTTTCATGAATTTCTGGGCCAAATTGAAGGAATTTAGTGTTTGATTCCTGTAAATTAATGGCCATTTAAATCAACTAGCGAGTGGGTTTTAGTGGAATGCGGTGGATTGGAACGTTGCGGGAGGAAAAATATTGTTTGTTCATACATTTTTTGGGACCCCATTTCGAAACATAAAAATATTATTAAAGCCTCCCGAAAAAACAACTTTTAATATAAAAGTAAACTATTTACCTTTTTTTCTCCCCTACGCAAAATCCTTCCGGTTGTCGGCGTTCACGGCTTTTGAAGGTGATTTTTAAATTACTCTAGTTAATAAATAATTTAGAGTAATTTAAAAATACCTTCATTCATGAAATGTCGGAGCGATTTTTCTTCCGCAACGAAATCGCCCGACATTCATCGATTTTCCAGGTCTGTTGTAAAACGGCACTTTAAGCCCGCCCCCCTCTGAAAGGCACCAAGTCGTGCACACGGGGAGCGGCAGAACTGCAGCGCTGCTCAAGGTAAGTTTTGCAACATACCTATATCACTGGAATCACAATACATACATCGTTCATCAAATGGAACAATAGATTATGCAAGAAAAATGCAGACAATAGTCCCAATGATGTCATAAAAACATTAAACCTTTTCAACTAAGGAATTACAAAGATTTTTTCTTGAATTTGGTTCTATTTAGAAATTAAGAACAATCCTACTTCTTTGAAAATATGACATGAATGCTGTGGCCCCAGCTGGCAGGTCCACCACAGATTTAAACACGAACAGACTAGGGTCTGGCAGAAATGTATCATCACACCAATTTTCTCGGCTCTCCATGTTGCTGTGCGACACCTCACCCTGAGAAGCATCTCACCGTAGTGAAGCTACGGGAAGCATAACTTTCCTTTTAACTGAAGTCAGTGTGGTGGAATACAATATAAGTGCATAGCAGGTAATCAATCCCGTCCACTCATTTTCTGTTAGTGTTTGGCCACCTCATTCAAAAGAATTCTTAAGCTACCGCAAAATCAATTTTAACTGAAATGATGATTGTTTTTACCTAGATTAAATCTAAATTGAAGAGTAGAGGTTTTTTCATTGAAAATATGTATTTATGTTTTGTCTAATTATAAGCAACAGTTATTGCTTCTCTGCCTTTTGTCTTGCTCCAATGTAAAACTTAAGCAGCGGGTAGAAAATTGTAGAGAAGTGTGGATTTTTTGGAAGTTTTTTTTCCAAAAGAATACTTCATGGTGCATTTTTTATTCCTTTGAAAGAAAAGGTAGAACAGATAATGCAATTGTCCAGTGACAATACGATAGTTCAACAAAATTAATTTTCACGGATACATAATAATTGTGAGGTTAGTGTTGTTTTATGTATCTCGAGGTGTTCGTATAATAAAAACAAGTATGTAGGTGCTGGAACAAAATATGCATGTTTTTACACAATATAAAATTTGTATTGTATTTGCTAAGTCATTGACTATATTCATGAGCTTAGAAATTTCCTGCGAAGAATAATGATGTCAAATTAACTTATTTTGTTTTTGTGGGGAGATGCATTAAATTCATTCAATTTTTTAGTTCACTTTTTAGTTTTGAGATGCCGCACGGAAACAGGTTCTTCAGCCCACCGAGTCCGTACCGAGCAGCGATCCCTGCACATTAACACTATCCTTAGTTCCAATCACTTAGTTACATGTCTATTATTTTATTACACATTTATAATATTGTTACAGTATTTGGATTAAGATCCAAAAAAAATGTTTTTGTACCAGTTCAAAAGAAAGCTATCATGCTCTGGAGAAAATTATCAATTAATGCTGAGGTGGCACTTCTTTCAGCATCCATATCTGGTGTATCAGGAGGTGGTTTTTGTTTTCTGCCTCCAAACTCTGTGAATGCTTTGACTGAGCTACGAACCTTCGTACGGACCTCAAACCACATTCATCTGTGGATCAGTCAGATGGAAATGGAACCATTCCAAGGAAAGATTGAGCTATCAATATGCATTCTGGGCAAATGAAAGGCAAACAGAACATGCATAATCTCTGACCTGAGATGCAGAAAGGGACGTGAATCATCACAGCAAGCGTGGGAACGAGGGTGGTTCAGTCAAATTGAATTGAGAGCAATTGCTGGAGCATGGTACACTGTTGATAAAGAACTCCTCTACAAGTGGAGCAGATCACAGATTGAAAAGCCTTGATAAGTTTGCTGTTGTCATTACGCATGAGCTCCCGCTGTTCAATGTGTCTGCTGTGTTTGATTTCTCTTCATGAAGCTAGATAGGTCATTTAGAATTTGAGCGCAGAATCTGCACCCAAATTCATTTTCTTTCTGAGAAGCAAAGCTAGCTATCATTTCCCAATTGCCTGCTTTGTCTCTTTGCTAAAGATCTGTCACTTCCCTAAGTGAGAATTCAAATTTTGTGGTAGCACAGTATAATTCCACGGAGCTCTAATGACTGCTCCATCATTTGCTGTGGTTAAGGGCCTGTCCCACTTTGCAATTTTTCGGTGACTGCGGAACGTCAGTGACTGACGCCCGTAAAACCATCAAGTTGCACGACATACACGCTGACGTATGTGGTCATGCGGGTGACGCCCGGTTGGGGTTATGGTTAGGGAATACAGATGGGCTGTAAAATATTCTTCCTTCACAACATGGATTTTAAACATTAATATAACAAAATTAAATCAATTGTGCAAATAAAAAGATGTCTGAATCGTTCAGTTTATAGATGTATTGGACTGCTTCCAGATCTAATCAATGTCTCTATAAATTTTCACAGGGATGGATTTAGTGAGTGTAGACTGAAGTCCCCTCTCCCCTCCACCCCCCTCTTACCCCCTCCCAACCCCATCCCTCCTTCTCCACACCCCCCTACCCTTCTCCCCTCCCCTCTCTTCCTCCCTTCTCCCTGTTCCATTCTTCTCGTCCTTATCAACTCCCCCCCCCCCCCCCCCCCCATTTGTGGCCTTTGTGCAGTAATATTAGTAGGATCTAGCTGTCACAGTCTGGGTCCAGAAATGGGGGGGGTGTCGGGGAAAGTGGGGGGGTGTGGAGAAGGGGGAGAAAAGTGGAGCGGGGTGAAGGGAAGAAAAGGGGGAAAGGGAAGAAGGGGGGAGATGTTAGGGGAGAAGAGTAGGGGGGGTGGAGAAGGAGGGATGGGGTGGGATGGGGGTGGAGGGGAGAGGGGACTTCAGTCTACACTCACTGAATCCATCCCTGTGGAAAGTTATAGACGGTGATTGGATCTGGAAGCGGAACAACTATAAATAAAACTGAATGACTCGGACATCTTTTCATTTGCACAATTTATTTTATTGCATTAATTTTAATATATTAATGTTAAAACCCAAACCCTAACCCTAACCAGGCTTCACCCACAGGACAGCATACATCAGCGTGTGACAGGGTGCATGACATGATGAGACACCCAAATGTCGTCCCAGGGTTTTGAACATTCCAAAATCCTGGGGAGACAGGGAGACACTGCTCGCCGCCTACGTGTCACGGCGCATCACGCCTCGACCACGAAACGACAACCTCTTTCCAGGCTGTCGCCGAAAATGACGCCCAAGTGGGACAGGCCCTTTACACATCCACTGGGTTTGGTGAGAGGACCGTGCTAACATTGTCTACGTCTCTCTGTAGAGGCAGGAATGTTAACCCTGAAGATACAGGGAGGCACTCGGGTTCACATAACATCTAACCTGTTCTTAATCTAAGCAGCAAAGTCTACTTTTGCTGTAATAGCTACAACCCAGCAAAGTTTGGTCAAGAGAGATTGGTTCACAACTTTGGAAAATAATGTTCTGATTATCGAACAGCACGAAGCGTTCACTGACCAGCCTTGCAATGGCTGGTCAGTGAACGTGTGGCTGAGTTAAATATCTGTGGCGGTGCAGCTCTGAGCACTATGTGGAGGTCACTGTTGCAAGCTTCCGTAAGTCAGGGGCGGTGGGGAAAGCTAAAACGATTCTATAATCTCTAGCATTGGCCATGCAGCCCACTAAATTATGTAATGTTTCAAAAACGCTCAACAAAGTAAGCATTTGAAAATAAATAAATAAAGCGGTTAGATTAATGTCAATGAAATGTTTTGGAATAAGATTATTGAACTGCATTATGATGTGTTTTGGTTTCTTACAGGTGCATCTGTAATTCAAGTTATTGCTACAGATGCTGATGATCCTACCTATGGATACAGTGCCAGGGTTGTGTACAGTATCTTACAAGGCCAGCCCTACTTTTCAGTCGAGTCAGACACAGGTCAGAGACTTTTCTTCATAAATTTGTTTCTTGAATTTACTTCTAAATAATTTAACTGAGGTTACAACACACATTGGTCTAAATACTTTGTGTCTATGCTGGTAATGGGAGAGTGCGCATTGGTTGTTATGCTAGAAAATCTTACAAACAAAAAGCCCAGTGCGTTCTAATTATAAACTGGGCATGTAATATAGTTTAAAGAATATTATTTTGTGTGCCTTAATGTGAATTCAGATCTGCGCAAAGTATTACCCTGTATGAGAGCAAGAGAGCGAGAGAGCGAGAGAGCGAGATCACAACCATTTTGTAGATAGTGAAGATTATTGTGCACGATTGCAGCAGGATCTGGATTGTGTGGCTTGGTGGGCAGAGGAATGGTTGATGGAATTTAATATAGAAGTGTGAGGTGTCACATTTTGGGATGTCGAACAAGGGCAGGGCCTAAATGGTAGGCCTCTGGGTAGTGTTGTAGAGCAGAGGGATCTAGGAGGACAGGCGCATAGTTCCTTGAAGGTCGAATGGTAGGCAGATAAGGTGGTCAAAAAGCCATTTGGCACTTTGGCCTTCATCAGTCAGAGTATTGAGTATAGGAGTTGGGAGGTCATGTTGCAGTTGTATAAGATGTTGGTGAGACCGCATTTACATTATTGTGTTCAGTCATGGGCAGCATGTTATAGGAAATATATTGTCAAGCTTGAAAGGGTACAGAAAAGATTTATAAGGATGTTGCCAGGACTAGAGGGTGTGAGCTATAGGGAGAGGTTGAGTAGGCTGGGTCTCTTCCATGGAGCGCAGAAGGATGAGGAGAGATCTTATAGAGGTATACAAAATCATGAGAGGAATAGATCGGGTAGATGCACAAAGTCTTTTGCCCAGAGTAGGGGAATCGAGGACCAGAGGACATAGGTTCAAGTTCAAGGGGAAAAGATTTAATAGGAATATGAGGGGTGGCTTTTTCACACAAAGGATGATGGGTATATGGAATAAAAGCTGCCAGAGGAGGTAGTTGAAGCTGGGACTGTCCCATTGTTTAAGAAACAGTTAGACAGGTACATGGATAGAATAGGTTTGGAGGGATATGGACCAAGCGCAGGCAAGTGGGACTAGTGTATCTGGGACATCGTTGGGCGAGTTGGGCCGAAGGGCTTGTTTCCACACTGTATCACTCGATGACTCTAAGAGGGAGTGTTGCAATTGTTATAGAAAAGCTGGTTTCTGGAAAACAGGACTGGCTATCTTGATGATGAAAGTATCTGGTGTGAATTTAAGATAGATATACGAGCCCTGTGAATGACAAATGGCTTCTGCACAAATGTCCCTGCCTTCCTAGTGAATATATCACCTTCAATGTCACCTTTTACTTTGCGTGTCCTACATATTGAAATGTCAGAGCTCACAAGAGGTT
Source organism: Raja brachyura (assembly GCA_963514005.1). The sequence goes on from OY740782.1 coordinate 63,757,269, forward strand.
GATGTTCTTTGTGACCAGCATTATCTTTCAACTATTAAGATTGTTACATGCCTGAGGATAAAATATATGTAGCACAAATCTGGAATGCCTCTCTTTGCTATTCTAATCTTTCATTAATTCCACAGCAGCTATTCCAATGCTAATGGAATGTTATGCACAAAATACATTGGATTAGTCTAAAATGGGCAGAGAAATGGTACATTTACAGAACCATAATGTGATTGCTTAAGGTCATTTGTGTTGTATTTAAATGAGCTGCTTTATCAAGTGCAAGTTATGGAGTGATGAGCATTTTCCAGAATGTTGAAAACTGCATTTTCCATATGAGTGCTGATAACATTGTAAGATTCATTAATATTTACCAAAAAAAACTTTAAAATATAGAGATGATAATTCAGCTATTTGTCCACATGGTTAACTGTGCTTAAGACCAGAGTATCAATCCAATAAACCACATTAGACTAATAGAATACAAAAAATAAAACCAAAAGCAGGCCAGTTGTCCCCTCCTGCTTATTCTGATATTTATTAAGGTAGAATTTATTAAGTTATATTGCGTGGAAACTGTCCCTTTGGCCCAACATGCCCACGCTGACCAACATGCCCCATCTACACTAGTCCTACATTGGCCCATATCCCTCTAAACCTAACCTATCCGTGTACCTGTCCAAATACTTCTTAAACATTGCGATAGTACCTGCCTCTGCTGCCTCCTCTGATGGCGAGTTCCATACACCCGCCAACCTTTGTGTAAAAAAAAAAAAATTACCCCTCAGTTTCCTATTAAATCTTCCCCCCTCCACCTATCTTATACCTACAATTTGTCCTCTTGTTCTCGATTACCCTACTCTGGGCAAGAGACTTTGTGACTTTAACTCATCTATTTCTCTCATGAGTTTGTACATGCAGATCTCCCCGCATTCTCCTGCACTCCAAGGAATAAAGTCTTAGCCTGTTCAACCTCTCCTTATAACTCAGGCCCTTAAGTCCTTGCAACATCCTCATAAATCTTCTCTGCACCCTTTCCAGCTTGACAGCATCTTTCCTATAACACGGTGACCAAAACTGAACACAATACTCTAAATATGGCCCAGATATTCATTGTAACAGCATAAAGTGCTGTAGATTGCAAAGTGGTTTAAGTCAGTACAACCTGCATTGCACATAACATTTTTCAAACACTATAACCATCCCAATCCAGTTCACGACAGTATTATCAAAGTCTGATGACAAACCATGAGAATTTACCAAGAGGGTGACCACAAACTTGACCTGAGAGGGCAACAATTTTTCACTGTACCTCAGTACACATGATAATAAACTAATAGGATTCATAAGGGAGATGAGAAAGCTAGAGAAAGAAAGAGAAGCAGGGACGGAATTCTAGAACCTATCCAAACCACTTAAAAGCAGCACTGTAATTTGCATTGCTTTAAACTGTTGGTATGCAAGAGACCAGGATTGAAGTAGCTCTAGGATCTCACCAGGGACTTGTATGGCTGGATTACAGAGGTAGGGAGACACAATATTCTTCCCCAAATGATGTCCAACCATCTGCATAAATTGATAATATAATTGTCGTCTCATCATAAACTGTTCTAATCTGCCTTCCTCCATGCATCAAAGCCATTTCTGGATAGTTGAGCAAAATACTTTACTGACAGCACAGTTATGGTGTAACTCCATGTTCCAATCATGTAGCAAAGCTGCCAAGTAGATGCACAAAAGGGTACGTACTGAAGGAGTCATTCAATCATAAAAGTGAGAACATATTAAAAATGACAGCTGTTCTTACCCAGAATGCCCCATCAGAATTACTAATGTAAGCTGGAATTTGGAAATTTGATGATAGCTTCATTAAAAATGATGAGAAATATTCCAAACTCTGATAATCGTTTTGCTTTTATTAAATATGTGCATTTGAAAAGCTTGTTAGAGAATTTGTATTGCATAAAAGTAGAAAGGGAGGGAAAATAAGTCAGGAATCATTACGGATGGAAATAAATAATCTTCCTATTTGTATCTTCCATCAGGTGATCATATGTCTGTAGAAAACCGATTAAGCAAAATACTGTATTCTAAATTACTGTGTGCCATTGTGATCTCTTTACAAAGAAGGGGGCAAAAATCCTTGATTATTCTGGTGTGTTCTTTGTATTTCTATATGAATTTTACAAGAGAAGGAGCCTTCACTTTCCCCATGTGGCAGATCTACCTGTGTTGAGGTATCCAAAACAGTGCCCCCCACCCCCACCCCCCCCCCCCCACGGGCAGGGAGTGGAGCAGAGTCATATTACAGAGGTGTATAAAATCATGAGAGGAATAGGTCGTATAGACACAGAGTCTCTTGCCCAGAGTGGGGGAATTGCTAATCAGAGGACGCAGGGGGAAGGATTTAATAGGAATCTGAAGGGTACATTTTTCACACAAATGGTGGTGGGTGTATGGAACAAGCTGCCGGAGAAGATAGTTGAGGCAGGGTCTATCATAACATCATTAACAAACAATTATGCAGGTACATGGATAGAATACATTTAAAGGGATATGGGCCAAATGCAGGCAGGTGGGAATAGTGTAGATGGGACATGTTGGCCAGTGTGGGAAAGTTAGGCTGAAGATCCTGTTTCCACGCTGATTCCATCTCAGATTCGATGACAGTGTGGAAGGAGGAAGGAGTTGCTGGAAACGTGCAGGGGTTGCAGCTAATTGGAGGCACGTAGTCGGCTTGAAATGTCTTGTTGTGAGGAGCATTTGGAGGGTTGAAGGTTGGGAAGATGGTTGGATGTCCTATTGCACAGAATAGTTGAGGTAGCTGAATGGAAAGGATGCTAACCGGTATCCAGAACTCCCTTTGTGCCCTCTATGACTGATTGTTTGACAGGAAACCTGGCTTTCCACTTATTGGCTGTCGCCGCATGATTGGCAGCCCCGCCAACAGTCTGTCTGCTTTTTTCTCTTACCTTACCGAAGATGCAATTGTTTTCTGGGTCACATCTCCGGTCGCTCTGCGGCCTAACATCATGGAGCTGAGGCCTCATCGGACTGACGTTGAGCCCCACCGCAGGGCGTGGACTTAACATCGGAGCCGATCCCTCGCCTGGGATCGCTCCAACCGCGGCCTGCGGACTTTACCATCCAGAGCTCGCAGTCGGGAGAGGCCAAGTCGGGAGCTCCAATGACGCATAGGCGCGACAAGCTCCGACGCGGGGTCCAATCACCCAGCGCAGGGGAGCTGACATACCCCTGATGCAGGAGCTGATCGCCCCGATGTGGAGTACCCAAACGCCGCCGGCTACGGGAGTCAAGATCGTCCCATTTACGGAGGGCTTGAGGCCCCCGACCGCAGGAGAGCAAAGAAGGGAAGAGATTGAACTTTTTTTTCGCCTTCCATCACAGTGAGGAATGTGCAGGAGTCACTGTGGTCATTGTTTATGTTAAAATGTATTTTGTGTGTTCCGTTGCTTTTTATTTGTATGACTGATTTGGCAAATGAAATTCCTCGTATGTTGCAAAACATTCTTGGCTAATGAATTATTATTGTGATTGATTAATTTGAAATCTCGCGGCCCCGTTATAATGATTAAATCACCACTTTTCTCACTCTTTTGGATTTCTCACTCTTTCAACCAAGCTGAGGGCGCAGAGGCAAGATGGGACCAAATTTCAGATCAATATATTTGCCTCCAACTGAAATCCATTTGTTTTACAGGGAAAATAGTCAAAATTGCCTCCAAATTATTTGCACAACAAGCAATTCTAATCACATTCCTCGATTCAGCAATTTACTATCCTGCTGCTTTTTCACAAAGGCAGTTGTTAAATAAGCCGCAGGTGGACTGTAATACACAGTGAACACAAATTGGGCGTGAAATTTTCCACCAGTCTATTTCAGTAAATGCTACATCATGCACAATAAAAAGGGACCTTTGTTTACTTTAGCAGTGTGGATTTTGTTTTGTATATTTATTTCGTAGATTTTTTTATTTCATGCTGTTTGAAAAGCACGTGCCTCATTTTAAGGATCTGGATGTGCTGGTGTCAGAGTTACAAGTGGTGTTGGGGTTGGTGGAGGTCAAGTCAGTGGATATTTTTAAGGTAGAGATTGATATATTCTTCATTAGTATGGGTGTCAGAGGGCATGGGGAGAAGGCAGGAGAATGGGATTGAGAGGGAAAGATAGATCAGCCATGATTGAATGGTGGAGTATACTCGAATGGAGTATACTTTTTGGACTGTATTGCCTAATTCTGCTCCTATAACTTATGCACTTATGAACCAAGAAAGCTTCCCAGAAACAATGCATTCTCTGCGATGCAACTTCTCCTTTTCAGATTACTTTATGTTTGATCTAGATTTAGATTCAAATGATTTCTCACCATAGTAGTGGAGGAGACTGCATCAGTGGAGCTTGAGGATGAGGGCTGAATCACTGAGACACACTCATGCGCAAAAAGTCCACAGTCACCATCAATTTCCAAAAGCTAATGGTGAGGATCGCCCTTGTTATTGATTTCATTACCGCTGCAGAAAATGTGCCTATGCAATATCCGTGCAGTCCTTCAAAAGGATAGATTGGTGTATAAAACTGGCAGCAATCATCTGCAGCCAGGGTAATCTGTAAGATAGCAAGCTCAGCCCATTGCTGGAAGCAAAATTTAGAAAACTAACTGAGTAGACACTGCTATCTGAAATTAGCTGGGGGGCGGGAGCTAAAGACCAGAAGGTCAGCATGGGAAAAATGTTAATTTGCTGAATGAAGAGGTCAGAAGGGCATGTAAGAAGCTTCAATTAACCTAATCAAAACCAAAATATCCAATGGTTACAAATTGGAATTGGTAGAAATGGCACACGATTACCACTTACTTAATTTGATCCTTGATTCATCCAAGATCCAGCAAAATAAAATCAAAGCCACCACAGAGGATAACATTTGCTGAATTTCACTTCATTTCACTTGATTTAGCAATCAGAACTGGTTGACACTCAAAAACAAGCATAAAATTGATATTTTGTGTGATGAGCAAACCATACAATTTAGAAAGTGAAGCCAGTGAAAATAAAAACGAGAAGTGAAAATCATGCCACACACATATGATCAATGTTGTTTAGTTTAGATTAGAGATACAGTATGGAAACAAGCCCTTTGGCCCACTGAGTCCACATCGGCCAGCAATCCCCGCACAGTAACATTATTCTACACAGACGGAGGACGATTTTACATTTATACCAAACCAATTAACCTACAAACCTGTATGTCTTGGAGTTTGGGAGGTAACTGAAGATTTTAGAGATAACCCATGCGGTCACGGGGAGAATGAACAAACTACATACAGACAGCAACCATAGTCAGGATCGTAGTCAGGGTAGGTGTAAGCGCTGTAAGACAGCAACTCGACTGCTGCGTGACTGTGTGCCCTTTAGTTTAGTATCAGAGCAATAATAGCGAGACAAATTGAAGATGAGAAATAAAGGCAGGAGTAGGCATTCTGTCTGCTCAAGCTACTTCTGTCATTCATTAAGATCCGCGTTAATCTGTAATAGGCCACACCTCCACTATCCCATTCCCATAATCCTTCATCCCTCCTCCCATGGAACAAACATCTGTTCATATCATCCTTAAATATATACAAAGATTTGGTCTCCATAGTTCTCTGGGGTGGACAATTTAAAACATTAATGACCTTCTGACAGTAGAAATTCCTTCTCATCTCTGTATTAAATAGATTACCACTTACTCTGACTGTGTCCACAAGCTCCAAATTCCCCACAGGACGAAACATCCTTGTCACATTATCACAGAATCTTCAATTAGATCATATCTCCATCATCTAACTTCCAATGGGTATGAACATGCTCCTCAATTTTACCTCTTAAGACACCAATAACTCCAAAAGCAACCAGGTGAATATTCTCTGAACTGCCATAAATACAGTGACGAATGCAGTACTCTGTTTGTGGTCCCAACAGTGGCCTGTTCTCTACCTTTTTACTACAGTAAAAACAGACTTGTTTTCATTTTAATGGCTCGCTTCACCTAGACACTTCCTGTAATTCTTGTATGAAGACTGACAGATGTCTCTTCACTTCAGCTCTCTGTAGTTTGTGAGCAGCATAAGTCATAAACGTCAAACTGGAATACCGGAGACACAAGGTTTGCGACCATTTCGGAAACAACAACAAGCTTCAGGCGCAGGTTCCATTTGAGAATCTTATGGAAGCCAGCTTATGATGGGACAAACTGGTTTTCCTGCAACAGCCTAGTGATTACATTATAAAACAATGCATATAAGTGTTACCAAGAACTGATTCATAGTTTCCCTCGTGAATGAACAAAAATAACTTCATAACAAACTAGTCTAGTGCCAGCCATAAGCAAGTTCCACTGCAAAGCAACTAGCAATTTTCAGAATTGAGATATTTTCGAGATGTTGATTGCATGAGGAATGAAACATTTGAAAATTGATTTACACTAAATTAATTTTCACAGCAACAGGGTCAGTACCAAATAAGCCAACCATCCCTTTTGCTCCACCGATGCTGTTTGACCCATTGAGTTCCTCCAGTAGTTTGCTTTGTGCTCCAGATTCCATCACATCCAAACAATCAAAATAGTAAGATTAAATGAGAACTTACCAGTTTGAAGTTTGATCTTTATTTTATGAGGAGTCGAGTTGAGGGACTACGCGAAGAACCCCATACAGCCATTCGTGCGTCAAGCAATGGAGTGAAATCACAGCTAATAGTAACTGAAGTATAACGGTGAGATAACAAAGACTAGAACTACCAGATGAAATCTATGAGGGCTGGGAGCGGAGGGCACGTAGTCCCTCAACTCCTCATAAAATAAAGATCAAACTTCAAACTAGTAAATTCTCATTTAATCTTACTATTTTACTTCGGAGTCACGCGAGTGTACACAACCACAGCCGCTTCATTGACAAATGAAGGGAAAACATTCATAATGCATACAATCATAACATAGATGTAAACATGCTGATGCTGTTTAAATGAAACAATAATATTTCCATCTCTCACGCAGATGGAAAATATAACCAGAACATAAATAAAGTTAACAAATACTCCTGGTTCATGGACCATGTTCGATGGACCATGCTCCAACTGTAACAATGCGACCCAGCGGAACATAAATACCCTTGCTGCTGATGTTGTAGCAGCCCTGGTGGAATGAGATCTGGAAACAATCCATTAGTACATAACACAACTCCGTTTTTCTCATCTGGAATGGCCTGAAAAATAAGTTCTCCCAAATTCTTTGTGACTAACAACATTGCTAGTCCTGAACTCCAAGGTTCTTGATGACCTTGACATATTGTTGCATATATGTGTGCTTATCAAAGGTCCCCTGGTATGCCTGTGACTATTTTGAGACCTGACCCCCTTCTTGTCTGCTCAAGTATTTATAACATAATATTATAATTTACACACGTTATCATCCTGTACCATCATAATTATTTAGCGACTGAACCTGCTGCACTAAACCAGTGCCAGGATAACTACCTAATAAACTCCAGCCAAATTTAAGGATATAGCTGCAGCCTCCTGGTGAAATAGTGTTCACAAATGTCAACATCGCATATGGCATTATACTGGTCCTGGGACCCATGTTGACGATATCCTACCCCTTGATAACCGGTATGGACCCGACAGAGCGAGTCTTGTTTGCTACAGCCAACTCAATAAGGAAGCTCATCGACCCAATTAATGGCCGTATAACTCCATAATTAACAGACGATCATTTAGCATGAACTCGAAACATTAGCAATCAATACCATTTTTCATGGAAGATAAGCATAACAAATTCTTTCATCTCCTGGAAAGGAAAATTCAGCGGTTTGGTGCTATGCAAACACTTTGAACACATAGAAGGATAGATGTAACAACCCAAATCTTAGGGCAGTTTGTTAAACATGCAGAACATAATTTGAGTTTATCATGCAACATCTGATTTCCGAAGCCTCAGGCTGAACAAGCAAATTTACGTTTAAAATAACCAATAAGGTTATATTATTATTCGCAACAAATCAGGAATCAATTTGCATAATCACACAAACTCGAGATGATATTTGAGCTACTTGGTAACTACCTTAAACACCAACTGTGGCCCGATTTCCGAGATAGTCTTGCAAGACAATCTTGGTCCTTATACTGAACCTGCCCAATTCTAACCTGCTTGAAAAGCTAATATTGTACATTTACCATTCAAAGTAGCCGATAATGTCTCGATCATTTGTAATGTATAACTAAGTGTACACCTCACAAAACTGCAAGTGGTCCCTTAATTGTAGACTAGCACAGGTACAGTGCGTGGAACCTCTGGCCAGCTTTCATGCTGCCAGCAACTTCAGTGAACCACTACTGTCAATAAAGACATGGGATGCATTGTCGCCGAAACTCTGAAACCTTGCTCGTTCCAATAGCTTGTGCTTCACACTCCAGGTTTCACCTAGGGAAAAGTCTTACCTGAATAGAAGATTCGGCAGCCAACTGTAATGTCCCCCTGAGAGCGGTGTTCACTGCATACGTGTTTGGGATGGTAACTTTCTTGCCAGGCACAGACCTCCTGATCCCTTGGGCATGCTCTATAGCTATACCCTCAGACTCAGCGTTAAACTATACCAATCCCACATGCTCTCCTCTTACATGAGGGAGCCATAAAGCAGGCCTGCTACAAAGCCCTGCTGACACAATTTCCCATTTAGGGGCATTAGCACCAATTTGCAATATAATTAAAAAATTACCTAACAACTACTGGAACAGTAATGAACACTGTTTGTCCATCATCATGACTTTATTAATTTCAGGTGGTGTTAACAATGACCTAGATGGCACTTAATAATTAACCATTTAACAAAATAACTGCTGCTCTACTTACACAGCTGAATTGCATCTATACAATTAAGAATTAGTCTAATGACTAGAACTGTTTTATAACAACAACTGTTACCAAAGTCTTATAGACTGCAATCTGTTGCCCAGGCTGGCATCATGGCCAATTGAATACCTAAAAGTAAATCCCAACATCCTACAAGTCCATTTGATAGGAACTTAATCCAACTGGCTAGAGGAGCCCAATATCTCAAATATAGTTTGAGACGTAACAGTGGATTTTAGCTCATATATAACCAGCGTTTTTTAAAACGGTAAATAGTTTTCTTTGAATGCTTTTTTGTCATCATTCTGTTATATTGCCTTATCCTAACAATGCCTCCTCATCCCCCATGGTCACTGTAAATGGGAGTACCCTACTAAACTGCTATTCCCATAAAGCAGCCCTAACAAGGTACCGCTGGCACCCATGAAGCAGCCCTGAACAAAGGTGTTGCTGGCACGGCCTTTCCCATAGGCCAGTATTTGCCATAGATTTGGCGTTCTCACGAAGCAACCCTGAGCAAAGGTGCTGTTGGCATAACCTTTCCAATAGGCTACCCTACCATAACTTGGCATTCCCCTGGAGCAGTCTTGAGCAAAGGTACTGCTGGCACCGCCTCTGCAATAGGCTAGCCTGCCATAGTTTGGCATCCCCATGAGCAGCCCTGAGCAAAGGTGCTGCTGGCACAGCCTCTCCAATAGGCTAGCCTGCCATAGCTTGGCATCCCCATGAGCAGTCCTAAACAAAGGTACTGCTGGCACAGCCTTTCTCATAGGCTGGCACTGCCATAACTTGGCATTCCCATGAAGCAGCCCCACCCAAAGGTGCTGCTCTCTAAATTAATTCCCCGAGGTGAAACCTCACAGCTTTCCTAATTGTACTGACTATTTTTGTCAGTTATCCCCATATCCTGGGGATTATTGTAGTTTGGGAACCCCATAGGTGAATTTCCCCTCCTCGGGAATCCATATAAAGATAACCAGCGTTATATATATATACCCGTGGTACCCTCCTGGCACGCAGGCTAATCATTTATGTGAGTTAACCCCATTTCCTGGGACTACTGCGATGTAAAACCGCATATACTTGGATTTCCCCTACACCGGGAACCCAGCCTAACCGTTTAGGTTAGTTTTAACCCCATGTCCTGGGGACTACTGCGGTCTAGAACCGCATATACTTGGGTTTCCCCTCCACCGGGAACACAGGCTGACCGTTCAGGTCCGTTAAGCCCCATCCCATAAGGACTTCTGCGGTCTAAAACCGCACTATTCTTGGGTTTCCCCTCTCTGGGAACCCAACGTGTGGAGACACTGACTGACTCCGATCACGAACCCGACTTTCCCAGGTCTCCGCTTCCGCGGACGGACCAGGGTTTCCCCCCAAAGCCCTGGGCTGGTTCCCTCATTGGCCATCGCGAACATCCCGCAAAAACCCCGGAAGTTCCTGCAGGAGACCTAGAACAGGTAAGAAAATAGCACTTACCTGAAACTTTTTTAGACTTACCGCTGCTCCACAGTCGTCTGCATGAAAGCGTCTGACGCAAAATGATGCACGAACGGCTGTACAGGGTTCTTCACGTAGTCACTCACGTGACTCTGAAGTAAAATCCATGTTTAAGAGTAGACAATGGGGGTGAAGAATCGTCGGTTTCATGGCACTGGCAGTGTCTTCAAGTGGGAAGTTAACTGGAAAAAATCGAGAAGACTTTACCAATATATTCATGTGTGTGATTGCTGGAAATATTTCCAGGCTGTCATTTTCCGAAAGCAAACTGCAGCATATCATGGAAGGCTCAGATAAGTGCACAGTGGAAAAACAGAATGAAGTTAACAGAAGTATTCTGTAGGACAGGCCGCATCTTTTGCAGAAAGAAATAATAATGTTTCTGTGTTTTCACCAGAGTAATTCGCGATGTTGCTCTCTACAGAAGAACCGTCCGTGCTGGCCTTACCACTAGTGCCTGCACTCTGTTAATTACAGATTACAAATAAATGTGCAATAGGCTATTTAGCTGGTTTTGCTTGAAACCTCCTTGCCAAGGAATGCTGAAATCAATCACAATATCCTGAACAGGATCAACCAAGATGGCCGTTATTGCCAAGCCTGACATCCATCCCTCAATATGGTTTGGTTTCATACAGTTTGATTTCATGGATCGATCAGTGGAGTATTTAAAGTGAGTAGATAGATTTTTGTACGATCAAGGAGATGAGGCTGCCATGATCCGCCATGATTATTGAAGGGCAGAGCAGATTTGAGGGTTCAAGTGCCCTACTCCTGCTCCTATTTTTGTAAGTTATTATACTAATAATAATAATAATATATTTTATTGTCATTACACATAAGTGCAACGAGATTTGGTTTGCAATTTCCATCCGATGTCATAACATAATCGACAAATAACATTTACTATCATGCATATTTACAACTAAAGCTCTAACAAGTAGTTTCTCCCAGAGTTTTTTTTTTGTTCATACGTTGGAATTAAGAATGTTTAGTAGTTTTAAAGACAAAGTGAGATGCTGGCAGACTTCAATTATTGACCGAGCCAGAATATGGTCCATTCATACTGCTTTATTAATATCCTGATGCTCTGTCTGATTTGTTTTTGTCTCTGTTGACTTATCTAGGTATTATTCGAACAGCTTTACCAAACATGGACAGAGAAGCAAAAGAACAGTATCAAGTGATCATCCAGGCAAAGGATATGGGAGGACAGATGGGAGGATTATCAGGGACAACATCTGTGAACATCACATTAAGTGATGTCAACGACAATCCTCCAAGATTTTTGCAAAGTAAGCAACATTTACCGATATATATATATAAATATACACACGTACAAATACATATGCACATACAATAACATTTATGAATTAAAGCATGAACTGATTTAGTGTTTGTTCAAGAGCTAAAAAAAAAAGAAATAAAATAATATGAAGATAGCATTTTCTCCATTGGTAGCCAGTTTTGCTAACTTGAGCTAAGCTAATTGCCCTTCCAAAGGATTGTACTCTACCAATTATACAAATTTCGCAGTTCGTGTACCTAATGAATTTATGACAAAAGAAACATAGTTTTCAAATAGCTATCATTCATTCTTTAAAAAAATGAGTACTCAACAGACATTATAGTTAATGCATTTCTGAACAGACTGTTTCACAAAAATCAGTGAGCAGTGTCAGACAAAACTCATCAAAAACCTTTCTAGATGTACTTGCAGGAACAACAATTATGTTTAAATATGACTCTGAATGCAGTCAGAAGAGAACCAAAAAACTCTTCAGACAAAGTTCAGCTGGAGTTTGCATGTTTGGGGATGAAGCAGATGTAGTCTCCACACAGATATCCTACAGACCTGGTGAGAAGTAAAATCTCTATTTTAAAGCTTTTTCCCACACTCGTTGATGTTTCTCACTGGGTCTAGGAAGTTACATCAGTTGATTTTTTTTTATGAGTGTCTAAGGTAAAATGATCACTTTTCATTCCATCCATCCATTGGATTGTATTATCAAGTTGCATTTAAAGGAGGGAAGATGATAATACGTTATTGCCTTCCATCACAGTGCGCTGTGGTGGATGTTTATGTTAATTTTTATGTCGTTGTATGTCTTTTTGCTTTTTTGGTATGACTGTATGGCAAATCAAATTCCTTGTATGTTTTTACATACTTGGCTAATAAATTAATTATAATACAATACAATTTATATTTGAATGAATCCAGTTTTTTCTCATGTTAACTGTTTCCTGCTAAGCCCTTGCTTGTAAAAGATGTAGTAAAGACTTATTGCAGACTAGCCTGATAGCACCTGTTAAAGGCATTTCTTATCTCTGCAGGTATATACCAAATGAGTGTACAAGAGTCTTCCCAGGAACGTGCAGCTGTTGGCAGAATTAAAGCTTTTGATGCAGATATCGGGGAGAATGCAGAAGTGAATTATCGTATCATTGATGGTGATGGAATGAATATGTTCGACATCACCACAGACAAGGCCTCCCAAGATGGTGTTATTCGTGTGAGAAAGGTGGAGACATGTTCATTAGCTTAACCTTGTGTAGTATTTCACCATTTATTTTGTTTGCACCAGATTAATCTGCTTTGTTCTTCTGAACTCAGATGTTGGACTACGAGAGCAGGAAAAGCTACACCTTGAAGGTAGAGGCACAGAACAGTCACCTTGATGCTCGATTCCTCTACCTGGGTCCGTACAAAGACACAGCCACGGTCAGAATTACGGTTGAGGATGTGAATGAACCACCAGTGTTCAGCAGACCCTTTTACATGATGGAGGTGTATGAAGACGCAGATGTGGGGACTATCATTGGCACAGTAACAGCCCAGGATGCTGATGCATCTCGTAACCTCGTCAGGTATGTTATATTGCCTTGTTAGAGTACATGCAGTCGATACTATAGTATATTATCACACTTGCCAACACCTGTGTCTAACTTGTTAGCAGTGAAATCACAGCAAGTGCCTTACTGATTCTGATTCTGCAGAAAGTTATGAATTTCTTTTTTTTTTTGCATTGTAGCCTCTTTCTTGTGATTATTAGTTGTGTCTCTGGATTCTAGCCATTAATCTACATAAATGCATGTTCAAAGCAGTTTTTAAACATATCATTCTCGCATAAAATCATCCTCTGTTAGTAGCGCTAGTGCATAACGGCAGCAGTCACATATTGTGCTCTGTTTCTTACTCTCTGTTCCATTGAATGAGCAGGGTCATGCTAGACCCAGCCTGCTGCCCATACCTTCCCTTGGTGCCTGGCTTCACTTGCCTTTTGGGAATGTGAACTAGCTAAGAGGCAACCTCTAAGGTGGAGCAGGCTCTGAGTTGATCTCAGCCTTTTGCTGGCAAAGGCTTTTGAGCTGCAATGGCCAGGGACATCCTAAAACTATTGGTGTCGTACAAAACAGAACAGGTCCTTTGACCTGACTCCTCCATGTTGACCAACATGTTCCATCTAAACTGGTCCAATCTGTCTGCCGTTGGCCCATATCCCTCTAAACCCTTCCTACTCATGTACCTCCAAGTAGGTTCTTATAATGACATTCAAATGAATTCACAGAATTTTTAAAAAAGCTTTAAAAATTGAAAATTTGGGAAAATATACGTAATTAGGGAGCAGTCCTGAGCAACTACCTCATTGGTGACCCTCATACTATCTTTAATAATACTTTACAGGACTTTATCTTACAATAAATATTATTCCATTAAGATCAAAAGTACTAGGAACAGAATTAGGCAGTTCAGCGCATCAAGTCTACTCCACCATTCAATCATAGCTGATCTATCTCTCCCTCCTCACCCCATTCTCCTGCCTTCTCTGCATAAACCCTGACCTCTTTATCATGTATCTGTACACTGTGGATGATTCGATTGTAATGTAAGTAAGTAAATAAGTAATTTTTATCTATATAGCACATTTAAATCAACTCGCGTTGAAACCAAAGTGCTGTACATAGAAGAAATTGAATTTGGTGTATAGTCTTCCCACTGACTGGTTAGCATGGAACATAAGCTTTTCACTGTGCTTCGATGCATGTGGCAATAAACTAAACTCAACAAATCTAAATTAAACTTAATTAAAAATGTGCAAATAATTCACATAACCTATACTTACTTCCCTGCAGGATGAGTGACCCCATTTATTTGAACAGAGTTATAGTCCAATCACCAGGCATAAATCTGGGAGGGCAGAATAGTCCAGCTTCCCTCGCCCACTTATCAGTACCTCTGCTCCAATTCCAGGCACGGAGCAGGAGAATGGCTGTGCTGGCATCAGGTATCTAGATCATCTGGGCCTTTTGCTTTTGGCCGAGCAAGCACAGGAGTTCAAAGTAAACTGAGCCTTGAATGCCTGACCTCTTGTGGTTCCCGGCAGAATTGTTGGCAGGCAGTCAACATTGAATTGGCTCTGTTGTATTCGAGGGCTAAATAATTCACAAACAAACTTGGTAAACATGGCTTCCACTAAAGCCCTGCAGATCAACTCTTTGCTGCAGACCCCCCAGGGACCCTCCCTGAGGAAACATTCATTTTGAGACAGAGCCATCTAGTGGAGACTCCAGGACACAACACTCTTCCCTCTTTGTAAATGAAGGTGATCATTTAAGTTCAGTTATCCACCCAAATATGTCCATATGCAATCAGTCCAAAATAACAGCTCGGTGAACATAACGTTTATGGCTTCACAGCTGATAATCGTGCAGATACTGAGGTCTCCTCTTCTGTCACTGAGAGTGTTGAGCGGGAACAGACTGCTCTGCTGCATGATGACCACAATCACTGTCTTGACTGGATATTGGGAATGGAAAAGTGTCCAATTCGTCTTCTTCCTGTCCCTGTCTACTTGCAATTAGACGCCCCGCGTTCCATCTGGTGTCATCTTGGAGGAGGTACGCGTTCTCGCCGAATCTCCGTTTAATCTGTATCGGCTTGGAGAGTGTGTTTGCGAGCTTATGCTGTCTGTTTGGGCAGCTGATTCATACCCAGTAGCCGACCTTGAACCGCGGCGCTTGTACTCTGCATTTGGCATCACAGTACACTTTCCCTTTTGCTTGTCCGTGTGCAATCATTTCCGCCCTCGCTTTTGTGTCTGGATTTGGGTGCGATGATGGTTGAAGAGCATTCAGTTTTGTTCGCAGGTCTCGCCCGTTCATCAGCTCTGCTGGCGTTTTACTAGTCAACGTGTGTGGTGTGGATCTGTAGGATCGGAGGAGGATATGGATTGACTGTTCAAACATTTTCCCCTCCGACAAGCTCGCTTTTATGCTTTCCTTGATCACGCAATTGAATCGTTCAACCCCGCCGTTCGATTGGGGGTTGTATCTCAATGTCCATTGAATGTCATAACTCGCGAGGAAAGTGGAGAACTGTTCAGATATGAACTGAGGGCCGTTTCAGTCGTTATGACGTCTGGCAGTACCCACTTAGTGAACAGCTTTTCGAGAAACGCGATAATCAAGCTTGTCATAATTGAGAAAGTAGCTGCGATCTCAGGCCACTTGCTGTGGAGATCGTGTACTACAAGTAGAAACCGCTGGCTTCTTGACGCAGCTTGCACCTCTCCGAAGATGTTGACTTGCAAGTGCCTCCATGGTTTGTCCAGCCATGGGATTGGCTGAAGAGGGACAGGACATGCTTTTAATGCTTTCTCACTAATTGTGCATGCTTCACAATTTTTTACAAAATCTTCTCGGCGACGATCTATTGCTGGCCACCACACTGCCTCGCAACACCGTTGTTTCATCTTAACAATGCCCGGGTGTCCTTCATGTGCCAGTTGTAACACGCAGCGTTGCAGTGATTTGAGTAAAACCACGCGAGTTCCGCGCATGACACATGTATCATCAAGCACGGCCAGTTCGTGGCGTACCCGGTGGTGCGGAACCAAGTCGTCTGCTATCTCCTTGGGCCAGTCTGTCCTGAGATACTGGCAGACGGTTTGCAGTGTGCCGTCAGCTGTCGACTCTCAACTCTCCCTGCGTCACTAGATTCGCCATCGCATGCGAAATTATCGCAAGAACGTGTTCGTCGATGTCGCTTGAAGTGTTGCTATCGCATGTGCTTGCGGGTGCCACCATTGGGACACGACTGAGCATGTCTGCGATGCGATTGCGTGAACCTGCAAGGTATTCTACTTTGAAGTTGTACTGGTGAAGGCGATCGGACCATCTGTAGATCCTGAGCGGATGGTGTCTTGAGCCTGATATGTCCAGCAACGTAGTTAGCAATTGGTGATCTGAAGAGAGAGTGAATGGTTTCCCATATAGGTATACGTGCCAGTGTTCACACCCGTATATGCACGTTAATGCAAGAACACTGCTCCGATCGCTATACCGAAGCATCTGTCGTGACGTACGTTTCCACACTTGGGTCGAAGTGTGCGAGAACAGGCAGAGATGCTATTTTGTCTTTTAGCGTGTTGAACGCGAAGTCCTGCTCATCCGTTCATTCCCACTGTGTGTCTCTCCGTAGCAGCTTCTGTAGCGGTTCTGCGATCTGCACACACCGTGACACAAACTTGCGGTAGTAGTTGGTGCTGCCCAGAAATTGCGCTAGCTCTTTCACGTTAGTTGGGGCGGGGAGCGCGTTGGTGGATTGGACATTGTCCTGAGTAGGCACAACTCCAGTCGCTGTCACTCTGTACCCGAGAAAGTCAATCTCGGATGCTGTAAATGTGCACTTCGCTGCGTTGAGCGTCAAGTTGTGTTGCGCGAGCTGCACTAACACTGCATGCAATCGTCGATCGTGTTCCTCCTTGTCCCTTCCATGGACCACGACATAATCTAAGAGATTGAGTGCTCGGTCAATGCCTGCCAGAACCGATGCCACAATGTTTTGAAATATGCTAGGCGCTGAGCACAGTCCATACGGCATCCTACGGTACTGAAATTCTCCTTCATGTGTAATGAATGCTGACAACTGCTGACTGCGTTCTGCTAGTGGTACATGAAGGTAGCTTCGGCGCATGTCCAGCTTTGTGAACACCGTTGAACCGTGAAATGACGCAGCTAGCTCTTGTATTGTTGTCCGGAATGATGGCTTTGGTGACCGATTTGAAATCGATGCACAGCCTTGGTTCACCGTTCTTGCATCGCGCGATTACCAGATTCGATATCCAAGGGGATGAGTTATTTTGAGTCATTTCAGTTCCGTTAAGACTTCCGCGCGAACAGAAAATGGTAGACGTCGTAGGCGTTGTGAAACAGGCCGAACTGATGTGTCTACACGAGGTGCGTGGCAGTACCCTTTAACTATCCCAAAACCCGTGAAAAGGGAGGGGTACTCATGCCCATAGTCCGCGTCGCTGATCACATTGATGTTCATGCCGGTTGAGTCCTAAAGCTTGAACCCTAGTTGATCAAACATATCGAATCCCATCAGACTCTGTCCTCTTGTAGAATGTGGAGTTATCGAGCTCAACTCCTTTGTAGCAAACAGGAACGGTCACTAGCCCTATCGTGGGTATGGTTGAACCATCATAAGTGTGAAGAGTGTCCCTCGGGGGAAAAATACCTTTTGTAAAGGACGGCGCTCAAAATTGAAACCTTCACCCCCACATCTATGAGAAGCAATACCGAGGTCCCAGCGATCTCGACCATGCAGTCTTTGAAAATCCCTGTTGACCAAACCTCCTGGTCAGCCCTGTCCTTTATGAAGTATACGTCGTGTCCACCCGGAGATTCATCGTCTACATGGTGGACAGATGACGCCTTCGATGACCGGCATACCTTCTCAAAGTGATTCAGCTTTGAACACGCGTTGCATCGTTTACCGTATGCTGAAGATTCCCCGGGAGCGTGTGTCTGGCCCCAATTCGGACACTGCTTGCTTAAGCGATTGTGTTTTGATTGCCTCTGAATGCCCTGCACTGGTGCTGTGTTCATCTGATGAGATGCATGACTAAATGCTCCCACAGAGCATGCCATCGGCTGTTGTTTGAGCATCTCGGCGTTATGCATCGCACTTTCAATTTGCACAGCTAATGCTTGTGCCTTTTCGAGTGTGAGAGCATCATCCTCCATGAGAAGGTGCTCTCTAATCCGCGGGACAGAAGACTTTTCGATCAGCTGGTCTCTCACCAGCTCATCAGTCAGTGCTCCAAAATTGCACTTTGCAGCCAGTTCTATCAATGCAGAAACAAATTGCTTCACTTGTTCACCTTGTCCCTGTGACCGTTGGCAAAACCGGTATTTTTCTATCAGCACACTTGTCTTTGGGCAAAAATATTTGCCCAGTGTATTAACAGCAGTACTGTACTCGCTCGTTGCAGCACTGTTGAGCTGTGCGAAGATTCTCTATTCCCTCCGTTCCGAGGCAATGCAGCAGAATCGCTCGGCGGCGAATGTCCGAAATGGCCACGCCGTCAAGGCCACTTGCGATCAGGTAAGTCTTGAAACTTTCATACCAGCGTATCCATGGTACCAGAGGCTCGCCTGGAGGTTCCAAGCATGGAGATGGAGCAGCGAGGGTTAAACCAGCCATCCTTGTCGCCAGATGTTGTATTCGAGGGCTAAATAATTCACAAACTACACTTGGTATCCAGAACCCGAAGTGTATTTATTACAAGCCAAACATGGCTACCACAAAGCCCTGCAGATCCCCCAGGGACCATCCCTGAGGAAACATTCATTTCGAGACAGAACCCTCTAGCGGTGACTCCAGGACACAACAGGCTCAATGAGTCAAAATTTGGAAGCTCGGTAAAAAGCGCAGTCATTACTGCCACAGTCATTAGAACAAATGTTGGTCCTTTGCAGTCAGAAGCAGGAGAATTGATCATGGGGAACAAGGACATGGCAGACCAATTGAATAACTATTTTGGTTCCGTCTTCACTAAGGAAGACATAAATAATCTGCCGGAAATAGCAGTGGACCGGAGGTCAAATAAGATGGCGGAACTGAGTGAAATCCTGGTTAGCCGGGAAGTGGTGTTGGGTAAATTGAACGGATTAAAGGCCGATAAATCCCCAGGGCCAGATGGTCTGCATCCCAGAGTGGTCAAGGAGGTAGCCACGGAAATAGTGATAATTTTTCAAAACTCCTTAGATTCTGGAGAAGTTCCTGAGGATTGGAGGATAGCTAATGTAACCCCACATTTTAAAAAAGGAGGGAGAGAGAAAGCGGGGAATTACAGACCAGTTAGTCTAACATCGGTAGTGGGGAAACTGCTAAGGTCAGTTATTAAAGATGGAATTTAGAAGATTGAGGGGGGATCTTTTAGAAACTTAGAAAATTCTTACGGGGGTTACACAAAAAACTGGAGAAACTCAGCGGGTGCAGCAGCATCTAAGGAGTGAAGGAGATAGGCGACGTTTCGGGTCGAGACCCTTCTTCAGACGGGGTTCTTACGGGGATGGACGAGCTAGATGCAGGAAGATTGTTCCCGATGTTGGGGGAGCCCAGAACAAGGGGTCACAGTCAAAGGATAAGGGGGAATTCCTTTAGGACCGAGATGAGGAAAACATTCTTTACACAGAGAGTGGTGAGTCTCTGGAATTCTCTGCCACAGAAGGTCGTTGAGGCCAGTTCATTGGCTATATTCAAGAGGGAGTTGGATGTGGCTCTTGTGGCTAAAGGGATGAGGGGGTATGGAGAGAAGGCAGGTACGGGATACTGAGTTGGATGATCAGCCATGATCATATTGAATGACGGTGCAGGCTCAAAGGGCCGAATGGCCTACTCCTGCACCTATTTTTCTATGTTTCTATTACGTAATTGCATGTTTAGCATCAGTGATGGGGACACATTTTTCTAATACCAGGAAATGGCTGTGCTTCATGAAAGCTAATCACAAATGACTTTATTTTCACCCCATTGAGGGATGGTATCACTCTGCTGGGAAATATCCCAGTTTCTATTACACATAGTTCTAACAGTTCAATCATGAGCTGTTCCCAAACCGTGCTATGGTGAACCCCAATAAAATGGCACATATGTAGATGTTGGTGAGAGTTGTTGGGCACATGCTGAACTTCCTATGTCTACTAAGGAAGTAGAGGCATTGGTGTGCTTTCGTGGCCATTGCTTCAAATTCAGTGGTCCAGGACAAGTTGCTGGTGATATTTACTGATTAGGTGGAGCAGTGCTATGATGATATAGGATTAATAGTAAGATTAAATGGGAATTTACCAGTTTGAAGTTTAATCCTTATTTTATGAGGAGTTACGTTGAGGGATTACGTGAAGAAGCCCTGCCAGGTGCATGTGTGTCATGCTTCAAAGCAGCGGCGTGAAAACACAGAAAACAATTAGCCAAAGTAACATAATAAGGCTTTAAGAAGACTAGAACTACCAGATGATCTCTTAGATTATTAGGGTGGGAGCAGAGGGCACGTAATCCCTCAACGTAACTCCTCATAAATAAGGATCAAACTTCGAACTGGAAAGTTCTCATTTAATCTTACTATTTTACTTCGGAGTCACGTGAGTGACTCTGTGAAGATTTCAAAGCTCTGTGTTTTCATGCCATAGATGCACTCCATACAACAATCTGCTTCGGTTGACACAGTAGTATAAATAATATATTGAACATTGCTTCAAATTATTCAATAACTATTTTAAATAATAACAAAAACAGTAATAACCCCTCTGTCCAGGGGGAAATTACAAACAATGATATAAAAACAAAGCAAATGAATTAAATGGAACCCAAAACAGCATGCCCAAACCGTGGCACTGTCTGTACAGGTTTGCCATAGAATTGTGAAAATGTTGATTCTCTAGACCCCGTGTGGCCACGAGGATTTGGTCTAGCGGCACGTCCCGAGCCTTTGCCGCGGATGTTGATGCCGCCCTGGTGGAGTGAGATTTACATACATGAGTGGCGACTCGAGCATAATTGAGAACCTGTTTCAACCATCTAGAAATAGTTTGTACTGACACTCTTTTATATGGCTTTTTGTGACTAATGAGCAGTCCTGTCTCAGAACCTCTGAGACCCCTTGTTAACTCAAGATATTGGCTTAAGTGTTTAACTACACATAACATTTGGTCAACAGGATATGCTTTAAACGTCACCTTGGTTCCTGCCATACCTGGCCTGCTTTGTTTGATTAAATCATAGACGTAAAATGTAATGACATCTACAGACAAATGCATACAATCTATTCGTAACAATTGTAATGTTTGTACACATTGTGCTGAAACTAGCGCCATTAGCGTAACCACTTTAAGAGTTAATCTCTGCATTGATAATGATGTAATTGGAGCCCATTGCCGAAGCAGTGTGAGAACTATACTGATATCCCAGATTTCTGTATATCTAGGTTTAGGAGGGTTTTTGTTAAAAAATCCTCTCATAAATCGGGATACTAACGGATGAGACCCGATAGGTTGTTGTTCTGAAGACTGCCCTAAATAGGAGGACAAAGCACTCCGAGCACTGTTAATAGCACTATAACTCAAGTGCTCATCAAAATGCAACTTAGCAAGGAACTCCAACATATCACATATGCTTGCAGTATGATAAGGTATATTTGATTGTACACAGAACATCTCCCATTTCTTTATGTGAACCACATATTGTTTTTAGTGCTATTCCTCCAGACTGCAGTGATAACCTCCATGGTCCTGTTTGACAATCCAAGGCCTTGGAATGATCTGTTCTGAACCTGCAGACCAACAAATTGATGCAATCATGTAACGGGTGACTTTCTCCTGTAACCGGATGCACCAACAAATTACTGCAGCTGGGAATCATCATGAATGGCTGAGCCATTATCCTGTGTACTAATGGGAACCATGGTTGTTTTGGCCAATCTGGGACCACCAAAATGCCTGTGGCGGAGTCACGCTCTATTTTGGTGAGACATTTCGTGATCAGACAAAATGGAGGAAATGCATAAAAGAATGAGTGCCCCCAATGTAACGAGAATGCATGCTCTTGGATCTGGCTCCCATGAAACATATTTAGGCAACTGGTGATTCAATCTGGATGCAAATAGATCAATATCTGGCAACCCAAATCGAGTGACAAATGTTTGAAAAATTTTAGAATTCAACATCCATTCTATATTGTCATTAAACTTTTGTGACCTATGGTCTGCCACCACATTGTCTACACCTGGTAGATAGATGGCTGAAAACCAGATGTTCCTTGAAATACACCAATGCCACATGAGGTTAGCCAAGTTATCACATGATACTGATCTTGCTCCTCCCATATGATTAATATATGCCACTGCTGTGGTGTTATCAATCTGGAGTTGAACGTGTAAATTATTCATCATGGAGCAATATGCCTTTAACCCATAAAATGCCCCCAATAATTCCAAATAATTAATCCCTTGTGTGTGGAGAATCAAACCTTCTTGTTCATTCCATCTACCCCCACAGCTAGACTCGGTGTCCGTAGTCCCCCCCCCCCCCCACCCCCCCCCCCCCCCCCCATCCGAGAGCGCTTACATCAGTCTGTAAGATCATTGAAGGTTCTTGCACCAAAATGTTTTTGGCAGCTTGAGTAATATTAACAATCCACCACTGAAATTCTGCTAGAGCTGTGGTTGGTAACTGCATAACCCAATGAAAATGCCCTGCATGCTCTTTTAGTGCATGTTCTCTTGCTCTTTGCAAATGTTGATAATGCAAAGGTCCAAACTGTACTGCAGGGAAAGCTGCTACCAATTTCCCAATGACCGTAGCGACTTCTCAGATTGAGGGATAAAGAATTTGTGTGAGGCAAGTACAGACAGTAGCAATATCCACAACCTTGGCTGTTGGTAATGTTACTGTCATATCAACTGAATCAATAAGAAATCCCAAATACTCAATATTTTGGGTTGGCTGTAACTTGGACTTAGTTGGATGAACCAAAAACCCTAATGTTTCAAACACATTTTTGGTTACTGCAACCAGCTCTTCAGTGTTGCTGATAATTAAAATATCTTCTAAATAAGCCATGACAATGTGATTATTAAATTGATAAAACCAGCACAGGTTTTAACAATTTAGTAAATAGCCTACGTGCTGAACTTAATCCATTAGGCAATGCTTTGTATTGCCACAGCTGTCCCATGCAATTAAATTTCAAGTACCTGCAATAATGAGCATGAATTGGCACTGAATAATATGTATCTTGCAAATCAATAGTTGCCATATAACTACCCTGTGATACCAGCTGTTTAGCAGTAACGAAGGTGTCAATTTTAAAATGCCTATAGAGAACTGAAGAAATTAAGTGAGTGAGGTCCAGAATTACTCTACAACCCCCATCCTCAACAGGATGTTGAGGATGATTAATGGCTTTCTCAATCACTCCTTTTTGGCATAAATTCTTATCTCATTGTTAACCTGTTCAGTCTCTGGAGCAGAAAACACCAACATTTTATTTGGCTTGTGCTGTTGAGGTGGATCTATCCCTGAGATAAACTCAATGGTAGAACCTGACACAGTATTTAGTATAAACATATCAGATGTTATACAGCACCATTCATTATAAAACAATTGTAATCTACCTCCAATAGGAGGTTGTCCACCAGAAACTTTATCGTTAACAAAAATTCCCTGTACCTCTACAGTTGGCCTGTAAAGGGCCTGTCCCACCAGCATGCAACTCTATACGATGAGCGCGACCTAACGTGGTCGCTTGAGCCATCCGGCGTCGCGGGGTCGGTCCCACTTTGATCGCTGGAGCCATGCAGAATTGTGCGGAGTTCGTCCCGACATCGCGCGGGGCTCCGAAAAACTGACTGTTTAAAAATTCCGCGCGGGAACGGCTTGTCGGCTTGCAGTCACCTCGACGCATTACACACCATCTCGACGTCGTGCCTCCGTGACCCTCTATGTGTGTGGCTCCATGGCCCTCTGTGTGTGTGCCTCTGTGCCCCTCTCTGTCCTGGCGAACTTACCTTTAAGACTTCGCTCCAAGTTCGCCTCACTTTGCGTTGCGCCACTCGCCTGACCTCCGCGTGGCCCTCGCTGCCAGTTTGGTCTCGCTTGCAGCATGCAGACGCATGCTGGTGGGAACGGCCCTGTACAGGGATCACCCGACCTCCGCACGGCCCCCGCTTCTAGTTTGACCGCGCTTATCACATGGAGTCGGATGCTGGTAGGACAGGCCCTTTAGCCTGTTGTCTGCCCATATTGGGGCTGTCATGGTGGGTAACCTCGTTGCCCCACTGGCCTCCCCCTGCTGGGCCCAGCACCTGGATCCGACCTTCCGTACATAAACCCAGGCTTTCGAATAGGTGGCCGTGATATGCTTGGCTTCATTAAGCCAATTGTTTTGGTCTCATCATTAATTTCACGTATTTGCTTGACAAGGTCCATTCCAAACAGGAATTCAGGCGTTTGTACATTAGTTGCCTTACATAGAGCAGCAAATTTTTGATTGAGAGTTGGCCTGATGGCGATTTTTCTGATGCAAGATACCTCAAAAATTGCATTGCATAAGAGAGCCAACATATCTTTTTGAGTTTGAGTAATCATGGTCCCTTTGACCATTGTGCCAAATGCAGTAATTGCTGCAGCCACCAGATGGAGGACGTGTTGATACCGAACCTCCTGTCCCCTCATAGAAGGACTCATGGGTGCCCAGATTGCTGGGTTCACCGTGGGCACTTTCAGTGATGCACAGTAAACAGGTGTCTTATACTTGTTGGTAGTCTCTTTCATCATAGATTGCTGGAGCTGGTGAGACACTAAATAATTGATATTGTTGGCAAGGTACTCCTCCATTGCCTCACCAGTCCCCTCCGGAATAGCAAAACTTATTGCAATATCCGGGACACCCGGAGCGTGGCTCTTGTGCTCTGGTGTATGCACATGAGCAGGGACACCAGAATCAGGGTCCGCTTCATCCTGCCGTGCTTATCCCAAGTCATACTGTAGGGAGGCATCCTCCAGTCCTAAACAAGGTGCTGGAAGGAAATCCCCTTGCTGATACTCCACATATTCTTGATATGGGCCTTCTTGAACAGCTGTCTGGGGAATCACTGGGGCCTTTGACCCTTGATTTATCAAAGTTTGGAGCATCTTCTCCATATTTTGCATCCTCCCCCACATTCTTTTATTATCTGGAGGGGAGTCTCCTTCTTCTTCAGACTCATCTGACAAAACTTGTCTGATAGACTTTCTTTTTGCCTTCCTATGGCTATCAGTGGCCTCAGGCTCCTGAGTCCCTGGAGCTGGTGTAGAAAGTTCACTCTCTAGTATAGCGGCTGTCGGTAAAACGACACCCGATATTGGAACCGGCGTTGCCGCGCTAATCTCCCAACCCGATCTAATTTGTGAATCCGCATCACTGGACCCACGCTTACTACGAACTTTCCTACCTGACCGCTCCATACCACCGACTCCTACTGACTGCTCGACCCAGCTTGAAGGAGTTAATTACTCCCAGGCAAAGTTTTCAAAACCACTTACCTGCGAAGTTTCTACTTACTGCTGGTGGAGCTGCGCCCTCCAGCCCGTTCAGTGCAACATGCGCGGACGTAATGACGTGCATACGCCTGGCGGGGCTTCTTCACGGAGTCACTCATGTGACTCCGAAATAAAATCCCAAGTTGTTTGCTCTTTAAGTGCTGTCCTACTTCCTTCATCATGACGTTTATGAACTTAATTGTGTAAGTGCCCAATGTCTTCCGTATCACCCTGAACTAATCCCTCCCATTAACCCATGGAAGTGACAGCTTTTTGTAGTTCACAAACATGATTCCAGGGAAGGCCAGAGATAGTAAACGTTACTCTGCCAGACTGTAATCTAGTGTGGCAGTGTAATAGTGGGTAGGACAAGATGTGCATGGAATTACATGACTACCACTTAATCCTGTCAACTAAATATGATACTGGGATTTAAGTACATCTTCAGAATGGATTATAGGACACAGAACAGTGTAGCACAGGAACAGACCCTTAGGCCCACAATGTCTGTGCCGAGCATGATGCCAAGAGAAATTAATCTCAACTGGCTACATGATCAACATGATCCATATCCTTCTATTCGCTGCATATCCATGTGCCTATCCAAAAGCCTCTTAAAGTACAAAGCTTAACCCATTAAGGAAGATAAGGCTAAACCTAATTTAAAAAAATAGTAGCATATATTTCCTGCACATGTAACAAAACTCTTGGATAACTGGATTTTTGTAGATCTTTAGGCTATGAAATTTCATAAACTTGAAATATGTGAAATATGGAAATTCAGATTTCCAAATTGAACGATAATTGACTCACCTGAAATCTGAGTTAGCACAATAGAAATTCTTCCAGATTAAATTATGCATTTTAAATCAATTTCCACACTATCCATGTGTTTTCAGTGCCTTGTTAATAAAATCCTTCTGAAAACATCATGTTTTATTTGCTCAATATTCAAAATAATTTGATGTCTGTATTCTGTGGTCCACTAATCTGCTTGTGCCAACACTTCACAGCACAGATTGTGGGGCGTCAAACACATCTCGTCCTACTCTATGAACAAAAGTGCTGATCCCACTAAGATAAACATTCCCTTTGAGATGGTCTCATTAGTTAAGCAAATCAGCCTTCATCACAATTTTAGCTGGCAAGTTTTGTGGGGTTGCTGGAAGGAGTCGTTTCCCCCCCCCCCCCCCCCCTTCTCCCCGCTCTTTTAAAGGACTTACCGTAAACTGTGCTAGCCATCTTTAACCTTCCTGTTCATTGCGGCGTGTGTCTGTATCACCTTGGCTTTGCACCGTGTGATTTTCAGACAGCGCTCCCCCGCTTTCCATGGCCCCCACCTTTGCGATGTGTTTGTGTGTTCCGTTTTGACGGTCGCCGTTCCAGTTCGCAGTTTTTCAGGTGAGTGCCGCGAACTTGAAAGTCACCGGCAGTCCGCTGAAAAGTCGCCTAAGTGGGACAGGCCCTTTAGGAGTACAAGTAGATAGTTTCCTGAATGTGGCCTCAAGATAAACAGGGTGATGAAGAAGTTTATTGCATGCTGGCCTTCATTAGTCAGGGTATTGAGTATGGAAGTTAAGATGTTATTATCACAGTTGTCATTAAGATGATATTATCACAATATGTTGTCACGCCACACTTGAGTTAGATATAGCTCTTAGGGCTAACGGAATCAAGGGATATGGGGAGAAAGCAGGGACGGGGTACTGATTTAGAATGATCAGCCATGATCATATTGAATGTCGGTGCTAGCTCGAAGGGCCGAATGGCCTACTCCTGCACCTATTTTCAATGTTACTATGTTTCTATTGTGTATAGTTTTGGTTACCCTGCTGCAGGAAATATATTATTAAACTGGAAAGGGTACAAAGAAGGTTTACCAGAATGTTGCCAGGACTCGAGGGACTGAGTTGTAGGGAAAGGATGGGCAGGCTCAGACTTTATTCCTCTGGGCGTAAGAGACGGAGAGGTGACCTTACAGATGTGTATTAAAATCTTCTTATTGTTACCTTGATCAGATCTAGGTAGTGATCAGATCTAGGTAGTGGTTAGGACCAAGCTGGAATTAAATCCATTATATAGAGAAATACCTAACCTATGCATAACACGTCTCCCTTCATAAACTTATCAAGTGTGAAATTCAGGCCACAACCAATTCTCATTGTTGATCCCCATCATACTCACCGCCTTGAAAAACCAGATGCAGCAAATATCAGAGTGCAGCCTTGTGTCTTCTGGTTAATGTTAGATGATGTGTTGTTCCAGGTTCAATAATTGAATTAGATATGCAGGTTATTCCTATTGATCCCCACCATTTCACAGAGAAAAGTTCAGGAACCCCAGGAAAAAAAGTAAATTTTCAATTAGAAATAATGGTATTCGTGTTGGATGGAAATCAATAGAGCTTGGAGAAACAGAATTCTCCTTACTAACCCAACTGAACTCTGTGAAAGTGCCTGAATGATTAATGTTAATTATTCCGAAAACAGCAGCACGTGTGTTGAATTCTTATCAGGGCCCACCCAGAAATCATTGCTTTGAGGATAGAATGATTATTGCGCTAGGGAAAATAATCTTTACATGCAAAGTGTTCTTTAATGAGTGTTCTTAAACCAGTGATAAGGCAAGAGTGAAATAGGAGTAAAATAACACAAAAATCATGGGCATAAACACTAAAACCTTGAACTAATTATTTGGCTGTAGATTTGAGTGAGAGAAAGAATCAAGAAAGAAGCAGATAAAAATTCATCCTCGGTCGCAAGAATGCGACACACAGCATTCATTAGCAGCTGTGTTAAAGAAGGAACTGCAGATGCTGGAAAATCGAGGGTAGACAAAAGGTTGGAGCAACTCAGCGGGTGCAGCAGCATCTAAGGAGAGAAGGAGATGCGCAAGGTTTCGGGCCGAAACCCTTCTCCAGACTGATGGGACTTGGGGGGGCGGGGAGAAGAAAGGAAAAAGGAGGAGGACGCTCCCGAGGGCTGGGAGAGAAGTGGGAAGGAGAGGAGTTGGCAAGGGTTAACAGAATTGAGAAAATTCAATGTTCAAGCCCAGAGGATGCAGACTCCCCAAGCGGAATATGAGATGCTGTTCCTCCAATTTGCGGTGTTGCTCACTCTGGCTGTGGAGGAGGACTAGGACCGAGAGGTCGGATACGGAATGGGAAGGGGAGTTGAAGTGCTGAGCCACCTGGAGGTCGGGTTGGTTATTGCGGACCGAGCGGAGGTGTTCGGCGAAACGATCGCCAAGCCTCTGCTTGGTCTCACCGATATAGATCAGCTGGCATCTAGAGCAGCGGATGCAGTAGATGAGGTTGAAGGAGGTGCAGGTGAACCTCTGTCGGACCTGGAAGGACTGCTTGGGTCCCTGAAAAGAGTGGATTGGGGAGCTAAAGGGACAAGTATAGCATCTCTTGCGGTTGCGAGGAAAGTGCACGGGGAAGGCGTGGAGCGGGAGGGAAAGGTAGAATTGACAAGGGAGTTGCGGAGGGAGCGGTCTTTGCGGAAGGCAGACAGGCGGGGAGATGGGAAGATGTGGCGAGTGGTGGGGTCACTTTGGAGGTGGCGAAACTGGCGGAGGACTATGTGTTGTAAGTGAATGAGTACCATTCATTAGCAGCTGCTTTGTACTCTATTTCCAGATTTAGGCTCTGTTTGAATGGAAACTACAAACCAATATTTTGCAGATCCACCATTGTTGTAAGGTTTACATATGTGTCTAAAGTGAATGTATCTGACTCTCCTCAATAACTTTAATTAACTTAGTGTCTTTTACAATCCAAAGTTCAACAAATTAAGACATTTTAAAATGCAGTTGCTATTACAATGTAGAAAATGTCGTGGTCAGTCTGTGAGGGAAAGCTTTTTTTCTTCACAGCATTATTCCAATTCAATCAGCATCTGATCTTATTCCAGGGTGGTAAAGAATTTGAAGAAGTGACTGAGATTGCCAGACCATGTAATTCAAAGGTGCATGCAGGTGCACCAGGCAGTGAAGAAAGCGAATGGCATGTTGGCCTTCATAAGAAGAGTAGTTGAGTATAGGAGCAAAAAGGTCCTTCTGCAGTTGTACAGGGCCCTAGTGAGACCATACCTGAAGTATTGTGTGCAGTTTTGATCTCCAAATTTGAGGAAGGACATTCTTGTTATTGAGGGAGTGCAGCGTAGGTTCACAAGGTTAATTCCCAGGATGGCGGGACTGTCATATGCTGAGAGAATGGAGTGGCTGAGCTTGTATACTCTGGAGTTTAGGAGGATGAGAGGGGATCTTATTGAAACATATAAGAATATTAAGGGTTTGGACAAGCTAAAGGCAAGAAACATGTTCCTGATGTTGGGGGAGTCCAGAACCAGCGGCCACCGTTTCAGAATAAGGGGTAAGCCATTTAGAACGGAGACGATTAAAAACTTTTTCTCACAGAGAATTGTGAGTCTGTGGAATTCTTTGCCTCAGAGGGTGGTGGAGGCCAGTTCTCTGGATACCGTGAAGAGAGGGGTAGATAGGGCTCTTAAAGATAGCGGAGTGAGGGGATATGGGGAAAGGCAGGAATGGGGTACTGATTGGAAATGATCAGCCATAATCACATTGAATGGCGGTGATGGCTCGAAGCACCAAATGGTCTACTCCTGCACCTATTGTTTATCGTCTATTGTCTATTGCCATGGCACCGTGAAAACAGGATATAAAGCTTGTAAACAGTTGGAAACCTCTGAAGGGTTTATTTAGGATGTGGGAAGATTTGGAGGACAGAAGGCCTCCACAGAGCTGAGTTGGAGACTGAGGTGAAAGGTGCAGGGGGAGAAAAGGGAGATTGGAGGGAACATAGTGAGGCTCTGTGGGACAGAAGTCATGAAGAGGTGCCGAAGGAGGAATGGGGCTTGGAGAAAGCCTAGTAGAGTTGAGGTTGCATGGTGTGATTCAGAGATGAGGGCAATGCCACCTTTGGGTGAGACAGATAAAAGCGTGTGATGGAGGCTGAGCTAAGGAGCAAGGTTGCCACCTGTCAGCCAGATTCAATGCAGCCATCCAAATCCGTGACTTCTACCGTTGAGAAGGACAACGGAGCATTACCAAACAACACGACCAAAAGGTTGGTTAAAGAGGATATCTTTTAAAGAAATTAGGGTGAATTCAAATGCCTGCAGTCTTTGACCGCTGAAAGCATAGTGTCCATTGTGACCATGGTGTTCGATGGTGCAGTGATTCAATGTTGGATTTCCTGAAAGGTGGATGCAAAAGAATGGAGAGACAGGAGGAACCAATAATGAGGAAAGATATGAAAATATAGAGAAGACTTTAAACTTCAGGAAGGGTGTCAGGGGTTATGGGGAGAAGGCAGGAGAAATGTGTTGGGAGGGATAGATTAGACATGATTGAATGGCGGAGTAGACTTGATTGGCTGAATGGCTTAATTCTACTCCTAATACTTATGATCTTATGAGGGACAAGCAGACAGACACACACATGGACACACACACACTTCTCAAATACTAGGTAGACAAAAGTGCTGGAAAAACATGGCGGGTGAGGCAGTATCTATGGAACGAAGGAAATAGGCAATGTTTCTGGCCAAAACCATTCTTCAGACTGATGTGAGGGTGGGGGGGGGGGGGGGGGGGGGGAGGAGGGGGGACAGAAAGAAGAAAGGAAGAGGTGGAGCCAGTGGGCTGAGGAAGAGCTGAGAAGGGGAGGAGAAAGCAAGGACTACTTGAAATTAGAGAAGTCAATGTTCATACCACTGGGGTGCAAATTGCCCAAGTGAAATATAAGGTGTTGCTCCTCCGATTTACGGTGGTCCTCACTCTGGCCATGGTGGAGGCCAAGGACCGAAAGGTCGGATTCAGAATGGGAGGGGGAGTTGAAGTGCTGAGCCATCGGGAGATCAGGTTGGTTATTGTGATCCGAGCTGAGGTGTTTGGCGAAGCGATCGCCAAGCCTACGCTGGGAGTCACCGATGTAGAGCAGCCCACAACTAGAGCAGTAGATGCAATAGATGAGGTTGGAGGAGGTGCAGGTAAACCTCTGCCGCACCTGGAAAGACTGCTTGGGTCCTTGAATGGAGTTAAGGGGGGAGGTAAAGCGACAAGTGTAGCCCGAAGCATGCCTATTTCCTTCGCTCCATAGATGCTGCCTCACACGCTGAGTTTCTCCAGCACTTTTGTCTACCTTCGATTTTCCAGCATCTGCAGTTCCTTCTTAAGCAACTTCTCAAATACTATGTAAGTTGTTAATTTGTTTCTTTTTTTATTTTGAGCACACGTTCCTGTTTTCCGATATTGCAGACAACACTGAAGAGCCACAGAATGTCAGCAGAAGTCCCACGTGCTCTGAGTCATATTCACCATCTGTTGCAAACACCACCTCAGCTGCAGCAGGCCCCAAGGGATTGGAATGAAAGCCGAAGGGATCAGCTTTGAAAGAGGATTCACTGCAGTTTAAAAATCAGACCCCACACAGATCTATAGATAAGACGCCGTGTGAGATTCCAGCACCAATCCAGGTCCAAGGTGGGCCAGTGAAAGTGTTTCCATCTCTCACGGACATGCAGAGACTCACACATCTACTCCTTCCCTTGGAAAGTGATGATGGAGACAGCAGGAAGTAAGCAGGACCTGCCATCTATCACAGGAGAGGCAATGGAAACAGTTAAAGATAAATAGATGAACATAATACAAATTAATCTAACCAAATGAGTATCACTGGGACAAAGCAAAAACAGCAAAACATTAGAGTGGGGCACAAAATAGGCGATAAGAAATGAAAATTGGTTAATCGGCAGCAGGTCAGGCAGCATCTGTGCAGAGAGAAAACATTTCAGGACAGTGGGGTTTCAACAGAAAATAAGCTGTTGGTTTCATTTCACATGATGTTGTTAAAGAAGGAACTGCAGATGCTGGAGAATCAAGGGTTACACAAACAGCTGGAGAAACTCAGCGGGTGCAGCAGCATCTAAGGAGCGAAGGAGATAGGCGACGTTTCGGGTCGAGACCCTTCTTCAGACATTTCACATGATGTTTGGCTAGAGATTTGTTTTAAACTGGTACAGAATACAATATCAAAATTGAAAGGAAATTAAAAACTGGAGATGCTGGAATTATGAAATAAAAACATAAAAACGCAAGGAATACTTGTCTGGTCAAGTTGCATCTGTGGAGAGACAAACAGGGTTAATATTTCAGGTCAAATGTACCTCCATGAGAACTCAAACCTGCTGAGTATTTCCACTACTTTCTGTTTTTTATCAAAGTTCAAAGGACAGAGATGGTCAATATCACGTCAAGGGGATTCCAGAACCAAGGGCCACAGTTTAAGAATAAAGGGTAATCCATTTATAATGGAGATGAGGAGAAACGTTTTCACACAGAGAGTTGTGAGAGTGGAATTCTGTGCCTCAGAGGGCAGTGAAGGCTGGCTCTCTGGATGCTTTCAAGAGAGAGCTAGATAGAGCTCTTAAAGATAGTGGAGTCAAGGGATATGGGGAGAAGGCAGGAATGGGGTACTGATTGTGGATGATCAGCCATGATCACATTGAATGGCGGTGCTGGCTCGAAGGGCCAAATGGCCTACTCCTGCACCTATTGTCTAATGTCTAAGCAGAAGACATAGTAAGACAAGAGAACTAGAATACCAGTTGACCTTTATGATAGAGGGTTGGGCATGGAGGTCACGTAATCCCTCAACGTAACTCCTCATAAAATAAAGATCAAACTTCAAACTGGTAAGTTCTCATTTAATCTTACTAATTTACTTCAGAGTCACGTGAGTGACTACGTGAACTTTTAAAGCTCTGTGATTTCATGCCATGGAAAACGAGTCCATGCCCACACACTGCCATAACTGACCAATGGAGGAAATATGTTAACGTATTTAGACATGAATCGGCCATTCAAACACAATGATACATTTATTAACAAATAATAATAACCCCTAATATTCGGGGTAAAATCATAATACAGAACTTAAAATCGAGTCTGCAAATATCCCAGGTCTGGCAACGGGTTTATTATAAAATCATTGAAATGTTCTTTCGCTAGACCATCCTGCCGTTTCAAGGATGTGGTCCATGGGAACTTCTAACATTCTCGCTGCCGATGTAACTGCAGGCCTGGTGGAATGAGATTTAAAAACATCAGTGTCCACTCCTGCCGCACCCAATACCTGTCCAAGCCATCTCGAAATGGTCTGCACGGACACCCTTTTATGAGGACGTTTATGACTGATTAATAATGCCATTTCCGTGACTCTTAGGCTTTTGGTGACCTCTAAATAATGCAATAGATGGGTCACTATGCACAGACGGAGATCTATGGGGTATGCTAGGAACTCCAATTTGAGGCCAGACGACCCAGGCCTGTTCTGTTTAACTAATTCAAAAATATAGAACATTATTTTGTTCTTGGATATTGCCATAGTGTCCAGTGTTAATTTGTGCAGTGACTGGACCCGTTGTGCCAATACTAGTGCCATCAGCATTACCATTTTATATGTTAGTTTTGCCAGAGTCAGGGACGTTGCTGTTGCACAACCCCTGAGCAGCATTAAGTCAACACCAATATCCCAGGTCTGGGAGTAACTAGCCTTGGGGGGGATTAGTGTTAAAAATACCCTTCATTAGTTTTGATACTAGAGGGTTAGATCTAACAGCGTGGTGTCCTAATCCCCGTCCCAAGTAAGATGATAGGGCACTTCTTGCACAGTTGATGGCACTGTAGCTCAAGCCTTCGTCAAAGTGTAGGCTGGCCAAGAATTATAGCACATTCGTTACAGTAGTCGTTTTGTATGTGATGTTCGCCCTGGTACAGAATATCTCCCATTTCCTTATATATGAAAGGTATTGTTTTCTGGTGGACTCTCTGCAAGCCGCCGTGATAATGTTCATGGTTCGGTTCAACAGTCCAAATTACCGGAATGGTCTTTTTAGATCCTGCAAATCAACAGATTTATCCTGTCATGGCACGGGTGACTCTCGCCTGTCACAGGATGAACCAATAAATTTGGGAGCTTGGAGATGGGCATACATGGTTCCGAGACCATGTCGAGAACCACAGGAAACCATGGCTGAGTAGGCCAGTCGGGTACTACCAAAATACCCAACGCGAAGTCTTGTTGGATTATCTGCAAGACCCGACTGATGAGGCAGAAGGGGAGAAATGCATAGAAAAACAATTCCCCCCCAGTGCAGAGAGAAAGCATCCATCGCCACTGCCCCAGGGTCAGGTTCCCATGCAACATACGTTGGTAACTGGTGATTAAGCCTAGATGCAATTAGATCGATATCTGGTGTTCCATACCGAGTTACAATGTCAGTAAATAATTGGTAGTCCAACATCCATTCAGTGTTGTCATTGAATTTGCATGACCTGGTGTCCGCCACTGTATTGAGCTTACCTGGAAGGTAAGTAGCTGACATCCAAATATTTATTTTGATGCACCGGTGCCAAATTGTGTTAACCAGATGTTAACATAACTTGTTAACAAGTTATTGACTTAATTCCACCCATATGATTAATATATGCCACCACGGTGGTATTATCAATTTGCAGGTGAACATGCAGATGGTGCATGTCCGAACAGTAAACCTGAAGTCCGTGGAACGCACCCAACATCGCTAGATGATTAATACCAAGTGCTTGAAGTAAAGTTAACTCATATGCATCCCATCTACCACCGCAACTAGAGATGGTATTAGTTGCACCCCTGACGTGAGCGGTGGCATCTGTTTGTAACACAACTGAAGGATTGCTGATTATAATGGGATTAGAGTAATGCCGAGCGTTCTTTATACACCATTGCAACTCCAAAACTGCTTTAGCTGGTAACTGCATTGGCCTGTCAAAATGGCCAGCATGATGTTTGAGTGCTTACACCTTTGCCCTCTGTAAATTTTGGTAGTGCAAAGGTCCAAATTGTGTGGCTGGAAAAGCAGCCACGTGCTTTCCAATCACCCTGGTTACTTGTTGAATAGATGGTTGACTAACGATAACAAGGCTGTTACATGCCTCTATTAAGTCTGTTGCTTTGTCCTTTGACAAAGTCACAGACATGTGAACAGTGTCAATTGTGAACCCAAAGTGGTCCATTGTCATAGAAGGCATTAACTTAGATGTATCTGGATGGATGATGAACCCCAGCTTTTCAAATAAGAGCTTGGTGGCTGAAACAGCCGATTTGGCTAACTCCAGAGTTTTTCCCACATTTAAGATATCATCCAGATATGCCATGACAATATTTTTCTGTTTTCGAATAAACGCCAAGGCTGGTTTTAATATTTTAGTAAATAGTCTGGGAGCTGATGTTAATCCATTAGGCAGCGCTTTGTACGGCCAGAGCTGCCCCATCCAGTTAAATTTCAGATATCTGCGGTGACCCTTCATATTGGTACCGAATAGTATGCATCTTTTAGATCGATGCAAGCCATGAAGTATCTTTTGGAAACTAATTGTTTGGCAGTAACAAAAGTGTCCATTCTGAAATGTGTATACTGCACAAAAGTATTCAGCTGTGTCAAATCAATGATGATGCAGCATCCACCATCTTTTTTCTTTTTTGTGAAAATATTAGACACAAACTCAAGAGATTCGTGTTTGGATTTCTCAATTACTCTTTTTGTATGTAACCTCAAAAGTTCTGCATGACCTTCCAATCTTTCCTGTTGTGAAAACACAAACGTTCTGCTAGGTGCATGCTGAACCGGAGGAAGGAGTTTGTGAATGAATTCAATTTTATATCCCTGGATACTATGCAGTATAAAAGGATCAGAAGTTATGGAACTCCATGCACTCCAAAACAAGTGTAACCTTCCCCCAACCTGTGAAGATGTGCCGGAAGAAACCAGACCCACCCACCTCCTTGGTTACCGGTGGAGCTGTGTTCATTTCTTCTGTCCTTGTCTCCTGGGGGGTAGAGGAGCTGGAGTGTGGGGTTGGCGCATTTTCCACAAAGGCCATACTGGGCCTTGGTCGATAAAAGATCTTTGTCCTGAATGTATGGCCTTCAAGCTTTCACCAGCTGCTGGGTATTGTGGTTTGCTGGTGGATGCGTAGGGTTGCTGCCGCCGAAGATGTGAGGTCTTGGCAGTTGACGGCGCTTTTATTAGTCCAACAGCTTTTGCCTCCTCGTCGAGGTCTTTGACCTGCTTCGGCAGGTTATCCTTGAACAGCAAGCTAGGCGGTTGCGTGCTGCTGGTCTTGCACAACCTTGCAAATTTATGGTTTAAGGCAGGTCGGATCACACTCTCTCTGAAGCAATTTATCTCAAATTGCGCGTTGCAGAAGAATGCCAGTGCATCTTGCTGTTCATCCGACATGTCCTTTCCATCAACCTATCTGGCAAATGCCGTTATACTGGAGGCCAGTAGTTTAAGGATTTTTCATATCATAATTTCCTGGGCTCTGATGCCACCACTGATGTGTCCCCAGATTGGGTTGTTCACTGCAGGATCGTTGAGGGAAACACAGTTTTCTGGTGCTAAATACTTAGCAGCTGTGTCATTCATTACCTGATCCTGCAGCTGGTTAGTGGTGAGGTAATTGATGCTTGCTGCCAGCTGTGGCTGTAACGGCTGTCCTTTTTCCGAGGGCATCGCAAATTTAGAGACCATGCCGAGCAGCTCCTGTTCTTCCTGCACCCCTAGCACGCTGGAAGTGTCTTCAGGCAAACCCCCATCTTCAGAGCCAGCCCAGTAGTGACTCCTTATGCTCCCCTCCGAGGAGAGGGAGACAATTGGCAGCCCTGTACAAGGTGCTGCCATGGGTGTCCGAGGAGACCCATGGTGACCAGACTCCGTTTGTTGAAGCATGTCACATTGGAGCAATTGCTCCATCAGCCGCTCCATGAGAGATAAATGGCCACGGTCGCTATCCGCAGGCAGTGAATCTTCCTGCCCTGACCCATCCGAGACTATGGGCTTATCCGACTTTTGAGTGGCGTTCCCGCCAGTCCGAGGTACCGCTACGGGCTGTGCCGGTGCCAAGTCGGGGGCTGCAGACTGCACGGTTAGCGTCCCAGGTGAAGTCGGCCGCTGCTGACTGCCCGCATTCCCGCGGTCCTCCGCAGTCTGCTTTGTTGCGGTACGTTTGGACTTTGTCTTTGACTTGTCCATGAGTACTTCGTTCTGTAAAAAATATATCGTACAGAACGGAAAACGACCTCAGAGTAGTAGAAGCTTACCTGCAGGTCCGTTTTAAACCTACCGCTGGAGGAGCGACGCTCCTCCCGCCTGTCGCTGCGCAATGCGTTAGACGATATGGCACGCATGTGTGCTGGTGGGGTCTTCACATAGTCGCTCACATGACTCCGAAGTAAAATGGCACGTTATTTTCCCAAACTTCTAATGTTTACCACGGGGCAGCAATGGCCCGCTAATGTTAATACTGTATGGGAAAGAAACCGATTAAACAAGTTCTGCATGATATTCCATTTATAACTTCGTTGGCAGATTTAGACTTTAAACTTTAGAGTGACAGCATGGAAACAGGCCCTTCAGCCCACTGTGTCCGCATCAGCCGGCGACCACTCCTTACACTAGCACTATCCTACACATTAGGGAGAATTTACAATGTACTGAAGCCAATTAACCTACAAACCTGTACGTCTTAGAGGTGTGGGAGGAAACTACAGAGAAAGCCCACATGACTGCAAGGAGAATGCACAAACTCCATATAGACACCACCGAGTCATGATCAAACCCGGGTCTCTGGACAGATGGTCATTCTGGATGAAATAAGATGTGGTTGAAGGAGGAGATGGTCTTAATCATTAATAGCCTTCCCGATGATTATGAGATAGGGTCAACGTGAAAGGGCAATTAAAGTGGATGGAAGCCTGTGTGGAACATGTGTACTGGCGCATAGAAGGTCTGTTACTATTGCCATGCCTATTAAGTCAAAACTGCAATAATTTGCATTCATGCGGCAGCAAGGCGTCCAAAATGCTTAACGTTGTCAATGGATTTCTGACACCAATCCACAGAAAGAGAAATTGGGTCAGAAACTTGCTCAAAGAAAAAGATTTTGAGGTGTGCCCTAAAGAAGGGAGAACACGAAGCAAGGTAAAGTGGTTTCAGGGAACGTCAGAGCTTACAACCTGGGCAGTGAAGAAGCAGGATTTAATTTGGACACAAATGGTGGAGTGATTAAATTCTGAGTTGATTAAGAATTAGAGGAGTGCAGAGAACTCAGAAGTTTGTAAAATGTGGAGATGGTTGTATAGATGGGGAGGACCGAGGATCCGAAGAGACTCAAAAACAAAGCAGAGAATTTTTTAAAGTTGTGATGCTGTTGGAGCGGGAAACATTGTTCATCAATGGCAAGGGTTTAATGTGAGTTAGGATTAGCGACTAGTGCCCTGGACGAGCACAGGTTTATGTAGTTGTTAGATGTAATGTGTGCCCTGCTAGCAGATGGCAGAAATCTCTGAGCTGCCATTCGCCTGCAGAGACTGTTACCCTCGCTAATTGCTTCATAGGTCACAATCACCTGCAAATGCAGCTCCTACCATATGGCAAGCACAGACAGCCTGTTTGCGATGCCAACTGATCTCCCTGGCATTCCTGATTTAATCCCCATCACACACAACCATTAAGACTTGTGCAGGGCTGCTGTAAAAACAAATGTCATGGCCTTCTGGTAAAAATGCTGTCAGAGGATAATGAAATTAAAACAGACAATGCTGAAAGCAGTCAGCAGATCCACCAATCTTTGGAGAGTTTAGATGCTAATATTAGCACCTTTCTGATTTTTGATTGCTAGCGGTAGAATTTCATTCTAAACCTGCAATATAATAGTAACTGTGTGATAATCCATCTCCATAATTTACCTGCCCTGACAATATCTATATTCTGTGTTTAGCATTTAGGTTAGAAATACAGCGTGGAAATAGGCCCTTCAGCCCAATGAGTCAGCACCAACCACCGATCACTCCGTATGCTAGCATTATCCTAGAAACATAGAACATAGAAACATAGAAAAATAGGTGCAGGAGTAGGCCATTCAGCCCTTCGAGCCTGCACCGCCATTCAATGTGATCATGGCTGATCATCCAACTCAGTATCCCGTACCTGCCTTCTCTCCATACCCCCTGATCCCTTTAGCCACAAGTGCCACATCTAACGCCCTCTTAAATATAGCCAATGAACTGGCCTCAACTACCTTCTGTGGCAGAGAATTCCAGAGACTCACCACTCTCTGTGTAAAGAATGTTTTCCTCATTTCGGTCCTAAAGGAATTCCCCCTTATCCTTAGACTGTGACCCCTTGTTCTGGACTCCCCCAACATCGGGAACAATCTTCCAGCATCTAGCTTGTCCAACCCCTTAAGAAATTTGTAAGTTTCTATAAGATCCCCCCTCAATCTTCTAAATTCCATCGAGTACAAGCTGAGTCTATCCAGTCTTTCCTCATATGAAATTCCTGACATCCCAGGAATCAGTCTGGTGAATCTTCTCTGTACCCCCTCTATGGCAAGAATGTCTTTCCTCAGATTTGGAGACCAAAACTGTACGCAATACTCCAGGTGTGGCCTCAGCAAAACCCTGTACATCTGCAGTAGAACCTTCCTGCTCCTATACTCAAATCCTTTTGCTATGAATGCTAACATACCATTTGCTTTCAAATCCTACACACTAGCGACAATTTACACTTTTTACCAACTCACTTAACCTACAAACCTTGTAAGTCTTTAGAATATGGGAGGAAACCAGTTGTCTCTACCAAGATACCTCATCATTTACTTTACTTTAGCAACTGTGTGGTGACCCACCTCCATAATCCCTGACAACAGCTATATTCTGTGTTTAGCATTTAGTTTAGAGATACATTGCAGAAACAGGCCCTTCAACTCAGCAAGTCCACACCGACTATCAGTCGCCCCTTCCACTAAGCAACACATTGGGGAAATTGGCAATTTTTACCAAAGTCAATTAACCTACAACCGGTACATCGTTGGAGTGTGGGCGGAAACCGGAGCACCCGGAGAAGCCCACGCGGTCACAGGGAGAGCATACAAACTCCGTACAGACAGCACCAGTAATCAGGATCATACCCAGTTCTCTGGCGCAGTAAGGCAGCAGCTCTACCACTGCACCACCATTCTACCTCTTATTATTTCACTTTTATTGTATGTAAGTTACTATTCCTTTAAGAACTCCTTTTTTACTGCTGGGTTTTATTACCCTGTCTTGATGGGTAACCTTTGAGGACCGTTTTCATAAATTGCTTTGAGGCTTGAGAAATTACTGAAATGTCGTCTTTAAAATGATAAATGAATCAATAGATCAGTTCTTGAGTAGCTTTTCCCATGGGTGGTAGATTCCAGAATATGATTTGTGATCTTCAGTGCAGAGCAGTCATTTCACTGTGTCGTAAGGAAGTATTTTGTCCCCCAAAGGTCGCTAGACATCTGTAACCTACGCCTTCAAACACAGTGCTGTTATAAAACTGCAGCTCATGAAGCTCTGGAATGTCTGGATTCAATGAGAAAAAGAGCAAAGCCGGTTGCTGGAATAAGGGAGGGGGGGGGGCAATCAGTCAAGGTGGAAATAGATAACAGATCAGCCTCGAGGGGTGGAGTTGCCTAAGCTGGGTCACGGAGGTATACATTTGTGTTGGGTCATGGTAAACCTGAAAATTGGGCTGCAGAAAATTGGCCTACCACACATTGCCTGCCCACTCTGTTTTCATTGATGGGAATCAGACTGGAGAAGGTGCTACTGCATGTATCAGAAGTGGGGACCCAGGATCCTTTTGGAGGAGAGAATACATTTCTTGTTGCCTTTGCAGGATCCCAAGCGTCAGCCTACTTGGTTGCAATCAAAAACTAAGGGACCAACGGTAGCAGAACAACAAGGTCAAATATTCACTTTCAGATCATTCAGGTTTTTCCAGAAAATGTAATGGTCATAGGAGAACTAGATCATCCAGCCTGCTTGCCTGGTCAACTTTACAGTAAAGGTAACTTGACCAAGTTACTAACGGCAAGAATGGAGTAGAAGCACTTGAAATAGATTAAATAAGTCAAATCATTGAAATCAAGTCCTATAGCTCTCACCATTGATCATGGTAAAACAATCTGGTCACTAGGTGCAGCAAATTGGTATTGCAGCACCTAATACAAGTGTAGCACAAACTTCTCAACTATAATCAACCATGAACTTGTTCGCTTCAAGTAATGTTCAAACATGATCAGGTTTACAGAACTACAATGTACATGACTCAAGAAAAAGAGGAAAATGTACCCAGTTTGGCCCTATATCTGATTGCTGGTTACCATTATGTGTGGATGTTTGGAGCTATGTGTCAACTTTGGTAATGCAAGTATCACAACATGTGAAAATTCTATCTGTCCCCTTTGTTATGATGGATGAGTCTGGCCACGTTGCCTCAGAATAGCAGCACGATGGTGCAAAGGTAGAGTTGCTGCCTTACAGCGCCAGAGACCCAGGTTCTATCCTGACTACAGGTGCTGTCTGTATGGAGTTTGTCCGTTCTGCCCGTGATTGGAGTGGGTTTTCTCTGGGTGCTCCTCCCACACTCCAAAGACGTATAGGTCTGTTGGTTAATTGGGTTGGTAAAATTGTAAATTGTCCCTAGTGTGTAGGATAGTGTGAGTGTGCGGGGATCGTGGGTCAGCGCAGACTCAGTTGGCCAAAGGATCTGTTTCCACACTGCATCTCTAAATTAAACAAAGCTAATGTTTCTTTTCGTTAGACTACTCCACATCTCTTCTCCTGTATACAACACTGGATCCTGAAGGTCACGCTTTGTTACAAATCCATCAGAAAGTGGTCTGTATTAGATGTCATCACAGCCCTGCAGGATAAGGAAATGGTGGATCTAGGAGGGTAGTTTCCAAAGCAGACTGTTAAGATCTGGTGGCAGGATGCCTCTTAATCATAGCTTTCAAACAAGTATCAAGACCTAGTTTAGTTGGTGTTGGATAAGCCCCTTACCATCAGATCGCTCATATATATCAGCAAAATGACCTTGCAGAATGCTGCCCTAAAGCTGGCTGTCATAGAAATGAGATCATTGGCCGTCTGCTGAGTCAGTGCAGCTTTGACAATAGGGTCTGGTAAAATGTATCAAGATATATGATGAGGGGCATCCCAAACAACTATATGAGACAGGACACGCAGTGAAACAAATGGTAATTGCTGCTAGAGGGAGGCGTTCTGGTCTGTGTGAGACTCATGTTTCCTTAAGCGAGGTGTTGTCTACAGCCAAGTCATACAGTCAGAGTCATAGTGATACAGTGTGGAAACAGGCCTTTATGTCCAACTTGCCCACACCGGCCAACATGTCCCAGCTACACTGATCCTACCTGCTTGTGTTTGGTCCATATCCTTCGAACTTGTCCTATCCATGTCCTAACTGTTTCTTAAATGTTGTGATAGGCCCAGACTCAACTACCTCCTCTGGCAGCTTGTTCCACACACCCACCACCCATTGTGTGAAAACGTCAATCCCCTCAGATTCCTATTAAATCTTTTCCCCTTCACCTTGAACCTATGTCCTCTGGTCCTTGATTTCCCTACTCTGGGCAAGAGATTCTGTGCATCTACCAGATCTATTCTTCTCCAGTGCTGCAAACTGACATGGCCTGAGG
This sequence comes from Raja brachyura, assembly GCA_963514005.1. The sequence continues at coordinate 63,800,631 of OY740782.1, forward strand.
TCTAGGACCATGTGCAGAAGGATGGACTGCAGCTGGGTGCAACCACTGCAAAAGCTTTATAGTGAAGGGCCACAGTTTTGACCCCTCTGCCTCTGCACACAAACTAGTTGAAATCTGTACTAAAACCTGGTGAACTATTTGCTTCAAAGTTGTACAAGAATCATAAAAGTTGACATGTAATGTTAAGTAGCTCGAAGTACAAGATTTTACATGAAAATGGTGAGTTGAACCATTTTTACTGCATACTTTAAAATGTTCATGAATAATATATATTCAGAAATACTACTTCAAAAAATCATGCCTTTCTGAATATTAGCATCAATTAACAGTTTAGTGTATTACTGTCAAGTATACCGGGATACAGTGAAAGGCTCTGGTTTGCATCCTACCCAGTTGAATCATGCCATGTACAATCATACACAAGTAAAAGATTGGAGTGATTATAGTGGATAAAAGACGACCCTCTTTTGGGACAGTACACAAAGAGTCCCCACACCCAGGTACCATTTTGCATCTATCAAGTCTCATGTCTCTAAAAATATAATGTGTGATCTTGACCATATTTTCTCATTTATGACCCGGTGTCCAGACGACACTGGGTGAATATGGGGATATAGATGGGGCAATGCTCAGGGTTCCTTCTCGGCAGCTGTTGTAGGCTGCACTCAATGTGCTCGCACACCCAGCTACTGTAGGCCACGTCATGCCCAGTGACCCTTCAACCGCCACGACGCTTCCGTGCGCTGAAATCACTATGGTCGGTTTCAGGAACAGTATAAATGTTCCCAAAATGACAGCAAGACTTTAGGCTGCTTTCTGTGAGATGAGGGAGCATTGCATGTAAGTACAGGTCTTGCACAAGGACAAGAGGTATAGGGTTAATTTTACTTATTAGGGAGACGTGGAATATGAGAGCAAGGTGATTTTACTAGAATACAAAATAAAGGCTGTTCGAACTACTCTCTAGCAGGAGAGTAGTTTGAATAGTTCTGGTTATGAGAAGGATAGATTAACCCTTGAGGTGAAACCAAGATGTACAAGGATGTTGTCAGGATTGGAGAGCTTTAGCAATGAGAAAAAATGAATAGTTGATTGGTGTTGATTTCCATGGAACAGAGAAAGCAAAAGGGCATTTGTGCTATACAAATGGTGTAGGGTGGTACAGTGGCGCAGTGGTAGAGCCTCTGCCCTATAACAACTGTTTCAATATGCCTATGGATGCTGTATGTACGGAGTGTTTACTTTCTCGCTGTGACCGCATGGGTTATCTTCGGGTGGTCTGGTTTCCTCCCACACGACATAACTGTTGTAGGTTAATTGGATTCGGTAAAAATTGCAAATTGCCCCTAATGTGTGTACGAGGTGATTGCTGGTCGGTGTAGACGTGCTGAGTTGAAGGGCTTGTTTCCTCGCTGTATCTCTAAAGTAAATTAAATGATGAGGTGTTTTGGCAGAGACAACAGGATGGATATAATTACCTTACAACTTGTTAATAGCCATGGGAGCTCTGCTTCCATGCTCTCTAATTTTAGTAACCAGCAGCATGGATTAAAAGTAATTGACCGATAGATTCGTGGAAGTTGAGGAGAATTTCAAATGCACACTTGGAGAGGTAGACATTGGAATTTAAGGTATAAACCTATCAGACATAAACAAGTGATTAGACATGCACCTGATTTGCCTTAACCAACAAAGCTATGACCCAGAAATGGAAAATAGGGTCAGCATGGATAGCTCTGGATGGTCCAGAGCTGAATATACTTTACTATGCTGTACATTTCTATAATTCCAAATGTTGTGCAACATTCCTCAATCATTATTGAAGTAGAAATCTATTTATCTTAGGTTTATCAATACCTCCATAATTACAGGCAAGGAAGCTTCAACCCATAAAAACCAAAGGATATGATTGGAATGTACTTAATCATGCACTGTAATAATTTAAAAAGCATAAAGATTGAAACACAGAAGAAACTAAGCAGCTGAGAGCTCGATTTTTTAAAAATTAAGCAGCTGCATAACTTTGCATCTCTTCAGTTCATACCTTCCTACTAATCCTGTTAAATAATGTTTAAACATTGAGTACTTCCGGAAGTGGCGGCGCTGCCCAAGCAGCTGCGGCTCACCAGCAGTCCGTCTGTCTTTTCATTTTTTTTGTTTTCTTTTGGCCTGTTGTTTAGTTTATTTCGGTTATTTTAGTTGTGTATGTGTGGGAGGGGTGGGAGAAACTGTCTTTAGTCTCCTCCTCCTTCTTGTCGCATCTTTTCTTGTCGTATCCCCCTTCTCCGTCTCCATCTGCGCTGAGACCTATCGCGGAGCTGGCGGCCTCCAACTGGGATAATCAGAACCAGGACTTACCAACTTCGGGGCTGTGATGGCGTTGCAGCAGTGGCATTGCGGCAGCGGCGACCCGACTTCGGAGCCTCAGAGGCTCGGCTGCGGGCCCAGTGGACAACAACGTCGGGAGCTCACAGGTCCCAGGTTGGCGACCAGTTTTCTGGAGCTCCCACAACGACAGCTTCGTCCGCTGGACTGGAGGGTGGCAGCTTCGGCAGCTTCGGCCGCCCCGTGCCGCGGAGTTTGAACCAGCCCATTCGCGGAGCTCGGATGTGGCCGCTGGACCTACCATCACCCGGCGGGGGGCCCAACACTGGAAGCCTGGATCGTGTCAACGCAGAGGGAGACGAGGAGGGAAGAAACAAGGACTTTATGACTTTTGCCTTCCATCACAGTGAGGAGGTGCCTGGTAAACTCACTGTGGTGGATGTTAAACAGTGTTAAGTGTCTGTTTTGTTATTTTCTTCTATGTTATGACTGCAAGGTATACAATTTTGTTCAGACTGAAATGTCTGAATGACAATAAAGGACACTTTACTTTACTTTACTGATGACATCAGTGGAGGACACTGCTGGAGCAGAGGTGCTGAGCTTGATCTTGGGAGACAGCTAAATTGGCAGAAGCGAAGATGAAGCTGAAACCTTCTTGTCTCTGTGATTATATCTCTATTGACGTTAATTCAGCCTCTTTGCACACTTAGCAAGCACTCTGAGCCAGTTTCACAGCGATGGGCATTGGTCTTCGGTGCTTAAATGAATATTTGCTACAAATAATTAATCAGAATATAGAAAGTAAAGGGCTGAAATGGTTGCCTAGTTTAATGTTAATTAGTTTATCAATTTCATTCTGAAAAAGCACCTTTGTGTAGACTAAAATGGCTGATGTTTCTACCTTATCTATGGATTCTTGGCCAATATACTTAGTTAAGGGGTTATTATATGTTTTTAAAAATGTATTAAACTAATGCACTAATCTTCAGGGACAGGGAGACATGATGACTGGTGGCAGGTTTCTGCAGATGAAGCTCTCGCATGCCTCCCTCACACAATCTTCAGGCAGAACAAAGAGCAACCTTAAATAGACCTGCCAGGTTCCCAACCACAAGTCACTTGAAAGACAACTTGATACTTGAAACAGACCGATGTCCTGGTTGGAAGAGACAAGGCAGGCATGTCTGGTTAAACCTCCATTACCAGAGTGTGTATCGCACCCACCTACACAAACCACCATTAAAATGCTCTGTTCATTGATGGGTTAGTCGATTCTATGGAATTAACGTTTAAGGTCGATAAGCTTGCATTTGAACTCTGTGATAGATTTCTAATGAAAGATTATCAACCCGAAGTTAGGTTTCTTTCTTTGTAGATATTGGATAACATGGTTGATATCTCTAGCAATGTCTTGTGAAATTAAAGAATAGTCATCTTTATATCTACCTGACTTAAGTACAAAAGGGCAGAAGTTGCATTACAGCTGTACAGAGCCCTGGTTAAGCCACATCTGAAGAACTGTGAACAATTTGGGGCACTACACTTCTCGAACAATATATTGGCTTGGGAGGAGTCCAATGCAAATTTTCGATAATGATATCTGGACTATGTGGATTAAATTAGAAATAAATATTTCACAAATGAGGATTATATTGCCTGAAACAAAGGAGGCCCAAGGATGATTTGTTTGAAAATGTTAAGATGCTGTGGAAAGATTCATAGAACATAAACTATTTTCTCTGGTTGATATGTGTAAGCATAGTCTAGAAAATAAATAGTTACGCGACCCACGAGTTTGAAGAACAAATACACAAGCGAATATAAAGATAAATGGGGTTGAAATTGAACGAGTTCATGAAAATAAATTTCTTGGGGTTATAATGAATTATAGAATCAGCTGGAAATCACACATTAAACATGTACAATCTAAACTGTCAAAAACCATTTCTGTATTACACAAAGTCAAGCAGGTTCTGGATCACAAATCACTCCGCATTCTCTATTGTTCACTAATCTTACCCTACTTAAATTACTGTGCAGAAGTCTGGGGCAATAACTATAAAAGTTCACTACATTCATTAACTATTCTGCAAAAAAGAGCAATACGCATTATTCACAATGTCAGGTATCTGGATCACACTAATTCATTATTCTTACAGTCAAAACTATTAAAATTAGCAGATTTGGTTGCATTTAAAACCGCACAGATAATGTTTAGGGCCAAAAGTAAAAACGTACCTGGAAATATACAACAATTATTCAATGAGCGAGTGGGGGGTTATAATTTAAGAAGAATATTCAATTTTAAGGTACAAAGAGTCTGCACGACCGGAAAAACCTTTTGTATTTCGGTCTGTGGAGTGGGATTGTGGAACAGTTTGAATGTGGAGTTAAAGCAATGTCCAAACATGAACCAGTTCAAAATGACATACAAAAAACTTTTTTTCACAAGGTACGAGGGTGAAGGGGATGGTTGACAAACAGGGGTTAATGTTTATTTATTTATTTTATTTATTATTTATTTATGTTTTTGGTTATTTCATACATATTACTTGTATGTGTTTATCAGTTGTATGTATATATATATATATGTCCGTATGCATCTCTAAAAATTGCCTGGGGTATGTCTACGGTTAAATTGTATCTCAAATGAATAATTAGCTATTATAGATTATATATTGTATATTATGTTACATATTACTTTAATATTGATACATTATCATTATTATTATTATTATGTTATTAATAATGGTGATAATTATTATTATTAATTAATTATTAAAAATGGAAGAAGGGTTTAGGGAGAAGGAGTGAGATTAAATAAGTTATTCTTCTTCTCACTCCTTTTCGAGCTTGTAAAGAGAAAGTGTTGGACATTTAAATTTAGCTTTATGCTTTTCATTGCTTTGAAAATATTGCCTGGAATGTCCAATTGTTTGACTATTTCGATTTTGTTGTTGTTATTTATTTCTATTTATGTCTTTACTTGTTCGGAACAAACAAATAAACACATAAATAAATAAATAAATAAATAAAAAGCTGGCCTTTCGAGTATAACAATAAAAACGCACAAAGTACTGGAGCAACTCAATACGTCAGGCAGCATCCCTGGAGAACATGGTGATGTTTTGGGTTGGGACCCTTCTTCAGACTGATTATGAGGAGGAGGGGGAGAAAACTGGAAGAGAGGTAGGGTCAGGGCAAACCCAGGCAGGTTGATACAGGTGATGGCCGTTTTTGAGAGTCAGACGATTGGACACCGCCATTGATAAAATATAAGGATGCATCTGGTGTTCCCGATGTGGCATCCTTTACATCGGCGTGAGCAAGCACAGACTTGACAACTGATCACTGAACACTTGCATTTAATATCTTGCCACGTCTGTCCTGCCCCCACCCTTCCATGTTCCCCCTCTCCTCCCCACCACAATCAGTCTGAAGAAGAGCCCTGACCCAAATGTCACCTATCCATGTTGTTCATAGATGCTGCCTGACCCACTGAATTGTTCTGTCTAATTTTGTAAACCAGCAGCTGCAGTTCTTTATTTCTCCATCTTTTGAGTGTAATTTTGGAAGATTCCTCCAGCCAGACAATGGAAAATAGACAATAGGTGCAATAGTAGGCCATTTGGCCGTTTGCGCCAACTGGGATCATGGCTGATCATCCAAAATCAGTACCCCGTTCCTGCCTTCTCTCCATATCCCTTGACTCTGCTATCTTTAAGCATCCTGAGAATCGGCATCCACTGCCTACGGAGGCAGAGAATTCACAGATTCACAACTCTGGGTGAAAACATTTTTCCTCATCACCGTCTAAATGACCTACCCCTTATTCTTAAACTGTGGACCCTGGTTCTACACTCCTCCAACATTAGGAACATGTTTCCTGCATCTAGCATGTCAAATCCTTTAGTAATCTTATGTTTCAAAAGATCCCCTCTCATCCTTATAAATTCAGGGTATACATGCCCAGTTGCTCCATTCTTTCAATATATGACAGTCCAGCCATCCCGGGAATTGACCTCATGAATCTACGCTGCACTCCCTCAATAGCAAGAATGTCCTTCCTCATATTGGGAGACCAAAACTGCACACAATACTCCAGGTGTGTCCCACCAGGGCCCTGTACAACTGCAGAAGGACCTATTTGCTCCTATATTCAATTCCTCTTGTTATAAAGGCCAACATGCCATTAGCATTCTTCACTGCTTGCTGTACCTGCATGCTTACTTTCAGTGACTGATGTACAAGGATACACAGATCTTGTTGTACTTCTCCTTTTCCTAATTTGACACCATTCAGATAATAATCTGCCTTCTTGTTCTTGACACCAAAGTGGATAACCTCACAGTTATCCACATTAAACAGCATCTGCCATGCAACTGCCCACTCCCCCAACCTGTCCAAGTCACCTTGCATCCTCATAGCACCCCCCTCACAGTTCACACAGCCACCTAGCTTTGTGTTATCTGCAAATTTGCTAATGTTACTTTTAATCCCTTCATCTAAATCATTAATGCATATTGTAAATAGCTGCAGTCCCACTAGTCACTGCCTGCCATTATGAAAGGGACCCGTTAATCCCTACTCTTTGTTTCCAGTCAGCCAACCAATTGTCTATCCATGTCAGTACCCAACTCCCAATACCATGTGCTCTAATTTTGCCCAATAATCTATGTGGGACCTTTCTGAAAGTCCAGATACACTACATCCACAGGCTCTCCCTTGCCCATTTTCCTAGTTACATCCTCAAAAAATTCCAGAAGATTAGTCAAGCATGATTTCCCCTTCATAAATCCATGCTGACTCAGACCGATCCTGTTATTGCTATCCAAATGTGCCGCTATGTCATCTTTTATAATTGACTCCAGCATCTTCCCCACCACTGATGTCAGGCAAACTGGTCTATAATTCCCTGTTTTCTCTCTCCCTCCTTTCTTGAAAAGTGGGATAACATTAGCTACCCTCCAATCTACAGGAACTGATCCTGAATCTATAGAACGTTTCGACCTGAAACGTTGCCTATTTCCTTCGCTCCATAGATGCTGCCTCACCTGCCGAGTTTCTCCAGCATTTTTGTCTACTTTTGATTTTCCAGCATCTGCAGTTCCTTCATAAACAATGAATCTGTAGAATATTGGTCAGTATTTAGAATGCTCTTCTACAAGTGGCATTTGACACCAGGTCTATTATTACAATTTAATCAGACATGAATAGGTTTATTAGTTGTGGTTTTTAGAAGTGTAAAGGTGGGTGCATGGAACTGGTCAGATCAGCGGTGATCTTACTGAACTGCAGAAGCAAAATAGCCTCTCCTGGTCCTCCATTTCCATTCCTGTGGAACCAAAACAGTTGAATGTAGCCTAAGAGTCTTCTAGGAAGGACAAGCAATCATCAATAACCATTTATCTGTAAACTGTGCATGGCTCTATTTCTGCAGACTAGTTAGCACATAAAAGCTTTTCACTGTACCTTGGTGCACGTGCCAATAAACTAAATTAAACCAATCCTTGGTAAGTAAAGTACAACATTCATATATTGGGTGCAGGATACATCATTATGGACTGTAACCAAGAAAGGTTTATGGAAGTGTTACAGAAACATAGATAAATGCAATAGAAATGCAGTAATCTGTGAGCTGTGAGGAATGATTAGGGAGGCTGAAACAGAGGGTGGCAGGCTTAAGAGAGATATACCATGTTATGGAGATAACCCAGGTTCAACTGTAGCTGTAACCTGGAGTCGTAGATTTGTCACACCCAGAGAACAATCGCAATACTCTCCTAAATTGCACCCTCCATAAACCTGGGCTCATCAGAACTTCGAGTGCCTCTATCTTAACTCAGACCAAAGCCCATGCAGCCATTGCAGTAGAAGGGTGTGAAGAGGGTCTCGACACGAAACATCACCCATTCCTTCTCGGGAGATGCTGCCTGTCCCGCTGAGTTACTCCAACATTTTGTGTCTATCTTTGGTTTAAACCAGCACCTGCAGTTTCTTCCTACCCATGCAATCATTTGTTTCCTCACCTACTTTGGCTTACAATTTGGTTTGCACATTTTGAACATTTGATCCTTGATTTAAAGTTTCTCCATACCTCATTTCTTCCTCAAATCTATTGTCTTCTGAGATCTCTGTCCTCTAATGGTAGATCTTTGTCCTCTAATGAGGTACAGGACTTTCCACAATGAACCTCTCTGCCTTTCTGTGTTTCTCTCACACTTTCTCTTTCCTCCTTTTAGATTTCCCATCAAATAGATCTCTTTTAATTATTTGTTTCCTCTAAAGTCTCCCTCTAATCTCAAATAATGTTTGTAAGTGTGCCTTGCTGCATGTTGCAGTATTAAAGATGCAGTGTTAATGTAAATAGTTTAATGTAGCGTAAGCACAATGCCAAGAGTGGATTAAGATGAGAGGTAGATGTTGAGGATAGATGAGAACAACAGTCATATGATGGCGTGCTGGGAATAGATGCAAAGACATTTGTTGTAGATGAGAAAAGGGATGAGTGATCTGTGCGAAAATGAGAATAGATGGTGGGGGAAATGCTGAGAATAATTAGATTGGAATATTGGAAGCTTCGCTGTGCACAGTGTATTAGGTTCTTGTAAACTGCTAGGCAAGCAGGCTGACATATATCATTAGTGTGTCTGATCACTCAGTGGTAAAATATTGAACTGTTAGCTTTCATCTTCAGCGAATTAGTGGAGTATTCAACTAATGCAGTATATGCAACACTAGCAATTCCATACCAGGAGTTTTTGAACCTCCTGCAACATTGACTCTCGTGCTGTTTATGTAGCTCCTGCCCCAGACCTCCTACTGGGATGGATCCTGTGACCTTAGCAAGATTTCTGTGAGAGACTCCTGTTACATGAGAAAATATTGCCTCCAGATTTGCTGCAAAACCTGAATTGCCGATAAATACAATTGCAGAAGCTATTTAACTGTATTCTTGGAATAACTGTGATAAACATAAATGTAAAAATGTAAAAAATGTAATTGGGGGAAGAAATACAACATCATGCATGAACACCAAATGAGCTCCTCCCATGTCCTAGTCAGATTTTCAGTTCTAATGAAATCATGAACCTCCATGTTGGGAGTGGCTTGGGTGAATGGGTGTGTGGTAATAGTCACTATTTTGCCCAAACAAAAATAACACATTTATTGGCTGCACAGAGGCGCATTAGTATTGCTGCTGCCTTACAGCGCCAGAAACCCAGGTTCAATCCTGACTAGGGGTACTGTCTATACAAAAAAACCCACATTAAACCCACAGAGATCAATTGTTTCTCCAATTGATCACAGCACAACTTTCCACAAAGCTTTATAGAATTTGAATGTTTTGACAAATAATTGTTATTGCATTATGAAATGTATGGTTACTAATTTGCAAACTACTATACATAGTAACATGATGATTCCACTGTCACTGATATTGGGCGAGGAATTAATATTGACCTGGGAACTGGGAAAATTCCCCCAATCTTTATTGAAACGGTGTACCGTGGGACGTTTAATGAGTATGTTCAACTGCTATCGAGAGTGCAGCATTCCCCCACTATTGCAATGGAGTATCAAGCTACCTTTTTGACCTAAAGTCTTTGAAGTGGGTCTTGAGCCCACGACTTACTGAATCAATGGTGAATTACCCACTGAACCATGACTGACAACTGCCATTAGTAATCTACTTCAGCTTCACTGTTAGTTTAATGTGTCACAGTAATGTGCTCAGTTTCTCTGACTACTTTTCACAGGTATCAATCCTTCTCAAATTTCTTTTGAAACAAGACATGTATCACTCCTCAGGATACAAAAGCACAGCGCTAGCACTCAGCACAGAGTGGGAGTCAAAGCCCGTCTATAATCTCAGATGAAATCTCACAGTTTAAATATTTTTAGTACATTGTGTCTTCTGCAATCTGGTCAGGAGCTGCCTGCTGAGAAATCGGAGTCTCCTGATGATTTGTAAAGATAAAACAGTCACTAGCTCCCTTTGACTGCCATAATGACTTCTCGGTAGTGTCTGGTAAAAGGCAACTTAGCCTTGCACGCACTTTCTTTCCTTTGCGGTCAGGTGATTGAGGATAGAGCAGAACAATGACAGCACCTAGAGCTGTGTGACAATACCTTTGTGAAGCACAAACAGGCCACATTGCATGCAACTGGTTTTGCTTTGAGTGTGCAGTTGTAGATATGCAGTCATTTAAGTGATACAGACCTTAGAAACTATGAGGATAACAGCACAGAGTGAAGGGCTAATGTTTCAGACATATGTTATGTGAAAACAGCTAGACATGGTTCAGTTTCACTGTTTTTTCTCCCGTGCTCCAGATATCGCTCCAATTTTTTCTCTCTTTTGCGTGTATTTAGAGGTGGTCTGTAGAGCTGTTATGTTTGATGTATAATAATCTCTAGGAGATATCAGAAACTTCAGAACACTATTATTGACTTAAAAGAACTAACACTTGTAGTTAGTTACAAAAACTATCTAACTAAAGAACTTAACAAACTAAAACTAAAATGTATTGTAAGAACTAATACATGCATGATGATGACATTGCATATCACATGCACATGATCGTCATGAATCCATGGTCTCAGGTTGTCTCTAATAATTTTTCTGTGGCTGATTTTTTAATCTCACTTGCACTCCATCTGTCCCATGTCACTGATATCTCTCTCTATCTCTTGCTCCCCTCCACCCCATGACTGATCTCCCTCCACCCTCCCCCAGTACCATTCCTCTGATCTCTCTCTAACACTCCCTTTGTTTTATGTTCCTGATTTTGCTCCCTGGTTCCCCATGACACAATTTCCCGATCCCTTTATTCCTCGAGCTCTGCTTGGTGTTGCTGATATTTATCTCCTTTACTTCATCTCTTTGTATCCCTAATCTCCCTCCGGCTCCCCCCATTCCCTGATCTCTCTTTGGCCCCCCTTCTCCCCTGCCTCTGATTTATCTCACACATTCTTTGACCCATGTCCTTGAACTTCCTCGCGGTTATTTCACCGGCGATTATGTGATTTTTCGCGTTACTTCGAGTGCCAAATATTGATCCTTAACTGAGCAACAAGACACTTATGTTAAGTAGTGCTCCAGTATCGGGCTTTTGCAACGGGTGTTAATGCAATCACAGAAAATGTTGGAAATATCCAACACATTAGATCATACAGTCACTCTACCAATAAATCCCCATTTCCAAACATTGATTCAACTTTATGGTCGACCGTAGGAAACCAATGACCTCCAGCAACAACTTGACATCAAGCAGGCTGAGCAACCAATCACTTTTTTTTTATTCACAAATTTGAAATCGGGAAATAAAGAGCTCTGATTTGGAACTAAATTATGAAATATTTACAGAAATTGTAATATTGATGCAGGGTTAAACTAGTGGAACATGTATAGGGGACTTTGAAAGTAGAAATGCAGGAGCATGCAGCTAGTGTTGGCACCTTTTGGATATTGCTTTTAACTGCACATATTCCCTCTTCTGAAGTTGTTTATCTGATTATTTTGGTGAGCAGTTATATCCCCCCATTAAATGTGCAAGTAGATTTGACAAGCCACAGGACAGCCTTTACCCGAGACAATTCTACTTTTCCTAACATCAGTAGAAAGGGTCTCGCTGTAATGGAGGGAAATGTTGTGTTTTTCAAGGTGACCAGCAATCACCCTGCTCTTTTCTCCTCATCTCCCATCCCCAAGTCCCTTATTTCCCATTTATTCCACCCCTCCCCCCCTTTTTGCCCTCTCACCCACATTCCTTCCCTGTGGAGTGAATGAACAAATGAGGTTCTGGGTTGGGAGTTTTCTTCATTTTAATTCTCACCCTCTCCGACACCCTTTTGTGCCTTTTTCACCTCTAGCCTTTGTCACATACTCCACCCATCTGCCCTCACCTGTATCCACCTTTCACTTCCAAGGATTGTCCCACCCCATCTCTCTTTTCCACTTCCCCCGCCCCCCCCCTCCCCCCCCCCCCCCCCCCCCCGCTCTAATCAGTCTGAAGAAGGATCCCAACTCAGAATATCGTCTGTCAATTCCTTCTATCATTACTGCCTGACCTTCTGATTTAAAGAGAGAGAGAGAGCTCTTGGGGCTAAAGGAATCAAGGGATACGGGGAAAAGCAGTAATGCGGTACTGATTTCAGATGAGCAGCCACGATCATATTGAATGGCGTTGCTGTCTTGAAGGGCCGACCAGCCCACTCCTGCACCGATTTTTCTATGTTTCCATTTTTTCTATGTTTCAGCATTTTGTTTTTCTCTCAAAATCTGCAAATTCTTGACTCTCTGTATTTTTCTGCTGGTTGTTGATGTGAGGAAAATATGTTTCTCAGAAGAAACGCACTTATATTGAAATAGGTACATGTGCATTGGCATAGTTGTGTGTTCAGATATTTAAGTTAATAAATTTCCATATACTGCCATCAACGTTTTTGATGCTGATAGCAGACAGCCAAAAAAGGAATTTTCTTATCTCCCCAATCAGTCAAAAGGCATTGTACAAAAAATGCAGCTGAAAATGCTATTCAGGATGAATCAGTTGATTTAGGGGCCTGTCCCACTTGGACGACCTAATCCACGAGTTTAGAAGACCTTAATCGAGTTGAAAAAAATGTCAAGGTCCTGTTGACTTGCCGAAGTAATAGACCTCCTACGACTATGTCTACGACCTCCTACGACTATGTCTACGACCCCCCTTGACCTCAGTCTTCCATACATAAGACCAACTACGACTAGCTACGAGTGGAAAATGATCACATGATGAAATGATGTCATGTTGGCATTTTTTTTCTCGGGCCAGTTACCAACCTATGACTACCTACGACTATCTACGACTACCTACGACTACCATCACAACCTACTACGACCTACCTACGATCTATCTACGAGCAAAAAGCATCAATTTTTTCCATGCCGATCTTTTTACTCGTGGACATTTATTATCAGGCTGGAAAAAAACGTCGCGACCTACTTGAGGCCACAAGTACGTGAAGACCACTCAAGGGCATGAGGAAGAGTTACGAAGACTTCCTACGACCTCCTACGACCTCATGGCGACCATGCTGCGAGTATGAGTCAAGGGCAAACTCGGCAGAGGTCGCCAATTAGGTCATGAAAGTGGGACAGGGGCTTTACACTCTTCCAAACTCATGTCACATGAATCCCATCCTCAAAGGCTTCTAGAGACGCCATACAAAATTATTCCCAAATGCTAAAATAGAAACAATGAGTGCTTGTAATACACAACTATTTGGATAGTATCAGGTTGAGAACCAGAACTAGGAAATCTGGTGTGTTTACAATTGCAGAAAATTGCTGCTAAAAAGAAAACCGGGAATTATTGGTGGTTGGGTGGAGACCATGTGAAAATGACTGATACAGATTAATATTGCCCAGGAGATGGTAGTGAAAGCTCATAAATGGAAGCAATATGTATGGAGAAGGTGGAAATAAGTTTATGAGTGTTTAATTGTCATATATACAAAACATTTTACAATGAAATTCTTACTTGCAATAGACAATAGACAATAGGTGCAGGAGTAGGCCATTCGGCCCTTCGAGTCAGCACCACCATTCAATGTGATCATGGCTGATCATCCCCAATCAGTACCCCGTTCCTGCCTTCTCCCCATATTCCCTGACTCCGCTATTTTTAAGAGTCCTAGCTAGTTCTCTATTGAAAGCACCCAGAGAACCTGCCTCCACCGCCCTCTGAGGCAGAGAATTCTACAGACACTCTCTGTGAGAAAAAGTGTTTCCTCATCTCCGTTCTAAATGGCTTACTCCTTATTCTTAAACTGTGGCCCCAGGTTCTGGACTCCCCCAACATCAGGAACATGTTTCCTGCCTCTAGCATGTCCAAGCCCTCAACCATCGTATTTGTTTCAATGAGATTCCCTCTCATCCTGCTAAACTACAGAGTGTACAAGCCCAGCTGCTCCATTTTCTCGGCATTTGACAGTCCAGCCATCCCGGGAATTAACCTTGTAAACCTACGCTGCACTCCCTCAATAGCAAGAATGTCCTTCCTCAAATTAGGGGACCAAAATTGCACACAATACTCCAGGTGTGGTCTCATGCAGCAGCAAAGAAACATAGAAACATAGAAACATAGCAAATAGGTGCAGGAGTAGGCCAATTGGCCCTTCAAGCTAGCAGCACCATTCAATATGATCATGGGTGATCATCCAAAATCAGTAACCCGTTCCGGCTTTTTCCCAATATCCCTTGATTCCCTTTGCCCTAAAAGCTATATCTAACTCTCTCTTGAAAATCATCCAGTGAATTGGCCTCCTCTGCTTTCTGTGGCAGAGAATTCCACAGATTCACATCTATCTGGGTGAAAAAGTAATTCCTCATCTCAGTCCTAAATGGCCTACCCCTTATTCTTAAACTGTGACCCCTGGTTCTGGACTCCCCCAACACCGGGAACATTTTTTCTGCATCTACCCTGTCCAATCCTCTAAGAATTTTATATGTTTTTATAAGATCCTCTCTCATCCTTCTAAATGCCAGTGAATATAAGCCCAGTTGATCCATTCTTTCATCATATGTCAGTCCCGCCATCCCGGGAATTAACCTGGTGAACCTATGCTGCACTCACTTAAAAAGCAGTAATGTACTTCCTTAAATTAGGAGACCAAAATTGCACACAATACTCCAGCTGCAGTCTCACCAGGGCCCTGTACAACTGCAGTAAGACCTCCTTGCTTCTTAACTCAAATCCTCTCGCAATGAAGGCCAAAATGCCTTTAGCTTTCTTCACTGCCTGCTGTACCTGCATGCTTACTTTCAGTGACTGATGTACAAGCACACCCAGGTCTCGTTGCACCTCCCTTTCTAATCTGACACCATTCAGATAATAATCTGCCTTCCTGTTCTTGCCACCAAAATGGATTACCTCACATTTGTCCACATTATACTGCATCTGCCATGCTTCTGCTCAATCATCCAATCCATCCATGTCACTTTGCAGCCTCAGAGCATAACAGATCTGTAAACACAGAACTCATAGATAGCATAATAAACAAAAAAAATGTTTAATGAATTGAAAAGAAGGGGCAAGGAAAGATGTATAAATTATTAGACTGTGAGCTACTGGTCACAACAGGTGTGGAAACCTGAAAGAGAGTGCTTTCAAAGTCATGCAGAGCCAATAATGTCTGTGGAGAGAGACGCGCAGGGTTACATCAGAAATGGCCAGAGTAAACTTGGTTATCTGCAGATGTTGAATTCAGTGTTGAGCCCCAAGGGCTACAGCATGCCGAGGCAGAAGATGAGATGCTGTCCCATGAACTTGCACTGGACTTTATTGGAATAGTTGGACAAAGGGGTCCGAGTGGGATGGAGAATTAAAATAAGATAAAATGGAATGCTCTGGGTTACTTTTTAAACAGCACTTCTAGTCCCAGGCACTTAAAGCTGAGGATATGTGAGTATATTCTGAAACAGTTAGACCAGAGGGACGTCAGTGGGATTGGATAATTGGCTCAGGATACCTGTTGGCTTCAGATCAGTTACTGTATGTTCCATCAGTTTGAAGGTGGATTTGGTCTGTACTAAAGAGCTGGAAAGATGTTTAAATAAGTGATCTCTTGAGGAACATGTTGCAGTCATTATTTAAGTGATCTTTTCTCTTTTCTCGTAGTAGTGGGATGGGAAATCTTTATTGACAATGGACAATAGACAATAGGTGCAGGAGTAGGCCATTCGGCCCTTCGAGCCAGCACCGCCATTCAATGTGATCATG
Organism: Raja brachyura; assembly: GCA_963514005.1. The sequence continues at coordinate 63,816,725 of OY740782.1, forward strand.
CCTGATCATCCCCAATCAGTACCCCGTATCTGCCTTCTCCCCATATCCCCTGATTCCGCTATCTTTAAGAGCCCTATCTAGCTCTCTCTTGAAAGTATCCAGAGAACCGGCCTCCACCGCCCTCTGAAGCAGAGAATTCCACAGACTCACAACTCTCTGTGAGAAAAAGTGTTTCCTCGTCTCCGTTCTAAATGGCTTACCCCTTAATCTTAAACTGTGGCCCCTGGTTCTGGACTCCCCCAACATCGGGAATATGGTTCCTTCCTCTAGTGTGTCCAAACCCTTAACAATCTTATATGTTTCAATAAGATCCCCTCTCATCCTTCTAAACTCCAGAGTGTACAAGCCCAGCCGCTCCATTCTCTCAGCATATGACAGACCCGCCATCCCGGGGATTAACCTTGTAAACCTGCGCTGCACTCCCTCAATAGCAAGAATGTCCTTCCTCAAATCAGGGGACCAAAACTGCACACAATACTCCAGGTGTGGTCTCACTAGGGCCCTGTACAACTGCTGAAGACCTCTTTGCTCCTATATCTCCTCTTGTTATAAAGGCCAACATGCCACTCGCTTTCTTCACTGCCTGCTGTACCTGCATGCTTACTTTCATAGACTGATGAACAAGGAACTTTGTAAGGGTTTTGTCCTGACCTAGTCTGCAGTTGATTATTAATCCAAAGGAAATCTAAAGACCAACATTTGGTCTTTGAGGGCCATCTGGTGGCGAAGTCTGTCAAAGCACCCAATGTTACCAAAACAAATTGAGGCTTCCATGAAACACTGCTTACCCTGCCAAAAATTCAAAATATCCTGTTGAAAATCTATTGGCAAATGCAACACAAATGTTTACAAAGTTAATCCCAAGTTTTAACTTGGTTAAGAAATTGAAAATAATATCCACTCAAACCATTTAAGAGAAATGTCTGCAAAACAAATGATGGACTTCCATCTCCATGGCACCTTTTAATGACATTACTAACTGGTTTTCAGCCAGTTAAAAACTATTTTTCAGTGTAGTCACCATTGCCATATAGAAATATGGTAGCTAACGTGCACATAAAACTTCCACAATAGCATTGAAATATATGACAAGACAATCATTATTTTATTGGTTGAAAGTTAAATGTTGACCAGAAGTACTGATGGTTCAGTTTTCAGTTGAGCGATTGTACCTCTCTCTCCACTCTACTGGGTGCAACAATCTTGGTTTTAGTCTTAGATCTTTGGTGTGGGAATGTAACCTATAATCTTCTGTTCTGAAGGTGGATGTGCTGCCTATTAAGTTGTGGCTGACACAAAGCTGGAAGTGCAAGTCTTTAAATTAAACCAAGTGGTTACCCCTGACATGTGGTTACTTCCGGAAGTGGCGATGCTGCCCTAGCAGCTGCGGCTCACCTGCAATCCATCTGTTTTTTCTTTTTTTGTTGTCCTTGTCCTGTTATAGCTAGCTAATTTGAGTTATTAGGGTGTGTATGTGTGGGGGTGGGAGAAACATGTTTTATTCGGGGGGGACGCGACTTTTCTTGTCATATCCCCCGTCTCCGTCTGCACTGAGGCGTAATGGCGGAGCTAGCGGCCTCCAACCCGAGACCGACCCGAGGCTCCGGAGGCAGAGCCAGCCAGGACTTACCAGCGTGAGGCTGGCTGACTTTGGGGCTGTGGTGGGTTCCAGCGGCAGTGACGGCCCAACTCGGGGCTGAGGAGGTGTCCCGGTGGCAACGGCCTGACTCGGGACTGAGGTGGTGTCCCGGCGGTGACGGCGGCCTGACTCGGGGCTGAGGACGTGTCCCGGTGGTGACACCCTGACTCGGAGCTGAGGACATGTCCCGGCGGTGACGGCCTGACTCGGGACTGAGGTGGTGTCCCGGCGGTGACGGCGGCCCGACTCTGGGACTGAGGAGGTGTCCCGGTGGTGACACCCTGACTCGGGGCTGAGGAGGTGTCCCGGTGGCAACGGCCTGACTCGGGACTGAGGTGGTGTCCCGGCGGTGACGGCGGCCCAACTCGGGACTGAGGACATGTCCCGGTGGCAACGGCCCGACTCGGGGCTGAGGAGGTGTCCCGGTGGTGACACCCTGACTCGGGACTGAGGTGGTGTCCCGGTGGCAACCGCGGCCCGACTCGGGGCTGAGGAGGTGTCCCGGTGGCAACGGCCTGAATCGGGACTGAGGTAGTGTCCCGGCGGTGACGGCAGCCCAACCTTGGAGGTTCGGAAGCGGGCCCAGCAGACGACATCGTCGGGAGCTCGCAGGTCACAGGTTGGTGACCTGTTTTTCCAGAGCTCCCGTGCAACAGCTTTGTCCGCTGGACTGGAGGAAGGCAGCTTCAGCAGCTTCGACCACCCCGGCCCACGGAGTTTGAACCGGCCCGTTCGCGGAGTACGGTTGAGCCGCGGGACTTACTTACCATCACCCGGAGGTCACTACATTGGAAGCCTGGATCGCCTCGGCGCAGAGGGAGAACAAGGAGGGAAGAGCCAAAGACTTAAGACTTTTGCCTTCCATCACAGTGAGGAGGTGCCTGGTGAACTCACTGTGGTGGATGTTAATTTGTGTTTATTGTGTGTTTTGTTATTTTATTAAATGTATGACTGCAAGACAACTAAATTTCGGTCAGACCGAACGTTGGCACTTGGTTGGCACTACATTGTAAACAAAATCAGCTATTCTGTATACCGCTGTTCCTTTGTTTTAAGTAGGTATGTTACAAAACTTACCTTTACCGGCGCTGCACTTCTGCCGCTCCCTGTGTGCGCGACTTTCGCGCCTTGCAGAGGGGGGCTGGCTTAAAGTGCCGTTTTTCAACAGGCAGGACAAATTGATGAATGTCGGGCGATTTGGTTGCTGAAGAAAAATCGCTCCGACATTTCATGAATGGTGGTATTTTTAAATTACTCTAGATTATTTATTAACTAGAGTAATTTAAAAATCACCTTCAAAAGCCGTGAGTGCAGACAACCGGAAGTAGGGGAGAAAAAAAGGTAAATACTTTATTTTTATATTAAAAATTGTTTTTTCGGGAGGCATTAATAATATTTTTATGTTGCGAAATGGGGTCCCCAAAAAATGTATGAACCCCCAGTATTTTTCCCCCCGACTTCACCGCTAACCGCAACGTTCCAATCCACCGCATTCCACTAAAACCCACTCGCTAGTTGATTTAAATGGCCATTAATTTACAGGAATCAAACATTAAATTCCTTCCATTTGGCCCAGAAATTCAAGAAAATTAGATTTAAAAATCATGTTATATTGTGGATTATTGTGTGAATGTTATTTGGACACTTAGGCAATTTAAAAAAAGTTTATCTTTTTTTAAGAAATTGATAGATGTTTAGTTCTACTCATTGAATTTTGTAATTAGCTACAATTAGATAACTAACTAATTATATGCTTTAATTTCAGGTAATCCAAGTAAGATTGTTTCATATTTGTTTCAGAATGCTTCAATCTATAATAACTGAAAATTTCATTGAGTTCTCTTAATTTTTAAGAATGTTATGGACTTTTAACTTTTCCAGATCACAGCTTTTGAGTTAAGTCAATTGAAAAGCAATGGGAAGCAAGATGCTCATTTCCGAGTATGAAAATGGCCATAACTTTCTTAATACTGAAGATATGAAAGTAAATTAGGTGTCAAATTAAACTTCTTTTTATGCTTTATCTGATGGGATAAATTGCAGACTTGATTTTTAAAATCTCAAAATTCTGTAACATTGCTAGTTTAAGCGTTAGAAAAATGCACCTTGCATCTTGGTATCAATGCTCACCTTGATAGACAGCGAAATACAGTACTAACATTTTTTAATTTAGAGATACAGTGGGGAAACAAGCCCTTCGGCCCACCGAGACCAACGACTCCTGCCCACTAACACTATCCTACACACACTGAGGATAATTTACAATTACACCAAGCCAATTAACCTACAAGCCTGTACATCTTTGGAGTGTGGGAAGGAACCGGAGATCCCAGAGAAAACCGACGCAGGTCACGGGCAGATAATACCAACTCCATATCGACAAGCACCTGTAGTCGGTTCGAAACTGGGACTGGTGCTGTAAGGCGGCAACTCTATGGCTACACTATTGAGCCGCCCACTTAATGCTAAAAATTCTTAAATGTTAAAAGATATGTTACTGCAAAGGATCTTGTGTGATTATTTTTATTGTGTAAAGCTCCCCTGGTGTGTTATTTTACCACAATGTTTCACACATTATATTAAATTCCTTCTCTGGTGTTTCAGTGCAATAGAGAATTCACACCAGAGCTTTAGCCAATGTGCTAAAAATTGCATTGAAATGAAAAGGACCTTTGTATTTTGCCATAAGGTAATTAAAAAATGTTATTTATAATTCCAAAACATCATTTCACATTAAATAACGTGTTAATCAATACTGCAAATTTCAAAATTACCTTGTTGATTTCGTCTTAGATTGAGCCAAACATTCAAAAAATACCCTGGTGAGAATTTATCAAGCTGCTGGTTCCTTAGTTGTCAATGAATGTTTCATACCTCAAGGGGCAGTTTGCTTAATTTGAAATCTTGTAATAACAAGGAAACTTAATTTTGATTCTTGAATTTTTAATTTAAAGGAATAAGGAGCCCATCGACTGGGTGGGCCAGTAATATGCGGATCATACTCCACTTTTGAAAGTTCGGTATCTTAGCACCTGGCCAAAACTTATTTGAAAATTATTTATTTTGGATCTGCACATTGCTGACAATTACCTTTATCATCTATCCATAATTGCTCATCAGAAGGTGAAGGGCAGCTGCTTTCCATCTGTTGAAAGTATTACCTCAGTGCAAGGGAGAGAATTCCAGGACTTGACACAGAAACAGTAAAGGGCCAATGACTTGCTACTAAATCAGGATGGTGTGCGGAGGGGAGATGCAAGTGGTAATTTCCATATGCATGCTTCTTCTCCTTTCTCTTCACAAAAAGCTGGAGTAACTACAGGCAGTATCTCTGGAGAGAAGGAATTGGTGACGTTTTGGTCCCTTCGAGTCCCTTCGTCTGAAGAACGGTCTCAACCCGAAACGTCACCCATTCCTTCTCTCCAAAGATGCTGCCTGCCCCGTTGACTTCCTCCAGCTTTTTGTGTCTATCTGAAGTTTTAAGGTATTGGCTGAGACATCAATCAAGTGGGTTGATTTGTGCTGGATGTCGCCAAGTTTCTTGAGGATTGTTGGAACTGTAATAATCTAAGCATCTATTATAGTCCTGGCCTGTGCCTTTTGTAGACAGTAGAAAGACTTTGAGGTATCTCATCTTTATAAGTAGCAATCAAGGATACATTTCTATCAAATTGAACAGAAGAGAATATATATATATATATCAGCAATGAATGAAAATAATGACACAGATTATTGCAGTTATACAAAGAAAAATATGTCCTTTGGCTTGTTTCCAGAGGAACAGAATTGAACATCAGGAATGTTATTTTAAAGTCATACATGAAGTAAGCTAGACCTTATAGTACAAATATGAAGAGTTCTGGTCTTTTGTATCACCAAAAGGACATAGAGACCTTGGAGGAGATGCACAACAGATTTTCGAGAAAGGTATCAGAAATGATAAATTGTGTTGAACTGGATATTTTGAACAAGCTTTTTTCTACAAAAAAGAAGCAGGAGGGTGACTGGATTTATATGTATAAAATGATGGAAAGGTTTTCCACTTGATGGGGTAGACTGAAAATCCAAAATAGCCATTAAATCTGGGTTTAAAACATTATCAAAAGTAAATCTCTCACTTTTATTTTATCTCGCCTATGTGCATTGCCATGGCGATGTGATTGTCTGCTGAAATGGCTGACCAACCCTTTCAGTTCAAAGGCATAGATTGTAAACACCAGTCTGGTAATACTAGGTAAGGATGCATTGTCCTGTGATTTAGAGCGTGAATTCTGATACATCAGTTACATTAGTCTGAGGCTAGATAGTCCAATCTGGACACAGCAGGAGAATCAGAGTTAAAGATGCCTGAATTGCACCGTGTATTGTATCCAGACGATGGGTTCTCTTTCTCAGAGGCCTATCGCTGGGCAACTGAGTGACTTATCTGAAGGTGGAGTTCAGGTTTGAAAGCCAGCAGAGGTGCCCAGATGTTGGTGAGTAGTGGACTCCAGAAGGGCTCCTATTTGTTCCCCTGCCAAGCTCTGTCCCAACTGCTTCCTGAAAAAGAACTGATAGCAATAGCATCATTTAATTATTTCCATTTCCCTCCCACACTGTAAACTGTCTTCATCCTCTACCCTTAAGAGATCAGGGTGGAAATGGTTCTGCACCTTGTCTTTCTAGGCACTTGATCATCCCCCAGACCTATTAATCCTCAATGCCAGTGTCCCACAAGGTTGTGTTCTCAGTCCCCTACTGTTCGACATTACTGTTCGATTCAAATTACCATCTACAAGTTTAGAGATGACTCCATTGTGGAGGGAAGAATCATGAATAGGACTACATAGTGACAGGACAATAGCCTCTCCCTTAACAACAGCAAAATGATGGAGCTAGTTATTGGCTGCAGGAAGCATTCAAGTCCCAATCTGCATCACTGGTGCAGATGTAGAACTTGTTAGAGCTTCAGGTTCGTTGGCGTTAATATTACCAATGATTTGTCATGGACCAATGACATTAATGCGACAAGTAGGCATACTAACATATCTACTTCCTGTGGAGGCTGAGAAAATTAGGCATATCTCAAATGAGTTAGATATAACTTAGGGCTAACAGAATCATAGGATATGGGAAGAAAGCAGGAACGGGTGCTGATTTTGGATGATCAGCCATGATCATATTGAATGATGGTGCTGGCTCGAATGGCTTACTCCTGCACCTATTATCTATGTTTCCATGACTCTTTCTAACTTCTATAGATGCACCATAGAAAGCATACTGTGGGTTGCATACAGCTTGGTTTGGGAATAGCTCTACACAAGACCACAAGAAATTGCAGAGATTTGTAGTGGTAGTGCAGTGCATCACAAGCACCAAAATTGCCATTAGTGACTCCATCTACACTTCACGCTGCCTCAGAAAAGCAGCCCACATAAACAAAGACTTGCCCCACCCCAGTCATTCTTCGTCTCCCTCCTCCCGCCTGGCTGAAAGTACAGAAGTTTGAAAGTGCACCAGCAGATTCAGGAACAAGTTCCCCTCACTATCACGCTTCTGTATGGCCTTTCCATGAGCTAGTGCCACTTATTTGTTTGATTCACTACTAACCCATTGAGGACATTGGAATTTGTCTAAGGAACCAATGCACTAAATTCTGCACACTGTTTCTTCGCCGTCACTCTATCTATTCTATGTGAGTTTTAACTAATTGTATCTATGTCTGGTACATCTGATCATGCAAAACATTACTTTTCACTGGACCTTGGTATATGCAGCAATAATACACTCAAACCTAAACCTAATTAGGTTGGGGGTAGTTCCCTCCACCACGGGTACCATGTAATCCCATGCTACCTGCTCCATGGTCAGATAGACAGCGACTAAACCGTCTCTCCCATCTGGTTTGCCAGATGAGGAGGGGGCAGTGGACCCCCAGCAGGACCAAATACAAGACCTGTCAAAGGGCGGATGAGCTCCTAGTGAGCCAACGGGCATCCACACTTCAATAGAATCATAGAATCATAGAAAATAGGTGCAGAAGTAGACCATTCGGCCCTTCGAGCCTTCGAACATTCAATATGATCATGGCTGATCATCCAACTCAGTATCCTGTACCTGCCTTCTCTCCATACCCCATGATCCCTTTAGCCACAAGGGCCACATCTAACTCCCTCTTAAATATAGCCAATTAACTGGCCTCAACTACCTTCCGTGGCAGAGAATTCCACAGACTCACCACTCCCGGTGTGAAAATAGAAGTTGGGGTCACTGTCGTACGTAGCATTGTAAGGATTGCCTGTCGGAAACCAACACCACTGCGCCGCTAATGTTTTCAACGATTTTATGATAATAATAAATAAATGAATAATAACAAACCTAAATAGCAGCTCTGCCTTAGCTGCTAAGATCTTTGACTCTGAAATTCGCTCCCTAAATCTCTCCTTTCTTTAGGATTGTCTTTTAAACCCACCTCTTTGACCAGAACATTTGGCTTTCAGTCCTAATGTCTCCTTATGTGACATTGACAGATTTTGTTTGATAATCCCTTGTAAAAGGCCTTTGAATAATCTGCCTCTATTTAGAGCTATGATGAAAGTGCTAGATAAAGGTGAGCTGTTGTTGTCCTGGTTCACTCTGCCCAAGGCTCACTGCTTGCACTTTCTTCTGATAGGTGAGCAACCAGTCTTTTATATTTATTTAACCATCTAAAAGAAAATCTGTTCAAAACCATTCAGTTGCTTCCCAGTATAGGTGAAACAGAATTAAAAACAATCACACTGTTACACCACCACAAGGTAATAGGAGTTGGGCTGAATAATGATGGATGTACACATACAACACTGATCTTGTGGCAGCAAAGAATTACCTTCACTCTAATACAGGCACGAAGGAGCCAAGTGTTGGAATGAGGTACAATCTCTCCACACTTATCTTGCACTAAACATTATCCATGTTATTCCTTTAATCATGTATCTGTGCACTGTGTATGGTTCGATTGTAATCATGTATTGTCTTTCCGCTGACTAGTTAGCACGCAACAAAAACTGTTCACGCTACCTTGTTATACATGACAATAAATAAACTAAACTAAACTAAATATCGTATCTATATCAGATTAAAAAAGGTATCAAGGTCTGCTTGAATAATTATAGATAATTGCTATGCAGCATGAAGTGTTATAATCAGAGCCAGGTGCAACTTTGATTTTGTATTTATTGACACCAGGGAAAGCATGAAAGCAAAGGAACTTTTTCATCTGACTTGCAAAATGCCGCCTGGTAAGTTAACAGTCTTGCCCCTTGTTCCTGAATAGCGGGGGCAACCCCCACAGGCTGGTGGAGTGCAAACACGGAGGTTGATGTTCACAACTCGCCACTGCCTAAAAGCTGCTGCCTTTCAGTAGGCAGGGGTGTCAATTTCAAATGCCGACCAGGATACTTCACACACTGCAAATAGTACTGTCACCATGCACATGGCTCATTTGGTATCTATCCAGACAAAATAACTTGCGAGGGAATTATATAGACAGAACTGATCACCTGTATTGAGTTGGTGAATATTATAGGTATGTTTGAGAGTTATAACTGCGCAAGGTACAGAGGATTCATGTGCAATAGTTCGCAGTATTTAATCTTCAGTTATTGCAAATAACATCTATCAGCCAGAAATTTATCTCTAGAAATGTACTCACTCTGTGGTGCGGAATGCACGGTACCTTCTTTGGATACAATAGGAATCCAAAAACCAAAAAATGTGATGATGGCCAAGAACCTACTTTTAAGATTTGGGAACAAACATTGACCATGTTACCGGGCTTAAGAAATGAATCTCTTCCTATTCTTCAAAATGATGGCATTTACTATTTGTGTCCATCTAAAAGAGCACTGTATGGAATCTAGTTTTAAAAGGCAGCAGCTCAGACTGTGGCCCTTTCCCAACACAGCGAGGATCTATCATCCTTGGATGTTGTGTTCATCACAGCTGAGAGACCAGCCCACTGACAACGCACTATCAAAGATTATAGATGTACTGGGAAAAATTCCACACAGAGACGAGAGGATAGAACAAAAGCGATGGATGGTTGTCAGGAGAGATTAAATGACAAATGGCTTTTTGTGCGGAAATCTATTTCCTGAGTATATCTGTGCAAAATAATGTCAATAATACATTTAAATTGGTCACTTATTCCATTGTAAAATCCTCTGCTGGCTTTCAAGTAGTGATTCTAATTTTGAAATGCCTATTGCATTAATGATACATTATTTGGGACATCAGTTGGTGGCACATAAATCAGATTTCCTATGTTAATCTGATAAGAGAGTACCCATGAGTATGACTGAGCTAACTTCCACTGGGGCCACAGTAATCCCTCTAAATCCTTTCTGATGCTCCTTTAGTCTCTTATTCCTTGGCTTTCTCTTGAGCTTTTGGTCAACCTCCCACACTTTTCATTCTGACCCCCCCAACATTTCCTGTCCTATCATTAAGGCATTTATTTCATAACCAGTCTGCTTGAGCTGACACATTACTAAAACTCAAAGAAAGCTCATCATTTTTTTTTTCACCATTGTTGAAATAGTCCTCACTGTTGGTCTATCTTGGCATTCTGCTGATTGGTTAGCACGCAATAAAAGCTTTTCAGTGTACCTCGGTACACGTGACAATAAACTCAACTCAACTCACTAAACACAAACTGCTGAAAAGAGCTACAGAAGAGGATTTATTTCTCAAAGAGCTATATTTTGCGTTAATACTTTTGTATTTTGTAAGGGGGAAGGGAAGAGAATAACGTTAAACAAAAGTATATGAGAATTCAATGCATCTTATTTCACCAAATATGCAGCATGGAAACAGGCTCGTCAGCCCACCAAGTTTGTATCGTCCATCAATCAACTATTTACAGTAATCACATGGTTATTCTCCCCATATTCCCAACAACTCTGCCCAGATTCTCCCACTCACTCACACACAATGGACAGTTTACAGTCGTTAATCCCTACCAATACACATATCTTTGGGATGCAGGAGCAAATCAGAGCACCCAGAGGAAACCATGCAGGCATAGGGAGAATGTGCAAACTTGACATAGACCACATGCAAGGTCAGGGTTGACTTGGACAGGTTGGGTGAGTGGGCAGATGCATGGCAGATGCAGTCTAAGGTGGATATATGTGAGGTTATCCACTTTGGTAGCAAAAACAGGAAGGCAGATTACTATCTAAATGATGTCAAGTTGAGAAAAGGGGAAGTACAATGGGATCTGGGGTCCTTGTTCATCAGTCAATTAAAGTAAGCATGCACGTGCAGCAGGCAGTGAAGAAAGCGAATGGCATGTTGGCCCTCATAACAAGAGGAGTTGAGTATAGGAGCAAAGTCCTTCTGCAGTTGTACAGGGCCCTAGTGAGACCACAACTGGAGTTGTATGCAGTTTTGGTCCCCTAATTTGAGGAAGGGCATTCTTGCTATTGAGGGAATGCAGCGTAGGTTTACAAGGCTAATTCTCGGGATGGCGGGACTGTCATATGCTGAGAGAATGGAGCAACTGGGCTTGTACACTCTGGAATTTAGAAGGATCAGAGGGATCTTAGAAACATAGAAACATAAAAAATAGGTGCAGGAGGAAGCCATTCAGCCCTTCGAGCCAGCACTGCCATTCATTGTGATCATGGCTGATCGTCCCCTATCAATAACCCGTGCCTGCCTTCTCCCCATATCCCTTGACTCCACTAGGCCCTAGAGCTCTATCTAACTCTCTCTTAAATCCATCCAGTGATTTGGCCTCCACTGCCCTCTGTGGCAGGGAATTCCATAAATTCACAACTCTCTGGGTGAAAAAGTTTTTTCTCACCTCAGTCTTAAATGACCCCCCCTTTATTCTAAGACTGTGGCCCCTGGTTCTAAACTCGCCCAACATTGGGAACATTTTTTCTGCATCTACCTTGTCCAGTCCTTTTATAATTGTATATGTTTCCATAAGATCCCTCCTCATCCTTCTAAACTCCAGTGAATACAAGCCTAGTCTTTTCCATCTTTCCTCATATGACAGTCCCGCCATCCCAGGGATCAATCTCGTGAACATAAGCTGCACTGCCTCAATCACAAGGATGTCCTTCCTCAAATTAGGAGACCAAAACTGTACACAATACTCCAGATGTGGTCTCACCAGAGCCCTATACAACTGCAGAAGAACCTCTTTACTCCGATACTGAAATCCTCTTGTTATGAAGGCCAACATTCCATTAGCTTTCTTCGCCTGCTGTACCTGCACACTAAATTTCAGTGATTGGTGTACAAGGACACCCAGGTCTCGCTGTACCTCCCCCTTACCTAACCTAACCCCATTGAGATAATAATCTTCCCCCTTGTTTTTGCCACCAAAGTGGATAACCTCACATTTATCTATATTATACTGCATCTGCCACGCATCTGCCCACTCACTCAACCTGTCCAGGTCACCCTGCAACCTCCTAACATCCCCTTCCCAGTTTACACTGCCACCCAGCTTTGTGTCATCTGCAAACTTGCTAGTGTTGCTCCTAATTCCCTCTTCCAAATCATCAATATATATGGTAAACAGTTGCGGCCCCAACACCGAGCCTTGCGGCACTCCACTCGCCACTGCCTTGCATTCTGAAAAGGACCTGTTCACTCCTACTCTTTGCAATCTTATTGAAACATATAATATTGTTAAGGGTTTGGACACGCTAGAGGCAGGAAACATGTTCCCGACATTGGGAGTCCAGAACCAGGGGCCACAGTTTAAGAATAAGGGGTAAGCCATTTAGAATGGAGATGAGGAAACACTTTTTCACACGCATAGTTGTGAGTGTGTGGAATTCTCTGCCTCAGAGGGCAGTGAAGGCCAGTTCTCTGGATACTTTCAAGAGAGAGCTAGATAGGGCTCTTAAAGATACCAGTGTCAGAGGATATGGGGAGAAGGCAGGAACGGGGTACTAATTGGTGTTGATCAGCCATGATTATATTGAATGGTGGTGCTGGCTCGAAGGGCCGAATGGCCTACGCCTGCACCTATTGTCTATTGTCTATTGTTGGAGCATTCACTGTATATTGTTCTTCTTACAACATGCATTTCTGACTTCAGAAAATGTCAGTCGAGAAGAAAGCATTGGGACAGTGCATTGGAATGGTGTGATTGTAACTCCCCTCCCTTACTTTTCTCTCATTGCTTATGGGAATGATCTGTCCTGTGCACAAGACTTCAATATTTATAGATAATGTGAAGCACAGCTCACACCCGGTGCTTGCTGTTCCCCACTCTTTGTCATGACACACTGGCATGCAGCTGTTCATAAATATATGTTTCAACACCTATTATTTTATGTTCAAACACATCTTATTTCTGGTGCTGGTTTTCTCCTTTCCTCATGTCTTGTCCTGAAAATGAGATTTTTTTGCCATGTTGCAGTTCCTGGGGAATATCCAAATGCTCATTTATTTATGAGCCTTGCAGTTTCTTCAAGGCTTACCATGGCGGGGGCTGCATATGCACACCTGATCTTTCCTTGACTCTAATTCCACACACATATGCATCCAGCAGAGCTCACTAAATAGTGATTGAGAGCAGAACTCGTTTGGTGTTCTGTCCACTAATGCATTGGTGTGAATGCTGATGGCAACATCCAAACCTCTATCCCAGTTGAGAAGCTGGGCCAGGGAAGAATAAATGGCAAATGCACCTGATGCAGAGAATTTGATGGAAAATCTTGGAAAATCAGTTTTGCCTTTTGAATTATTTTTTATTAAATGTACCCTGTATACAGGAGAACACTGTGTTGAAGGTTCAGGGTCAATTTTATTTACATCATTAGTCCGTAACTTGATTAAGTGTTAGCCCAGTGCTTACGTGGATCTCAGAGAAGCAGCAATCAAAGAGAAGCAGGGAGAAGAGCTTATTGACTGAAACCCATGGGAAAGGTGAATCAGAGGGGAAAAACTGTTTAAAACTGAAGAATGTGATTTGTAAATTGGCAAATTAGGCAATTTATCAGTCAATATAAGCAAGGCTGCTCTAGGCGGAGTGGCAGTGAGGGAGCGGCCTTCTGAGGAAAGTGCCTTGTGAGTATGTGTGAGTCTTCGCCTCAAGAGTCTTCACCTCAAGAGTCTTCGGCAAGGAGGCTGAGGAGAGGAGTACGCAAAAAACTGGAGAGGACGTGATACGGTGAACACATGATGGGTAAGATGAGACAGTGTGAGGCTTGCAGGATGTGGGAGCGCAGGGACACGGATGGAGCCTCTGGCTGCTACAACTGTGGCAAGTGCGTCCAGGTTCACCTCTTGAAGGACTGTGTTGGGGCACTGGAGAAGCAGCTGGATGACCTCGGGGCCATCCGGGGAAAACAAGAGTTTCCTGGACAAGACCTAAAGTGAGGTTGTCATGCTGAGAATATGGGAAGAATGGTGTGTGACTGACAGAAAGGGTGGTAACCGTGGAGTGCAGGAGATTCAGGTGGCTGTGCCTAATGAAAACAGGTACGCCCTCTTGGGAACTGTCGGGGGAGGCGACGCTTCCAGTCCGAGCGGCGGACACGTCGGTGGCTCTAATCCTCGAGATGGGTCTCAACCGGCGAGACTGAGTTCGGGCAGAGCCATAGTGGTGAGTGACTCCATTGTCTCAGCAGCAGACAGGAGGTTCTGTGGCGGCAGGGGAGACGCGAGGATGGTCTGTTGTCTCCCCTGGTGCCAGGGTTCAAGATGTCATGAGCCAAATTCAGGACATCCTGGAGAGGGAAGGTGAACAGCCGGCAGTAGTTGTGCACATAGGCACAAACAACATCGGGAAGAAGAGGAAGGAGGTTCTGCAACGCGAGTTCTGAGAGTTAGGAAGAAGATTGAAAAGCAGGAATTCTAGGTTAGTTATCTCTGGATTGCTTCCAGTACCTCGTGCTAGTGAGGACAGGAACAGAGAGATAGGGGATCTGAATGTGTGGCTGAGGGGGTGGTGCAGGGAGCAAGGATTTAGATTTATAGACCACTGGGATCGCTTCTGGGGTTGGGGTGACCTGTACAAACAGCTTTACGGGTTGCAGCTTAACAGGAGGGGGACTGATGTTCTGGCAGGTAGGTTTGCTAGGGCTACATGTGTGGGTTTAAACTAAATGTGGGGGGGGGGAAGGATTGACAAATTGGGAGTATAAAAATGGAGTTGAAGGGGAGGTGAGTACAGGAAAAGTTACAAAAAGACTCAAATTAATGGGAAGGAAAGTTTGAGAAGGGATAAAAGAGAAAGATCGGGGCCAATTGTGAGCGGTGAGAGAGGGGAGGTGAATACTGAAGTCAAAGTGTTGTATAAGAATGCGCGAAGTATAAGAAATACAGTGGACGAGCTTGAGGCTCAGTTAGAAATTGGCAAGTATGATGTTGTGAGAATTACAGAGACATGGCTGCAAGAGGGCCAGGGCTGGGAACTGCATATTCAAGGGTATACCTCCTATCGAAAAAACAGACAGGTGGGCAGAGGGGGTGGGGTAGCTCTGTTGGTGAGGAATGAAATTCAGTCGATTGCAAGGCATGACTTTGAAACAGGAGATATGGAGTTGGTATGGATAGAACTACGGAATTGTAAGGGTAAAAAGACCCTAATTGGACGTATCTGCAGGCCCTCAAACAGTAGCCTGGATATAGGGTGTATGTTGAATCGTGAGTTAAAATTGGCATGTGGTAAAGGTAATACCATGGTTGTTATGGGAGAATTCAACATGCAGGTAGACTGGGGAAAATCGGGTTGGGACTGGACCCCAAGAAAGGGAGTTTGTGGAGTGCCTCTGTGATGGATTCTTAGAGCAGCTTGTATTGGAGCCTAACGGGAAGAAGACAATTCTGGATTTAGTGTTATGTAATGAACCGGATTTGATAAAGGATCTTGAGATTAAGGAACCATTAGGTGGTAGTGACTATAATATGGTCAAGTTTAATCTACAATTGGAGAGGGAGAAGGGTAAATCGGAGGTGTCAGTGTTACAGTTGAATAAAGGGGACTATGGAGCCATGTGGGAGGAGCTGGCCAAAGTTGACTGGAAAAATACCCTAGCAGGAATAATACAGGGTCAGTGCATTCCAAAGAGGAAAAAAGATTCCAAGGGGAGTGAGGGATGACAAGGGATGTCAGGGACAGTTAGGTTCCTGATAAACTAGTGGCGGAGGAACTGAAGGAAATCCACATTAGGCAGGAAATGGTGTTGGGTGGACTGATGGGACTGAATGCTGATAAATCCCCAGGGTGCATGCCAAGGTACTTAAGGAAGTGGCTCTAGAAATTATGGATGCATTGATTATAATTTTCCAATGTTCTATAGATTCAGAATCAGTTCCTGTGGATTGGAGGGTAGCTAATGTTATCCTACATTTTAAGAAAGGTGGGAGAGGGAAAACAGGGAATTATTGATCGGTGATGGGGAAAGATGGTGGAGTCAATTATAAAAGATGAAATAGTAGCACGTTTGGGTAGCAGGATCGGTCTGCGTTAGCATGGATTTACGAAGGGGAAATCATGCTTGACTAATCTTCTGAAATTTTTTGAGGATGTAACCAGGAAAATGGACAAGGGAAAGCCAGTGGATGTAGTGTACCTGGACTTTCAGAAAGCATTTGATAAGGTCCCACATAGGAGATTAGTGGGCAAAATTAGGGCACATGGTATTGGTGGTAAAGTGTTCACATGGATAGAACATTGGTTCAATCAATCAAAAAAGAATATATCACTCTGATCAAAAAAGAATATATCACTTGGACAATATATCACTCTGTCTTCCCATTGTAAACAATCCCTTATTTAAACCTTCCATATTGGATAAAGGTTTCACACAATGGAAAAATTACAGAATTAAAAAGATGGGACATCTTTATAAGAAAGGCACTTTTCTTTCATTTCAGGAGTTACACCAGATTTTGGACTACATTCAAATCATTTTTTAGATATCTACGGATTTACAGGCCCTCCCATCTGGAAGGTAAGCCCCGAATCGGTGCTTCCCTACCGGAGACCGGGGCTTCAGGATGTTGTAGGCCGCAAGCCGGCAGCCAGAGCTTTTCTCCAGGGATCCCCGGTGACGGATCCCGCTCTGGATGGCAACTCCACACCGCGCCCACGGCCAGAAGCTCTGTAGACCGCGACCTCAAGATGTTGTAGGCCATGGGCCGGCGTTCGGAGCTCCTCTCCTCCGGGGATCCCCAACGAGGGTTCCCAGGCTCCGGACGCCGCGCCCGCGGCTAGAAGCTCCGGGCCCAACTCCAGGAAAGGCCACACCAATCCCTGGTGTTAGGCCGTGAGGGAGGCGACATGGAAAAAGTCACCTCTCTGTGGAGGAGGCGACCAAAAGCAGTTCCCCTCCCTTTTCCCCCCCCCCCCCCCCCACCCCCCCACCGGTGTGAGCCTGGGATCCCTCGTTAATCCCAGGCTCACACAAGACACACCAAGAGACATTAAGACACACATTTGGACATACTAAAAAAAGTAGAAATGACGAACACGCTGTTGGCAGAGCAGCTGCCTCGCCCCCACCGACCGAATTTGCAGACACAAAACAAAGAGTAGGGATTAGCGGGTCCCTTTCAGACTGGCAGGCAATGACTAGTGGGGTGGCACAAGGCTCAGTGCTGGGTTCGCAGTGATTTATAATATACATCAACGATTTAGATGAAGGGATTTAAAGTAACATTAGCAAATTTGCAGATGACACATAGCTGGGTGGCAGTGTGAACTGTGAGGAGGATGCTATAAGAATGCAGGGTGACTTGGACAGGGTGGGTGAGTGACAGATGCAGTTTAATGTGGATAAATGTGAGGTTATCCACTTTAGTAACAAAAACAGGAAGGCAGATTACTATCTAAATGGTGTCAAGTTGGGAAAAGGGAGAGTACATTGGGATCTGGGGGTCTTTGTTCATCAGTCAATGAAAGTAAGCATGCAAGTACAGCAGGCAGTGAAGAAAGCAAATGGCATGTAGGCCTTCATAACAAGAGGAGTTGAGTATAGGAGCAAAGAGGTCCTTCTGCAGTTGTATAGGGCCCTAATGAGCAGTTTTGGTCCCCTAATTTGTGAAGGACATTCGTGCTAATGAGGGAGTGCAGCATAGGTTTACAAGTTTAATTCCCAGGATGGTGGGATTGTCATATGCTGAGAGAATGGAGCGTCTGGGCTTGTACACTCTGGGGTTTAGAAGGATGAGAGGGGATCTTATTGAAACATAAGAATATTAAGGATTTGGACACGCTAGAGGCAGGAAACATGTTCCCGATGTTGGGTGTGTACAGAACCAGGGGCCACCGTTTCAGAATAAGGGGCAAGCCATTTAGAACGGAGACGATGAAACACTTTTTCTCGCAGAGAGTTGTGAGACTGTGGAATTCTCTGCCTCGGGGGGCGGTGGAGGCCGGATCTCTGGATACCTTTAAGAGAGAGCTAGATAGGGCTCTTAAAGAAAGTGGAGTCGGGGGTTATGGGGAGAAGGCAGGAACGGGGTACTGATTGGGGATGATCAGCCATGTCACATTAAATGGCGGTGCTGGCTTGAAGGGCCGAATGGCCTACTCCTGCACCTATTGTCTAAATCACTACAGAGTTGCTTCCTCATGTTGGATGGTGGCTCTGTCCTTTCAGGGAACAGCGAGTATAAAAAGAAAGAATAAGACTGTTCTGAGGCACGCTTTAAGGATGAGCCAGTGGGTTCAATGCCAGAGGCAGCAGCATGGATATGAAAAATATATTAAGGATGCCCAATTGTTTTGCTGCCAATAAAGCACTTATGAGGTGTAATCGCCACTGTAACATGAGAAATGTAGTAGTTTGTACGAGGCAAGCTCACACAACCATATTGCAATAATTACTGGATAATCTATTTTAGTGATGCTACATGAAGGATAAATATTGACCAAGTCAATGGGAAAACTCCATAGTCATGCCATGGGTTTTCATATGTTCATCTAAGAGGTCGGGTCAGCCTCGGTTTAATGTCTCATCTGAATTATGGCACTTCCTGCGGTACAACACTCCTCAATTTTGCACTGATAACATTGACAATAATTGGAGTTATTCTGAGCAGGCAAATGAAAAGACATATAAAATAATGTTGAAGCAATTAGTCTGCAACAATGTATGGTACGGTATTGTACTTTATTTGTCACGTACTGAGGTACAATTAAAATTATGTTGTTGTATACAACTCAGTAAAAGTATCACTATACATAAGCACTTAGATAAATCTTAGAAAAGCTTCTCAGATGCAGTACAAGTATACCAAATATATCTATTATTGGACCTTGAAATGAAAAGTGGTAATGAGTTTGTAAGAATTGTTTTCCTTTTTTATTACTTTTCGCAGCTATTCAATCGATCGGCATACTGATTTGGACAGATATTTCATCATAAACTCAGCAAATGGATCAATTATTACATTAAAACCACTTGACCGGGAAGAAACATCATGGCACAATATCACAGTAATCGCAACTGAGACAAGTAAGTGCATATCTCACTTATCAACAGTAGTGTTGCACACTAGGTTTAGTCATTCTGTAAATGAGATGGACCTTCAGGTCTCATGATGAAATACATCTTTGGGATGATTTGGTCTCCAATCTAGACCTAGAAGGATGATTAGGGAGGAACTGCAGATGCTGGTTTACTTTGAAGATAGACGCAAAATGCTGGAGTAACTCAGCGGTTCAGGCAGCATCTCTGGAGAAAAGGTATAGGTGACGTTTAGGGTCGAGACCCTTCTTCAGACAGAGAGTCAGGGGAGAGGGGCACTAAAGATATGAAAATGTACTAAGATCAAATGAATCTCTGTCTGAGAAAGGGCCTCAACCCGAAACATCACCTATTCCTTTTCTCCCGAGATGCTGTCTGACCAGCTGAGTTACTCCAGAATTTTGTGTCTATCTTCTTTGACCTAGAAGGATCACCCCAGGTCTATGGTATGCAAGTTGGGAAGTAGAACTGGTCTGAATAGACTTTATTCAATCACCAAATATATCAGCCGCCTGTGCTCTACTTTTCAATAAATTCATATTAGAATGAGTTGGGGTTTCCCTGCATATATTGTTCAATTGAACCGAGTTAAGGATTGTATTTATTCTTACTTGTTTTCAGTTACAGAAAACCTGAGACAAAGTAGCCGTGTACCAGTTCAAATCAGGATTTTGGATGTCAATGACAATGCTCCAGAATTTCCCATGGTTTACGAAACATTTGTCTGTGAAAACGCAAAGGCTGGCCAGGTGAGCAATTTTAATTACTTCCGTTTTATTCAATGTGCACAATTGGACAACCTGTGAAGAAGAACTCAATAAAATAGTCACAGGAGCAGACCACGACCCCTCAACCATGTCCCACTTTTCAAATCATCATGGCTGATTTGCCCCAGGCCTTAACTCCTCTTCAGTGTTGACTACCCATCGTCTGCAGTTCCCTGAGGAAAGTGAAATTGAAAATAACTTGCAAGTACAATGTGCAGTCTACAAAATTAAAGCTGCTCTTTGCAAAAAATGTTATAGAGCCATAAGGTCATACAGCACAGAAATAGGACCTTTGGCCCAACTCGTCCATACCAACCAAGATGCCCCATCTAAGCTAACCAAGGTATCAGATAATATTCTGACACTAAGTCACAGAAGGAGATAATTGGACAGATGACTAAAGGTTTGGACAAAGAGATAAATTTTAAAGAGCATATTTGCAAAAGAAATACAGATGTAAGGAAACAATTCCAGGATTCAGGATTTTTACCGCGAATCTTGAAGTTTATAAATCTGCAGGAATGTGCAATACACTATGCTTTGCCATTCAGTCATATCATGGCTAATTTGGTCCGTTGTCCATTTTTTCGCCAGGTCATTGAGTTAACCTGATATTCCTAATGACAAAGATTCCATCGATCTCTGTGTCGAATTTACCCATTGATTGACCAGCCAAAGAGTTTCAACCATCAGCATATAAACATTTCTCCTCACCCTTTTCTAATTTCTGCAGCTTCAGGAAAGACCCTATCCACATCCAACCTATCAGTCACTTTCATAATTTGTAACTCAGGGGTGCGTTGGAACTGTCAAATCTCAAGTTACATCAGCATGGATGAATGTTTCCAGAGCAGACAAGCTAAGGCAGGGATAAAGATGTGGACATCACACGTGTCCTGTCATTCCCATCAAACTGCCTGGCCTTCATAAGTTCTAGGAGCAGAATAAGTCCATTTGGCCTATCAAGTCTATTCTGTCATTCAATCATAGGTGATCTATCTTTCCTTCTCAACACCATTCTCATGCCTTCTCCCCATAACCCCTAACACCCTTACTAATCAAGAATCTGTCAATCTCCGCCTTAAAATTATCCATTGACTTGGCCTTCTCAGCCGTCTGTGGCAATTAATTCCACAGATTCACCATATAACCCTCTGACCCAGCCACATCCTGTGATATTCCACAGCAGCTATCTTATCGCACCTTTCAGTCCAACTCTATATTGAATCCTTTTTAATTCTGCCATGCTGATGAGGCATCGTACTTCCTGAAGATGCAGCTGTATCTCATTCACACAGCTCACTTGCTCCTTTAAGGATTCAAAATAAACTATAATCTATTAAGACTGCAGCTGGTCAAGATGAATGGATGTCCACAGAAACAATGTATTTCTCTTGTCTCAAATGGTTGAAATTCTGTGTATTATATATGTCAGCGTAAAGTTCAGCATAAGACAATGCATGGGGGTATAAAGAACTGCAGTTGCTGGAATCTTCAGCAAAACACAAAATGCTGGAGGAACTCAGCACATCAGGCAGCATCTGTGGAGGAAGTGAATAGCAACATTTAGAGTCGGGGCCCTTCTTCAGACTGATTCTTTAATGGTGTAATGGTGGAATTTTAGAACAACTCAGATGGTAGTAATTCAACATTTCTCCAAGCTTCCTGTTCTAGAATCTTTACAAACAACATTATTAAATTTTAAATTCCATTCTGTGCATCTTTACCACACAATTGGCCAATGGTGTGTATTGAGAAACATGATCTGACCTTAAGTAGGTGGTGTTGAGCCACCTCTTGCTTGGGCCTTTTGGGGATTCCCACAGTGCATTAGGTACAGAGTTGCAGATGTATTGGCCCATTAAAGATGAAGAATGACAATGTGTACAATGCACAATGGTGCATCACGTGGAGATGTTATACCATTTGTTTCCCATATTTATCTGGGACACCAGAGTCCACTAATACATTGCAGCCTTTCCATGAGCTGTGAGAATACTTCAATGGGATCTTGGATTTTTACACCACTTTATCATCCAATAAGGTTGACCTAAAATCCCTGAAAGCTAGCATAATGTCGACAACTACCTGAATGTGAAATCCCACTATGCTGGAGTGTTTGGTGAATGAATGTTCGCGATGTTAACATTCTCAAAAGTGGGAAAACTCAACACTTAAAGGGAAAACTTGATAGGTTTTGGAATAGTACCGAGGAATATTTTCTATCCGCCCGAAATACTGAACCACACAGACAGGCTCCTTGTATCATCTAAAAGACAGTTACCTGACAATGTAACAATACTACATGAAGTGTTCGGCAAGGCCTTGAGTTCATCTTCTATTATTTACTGGTATTTCAGGGTGTTCATTCAATAATGGTATCTATTTATAACTGAGGCTATAGGTTTATGATAGCTCAACAAATCTCATTTTTATTACAGGGGATTATAGGATTGTTGTTGATGTTCTAAGGATCTTACATTCTGTGATTTCATCCACTCTATGTGTAAAGCGCAGTTCAGCAGCTCTGCTCCTGATGTCGCCTTAAGCTGGACCTGACCTTGGATCATTCAGAATGGGCCAAGATCCAGTGTAGTGCCTTGAGAACAAAGGCTAAAAATTCACCCTTTGTTGCGTGAACTAAATTTACAATGAGCTAGCATAAGATTTTATTATTAAGCCTATAAAAATGTTGGAATGAACCAAAGATTAATATTTTTAATATGCCACGATAATACTTGAGCTTTGTTAATTATTTATAAAAGAGCACTCAAATTAATTTTCTTCTCTTCCGCTGATTTTGCATCTCGCGTCGGTTCTGCCAGTGCTGCATCCCAGGCTGAGTAGTCGTACTTCAACCCCACAATTCTAATCATTGGGCAGCAACAAGTGGCCGGGCCAGTTGAACATGAGGTTACCAAGACCAGTCCGTGGCAGGTAGTATCAGACTGCAGCCAAGCACTTAGGACAGTGATCAACTAGACTTCAGAGTTTAAAATCAGCACAATGATCCACTCTTTTTTGCCCATTTAAAACATATTTAGGTGTAGCCATTGTTAATAATCACCATCTTGCTTGGTGACCTATCTGGAATGGTGGTCCAGCAAGTCATGATTGTAAAATTCTCACCATTGTGTCAAACCCCATCCTAAATAATCCACAGGCCCCCAAACAGTAGCTTGGACATCGGGCGCAAGTTGAATCAGGAGTTAAAATTGGCATGTAGTAAAAGTAATGCTGTGGTTGTTATGGGAGATTTCAACATGCAGGTAGACTGGGAAAATCAGGTTGGTACTGGGCCCCAAGGGACTTTGTAGAGTGCCTTCGTGATGGATTATTTGAACAGCTTGTATTGGAGCATACCAGGGAGAAGGCAATTCTGGATTTAGTGTTATGTAATGAACCGGATTTGATAAAGGACCTCGAGGTAAATGAGCCATTAGGAGGCAGTGACCATAACATGGTCAAATTTATTTAAATCTTTTTATTTGAATTTCACAGCAATTTCACATTGAATTTCACGTACAATGATAACAGACAGTGATAGTCAGGACATAATTGTGCAACAGTATGTAAGCGACCCTCAAAGCCCTTACCTTTACCCCCCCCCTCAATCCGCCCGAATCAGGTCGGAACCAAATGGGGACAAACAACACTCACATACGTACACATCCACACAAATACGATAAGATAAACAAAACAAAATGTACAAAAAAATAAAAGGTGTGAGGAGGAGGGGGGGGGGGGGGGGGGGGGGGGGGTTTGAGGGGAGAGCAGCTGCAATAAGACAGAGCAGTGATAGAAGGCACTCAGTCCTCTTCCGAGTCCAGAAACAAGTTGAGAGAGTTAACAAGTTCCAGGAACGGGTTCCATGTATCTAGGAATGTCTTGGTAGAGCCTTTGAGAGAAAACCTAAGTTTTTCAAGCTTTAAATTGTAGAGCACCTCCTTGATCCAGCGGGCTTGTGTCGGGGGACAGGTAAGCCTCCAGTTAAGGAAGATCAGTCTCCGGGCTAACAAGGTTGTAAAAGCCAGGACCCGCTTCAACGCAACAGAGAGGTTGGTGTTGGGGGGAGTACCAAAAATAGCTGACAGTGGGTTTGGAGGAATAGTCTGGCCATAGGCTCTGCTTATCACGTCGAAAGCACTCCTCCAAAAGGCTGCTAGCTTAGGGCAAGACCAAAACATATGGCTATGGTTGGCAGGGGATTGATTACATCTATTGCAGGTGTCCTTGACAGCGGGGTATATTCTAGATAATCTTGCATTTGTGTAGTGAGCTTTGTGAAGGACTTTGCATTGGATTAGGCCATGACGGGCACATACGTAGGAAGAATGGATCAAATCCAAGGCAGAGTCCCATTGCTGGTCTGTTAGTTTCATATTCAGCTTGCCCTCCCATGCAGCTTTTAATGAGGTATGAGGATTCAATATTACCGACCGTAACAAGTTATACAAAAAAGAGATGCATTTCTTCCGGTTGGGATCTAGAGCTAGGGTGGAATCGGT
This sequence comes from Raja brachyura, assembly GCA_963514005.1. The sequence goes on from OY740782.1 coordinate 63,841,107, forward strand.
CAGGGTTTCAGGGGGGCGATTTGGGAAGTGAGGGAATGTCTTCTTCACAAAATCCCTAATCTGGAAAAAACGGAAAAGGTGGGAGTTTGGGAGGCTGTAGTTGGACGAAAGCTCCGCAAAGGACGAAAAAATGCCATCCTTGTATAGGTTTTTGATACTACTGATACCATTACTATGCCAGGTTTTGAATGCGGAGTCTGTACTTGAAGGTTTAAAGATGTGATTTTTAAGCAGTGGGGTCAAGATGGAAGGGCCTTGTAAACCAAAGTTTTTCCTGAGTTGACTCCATATCTTGAGCGAGAGGGAAGCAATTGGGCCTGCACCCACGGATGTTGTAGAAATGGGGAGTTTGGAGCATAGAACAGACCGCAACGGGAGACATGAACTCGCCATTTCCATGTGTACCCAGGTCGGTAGGTGGTCGCAATCATCATTCATCCAATACAGGATTTTTTGCAAGTTAGCTGCCCAGTAGTATCGCCTAAAGTCAGGAAGTGCCAAACCGCCGTCACTCTTAGGAGACTGTAGTATCGTCTTTCGAATTCTAGCAGGTTTGCTACCCCATAAATATTTAGATATTCTCCTTTCTAATTTATCAAAAAAAGATTTAGTGATAAGTATAGGGATGTGCTGGAAAAGATACAGGAATTTGGGTAGGACGACCATCTTGACCAGATTTATCCGGGCCACGAGGGATAATGGTAAAACTGACCAGCGGTCAAAGTCTCTTTCAGCTTTCTCAACCAGAGGCAGGAAGTTTGTGCGGAACATATCAGATATAGGTGTTGTGATAAAAACGCCGAGGTAGCGAAACCCGTCCTCCGCCCATTTAAACGAGGTTAAAGAGCGAGGGAGCTGCTGAGCCAATGAGTTAATCGGTAATATCCCTCAGGACAGGTGCGAGGAAAGCAAGGAAAGCATTGTAATATTCTACAGTGAAGCCGTCGGGGCCGGGCGACTTTCCGCTTTGCAATGATGTGATGGCTGCTTGGACCTCAGCAACAGTTATGGGACCACCCAAGTCTCTCATGGCTTCATCGTCAATTCGGGGAAACGTCATACTACGGAGCATGTCATCTGCAGTGGGAGGACAATCGGAAGCGTATAGTTCAGCGTAGAATTTAGCAAATGCTTCATTAATTCTAAGAGGATCAGATTTAATCTACAATTGGCGAGGGAGAAGAGTAGATCGGAGGTGTCAGTGTTGCAGTTGAATAAAGGGGACAATGGGGCCATGAGGGAGGAGCTGGCCAAAGTTGACTGGAAAGCTACACCAGCAGGGATGACAGTGGAACAACAATGGCAGGTGATTCTAGGAATAATACAGAAGGTGCAGGAGCAGTACATTCCTAGGAGGAAGAAAGATTCCAATGGGAGAAAGGGACGACCATGGCTGACAAGGGACGTCAGGGACAGTATCAAAATTAAAGCGAAGAAGTACAAAGTAGCAAAGATGAGCGGGAAGCAAGAGGATTGGGTAATGTTTAAAGAACAACAGAAGATAATCAAAAAGACAATACGGGGAGAAAAGATGAGGTACGAAGGTAAGCTAGCCAAGAATATAAAGCAGGATAGTAAAAGCTTCTTTAGGTATGTGAAGAGGAAAAAAATAGTTAAGACCAAAGTTGGACCCTTGAAGAACGAAAAAGGTGAATTGATTATGGGGAACAAGGAAATGGCAGATGAGTTGAACAGGTACTTTGGATCTGTCTTCACTAGGGAGGACACAAACAATCTTCCTGATATAGTAGTGGCCAGAGGATCTGGAGTGACGGAGGAATTGAAGGAAATCCACATTAGGAAGGAAATGGTGTTGGATAGACTGATGGGACTGAAGGCTGATAAATCCCCAGGGCCTGATGGTCTGCATCCCAGGATACTTAAGGAAGTGGCTCTAGAAATTGTGGATGCATTGGTGATAATTTTCCTATGTTCTATAGACTCAGGATCAGTTCCTGTGGATTGAAGGGTGGCTAATGTTATCCCACCTTTTAAGAAAGGCGGGAGAGAGAAAACAGGGAATTATAGACCAGTAGGCCTGACATCGGTGGTGGGGAAGATGCTGGAGTCAATTGTAAAAGATGAGATAGCCGCACATTTGGATAGCAGTAACAGGATCGGTCCGAGTCAGCATGGATTTACGAAGGGGAAATCATGCTTTACTAATGTTCTGGAATTTATTGAAGATGTAACTAGGAAAATGGACAAGGGAGAGCCAGTGGATGTAGTGTACCTGGACTTTCAGAAAGCATTTGATAAGGTCCCACATAGGAGATTACTGGGCACAATTAGGGCGCATGGTAATAGAGAATGGATAGAGAAATGGTTGGCAGACAGGAAACAAAGAGTAGGGATTAACGGGTCCCTTTCAGAATGGCAGACAGTGACTAGTGGGGTACCGCAAGGCTCGGTGCTGAGACGGCAGCTATTTACAATTTACATCAATGATTTGGAAGAAGGGATTCAAAGTAACATTAGCAAATTTGCAGGTGACACAAAGCTGGGTGGCAGTGTGAACTGTGAGGAGGATGCTATGAGAATGCAGGGTGGCTTGGACGGGTTGGGGGAGTGGGCAGATGCATGGCAGATTAAGTTCAATGCGGATAAATGTGAGGTTACCCACTTTGGTAGCAAAAACAGGAAGGCAGATTACTATCTAAATGGATTCAAGTTGGGAAAAGGAGAAGTACAACGGGATCTGGAGGTCCTTGTTCATCAGTCTATGAAAGTAAGCATGCAGGTACAGCAGGCAGTGAAGAAAGCGAATGGCATGTTGGCCTTTATAACAAGAGGAATCAAATATAAGAGCAAAGAGGTCCTTCTGAAGTTGTACAGAGCCCTAGTGAGACCACACCTGTAGTATTGTGTGCAGTTTTGGTCCCCTAATTTGAGGAACGACATTATTGCTATTGAGGGAATACAGCGTACATTTACAAGGTTAATTCCCAGGATGGCGGGACTGTCATATGCTGAGAGAATGGAGCAGCTGGTCTTGTACACTCTGGAGTTTAGAAGGATGAGAGGGAATCTCATTGAAACATATAAGATTGTTAAGGGCTTGGACACGCTAGAGGCAGGAAACATGGTGCCGATGTTGGGCGAGTCCAGAACCAGGGGCCACAGTTTAAGAATAAGGAATAAGCCATTTAGAACGGAGACGAGGAAACACTTTTTCTCACAGAGAGTGGTGAGTCTGTGGAATTCTCTGCCTCAGAGGGCGGTGGAGGCAGGTTCTCTGGATGCTTTCAAGAGAGAGCTAGATAGGGCTCTTATAGATAGCGGAATCAGGGGAGAAGGCAGGAACGGGGTACTGATTGGGGATAATCAGCCATGATCACATTGAATGGCGGTGCTGGCTCGAAGGGCCAAATCGCCTACTCCTGCATCTCTTGTCTCTTGTCTCTTGGTCATTGCCCAAGCTATCTCTGTCCTCCACTCAACCTACAACTCCCTCAGATCTCTGTAGGTTTCCAATCCAGCCTCTGGTACATTTAGGATTATGATTACTCCATCACTTGTCAGCTGCACCATAGCTGCCTGGCCCCTGAGTTACAAAAGTGTTTCTCGTTATTGCTTTGTCCCTCCACGTCACTTTCCTCACTTAATAAGCTTTCTAAAATCTACCATTTTGCATTTTGGTCTGGTTCTCCAGTCTAATATCTTCATGTGTCAGATTTTCTTAACAGTATTGTAAATTATCTTGGGACTTATTATGTTATGGCCTACAATTTGGAACAGTTAACAAATGCAGTAAACCTCTGTTAATTGATCATGCCTGGGACTTTGGTGGTGTCAGATTAGTAGACTGTCAGATGTCATCAATGCACCAACAAACTTTTAAACCACTTTTTCAAAGATGCTATAAATTAGAATAATACATTTTCCAATGGCCCTGGTAAATTTAATGTGAATGCAGGGAAAACAAGCATTGGAAACAGGACCAAATTAGATTCCTTGTGAGGGGAAGGGAGCATGGGAACAGGAAACTGTGTGGTGAGCCTGGGACTCAGTGCCCACGGAGAACCATAGCATTGGTGGGTGGGGGTAGCTGTATGGGACCCAGGCGCCAGTGAGTGGAGTAGGACATGGGCACGGTGGCATTCGTGAGCAGATTGGTCATGTGGGACTCTGGCGCCAGTGAGTGGAGCAGAAGGTGGGCATGGTGGCATTGGCGAGTGGGGGGGGGGGGGTAGTGTGGGACCCAGACACCAGTTTAAGCATCGGAGCATGGGCATGGTAGCGGCAGTGAGCAGGTAGGGAATGTGGGATCCATGCCCCAGTGAGCACCATGATGCTGGTAAGCAGGCAGGGACCGCGGGATCTGCATTCCCTGTGAGTGGAGCAGAGTGTGGCACCATGGTGCTGGTGAGCAGGTGGGGAACCCTAGCCACAGTCCACAGTGAGTGGATGGAGTAAGGGAATTAGGGCCCTGGTGAGCAGATGGGAATCACTTGGTTAGAATTACGAATGGTCCGATGGTAAATTATCATGGTTTTACTGCATTTGTGTGACTCGATTGATATTCTGGTTTTGCTTGGACATTACCATTGTTGTATGTGTACGCCTGCTTGAATGCTTGTGATATTGATTTTTTAAATTAATTTTACACATAGCTGATACAAACTGTCAGTGCTGTGGATCAAGACTCGCCACGAAGTGGATCCAGGTTCCTCTTCAGTTTGACTCCAGAAGCTGCCAATAATCCTAATTTCACAGTTCAGGACAATGAAGGTATGTATTTTAACTAACAACAGTTGAAACCACAGCCAAAGTGGAGCCTTCTTAATGAGTCTTACATATAGTCTAAAACTGCCCATTTGTGATTTCCAAATTATATTTTAAAAACAGAACATTTCACTATGTGCGACTGCCAACTAATTATGTTCAATTTACTTAATTGCAATGAGGATTAAAAATGAATCAACACTGCCCATCGCCCAGACATTTTGCATATCTGTGAACTTTACTGATTAGTATTTGCAAAAGGAGGATTATTTTTGCAACCTCAGATGTACTTTTTGAGGGATCTTGCATGGCAGATGATGCACTAAATTTTATTCACGTTATTCTCTTTATCGTGGATTTGTACACTGCGGATGGCTCAATTGTAATCATGAACCGTCTTTCCACCAACTGGTTAGCACGTAATAAAAGCTTTTCACTGTATCTCGGTACATCTGATAGCAAACGCAAACTGAGGCAAAAATAAATTATTTGCTATGGAATTCAGTGCATTTGAATGGACTTGATGAAGATAGTAAACTCCATGTTATTCAGTCCAAATCTCAGTCTGAAGAAGGGTCTCAACCTGAAACGTCACCCACTCCTTCCTTCCAGAAATGCTGCCTGTCCCACTGAGTTACTCCAGCATATTGTGTCTATTTTCCATGTTATTCAAGCTCTTTCACCAAGATCTGGAAGCTTTCAGTATAATTCTTGTTAACTTGGTCCTCCAAAATATTCCAACTGGAATTTAAACTGGAGGTGGTGAAGGGAGGGGTTAAGCCAGAGAGGGTTATTAGGAAGAAAGTGCCACTTTAAATTATAATGGGACCAGTATTGAAATGCTTACTAGTGTTGAAGCCACATTTTAAACATATACCACAGCTGCTGCTGCTGTACTTCAGTGTGCTTTATTGTTCTGCCAGTGGCAAAGCTTCACACACCATTGCTCTCATTTGGGCCTTCAAACAGAAGGCCAAATGTAGATAAGAGTTAGCTGCCATCCAATATAGCAGGCTTTTTCAAAGCTTTTAACAGGCAACCATCAATCTGTAGCTTGGCTGTCAGTACCCAAGTGCAAAATACTCTGAGCTTTGACCAGCTTTCATTAAATCACCAAGATTAAAGACAACTGACCTGGCTCTGATGGTTTCTGAACCTACTCAGCCGAAGTAGAAAACAGCAAAGGATGGAAATTATTTACAGTTGCATCCAGTCCATACTGTACATTTTATGAAATCCCAGGTGGGAGCAGCTCAGTTGAAATGTACAGCCAAACTAATTACTCAAATTCATGGAGGCACTAGCCAGAGGGGCAGCCTTATCCTTGGGCTGCTAAATTGTCAACCATTGAAATGATAACATTAACACCTTCGTAGAAATAGCATGTGGCAGAGTTGAGTGTGTTTTCTCTCTATGGTGAAATAAGCTTTAAAAAAATATATTGTAAAGAGAGCAAACTGTTACAAAATCCACATAAATTATATTAATTAATGTAGTTTAGTTATTTTTAGTTTAGAGATACAGCATGAAAACAGGCCCTTCCACCCACTGTCCACACAGACCATCGATCACCTGTTCATTAGTTCTATGTTATCCCATTTACTCATCCACTCCCTGCAGACTAGGGAAAATTTACAGAGGCCAATTAACCTACAAACCTGCATGCCTTTGGGATGTGGGAAGATACTGGAGCACCCAGAGGAAACCCCCTTGGTCACAGGGAGAAGGTACAAACTCCACACAGATCATACTTGCAGTCTGGATCAAATCCGGGTCTGACACTGTGAGGTAGTGGCTCTACCAGCTGCGCCACTGTGCCACCATTAGGATGAGTAGTTTTGAAAAGGATTAATTTTGAAAATTATTAATTTGGCATGTTTCAGTTCTCTAAAAATCCCAGCCATTCTACTTTTGAAGTGTAGTCACTGTTGTGAAGTCACAAACCTACAGCCAAATATGCACTCAGCGCGATTCCACAACAAGATTTATATTCATAAAATGTGTTTGAAAATTTATCCCCTAAAATATCTCCCTTTGTCATATTCATGGTAGTGTTACTGGATCCTTTGTATCTGACTGAGAGATGTACCCACAGTTTGATATCTCCTCTGATAGACACCACAGCCCTCCCTCAGTATGACACAGTCTCTGTGTTCACGTCTTTGGAGCCAGGATTGAAGCTACATTTCTGGTCTCAGAAGTGAATGTTACAGAGACAGAATTTAAAATCCTGCAAAAATTACAAGGAATGTGAAGAATCAAATTAATTTGTCAGTATCTGTAATAAATCATGAAGTAATATCAAAGTGTATTACCAGATGTAAAAATCACCTTTTAGTTTCTCATTACTAAATTACTCTTACTTGATAGTTAAATTAGTAGCAAAACAAATAGACATAGACAAAAGAGTAGATGAGGAAAATATAAGGTTGTGATAACTGTGGGAGATGCTGACTGAATACATGAACTACCAAGCTTTAAAGCCCCAAGATTCAGTTAGAATGCATAGTCCTGCCCCACATTAACATATAATATATGTTGGATTAGATTAATTTTACAATGCCCATCAATCATAGATCTATTGATATGTAGAACATTCTTGGAATTCCTGTTATAAAATAAATAATATCAGTGATTTTAAATTTCAATATTTTGCCTTCACGAGCACGTTCGTGATTATGTGGTAAGGAAATATAGAAATCTGATAAGAAAATATAGTGTTTAAATATTCTAGGTAAATACAGGGTTATTTATTGCTCAGATATGTATGAAAAAATAAGTATAATTCATATGGAAATGAGGCAGTGTTTATTTTTAGCCACAGAATAATTAACTTCCGCCTTTAAGAAACTTCCAGTGGTGTCCTTTATTAATTCCCCTGACCAGCCATGCACCAGATTTTACACAAAGAGCAACAGCTGGTCTGATGTGAACTCTCACCACTGTGACTCTCAGTTCAGAGTTTTTAAAATATAAATTTGACTCAGTTGGCATATGCAAACTGTAGTTCACAAACAGCATGTCAAAAGAGAACCTGGGAATTAAGCTGGGTACGTCAAGTAGGTTGCAGTAGTACTCTGCGGGGAAGAGCCATGGCAGAGATCCATTCTGTTTTTTCTGCAAGTCTAAATTTAATATGTAGGATTGTGTTAATTGCAGTGACACTATCCTAGGTTAAAGCATAATTGCACCTTGTTCAGTATTAAACACGTTCTTGTACAAATGAACTCTTCAGTCAGTTTCAAAGATCGAGTCTCCTTAATTTCATATAGATTCAATAAAGCTCGATAGACCGGATAATCCCATTAAGAACAGAAGACCTCAACAAGGCATTAAAATTTAGGAATTTTGCTATTTCCCCAGTCTTCCAAACACCGAGGAAAACAGAATTTTAAATGTTATGTAGTTTTTCCTGATAATTCCAATGATGGATAAAGATGGTGATGGTGGGAAGCATCATTTTGCAGGCTGCATGCAAGAGAATACTCACCGATACACGTTCCGACCATTTAAAGGCTGGAACTGAAGGCAAAGGTACCACAGTAACCGACATGCTTCTAAGCCATGTAAATGCACCAGCCATCTTGCAATTACCTGACGTAGCACCTCCCGCCCTCCCCTCCCATCTCTTCCCCTAGAATGTCTGATGGTGTTTATTTCAGGTAGTGTGAGGTGCTACTCTTGGGGAGGTAAAAGCACAGCATCTGGTAATATTGTGGAGGGCTCCATTGAATCAGAAAATGTAGTCACCGAGGAGGCTTTCAGTTATGACTGCAGTATCAAGGCATGTGATTTCTAACCCCCCCCCCACCCGATCCCTTCCATTTCCAAGCATACTACTGGCCAATGTACAATCATGGGAAAACAAGATAGAAGACCAAAGAGCAAGACTGCAGTATCAGTGGGATATGCAGGACTGCTGTGTACTCCAAAATATGCCTCACCCCCAACTCTCTAGACATGGAGCTCCAGCCAAAGGATTTTCCATCCACTGTGTAGACTGGGTGAAAATGTTTGCTTCATGATTGTTTCCTTATGCTGCTTGGAACTGGCGATCTTGTCCCATTCCTGCTCTCCAAATGAGAACATGTGATGGTTAAGTGCTAACCGTTCTATCTACCAGGTTTTTCACCGTCATCCAGACTGCAGTCTACATTCTGGGGGAATTGAGGGCTGTGATCAACATGAATGAAACAGCTTACCTTGAAGCTTTCCTCAACATCGCTGTGAACTTCAACCAGGCTAGTATCTTGCTGAAGAAGCTGTTGAACTACCATCAACACACGATGACCTGGACTTCTTGTATGACTCTGTCATGTCTTAAGATATTACAAGGTTTTACAAACCTGATTTTGAGATTTTTGAGGTTACAAATGTGATTGATTTGGTTTTGGCCGTGAATATTGGCTACATGTACTTTAGTAAGGCATTTGACACAATCCCTTATGGTCATTTGATCCAAAAGATTAAGATTCGTAGGATCCATGGCAACTTGGTTGGTCATGGATTCAGAATTGGCCGATCCAGAGAAGACGAAAGTAGTGGTGGAAGGATGCCATTCTGGTTAGAGGTCTGGGACTCGTGGTTCAAATAAAGCTCTGCTGTTGCTTGCGATGTATATAAATGATTTGGTAGATGGGTTAATGTTAGCAAACAACACCAAAAAATGGTGGGAGTTGCAGGCAGTGAAGAAGGCAGTTAAAGAATAAATCAGGATATTGATCAGTTACCGATATGGGTGGAGAAATGGCTGATGGAGTTTATTTCAGGTAAGTATGAGGTACTTGGGGAGGTAAAATGTAAGGACAAGGTATACAGTTAATGGTAGGACCTTTAACAGCATTCATGTACAGAGAGATCTTAGGGTCCAAATCCTTAGTTCCCTGAAGGTAGCAGCATGTAGATAGTGGTAAAGAAGACATATGGTATACTTGCCTTCAGTAGTCGAGCATTGATTTTAAATGCCAGGAAATGTTGCAGCAGTTTTATAGAACTTTGGTGATGTATTCGAAGTATGGTGTGCAGTACTCGTCGTGGAAAGAATGTGGACTCTAGAGAGGGTGTGGAAGACGTTTAGGGTCAAACTGCATGAATTAGAAGGTATAGTTATAAAGAGAGATTGGAATAATCTGGATTGTTTTCTCTGGAGCATTAGAGAATGAAGAGAGATCTAATAGAAGTTTATAAATTTAGGATATAGACAGATAAAACCTTTCTTCCTCAGAGTGCAAATCTTATGTAGTAGAGGGCACAGTGGCACAGCAGAAGATCTGCTGCCTTGCAGCACCAGACACCCAGGTTCAATCCTGACTGCAGATGCTGTCTGTAATTAGTTTGTATGATCTCTCTGTGACCACGTGGGTTTTCTCTAGGCACACACCCACACTCCCAAAGTATACTGATTTGTAGGTTAATACTTTGGTAAGTTGTAAAATTGTCCCAAGTGTGAAGGATAGTGTTAGTGTATGGGATGGTCACTGGTCGGTGCAGGATTCGGTGGGCTAGAGGGCCTGTTTCCACATTATAGCTTTAGACTTTAGAGATACAAGGTCCGAGGAAGAAAGTTTAACGGAGATGTTTGGAGAAAGTTGTTTTTACACTGTAGTGAGTACCAGGAACATGCTGCCATGGGTGGTAGTGGAAGCAGATATGATAATGATGTTTAAGAAGCTATTAGATAGGCACATGGATATGCAGACAATGGAGGGATATGGATCATGTGCAGGTAGATGAGATTAGTTTAACTTGGCATCATGTTCTGTACAAACATTGAGGGGCAAAATGCCTGTTCCTGTAGAAACAAAGAGGTGCAGGAGTTGGTTTACAAAAAAGGATAAAGTGTCGGAGTAACTCAGCGGGTCAGGCAGCATCTCTGGAGAACATGGATAGGTGATGTTTCGGGACAGGTCTCTTCTTCAGACCAGTCTTCTCCAGTATAAAGGGTGCCCTTCCTATGCTGCACTGTACAATGACCCCTTGAAGACCTCCATGTAACAGAGAAAATTCCAGACCTAGCTGTAGTCACAGATGGACATTCAACAGTTGTGGCAGATCTTGCTGGTTTACAAAAAAGGGTAGACAGTATGTGGAGGCTCCCACACAGGATAGGGCAACGCTGGATCTAGTATTGGGAAATTGGGAAGGGGAAGTTATTGAAATGTGTGTGGAGGAGCCTTTTGGGACGATTAGGTTTAAGATAATTATGGAATAGGAATGGAGAGGGTCCACGTGTTAAAATGTTCAACTGGGGTAAGGCCAACATTGAGGGTATAAGAGAAGGTCGCGCTCAAATTGACTGGAGCAGGTTATTAGATGGGAAAGGAACATTGCCAAGTGTTATGATTTTAAAAGTGTACCGAAGAAAGCTCAGGATATGTACGTCCCTGTTAGAGTGAAGGGCAAAGGAGACAAACGTAAGGAAGCTTGGCTGACAAGGGTAATTGCGACGTTAGTCAAAAACAAGAAGGATGCATGGGACAGGTATAGGCAGCTGGGATCAAGTGCATCCCTGGAGTATTTTCGGGAGCTAAGGAGTAAACTAAAAAAGGAAATCCTCCTCGTCTCCCTCTGCATTGCGGCGATCCAGCTTTCGATGTAGGGACCACACCGAGTGATGGTAAGTCCAGTGGCCGCATCCGAGCTCCGCAAACGAGCTGGTTCAAACTTGGCAGCCCGGGGCGGTCGAAGCTGCCACCCTCCAATCCACCCTCCAGAGGACAAAGCTGTCATTGGGGCTGTAATCTCTGTCTCTGAGGCCAACTTCAAAGCATCCTTCAAGAGGATGAATATGCAAAATACCTGGTGGCATACCTGGTCAGCTGCTGAAGATCTGTGGGGACCAACTAGCTGGAGAGTTTTCCAGGATATATTCACCCTCTCGCTTGTGCGGTCTGAGGTTCCCATCTGCTTCTGAAGGGCACCCTTCTTCCCAGTACCCAAGAAGAGCATGGTGACCTACTTTAATGACTATAATCCCTTAGCAATTACATCCACAGTAGTGAAGTGTTTTGACAGGTTGCTTATGGCACATATCAACTCCTGCCTGGCCAGGTTGCCTGTACTGAGAAGTATATCACCCTTATGACTTCGCAGAGAGAAAATGGTTCACTTCACCAGTTAACGGGCCCTCAGATCCTCTGATTCAATCTTTTAGTCTGTTTCCTCTGTTTCGAAAGGAGGATAAGAGAGCATTGTTGTGATTCTTGCAGTTCATACTCTGGGGTCAAGGAAAGAGCATTCACATCGCGGCCCTGTTTCCACCAATCTTTCCACCACCACGCACAAGATGCACAAGACAGACACCATTGTATGCAGATGCCGAGACGTGTGTTCAGCTCTGGCAGAACAACTAATCTTGTGTGTGGACTCGATAAGAAGAAGTAGTTCACACTCTTATAATATCTATTATGTTTATTCTAATCACAAAGATAACAACATCTTGCTCACAGAATCATCAAATTTCTTGTGTTCTGCACATTGTAAAACTGTTATCCTTAGCTCAGGCCATTTATCTTACAACAAATGGATGGAAGGTTGGAAGATGGCATATAAGATAGCAATCCTAAAAACCTTCTGCACAAAAAAAACATGCCAACAAATAAACAAAGTTTTATGGTGAAAGGTTGTAAATCATTTTTTTGTTCCAGTGTTTGTTTTGCCGTTGTGAATGGAATGGGAGAAGGACAGAAATGATCGCTGCTTGATTATTTCCTATTCAATATTACTTTCAGATAATACAGCTGGAATTCTCACCAGGAGAGGAGGATTTAGCCGTCAAGAAATGAACACCTACCTTCTGCCAGTTTTCATTTCTGACAAGGAACATCCTATTCAGAGCAGCACCAATACTCTTCTGATTAGAGTGTGTGCCTGTGATAGAGATGGCACCATGCAGTCCTGCAATACTGAAGCTATAATCCTTCCTCCTGGGCTCAGCACAGGAGCTCTCATCGCCATTCTGTTGTGCATCATTATTCTGCTCGGTGAGTTATTTTTTAATCAGTCACACTTCTATTTCAGTTTTTTGTCTGCTCCTGCCTGTCATTCTGAGCTAGAAAGGGTACATTTGCACAAGAATGCTGGAGAACACCACTTAATGCCCGAATGACAATGGTGAATGACAAAAGGCAGTCGGCTTAGCGGAATTTATTTGAGCACCTGAGCTCTGTCGGATGCTGCCAAAGATGTCAGGGAGAGATTAAAGAAAAGCTGACATGTGAGAAACCACTTTTTTCCCCATTCGCCATGACTTGACTGACTAAAAGGAAAGATATAAAAGGATGGCAAGGTCTGGTTGCTGCTTATACAAATTATATTGTTAATGTGGTTATGAGGTATAGAATCATGGAAACAGGCCCTTCGGCCCAACTTGCCTATGCCAACCAAGGTGCCCCGTCTACAGTAGTCCTACTTGCCTGCATTTGGCCCATATCCCCGTAAACCTTTCCTATCCATATACCTGTCCAAGTGTATTTTAAATGTTGTATTAGTACATGACTCAACTACCTCCTCTAGCAGCTCATTCCATACAGTGTGAGCATTCTTATAACCATGAAGGTGAAAATAAAGAATGTGGGAGTCTCCCTAAAATGCTGCTTTCTGAACAGGACAAGTAGGCACATGGTGCTTTTGCTTTAGCATTTTGCCCCCATGAGAAATTATTTCCTGATGTATACAATCTGGCACTCTTGGGTTTATTCTTGTGGAGCCTTAATGGAATCATCCTCCACATCCTCCATAACCTCCATATCAAATTGAAATGAGTAGGTTTACTTTTGTGCATTATTTTGGAAGTTTACACCATGTCTAGCTCAGCCAGCAGTTTTTGAGCCTTTCACCATTTGTTGCAGCCCACAGAATAGGGATGAGGTTTGTGCTGGACTCTGGTTAAGAACTATTTCTATTAATAGATGTTTCAGATTGACAAACTATATGTTTCTTAACAATTCATCATTGTTTAAGATCTGGCCCATTTCTGTAATGCCATTTGCAAACGGATTTAGAGTAGAATTTAGCCACACAGTCACAGGTGGAAAGGGGCTGATAACGCTGTCTTGTGGGGATTGATTTTGAGAATTAACATGGGGGATGTTTTGTCACCTATCATTACTAATTGCAGACTGGATCAGGGATTCAAGGATCCAGTTGGAGATGGGTTTGGTTTAGTTCAGTTTAGGGATACAATGCGGAAACGGGACCTTTGGCCCACCGAATCCGCGCCAACCAGCGATCCCCACACACGAACAATATCCTACACTAGGGCAATTTACAATTTTACCAAGTCAATTAACCTACAAACTTGTGCATTTGTGGAACCGGAGAGCCCAGACAAAAGCTTTGCAGGTCACAGTTGGAACGTATATACAGACAGCACCCAGTCAGAATCGAACCCGGCGCTGTAAGGCAGCAACTTTACCACTGTGCCACCCTGGTTGGGATTATGGCATTGAAGGCAGAGCTATTGCCAATAAATAAGAGTCTTGACACAAGTGCCCTGACAGCTAGGTCATACTCCTATTTATTCCCTGGATGTTCCAGGGATGAATGTGGGCCGTACTGTCATTTGCCCTGGGCCATCACAATGGGTCTACCAGGACACCACCATGCCCAAGGTCATTTGTAGCCAGCACTGATTAATCCTGGTCTAGACCACAAACCCCCCCCCCCCCCCCCCCCCATCCCCCATCCTCCTCTTTAAGCCTGAAGAAACAAAATGTCACCAATCTTTTTTCTTCAGAGATGCTGCCTGACCCACTGAGTTACTATCTTTGCAATTTGTCTTGTAATTTTCAGCACTGGCCTGTTATGTGGCACCTCATTATTTGGATTTGCAAATCTAAAAACACTACATCTCCATGTTCTCCTTTGTTAACTCACCCCGCCACATCCTCAAAGAAATTGAACACATTTGTCAAACATGATTTACATATAATTACATTGACTTGGTTTAATTGGAGTCAGGTTTCTTGCATCCTATTGATGTCTGTGTTTCTTGTGAGTTGAGTTGAGTTTATTGTCATGTACTTAAACAGTTAGCTACTTTCTCTTTGGCTATTGACTCTAATAGCTATTAAACTAACAAACCTATAGTTAACTGCCTTTTTGTTTCATTTTTTAAAATATGGGTGACACATTAGCTCTTTACCAATTATCTGGTACCTTCCTGATGTTTAGTGAGTTATGAAAGTTTTCGAACAATGGGTCTGTTATTTGTTCCATTTAGTTGTGTCCTATTAAGTGCCATTATGCCCTCCTGTCCATCCCCTTCCTCTTCCTTTGATTTATTTCCCCTTTCTTATCTTGCCTTCACTTTCCTCCTCTTTTTCCATCCCACCTGCTCCTTTCCTCCCTCTCATCATCTCTCGCTCTCTATCCCTGCATTCTTCCCCAATTCCATCCAACTCTTTCTTCCCTCTTGTCCTCTATCTTCCACTCTTTGTTCTCCCCATTCTTTCCCTCCTTCCCTATATCTCTTCCTTCCTCCTCAACTCTATCTCTCCCCATCTCCCACTTAGGGTAACTCCCATTTTCCACCTTCCTTTCTCTCCTCCCTTCCCTCCCTTCTTGCAGCCTCCAAGTTCCTACCTTTGCTTTGCTTATTTCACCTCTCCTGGATTTCCTCATCTCCCTTCCCTCTTCTCGACATATTTCCTTCCCCTACCTTACAGGTCTCTTCTTTCACTCCCTCTCCACCTTTCTCACCCCCTTACCTATCTACCCCATTTCTCCTCCCTCCACCGTATTTTCCTCCCTATCGTTATACATCTGTTCCCTCCCTCCTTCCTGCATTTCCTTCTATCCCTCTCTCTCAACCTTCGTCTTCCCCTTCTTCTTCCTCCTTCGTTTATCTGGTTCCCTAGATCCCTCTTTTCCCCTTCCATCCCTCCCCTCCCGCTTCTTTTAGGGTCTAAGTTACAACACCTATTTTACCTAAGTTACTAAACCTATTTCCTTACTTTCAGTCATTGTGGTACTCTTTGCCGCCATGCGAAAGCAGAGGAAGAAAGAGCCTCTTATCATTTCCAAAGAGGATATCCGTGACAACATTGTCAGCTACAACGATGAGGGTGGCGGCGAGGAGGACACCCAGGCCTTTGACATTAGCACGCTGAGGAATCCGGAGGTTATAGAAGACACGCAATTACGCAGGGATATCAAACCTGAGAACTTCCTGCTACCCCGGCCAACCCCACCAATACCAGACAACACCGACGTCAGAGATTTCATTAATCAGAGGCTAAAGGACAATGATACAGATCCCGGTGCCCCGCCCTATGATTCTCTAGCAACGTACGCCTATGAAGGAAATGGATCCATAGCAGAGTCACTCAGCTCCTTGGAGTCAGTGACCACAGAGACAGACCAAGATTACGATTACTTGAGTGACTGGGGACCTCGCTTCAAAAAACTGTCAGACATGTATGGTGGAGACGACAGTGACAGGGACTCTTAGCGAGAAAACGCATTCCCTTCAATTCAGCTTTCAACAGAACAGAGTATTGCTGTGTAAACATGCGGGCCAGTACTTTTTCAAAATCTATCTCACTAAGACATTTATTGTGTACTGTTGGACTTTTATTTCATAGATTCATGGCTTCAGAATGGTTCCAGTGTGAAGTGTGTAACTTTTGCTTCATTTAATGAGCATCCCCAAGATGATAATTCTATGAGAATTTATACAGTAACTATATGCCTACACCATCCACTGTTGCACTAGTGGAGACATGTTATATTGCTTATTTTGTTTCTAAAATAGAAATACTTCACAGGTATTATTGTCTACACAGAAGAATACAAAATGTATTAAAATAGGGATGTGCATAGAACAAGTTCTTAAAAACAGCCAGAGGTAGAATTTGATGGTTCGGGTGATCCAGGTTGGAGGCAAGCATTAGACTTGATAATGATCCTTGTTTTCTGGCTTCTGCCATTCTTCACCAATCCCAAATTCCTGCGATACAGAGGAAAAACATCATATTCACTGGAGCGGCAACCAAGTAACATTCAATTTGATTGGGAAATACATCAGAATGTGCATCAAACCAAGCACTTGCCTGAGAGATGAAAGATTATGTGAGTCATGTGTGCCACTGAACTACAAGACTTAGTCTAACAAGAAACCTGCTGGTTGTATCCCAGGTTTATAGCCTGCACATCCCTTTGGTGAAATTAGTGAATTAGATGTTTGAGCTGAACATGTGGTTGAGTCAACTGTTTTCTTTCATAATGTACTGTACTGTAATTTAGATTCAACATACACTAATGTATACATATTGTATGCAGAGCTGTACTATGTAGAGTGGATGTAAATCACTACAGATGCATCTTAAAACTAAGGTAATTGGCTGGGTGTTGTTGACAGTTTGGGGTGCAGCAGAGTTACACTGCACACATTAACCTAATGATACAAGGTCCCCATTTAGTTCACAACATCAGATTTCAACTCCTGTTGCAAAACCAAGAATCGGATCAGAACCGTGGATTTATGGGGAAGCACCCATGATTCAACTTGAGCATTGTTACCCGCAGATTGGGGAAAACATTTTCACAGCTCCGGATGGCCGATGAAACGTGAGACTGAACTAGCCCAGTTGGTTGGCCATTGTCATAATGAATTGTCACTGTGGCTTCATCGCGATTAAATTATCCCATAAATACATGCCAACCTCACTGTTGCAAAAGCCTAAGCAGTTGTCTGGAGCTTACCTAAATTGAGTCCTTCCAAAGGACTTCAACAAATAAAATTTGAATTCTCCCATCCTCTCTGCAACATCTATCATGGGCAGTTTAATTGGATGATAATGTAAATCACATCTTTGAGCCAAGAGGAGGAGAGGCCCAATTGATCCTTTGTTGAAATGAGACACTTTTGCTGTTTTGCTATCCAAGATTTGGTGACGGGCAAAGTGTGGAATAATCTTTGGACTGCCTTATTGCTTCAGATGGAACATTTGCATTTAAAAACATTGGTGAGGCCAATTTATGGTCTTGCATTGTGCCCATCAGTTAAAGGGTTGGCACTGTGGCAGGGGAATGTGAGATGGAAGAGTTTTTCACCTTTTGATCCTATATTTAAAGATCAGCCCACAGGAGCTCAGATGCCAAATCATCCAAAGCTCTAGGCTGGAAAATGAAGTCATAAATCTCTTCATCAATTTTAATCAGCTTAAGGGCTGGATTGGAAAAAAATTATCAAGTAAATCGATCTGCATTTCGAGAAGTTCAATGTTACTCCACGTATAATGACTGAAATGTAAACTGGTTTTTAATTAAAATAAGCAAGCTCTCATATTCTGTGATAATCCCGGTGGCAGACAAGCACTCCATTTTCCACACATAGAACTTGTACTGGACATTTACCGTGTTAGCACAGGTGATAACATGGTTTGTCGTAACCACTTGGGAATGTAAGTGATGAGTTACTTGAAAGAAACACAAAAAAGTCATTAACCCTTTTGCACTTGAGCAAGTGCAGGCGATTACCATAGAGGAAAAAAAAACAATGTTTTGTTTTCCATGCATTCTAAACATAACGGAAAATGACTTTGATGGAATTATTAATGGATGTGAAAGTGGTAGGCATACTTCAAATAGAATTTTAGTTTGGATCCAAAGATCCAATGTTCCTGTTCTCATTGTTCCAATATGATGGTTTTGTAGTAACAAGAATTTAAAAGTACACACGTCCTTAATGTACTACACTTTTGTGAAAGGATTCTAACAATTTAATAATAGCAATTCACCTATTCTGTGTAAACCTGTAAGATAAGGCTTTTCTGCAATATCACTGCCAGCATCTTTGACTCACTTTTAGGTTAAATATTAAAGGTTTTTGTGCTAGATAAACCCAGAGCAGTTTATATTTACTCCAAAGTCCACTTCAACAGAAAAGGCAAAACAAAAACAGCCAGGTGAATTAATCCTACTGGGGAAAGTAGAGTTGAGCAATAAAGACCCCCTGTGCATGTCGTGTGCACAGTTTGTAATTTATATTAGCTCTACTGAAGCCTCAACCTCCAACCAAGAGAAGGCGAGGAAAGAAGGTCCCACGTCTGAGGAGAAATCAGGTCTCAAGGCAAGACATTTGATCTCTACCAAAGTAAAATACCCAAGGGGTTGAGGTATAATTGGTGGTTGGCAATTAAAATCTCATGCTTCCACAAAAAGGGGGAATGTTGTTGATTATATAAGAAACAGGAATGAAACACTGCAAGCATTCCAATATGTATGCATTTTACATATATCATGCTAAAATATTCCAATAATATTTGAATTGGACTCATTCCTAGTCCAATTAAACATTCCCACGAGTTGGAAAATGAGCTAATTGCGAGAAAGTATATTCTGCATACATTTGCTCTGTTTCATGCATAAATAAACACTTTCGTAAGATGGTGTTACGTTAAAATCCATAACTGTACTCATTGTCCAGTTAGGATTAGCTTAGACAATCTTAGCATTGAATTCATCTTTTGTGTTGTGAATTTTTGAGAGACTTGTTTGTGTCACTTGAGCACTCTGTGCTTTAATTTTGTTCAGTCAAAATCACAGTGCAATCTCATAAGAGTATATTAAATCTTCTGACACTGAAAATAATTAAATTCTTTGCATCAATTCAGCATCTCTTCGGACAGCAAGATTTTGCTAAGAGATCTGATGTACAGCAGATACTGAAATTAGTGACAAATGAAGATAAATCAATTTCACTCATTTAGGTGCCATAGAATTCAGATATTATTTTTACCTGTTTGAAGATATACCTGTTATCCAACTTGCCTAAGAATCAATATCAGCAACAGTTATATCCAGATTTCCAGTTGGCTGAAGCTGAACTGCTATCCAGTGTGCTAGGAAGTGATAGAATGAGAGGGAATATTTTGAAACATCATCAAACTGAAACATTAACCCTCCAAAGATGCTATCCAAACTGCTGAATATCTCCAGCATTTGTTGTTATTATACCCAACATAGGGTTACATGTGTAATACCAAAGGGCAGCTGTGTAACCAAGCATGTCAGTTAGTAGAAATAATTCCTTGGTCTCTTGCGCCAAGCACACAAAACAGAGGCAGTTCCTTTTGTTTTCTGCCTTGAAGATTTGATTTCAAATCTTCAAGGCAGAATTAATTCAAATTAATTTTACTTAATTTCAAAATCATAACACCACAAGTCACACCATCTTGTGCATTAAGAGCAAGTTACCAAGAATGAATCTTAACCCCAATGTCTTCAAGAGAGGAAGGGAGATATATGCGGAGCAAAATAATCACAGCAACTTCTGATATGCTGTATTTCCATCTTCCATATATTCATTTTTGCATGAATAGCCCCTTATCCATTTTAAACGTAGGCCAATTTTTATCATTAACCCAGTCAGATGTCTTTTGATAGTATTGACCTGCGAGTTTAAATAACTTTGTGGCTATTAACATTTTATGTTAATGTGAAATATTTTAATGTGGTTGGGCCAGTTTGTACAACTGAAAATAGCTAATGCCAATGAAGGATCCTTGCTTACGTTTCTGATTGATACCTGCTTTTTTATGATTTCAAGATCTGCAAATAATAGTCACTGTTAGCAGCAACTGTATGTTTAGCAATTGGAAGAAAATCTGAGTCCATTTTCTTTTGCTAAGTAACATTTTGTACAAGGATTATTTATATGATACTATTCAATAAAATGTTTTTATGTATGGATTCAGCCTTAGCTTTTTTATTTATTTGGCTTATGTGCATTTTAATCGTCTCTTCCTGTCAGAAAACATCACATTACCAAGGATCAGACTTAACATATAGTTTAGTTTATTATTGTCACGTGTACCGAGGGTACAGTGAAATGCTTGTATGTTGCATACTATCCAGTGAAAATAATATACATGAATACAATCAAGCCATCCACACACTACATATAATAGAATTTCAAAGCAAAGACAGATTTCAATTTTGTTAGCCTGTAATGCTCCTCCAATTGTTAAAGTGGAATAGAGGGAATATTATTCTGCATAAATTGTCGTGCTGGGATTATGAAGTATGGGTAAATTATTTCACAATCATTATAACTACCCATTTTTCCCAATAAGTACAACATTTACTATATAGAAAAGAAATAGTGAATATATTCATTTCAACAAACATTTCCTCATCTGCATTCATGGTTTGATTTAATGGCAAACAAAGATTTTATCATTTTTCTAAAATGACAGCGTCCTTACAAAAGAGAAATAATATCTTGTGAACGACAAATTGCAGAAAACTGTATAATAATCTCTCCTATCTTGGTCATTCAAGCTGTGCAATCTGTGCCATTAAGTGCAGCAACAGCATTGATTGAGTTTAATTGAGGTTTTTGATAAAATTGCCAAATGTAGTCTACATTAAAAAAAAATCCTTCAGCATTTTACATCCAGTGACATTGCCACATTGCATAAGACTTAAGGGCCAGGGCGGCGGCAGGCCACGACAGTCCCCACCTGAAGCCATCCTCCTCTCCCGGCTGCACGACGCTCCCCCCCCCAACGGCCCTTGACAGCCCCCTCCTGAAGCCGTCCCCTTCCGCCGGCTGCAGTAGGCTTCCCCCCAACAGTCCCCAACAACCTCCGCTTGAAGCTGCCCCCCACTCCCGGCTGCAGGACGCTCTGCCCACTGTCCCCCACCTGAAGCCATCCTCCTCCCGCTCTCCACCCCCACCCCCACCTCCTCCCCTGGCTGCAGGACACGCCCCCCCCCTCCCCACCGGCTGTTGTTGTTATATTATAAGAGTTATTCACATTTTAAGCTTTAATAAATCCCTTTTCCTCTTGCCGTGCCAGTCAGCTGCACCTGCGCAGTAATACCTGCATGTTCTACATCACAATGGGAACCCAATGGGTGGGAATGGCTGTGCCACCGGAGAGCCGCCAAGAGTGGATGGGGGGGATGGAGTGAGTGCAGGATGCTCCCCCCGGACACGACAGCCTCCGCCTGAAGCCATCCCCCTCCGCTGGCTGTAGGAGGCTACCACCCACCGGCCCCCGACAGCCCCCACCTGTAGCTGTCCCCCTCCCTCGCTGCAGGATGCTCCACACACCGGCCCCCACCTGAAGCCGTCCCCATCCTCCGTTGCAGGATGCTGCCCACCAGTCCCCGCCTGACCAGTCCCCGGTGTGGAGTGGCAGCAGTAGGCCACGGTAGTGGTATGCCACGTCAGAGATAGGCAGCAGCAGGCCACGGCAGCGGTAGGCAGTGGCAGCGGTAGACCACGGCAGCGCTCCACCCTCCTCCTCACCGGCCCCCGACAGACCCCGCCTGAAGCCATCCCCCTCCCCCGGCTGATAACCGCAACAAGAAAAAATGGACTGAATAAATCTCATTTTTAACGTTTAAATTGTTATATTTTAAGAGTTATTCACATTTTAAGCTTTAATAAATCCCCTTTCCACTTGCCGTGCCCGTCAACTGCGCCTGCCCAATAATACCTGCAAGTTCTACGTCACAAAGGGAACCCAATGGGTGGGGTTGAAGGGGGATGGTGGGGTTGAAGGGGGATGGAGTGAGTGTGTGGGGGGGGGGGGGGGAGGGCAAGGGGCGGAGTGGGGGGTGAGGAAAGGAGGGGGGAATCAGGGGCATACCAACGGGAACCCATCAGCTGCGCCTGCGTCAGTGGTGGAATATTGCGTTGGGGGACCAGGCCCCTCGTGTGAGAGTGGGACCCAACTGATCCCACTTAGTCCAGTTGTAATATAAAAAACAGAAGTGTACGCTGTATTCAAGCTGCGGCCAATTTAATGATATGTCATACAATTCCCCTTTGCTCTTATAATACTTCAACTCTGCTAAAGGAGGAATGAATTCTGATGTTCTTTCAGGTAGCTAATAGACTGACTCGTTCTCCATATTGTTCAATGTCCTCCCATTCATTCCTTGCTGTGTGTTCCCAGATGCTTTACCTCACATTTCTCTGCCTTGAATTAAATTCCCGACTTATCTGCTCAATTGAACAGACCATTTCTACCTGCCTCCGCTTTAAAGCTTTCCTTTTCTTTGCCAACGTATGGCTGAATTTTGCACTAAACGTAAACTTATCCAGCATGTTCTCTGCCATTAAAATAATTCCACAACAAGGGATCCTCAAAGTAATTAACTTTAAACACAGAATGTGATTAAAACAAAAACAATTACACGTACCATAATTGTACCAAGATAATTCATGAATTAATAATTTGGTTTCAATTTTATTTTATTCAACACATTAACTTCTTTTGAAAACTATTATTCCAGCAAAATTCATTACATTCTACATTGTTATGATCTGCCGAATACTTTATGTGCATGACTTACCACTGTGACTTGGTAAATAAAAAGGTCTATAGACATGCAAGCACTTCTCTCCTGCTGTCTCTGATGACATGGCTTGAATTATTGAGAGAAACTTGATGCATAGAAGAGTCAGGATGTAAAGTCTAAGCTACAAGTGACAAAAGGCAGGGCTGCCAATTTCATTTCGGAGTCACGTGAGTGACTTCGTGAAGAGCCCGCCGGCGCGCATGCTCGACATATCGTCGTAACGCGTTGCTGCGACGGCTGGCGGTGGAGCGCGCTCCTCGCCAGCCCTTCATAAGGGGCCACGGAGGTGAGTATTCTACCTTTAGTTGGTGGTCCTTGTTGTCTGATTATGTCTTGCAGCAAGGACATGGATGGGAGTTCGAAGGGCCGGAGGACGTCAGGACGAGTTCGCCGGTCAACTGTTCCGGGGCCTTTACCATCGGCAATACCTGCAGCGCAGGCCGGGACTCAGGCGGAGATGTGGGTAAGCCCTGTGATTACAGGTCCAGGTCCGCCAGCACACCACAGCTCGGAGGAGTTCGACGAGGAGGAGTGTGGTGTGCCGCCAGAGCAGGGGGACCCTGCCATGGCAGTCAGGTCGTCAGCGGGCTCGCTGGCGACCTCGAGCAGGGCACGTGCCGTTGCACGGTCTGTTCCACTCAGCCCTCCGAGAAGGGGGAGGGCAGGAGCCCAGAAGCCTAACCCTGTTAGGGCTAAGGCATTGCCTATCGCGGAGGAGCGGTCAGGTTCCAGGGCGAGACCCGGGGCGGCTGTGAGGTCCAGCCGGCACACCCCGACTCTCGACGCCGGGACGGGTCGGTCGAGTCGGGTCTTGTCACGGTCGCCGAGCCCCCCATGGATGGGTGGGCGAGACCATGTGTCGGCAACGTCCACGATGTGGGCAGCCGGCAAGACTGCGCGGGCCCCAGGCAGCCATGCTTCGGCTGGTGCCGACACCTCGCCGCAAGTGCCCTTAGTGGCAGCGGCTTCAGCTCTCGCTAAACGGAGGCGATTGAACACGCCCGCGCAGGAATCGCGCAGTTTCGCCTCGGCGGCTGTTAGCGACAACTACCGGCACCGGCAGGGCCTCGACGAGGTGCGGGCCGATGACAGGAGCCCGGTTTTCTGTTCAGAGCCGGAGGACTCCGACCACCTGAGTGTTCAGGGTGAAGGGCGTATTGACCGTATGGAGCGGCTGCTGGAGCTCCTGCTTCAACGTCAACAACAGCAGGGCAGCAACAGGCACAGGGCGTCTTCACCAACATCTACTATCAGCCTGGAGCAGCAGGAGGAGGAGGTTCTGGTGGATCCCGTACCAACTCCGTTGGAGGTGCCAGCGGAAGAACTCTTGGATGTGGCGACCAAATTCGCGTCCCCACATACGGCTGGTCTTCCTCTAAATACAAAGCTGGCAGCCACAGTGGACTTTCTTAATAATCAGGTGCTGCAGGAAGAAGTCCTCATCCAGGCTATGAGCCGGCACAAGGCTCCATCAAACTGCAACTCCCTCAACGTGCCTGTGGTCAATACGCCAATATGGGGCAACATCAGTGCGGCTATCCGTCAACAGGAGCTAAAATTGCAGCGGATCCTGAAACTCCTCACGGCCGGTATTACCGCCTTTGCGCGGTCGGTGGACGGGGACGAACTGAATTTGGACCAGGAAGATGCTCTGGCCTTATTGTGCGCGACCCAGCACGAAATCAACGGGTTTCGCAAAAACAGCATCCGCCCAGCACTCAACCCGAAGTTTGCAGGATTGTGCAAACCACCGCCGCCGCCGCCGCCCCGTCAGCTCTTTGGTGAGGACCTCTCGAAGAGAGTCAAAGAGCTTGACGAACAAGCCAAAACGGTGGGGATCATGCGCTCTCAGAGTGCCCCCACACCGTCAGGCTCAAAAGCTCCATACATTCGCTCACGAGGGTCGGCCGGTGCCTCGACGAGGACTCGCCCTCTAGCTCCACAACGACAACAGCACCAGAACCAGCACCAAGGGTCTTTTTTAGGACAGGGTCGGCAGAGACCTTTGTGGAAATCGAAGACGCCGCGCCCTCAAGCCAACCCAGCACCTCCACGGCCACCCACACGTGTCAAGGACCGCCGGTAACCACGGAGGTGAGGGGGTCTGGTTCTCTTTTTTCTCTCTGTTTAACTTCCCATGTTGGTGGTCGTTTACGGTTGTTTTTGGATGCATGGGGTAATTTTACTGGTGATGAGTATGTGTTGCGGAATATTCGGGGGCATAAAATTGAGTTTATTAATGGCGACATTCCTCCATCCCAGCACATGCCTGGTCGTACGTTCAAATTGTCTGCTGCAGAACAGGCAGCAGGTTACAAGGAAATTTTAAGTTTGGAACAGAAGGGTGTGATTGAGAAAACAGTGCATGAGCCAATTGAATTTGTTTCGAACATATTTACTAGACCTAAGAAGGATGGAGGCTGTCGTGTCATTATTGATCTAACCCGTTTGAATACGTTTGTAACATATACTCATTTTAAAATGGATGCGTTTGAAACAGCCAAATCATTGATTTCTCATGGCTGCTTTATGGCATGCATTGATTTGAGGGATGCATATTATTCAGTATCCATCCAGAAAGATGATAGAAGGTTTTTGAAATTTATCTGGATGGGGCAACTTTGGCAGTATAAGGCTTTGCCTAATGGGCTTACTACAGCCCCTAGATTGTTCACTAAATTGGTGAAGCCAATCATGGCTTATTTGAGACAACGACATCATATAGTTATGGCCTATTTAGATGATGTCTTTATTGTGGGCCACACCCTGCAATTGGCTGAACAGGGTGTTGCAGCTGCTGTCAATATATTCCAACAATTAGGATTCATTGTCCATCCAGAGAAATCGAAGTTCTGCCCTGCCCAGGTAATTAATTACCTAGGGTTCACGGTGAACTCAATGAGCATGAGGATAACTATACCAATTAACAAAATTGAGGAAGTCACTAAGGTGTGCAGAGATTTAATTGGCACCAATATACCATCGATTCGGCATACAGCCACAGTAATTGGCAAGTTAGTGGCTTTGTTTCCGGCAGCACGATATGGACCTTTGCATTATCAGAATTTGCAAAGAGCTAAAATTACTGCGTTAAAACGGAACGCTGGTCATTACGATCGATCTATGCAGCTGCTGTCCGAAGCGATAACTGAGTTGCAATGGTGGGTGTGTCACATTAGCAACTCATTTAAGCCTGTCAGGGAGGCTAATTCGGTGGTATATTTACAGACTGATGCAAGCTCCAATGGCTGGGGAGCTACTGATAATTGCTCTAGTTGTGGGGGTAGATGGGACACCCTTGAGGCATCGATGTTGTTGACTCAAGGGATTAACTATTTGGAGTTGCTGGCAGCATTCCACGGACTTCGTGCATATTGTTCCAAGCTTGTTGGAGCACACGTCCGTCTCCAAATAGACAACACCACAGCTGTGGCATATTTAAACCATATGGGTGGTACCAGGTCAGTTTCGTGTGACAAATTGGCTAACTCAATTTGGCTCTGGTGTATTCAAAGAGACATTTGGATTTCAGCTACCTATTTGCCAGGTGAGCTTAATACTGTGGCGGACACCAGGTCACGCAAATTTAATGACAACATTGAATGGATGTTGCATTCTGAGATTTTTTCTAAAGTCACAGCCAAATTTGGTAAACCGGACATTGACCTTTTTGCGTCACGGTTGAACCATCAGGTACCAGCCTACGTTTCATGGGAACCAGATCCTGGGGCAATAGCGCTAGATGCATTCTCGCTGGACTGGGGGAATTGGTTTTTCTATGCCTTCCCTCCGTTTTGCCTCATCAGTCGGGTATTGCAAAAGATTCAGGCAGATGCTGCCAAGGGCATCCTTATTATACCCGACTGGCCCACACAGCCTTGGTATCCGGTGGTCTTTGACATGCTCAACGAACCTTGGGTCCTTTTGAAGGGTTGCCCACAATTGG
The DNA here is from genome assembly GCA_963514005.1 of Raja brachyura. The sequence continues at coordinate 63,868,099 of OY740782.1, forward strand.
TTACTCACCCTGTCTCAGGGGAGCCACATCCCTGCCATGGCTATTTACATTTGTTGGCTTGCAGGTTCTGCACAGGCCGTTAGTCCAATACGGCCTCTCGGCTCGGACCATGGATACCATCGGGGCGTCGTGTCGAGAGTCCACAAGGCGAAGATACCGCTCGCATATTAAGAAGTGGGAAGCCTACTGCAGCCGCTCTCGCATCACGTACGATGACGTGACAATAACCGACGTCCTGGAATTCCTCGCGGGGTTGCACCATGATGAACACTTAAGTTACAGTGCCATCAACAGCGCCAGAAGTGCGCTATCATTCTACCTCAAGATTGGGGTAGGATCCAACAGGCTAGTGTCCAGACTCATGCGGGGTATATTCAATATGAATCCGCCTACACCACGCTATAATATCACCTGGGATGTCAGGGACGTATTAACCCTGCTCAGGACGTGGTCTCCCATGGAAGGGCTCCAACTGGACCAACTCACCATGAAGCTGGTGATGTTACTAGCGCTGACTTCAGCTCAGAGGGTACAGACACTACACAAACTGCGTGTCGACAGAATGACAGCTACCCCTACAGAAGTAGTCTTTTTCGTTGACGAGCTACTAAAGCAGCATAGACCTGGGTGCACAGGGCTGCAGCTGAAGTTCCCGGCATACCCCGCAGATGCTAGGCTATGTTTAGTCTCACATATCCGCCACTATGTCAAAGTGACGGCACGCATCAGAGGAATGGAGAGATACCTGCTTGTCACTCATAAGAGACCTCATCATCGAGTGACAGTCCAGACGATATCCAGGTGGCTTCGAGTCGTCTTGGGTAAGTCAGGTATCGACATTAATGTGTTCAAGTCTCATTCCACCAGGGCTGCATCGACGTCAGCGGCGAGGGTCATGGAGGTGCCCATGGACCAAATTCTCGCCACAGCAGGATGGGCGAATGAAGCTGTGTTCCAGCGTTTTTATAACAAGCCTGTTGCTGCTCCTCTACAGTTCGCAGAAGCCGTGCTGAATGCAGGTCAAGAACGTGGAGATGTCCCCGCATGAGGGGTTTTGATTTGTTATTAATAAATATGCTCTTGTTTTGCAGTATGAACTATTGAGCAAGTTTGTTCCTCCCATCCATCCCTGGTAGTGGTGTGTCAGCATGGACGTGGTCCAGGGCGTGTAATCACAGAAGCTTTGAAGTCTTCACGAAGTCACTCACGTGACTCCGAAATGAAATAGTAAGATTGAACGAGAACTTACCAGTTCGAAGGTTGATCTTTATTTTATGAGGAGTCGAAGTGAGGGATTTCGTGCCCTCCTCGCCCAACCCTCAATCACCTTCATCTGGTAATCTTAGTCAATTCAATCATACTATGCGAAGTCATTTCTTTTGTTGGTTTCTGTGATTCCACGCCGCTACTTTGAAGTATGTCGAGCGTGCGCGCCGGCGGGCTCTTCACGAAATCCCTCACTTCGACTCCTCATAAAATAAAGATCAACCTTCGAACTGGTAAGTTCTCGTTCAATCTTCCTATTCTCACGCTTTGAGCGTGAGAATCATGCATTTGACGAAACTCTCACGCCCTCACGCTGATCAGAAATTTCTCACGCTCAGTGGTGAGAAATTTAGTGATCAACGAAAATTTCAAAACTCAGATAAACTGCATGGTCCACGGGTGTTGGAGAGCCGGGGCTGAGGGAGGGATGGAAGCAGATGTAGGGCGGGAACAAATGCGGGGAGCCGCGGCTGGCGAGTGTTTGCCGGGGACAGATGCGGATGGATAGCCGGGGCTGGCAAGTGTTTACGGGGCTGCCGGGCCCCAAGTCACTTGCTGCAGCTCCGGCCATGGAGCAGCCTCAGTGCAAGAGTCCCGGGCAGATCGGAGATGTCGGAAGCGTTGCGCCGCTGCCGCGAGAGTCTCTGTGCCAAAGGGACATAGACTCTCAAAGGGAGGTGGGGAGAGAGAGGAAGGAGACAGGGAGACAATGGGGAGAGAGAGAGAGGAACAGAGGGGGAGTGAACAGGGAGAGGAGAGGGGGGTGGAGAGGGGAGAGAGTGAGGTGGGAGAGGGGGGAAGAGAGAGAGGGGTGAGAAGGAAGAAAGAGGGAGGAGAGAGTGGGTGGAGAGGGAGGAGAGGGTAGGAGAGAATGGGAAAGAGGGGGGAAGAGGGAAAGGGGGAAAGAGAACAACGGGGGAAAGAGGGAGATGGGGCAAAGAGAAATAGGAGACAGACAGAGGGGGCGAGAGAGAGGTTAGAGAAAGAGAGAGGAGAGAGAGAGAGGGGGGAGATAGAGAGGGAGGGAGAAAGAAAAAGAGAGGGGGAGAGAGAGGGAGAGGGGAAGCAAGGGGGAGAGAGAGGTAAGAGAGGTGGAGAGAGAGAGAGAAGAAAGAGGGGTAGAGAGAGAGGGAGGGAGAGAGGGGGAGAGAAAGAGGGGGAGAGAAAGAGGGAGAGAGGAGAGGGGGAGAGAGGAGAGGGGGAGAGGGGAGAGGGGGAGAGGGGAAGGGGAGAGAGGAAAGAGGGGACAAAAGAGAGGGGGCAGAGTGAGGTGGGAGAAGAGAGGGGAGAGGGGGAGGGAGAGAGGGGGAGGGAGAGAGGGGGGAGAGAGAGGGGAGAGGGAGGGGGAGAGAGGGAGGGGGAGAGAGGGAGGGGGAGAGAGGGGGGGAGAGAGAGGGGGGGAGAGAGAGGGGGGGAGAGAGAGGGGGGGAGAGAGAGGGGGGGAGAGAGAGAGGGGGAGTGAGAGGGGGGGAGTGAGAGGGGGGGAGTGAGAGGGGGGGAGAGAGGGGGGGGGAGAGAGAGGGGGAGAGAGAGAGGGGGAGAGAGAGAGGGGGGGAGAGAGAGAGGGGGAGAGAGAGGGGGAGAGAGAGGGGGAGAGAGAGGGGGAGAGAGAGGGGGAGAGAGAGGGGGAGAGAGAGGGGGAGAGAGAGGGGGAGAGAGAGAGAGGGGGAGAGAGAGAGGGGGAGAGAGAGAGGGGGAGAGAGAGAGGGGGAGAGAGAGAGGGGAGAGAGAGAGGGGAGAGAGGGGGATAGAGAGGCAGGGCTGCCAACTCCCATGCAGAGAGCATGAGAATCACATATTTCGCCAAATTCTCACGCTGATCACAAATTTTTCACGCTCTGTCGTGAGAGATTCTGTGATCAACGAAAATTTCAAAACTCACATCAACTGCATGGGTCATGGGAGTTGGAAACAGAAGCAGCGACGGGGACAGATACAGACGGGGAGCGGGGCTAACGAGTGTTTGCCGGGCTGGCGAGTCGCTCACTGCAGCTCCGGCCATGGAGCAGCCTCAGTGCAAGGCACCGCTGCCGTAAGAGTCTCTGTGCCAAATTCGCCCAGGTGACCGGCATGGATCAGGCTGCGGCTCGGTGCATCCTGGAGGACAACCAGTGGCTACTGGAAGTAAGTACCAGGCACTGGGTAGAAACAGTGGAAGTTAGTGGACTTCAAATGGGGATGGTTGGAGAAAGCATCCTGCTTGCCTGCTAGATTTTCACTTACTGTAACTGCAGGAAAAATGTTTCCGATGTTGGGGGAGTTCAGTTTAACCCGGGGTCACAGTTCAAGAATAAAGGGGGGGGGGGCAGTTAGGACTGAGATGAGGACAAACTTTCTTCACACAGAGAGTTGAGAATCTGTGGAATTCTCTGCCACAGAAGGCAGTGCAGGCCAATTCACTGGATGTTTTCAAGAGAGAGTTACATTTAGCTCACAAAATCATGGGATATGGGGAAAAAACAGGAAAGAGGTACTGATTCTAGATGCATAGCCATGATCATATTGAATAGCTGTGCTGGCTTGAAGGGCCGATGGCCTATTCCTGCACCTATTTTCTACGTTTCTATGCTTGAGTATATGGCATTAAAACTCGATAACTTGATTTTTAAGCATTCATGCATGGTGGAGGTATAATGTCGTCAAACAGGTCCTTCAGCGCAACTTGCCCACACCTGCCGACATGTCCCAGCTATGCTACCTGCTTTTGGTCCATACCTCCAAACCTGTCCTATCCATGTATCAGTCTAACTGTTTCTTAAATGTTGGGATGCTCCCTGCCTCAACTACCTCCTCTGGCAACCCATTCCACACACCCACCACCCTTTGTGTGGGTAAAGTTACCCCTTAAAAAGTTACTTCTTAAAAATACTTAATACAAAAAACATTGAAATCATACTTCTACAATGCACTAAAACATGATTTTAATACATAACATTTCAAAAAGTTCCTACCCTGGGAGGGGGAACACTCTTCTTCCACACCCTCTCCCCACTCGGTTGCTCCACTCCCTCACTGGGTACCCCCAAGGCCAGTGATCAGTGATCGCTCAGCCTCCCCACTTTCAAAAATGCTTCGCAGCCCACGGTTCAGATGGAGAACACTGCCAGATGTGAGCGGGGAACTGAGGCCAGTTGTCCTTGATGTTTGGATCCCAATGCTCAGCGCTTCATGTTTCGGAGTTGGCTAATGTTATTGATTTGTAATTAGCCTGATGACTTCAGGACAGTTTATTACGAAAATGAAAAAAATGGTACCAGAATACTTATACAGCTAAGTGAATATAATTTTATGGATGGGAATTGTGTTCAACCAATTGATGACTTCTTTGACAAAGTGACTAGCATGTTAGATAACAAGGAAGCCAATGAATGTAGCACATTTTGTTATCCATAACTTGGTCTGTGAAGTGCCCCATAAAGGATTACTGCATTAGCTAAGCACCTGTGGACTTGAACGTAATAGGTTAAGTCTATCGGGTCAGATATGAGACTTTATGTGTGGGCCAGATATATTGTCAGTGCAGAGGGTCTAGGAGCAAGGCCAAGGGTGCATCCAGAGCAAGGTCTGGAATAGTACTAGGTGTACAGTCAAAGCTGGAACAAGGGGTGTGTTCAGCACTGGGAACCTAAGCAGGTAAGCTGCTATGATCAGGGTAGAATAGGGGGCCAGGTGTAGGGTTGGACTCAGGGACAGGAATGAGAGAAGGTATGCAACTGGAGTCAGGGCCAGGAGTAGTACCAGGTGTGCAGTGAGACCCAGGTTGGCCAAAATGGGCCAAGTGTTTGATTACAATCTGATTTCCATACATGAATACACTAAGATCATTCATGTGCTGCACGTATCCATCAGAACCTGGCTCTACTGTGAAATGTAATTAGGAATGTAATTTACTCTAACCTTATTCATAGCTAATCCAATTTAAAGCATATATATTGCATTCAAGTGTAAGTTAAAAGACTTGCTACAGTATGCACCATATTACACAATTTCAAGCTGAAAAATGCAAAAGTTCCGTACCGCTACACTACTCCCACTAGCCTGCGCTTGGTTCATAACTCTCTAAGCCTGTCCTATCAATGTACCTGTCTGTTTCTTAAACGTTGGGATAGTCCCAGCCTCAACTACCTCCTCTGGCAGCTTGTTCCATACACCCACCAACCTTTGTTTGAAAAAGTTACCTCTCAGATTGCTATCTTTTCACCTTCACCTTGAACCTATATCCTCTGGTCCTCGATTCCCCTACTCTGGACAAGAGACTCTGTGCATCTACCCGATCTTTTCCTCTCATGATTCTGTGCATGGTGGAGGTTTGAGCACACCATGGTTACCAGAGGGTGATGGTGGAAGGTTGCTTCTCGGACTGGAAACTTGTGACGAGTGGTGTGCCTCAGGATTCAGTGCCATTACTGTAGCAATGTTACAAAATTTTGAGATTTTAAAAATCAAGTCTGCAATTTATCCCATCAGATAAAGCATAAAAACAAGTTTAATTTGACACCTAATTCACTTTCATATCTTCAGTATTAAGAAAGTTATGACCATTTTCATACTCGGAAATTAGCATCTTGTTCCCCATTGCCTTTCAATTGACTTAACTCAAAAGTCAATGTGATCTAGAACAGTTAAAAGTCCATATCTTTCTTAAAAATTAAGAGAACTCAATGAAATTTTCAGTTATTATAGATTGAAGCATTCTGAAACAAATATGAAACAATCTTACTTGGATGACCTGAAATTAAAGCATATAATTAGTTAGTTACCTAATTGTAGCTAATTACAAAATTCAATGAGTAGATCTAAACATCTATCCATTTCTTAAGAAAAGATAAACTTTTTTAAATTGCCTAAGTGTCCAAATAACATTCACACAATAATCCACAATATAACATAATTTTTAAATCTCATTTTCATGAATTTCTGGGCCAAATGGAAGGAATTTAGTGTTTAATGCCTGTAAATTAATGGCCATTTAAATCAACTAGCGAGTGGGTTTTAGTGGAATGCGGTGGATTGGAACATAGCGGTTTGCGGTGAAGTCAGTATGAAAAATAATGTTGGTTCATACATTTTTTTGGACCCCATTTCGCAACATGAAAATATGATTAAAGCCTCCATAAAAACCAACTTTTAATATAAAAATAAACTGTGTAACTTTTTTTTCTCCCCTACGCAAAATCCCGTTGTCGGCGCTCACAGCTTTTGAAGGTGATTTTTAAATTACTCTAGTTAATAAATAATCTAGTGTAATTTAAAAATACCTTCATGAATGAAATGTCGGAGCGATTTTTCTTCCGTAACGAAATCGCCCAACATGGATCGATTTTCCGTCTGTTGAAAAACGGCACTTTAAGCCCGCCCCCCTCTGAAAGGCGCCAAAGTCACGCACACGGGGAGCGGCAGAACTGCAGCGCTGCTCAAGGTAAGTTTTGTAACATACCTAATTACTGTTTGTCATCTATATCAATGATTTGGATGAGAACATACACAGCAAGTTTAGCAAGCTTGCAGATGATACAAAGGTGGGTCGCTTTGCAGGTAGTGAAGATGGTTGTGAAAAATTGCAGCAGGATATTGGTCTATTGGCCAGATGGAATTTAATAGAGAGAAATGTGAGGTGTTGCATTTTGGGTATTCTAATATGGGCAGGACCTACACAGTGAATGGTAGGGCTCTGGGGAGTGTTGTAGAGCACAGGGATCTAGGAGTGCAGGTGCATGGTTCCTTGAAGGTGAAGTCACTGCTAGATAAGGTGGTCAAAAAGGCATTTGGCACATTGGTCTTCATCAGTCAGAATATTGAGTATACAAATTGGATGGTCATGTTGCAGTTGTATAAGGTGAGGCCGCATTTAAAGTATTGTGTTCAGTTCTTGGCACCACATTATAGGAAAGACGTTGTTAAGCTCGAAAGGGTACAGAGAAGATTTAGAAGGATGTTGCCAGGGCTGGAGATCTGAGATAGGGAGAGGTTGAGTAGGCTGGAACTCTATTCCTTGGAGAGCAGGAGGATGACAGGATGGTCTTATAGAGGTGTATATAATCATGAGAGGAATAGATTGGGTAGATGCACAGAGTCTCTTGCCCAGAGTAGGTGAATTGAGGATATAGGTTTAAGGTGTGGAAGAAAAGATTTAATAGGAATTGTACATTGATGATTTGGACAAGGGGGATTGAAAGCATTGTGGCAATGTTTGTGGATGACACAAAAATAGGTGAAGGGGCAGGTAGTGTAGAGAAAGCAGGGACTCTGCAGAAGGACTTGGACAGGTTGGGTGAGTGGGTAGAGAAGTGGCAGATGGAATATCGTGTAGGAAAGTGTGTAGTCATGTATTTTGGTAGTAGGAATAAAGGCGTAGACTATTTTCTAAATGGGGCGAGAATCCAGAAATCAGAGGTGCAAAGGGACTTGGGAGTGCTGGTGCAGGATTCCCAAAAAGTTAATCTGCAAGTCGAATTGGTAGTAAAGAAAGGAAACTCAATGCTAGGGTCTTGACCCGAAACGTCGCCTATCTCCTTCGCTCCTTAGATGCTGCTGCACCCGCTGAGTTTCTCCAGCTTTTTGTGTAACCCTCGATTCTCCAGCAACTGCAGTTCCTTCTTTAACTCAATGCTAGCATTATTTTCAAGAGGGTTGTATACAAAAACAGGGGTGTAATGTTGAGGCTCTATAAGGCACTGGTAAGGCCACATTTGGAATATAGTGAGCAATTTTGGGCAGCATATCTGAGGAAGGATGTGCTGGCTCTGGAGTGGGTCCAGAGGAAGTTTACAAGAATGATCCCAGGAATGAGTAGGTTAACCTATGATGAGCATTTGTCAGCACTGGGCCTGTACTTGCTGGAGTTTAGAAGAATGAGGGAGGACCCCGTTGAAACATACAGAATAGTGAAAGGCTTGGATAGAGTGGATGTGGAGAGCATGGTTCCATTAGAGGGAGAGTCTAGAACTAGTCATAGCCTCAGAATTAAAGGACGTTCTTTTAGGAAGGAGACAAGGAGAAATATTTTTAGTTTGAGGGTGGAGAATCTGAAATTCTTTGCCACAGAAGGCTGTGGAGTCCAAGTCTGTGGATATTTTTAAGGCAGAGATAGATGGATTCTTGATTAGTACAGGTGTCAGGGGTTCTGGGAAGAAGGCAGGAGAATGGGGTTAGGAGGGAGAGACAGATCAGCCATGATTGAATGGCAGAGTAGTCCTAATGGGCCGAATGGCCTAATTCTATTCTATTCCTTATGACCTTATGAATCTAAGTGGTAACGTTTTGACACAAAGGTGGTGGGCTTATGGGACAAGCTGCTAGAGGAGGTAGTTGAGGCTGGGACTATCCCAACATTTACCAGTTAGACAGGTACATGGATAGGACAGGTTTGGAGGGATATGGACCAAAAGCAGAAAGGTGGGACTAGTGTTGCTGGGACATGTTGGCTGTTGTGGTCCAGATATGCCGAAGGGCCTGTTTCCACACTGTATCTCTCTATGACTTTATAACCAGCTCCCCCGTGGACCTCTGTTGCCAGCAGTTGCGGTCAGGGTTTTCTCTATTTCAATAAAAATTCCAGATTTCATTTCAGTTACATAGACCACAACTAAAGCAACCAAAAAATGTATTGAATGATAAACAGGCTGTTGCTTAAGCACAATTGATTTCTGGTCATTGAGTCATACAGCACTGAAACGGGCCCTTCAGCCCAACTTGTACATGCTGACTAAGATGCCCCGTCTAAGCTAGTCTTATTTTCCCCCATTTGGCCCATATCCCTCAAATCCTTTCCTATCCATGTATCCGACGAAGCATCTTCTGAAGATGTTGTTTTCAAAAAGATGCATCATATTGGAATCCAATATACTTGTTCTAATGATCTAAACGCGAGTACACTGGAACCTTGCAATTAGCACTTAGAATTGATTCCAAGAATGTACTTGTGAGGATTTGGACAGGAGGTCCAAGAACTCTGCAATGGATAATGCAAGAAGGTAAAGAAGAGCTAAGGAGGCCTTGAGAGAGATGATCTGGTTACAGGTTGCTGCCCCAGATTTTCCAACAGATTCAAAAACATGCCAGTCAATCGGCAGCAGTCACAGCTGCCATTTCCAAAACTTGGAGATTCCAGTTTTTACTGGGACATCATGGATGAGGACATCTCCCTTTCTGCTCTGCATCCCTTCTGTGGGAAATTGCTGCTATTTCACCAACCATAAAAAATCCCATCTGCAGCTGCCCAAAAAGGTTGCCAACATCATCAAGAACCCACAGCATCCTGGCCACACACTCATCTCTCCACTGCCATCAGGTAGAAGGTACAGGAGCCTGAAATCTGGTACATCCAGGTTCATGAACAGCTTCGTCCCCACAGCCATTAAGCCATTAAACTCGCCATCAAACAAACTCTGAACTATAACAGCCTATTGCACTTTATCTATTTATTTATGTGTATATATATATGGTCTGTGCTATATAGAAACACTGAACTGTTCTGCATTTATGCTTACTATATTCTATTGTGCTACAGCAAGCAAGAATGTCATTGTCTTATCTGGGACACATGACAATAAACTCTTTTGACTTGACCATCCAGCAATGTTTTAAGTGCAGAGAGGAACATCAACAGAAGTGTTCACCTGTGTTGGTATATAAATTCCCACAAACTGGCTGGTTACATCGAGTCCACTAGATTGCATTTATAACAATGTTATTTATCTTAAGAATTCCTTGAGTTCTGCTTTTTTATCAGCCTTCAGCTCTACCATGCAACTACCGGATTGTCATGAAAGCTCATCCCATCTGATCACTGATATCCTTCAGGGAAAGAGGTCTGCCAAACGTTCGGCTTACCCGTAATTTCAGAACTGAGAGATTGTAAGGTTGAAAGAAACATTTAATTAACAATATTTTTGTTAAATAATGTTGCCAAAAATGTTGCCACGGCGTTCACTGTGACTTCCAGTGGATAAGCAAAAGATATGTTCAATGGCTGTGGCGAAGATTAAACCTAGATAAGCTGATGTGGCTCATCAGCAGTCGTCACTGTTTCTGTCTTGAGTATGCTCATGTAGGACTAGTTCCAAAATACCTGTGGCTTAGTTCCATTTTTTTTTTGCCCATCAGTAAACAATGTTGTTTGATATTCTTCTCTGGATTTGGTAATGATTTTTCCTTATTTTTGCATCAGCCAAGTTCTTTGGACTACATAACATGTAAATGGTTCTGCTTGTGGAATCAAATACACTGCTTCGGTGGAGGTCATACAATCCACCTTGTTCATATTAATTAAACAATTGGGCATTTCCATTCTCTTTTGTTAGTCTGTTGATTACAACACGCCAGAGCCTTTTAAATGGAAATAGCATCTCTGTCACCTTTCAAAATGTGAGTTGAATTAATAATCTGCAATTTTAGAAAGAGCTGGTGATTTGTAATGATGACCATGCAATAACTGGATTATCGTAAAAGCTCATGTGGTTTACTGATATCGTACGGATGTAGAAATATGACAACTTTATCTGTAACAACCTCCAAAATGATCAAGTCTTAGATGTCTTCTAAAGTGGACTAGTTCATGAAAATTAATTGAAACTTAGCAAATAGTAAACGGCCTGGATAGAGTGAATGTGGAGAGTGTAGTGGGTGCGTGAGAGAGCCCGGAATGAAGGCGAGAAGCCAGGCAAATTCTGTAGAGGCTTTAATGAGCACAGCACTACTCTCCGCTTCAGTGAGAGACTGAAGACTGGTCTCGCGCCAAAAATCCCAGCTCTTATCTTCGTAGCTGGAAGCCGCCCCCGGACCTGTCCATCAAGTGCCGAGGGGGATGAACCAGGGAGTAGCCTACTCCCCAGGACCCCTCCCCCCCCAGGAACAGGAGGCACGAAGCGGACAGGGGGATGTAAGAGACGACCAGCTCGTGTGCACAGCACGGCGGCACAGGAACCAGAGACACACTGCCAGGCGAAGGTGGCGGCTCGAGCGGTTGGGGAAAGGGCCGGAATGGAGGGCGACCCTGAGGGTGTGGCCGCGCAAGTAGCACCGATTGGCTGATGTCCACATGTGCTGGCTTCAGCTGTGCAATGGAGACTGTCTCACGACGACCCCCTGTCCAAAAAGTGGACGAAAGTGGAAGGGCCATACTCGAGGAGCTTGAATGGTCCTTCGTACGGCCGCTGAAGGGGCGTCCAGTGCGCATCCCAATGCAGGAAAACAAACGGGAAGTCCTGGAGAGCGGAAGGAACGTGCGACCTGAACAAACCGTGGCGAGACGTCGGCACCGGTGCCAGCTTGCCCACCGTCTGCTGAAGCCGTTGCAGGGCGGCTGATGGCTGCTCTGCCTGGCACTGTCAGCGGGGCCTCATACACCAACTCAGCTGAGGAGGCGGCCAAGTCCTCTTTGGGCGCGTGCGGACACCGAGCAAAATCCATGGCAATGCGTCGACCCAGTCTGGGTCCGTGACCCGAGCTTTCAGGGCAGCCTTGAGCTGGCGGTGGAAACGCTCCACCAGGCCGTTCACCTGCGGATGATACGCCGTGGTGCAGTGCAGGCTAACCCCGAAAGGCGGGCCATGGCCGACCGCAGTTCAGATGTGAACTTAGCCCCCCGTCGGACATATTGTCCAGCGGTACTCCGAATCGGGCAATCCAGTGCGCCGCAGAGGTGTCTGCCAAAGGAACCGCTTCCGGCCACCGCGTGAAACGGTTGACCACGGTCAGGAGGTGGGTGAAGCCCCGAGAAGGCGGCAGCAGCCCCATGATGTCCACGTGGATATGGTCAAACTGCTGGTGAGGGACGCGGAATGGCTGGAGCGGTGCCCGCACATGCCGCTGTAGCTTGGCAAATTGGCATGGGATGCAGGTACGCGCCCAATGCCCAACCCTTGCCACATAAAACGGGAAGCCACGAGGGCCATCGTCGCCTGAACGGAAGGGTGGGCCAGCCCGTGGAGCAGCTCGAACACTCTGCGCCGCTAAACGACAGGCACGATGAGCCGCGGCTGACCAGTCGAGACGTCGCACAGCAGCCTCACACCTCCGGGGCCACATGGAACGTCCTCCAACCACAGGCCCGAAACTGCGGTATGATAGGCAGAAATCTCATCATCCGTCAGCTGGGCAGCAGCCAGGGCTGAGTAGTCAATGCCATCTGACACCTGCAAAACGCCGTTGACCGCAGGACGAGACAAGGCGTCGGCTACTCTGTTGTCTTTGCCCTCGATGAAATGAATGGAGCTTGTGTATTGCTAGACGAACGGCAACTGCCGTTGCTGGCGAGCAGACCATGAGTCGGAAACCTTGGCGAACCCAAAGGTGAGGGGCTTGTGGTCCGTATAAGCGGTAACTATCCGCCCCTCCAAAAAGTAACGAAAGTGACGCACACTGAGGTAAAGGGCGAGGAGCTTGCGGTCAAAGCCGCTGAATGGCCAGCACAGCATTCTTAAAGCCGAATGGCATTCGCAGGAACTCAAAAAGGCCGAATGGTGTTATGATGGTCGTCTTGGGCACGTCGTCGGGGTGGATGGGAATTTGATTGTAGCCACGCACCAGGTCGACCTTGGAGAACACCGCTGCCCCGGCCAGGTGCGCATTGAAATCCTGAATGTGGGGGACTGGCTACCTGTCAGCAATGGTGGCATCATTAAGCCAACGATAGTCTCACAAGGGCACCAGCCACCGTCCGCCTTGGGGACCATATGGAGTGGGGACGCCCACGGCTGTCTGAGCGGCGCGTGATACACAGCGATTCCATAAGGCGGAACTCCTCCCGAGTTTGTCCGATGGAAGATGCTGCGCCCGGGCGTGCAGGGGCGGGCCCGTTGTTGGAATGTGATGTTCCACCCCGTGTTTCGGGGCGGAGGAGCGGAACTGCGGGTCGAAGATTTCAGTTAAGTCGGCCAGTACACACGAGAATGTAGCATCCATGGACGACAGGGACCCATCAAGCAGCACGACCGGGTCACCCACGCGGAGGGAAACAGGCTCCAATATTATACAGTGCACCAGACGCTGCCGCTTGACATCCCCAAGCAAGGAATGTGCGCGTAGGAAGTCCGTGCCCAGCAACGGCTGGGAAACGTCAGCCATGATGGATGGTTATGAAAAGCGGCCATCCCCGAAGTTAAGGGAGAGTGTGCGCACCCCATATGAGCTGATTGGGCTCCCATTTGCCGCGGTGAGGAGAGGGCTGCGTTTACCGGTGCACACATCGCAATTAGAAGGGGGCAGCACACTAATCTCTGTCCCAGTTTCGATGGGGAAACGAGCCCCAGTGCGGCGATCTCACGCAAACACACAATGAATCTGGCCGGCCGCCGAAGCAATCACTGAAGACCCGCCCATGCTTTTCCCGGGAACGTACAGGGCTGCCGACACTGATGAGCTACAGCCTGCCTGCGGCAGTGATAGTAGCACCCGCTCCCCCTGCTGGTGTCTGAAGAAACAGGTGGAGATGGGGACTGATCCGACCACGAGCTGGAACGACATGCCGGCGTCCGGGTGCGCAATGGCGACTGGATCCTGCTGCGGAGGGCGTTTAGGCGTGGCGGAGATGCGATCAATTGAAGCACCGACTGCTGTGCGCTGCCTGGCGGCATTGGGAGGATCTCCAGTGCATCCAGGGCATGCTGACGGGCCATCCAAAGTTGATCGGCGCGCTCGCCTACCGACTGCATATCTGTGAAAGGGTCGCTGGTAAGCTGCAGGCGGATGTCCGACGGGAGCTGCTGCAGGTAGGCATGTTTAGAAAGAAAACAGGGCTCGTAGTCGCCCATAAGGGCCAGCATATTGCCCATCAGGGCCGACGGCCACTCAGGCCAGTCATCCCCAAGATGTGGGTCGCCCACCTGGGCCTCATACTTATTAGCCGGGGGAGCGCAGAGAAAAGGTTTAACCCATCGTGCAGAGGCCTGACCGAGGGCGCTGAGAATATAATAGTATTTTGTTGCATTTGCCATCACGCTTCGCAGTGCAAACTGCGCCTCGGCCTGGTCAAACCAGATTTTGGGCTCGTCGGTCCACAGGTTAGGCAGCTTCAGCGCAACAGCGTGGAAATCGGCGGGGCCGGCAGGGCCCAAGGACGGTTGATCGCCATGGTCCAAGGGCGGTTGGACTCCAACTCGTAGCATGGCTGACACGAGGTCCTAGGAGGTCGTATGAGGTGGCTGGAACTCTACTTCATGCTCGAGGGAGGTTCCCGCTTTCTCGCGGCCTCAGCTAGGTCACGGAAAAACTTTCAATGTCCTGAAAAATGTTCCACAACCTAGCTGAGGCCGCGAGTAGGCGGGATCCTCCCTCGAGCATGAAAGAGAGTAAAATTTGGTCAGCATGGGTTTTTTTTTTCCACTTGTAGTGCAGTCTAGTGGGGTCACTATTTACTTAAAGGCACTAGCGGGCAGCCGTAGGCCATCTCCTTCGCTGACCGGCCATTTTGACTGGCTCATTGGAGTTTCACGACCTAGGAAGACTTACCGGTAAAATAGGCAGGTAAGGTACCCGCTAATGTAATTAAACTTCTTACAAGTGTCTCCATTCCTTCTCCACCACCCCCCACTCTCTAAAGGACTTACCGTGCTCTGTGGCAGCAGCTTACCTTCCTCTTCATCCGGGAGGGGGGTGTGTGTGTGTGTGTTGGGTGGGGGGGGGGGGTGGGGTGTGTGTGTGTGTGTGTGTGTGTGTGTTGGGTGGGGGGGGGGGGTGGGGTGTGTGTGTTGGGTGGGGGGGGGGGGGGTGGTGTGTGTGTGTGTGTGTGTGTGTGTGTGTGTGTGTGTGTGTGTGTGTGTGTGTGTGTGTGTGTGTGTGTGTGTGTGCGCGCGTGTGTATCCAGCTTCAACGCGGCCAGTTGATCCAGCTTGAGACCTTCCAGGAGAGTGCCCTCGAGCTTGAAGGCACTCTTCAGGATTCGCAGATTAGGTTGCCCAAGTACGACAGTCCCTTAACTCTTGTTTTCATTTAATGTACATTCACATTAATTCAATTTGTGTTTCAAATCATGCGACAAATAGATCTGGTAGACACTGTGTCTCTGTCTAGAGTAGGGGAATCGAGAACCAGAGGACATATGTTTAAGTTGAAGGGGGAAGGATTTAATAGGAATCTGAGAGGTAACTTTTTCACACAAAGGGTGACGGGTGTATGGATCAAGCAGCCAGAGGAGGTAGCTGAGGCAGGGACTATTGTAATGTTTAAGAATCAATTAGACTGGAACATGGATAGAAACATAGAAATTAGGCGCAGGAGTACACCATTCGGCCCTTCGAGCCTGCACCGCCATTCAATATGATCATGGCTGATCATCCAACTAAGTATCCCGTACCTGCCTCTCTCCATACCCTCTGATCCCCTTAGCCACAAGGGCCACATCTAACTCCCTCTTAAATATAGGCAATGAACTGGCCTCAACTACCCTCTGTGGCAGAGAGTTCCAGAGACTCACCACTCTGTGTGTGAAAAGTTAGGAAGATTTAGAGGAATATGGACCAAGCACAGGCAGTTGGGACTAGTTTAGATAGGACATGTTGGTTGGTGTGGGCAAGTTGAGCGAGAGGGCCTGTTTCCATGCTTTATGACTCTAGGTTTGTGTCCAAACCATCCATTTGCTTGGGAATTCATTCCTCTCCAAGGATTTGTTACATCTCCTCTGAGTTATATGCAATATTGTCACAAATCAGCCCCATAAAGTCCTGGAAGGCAGCAGCTTAGCTTTCAGGAATGTAAAAAAAGTTTTACAACAGAAATTTTTAAAACATGCTTTGGTAGTTAGCTGATCTCATTGCTAATTTGAGCAGTTTCCTTACTGCATTGTACCCAGAGTCTGTAATTAGGCAGCTTGTGCTTTGGCAACTTTAAGAACAAATCAAAATAAATTCTCATTTTGAAGAAAATGTATACACTGAATTTAAAAGAAAATCCCCAAATTTGCCACAATTGGCTGATTAGCCCTCACTTTTTAACCCTCACATGATTATTTTAAAACTAAAAACAATTGAAATTTAACTTGGTTCTGGCAAAGGTGAACTAGAGTGTCTCAGAACTATTTAGAAATAAAAACCTGATACCAAAAGGCCTTGAAGTAGACATGTTAAGTTTGTGTTTCTTAAAATGCAGGAAGAATGCAACATTTCAGGATCATTATAATTGGTCACTAATAAAACCAATTGGGAACACAAGGGAATCTGTTTTTCTCAGAGATATGTGCATTTGTGGCTGCAAACACAACAATAACTAGCAGAGACGGCTTCAAGGGAAAGCCAGCAAAGCACATCAGGGAGAAAGAGATGAAATGGTGCATTGATCGGGTTGGATAAAGAAGTAGTTTGTAATCGTTAGGTTCAACCATTGGCAATCATGCACAGCAAAACCATGTCCTTAAGCAACTGGCTCAGAATGTGCCTCGAGAGGAAAGTCGAAGGATCATAGATCAATGCACTCTTAACGAGGTCTAGGTTTTTTTTTTGTAGGAAAATAAGACGCCATCACATTAAAATAAGCAATAATAAAGATACTTTGAAAATATATTTTATGATACAGGATACATCAAAGTGATTTGCAGTCATTGATGTAATTAACAGTAGACAGTTTTGTACAGCAAGCTGCCAGAATGAGCAAAGGGACAGGCATCCATACGGAAGGGAAGAGCCAGTCAGTTAGGTGAAGTCACACACAGACTGAAGGAAGTACAAAAAGTGGCTGATATAGTTATCCCAGCATTTTATGTCTATCTGCGGTGTACGCCAGCATCTGCAGTTCCTTCCTACACATTTAGTTTACTATATTGTTCAAGTAGTGGGGTCAGGGTTGGGTCAGATTGATAATCATGGCACCAGAGCAGAGTGGGGATTGGATCAAATATCACGATTGAGACAATGAGAGGAGATTGGTAATCAGCATCACGGGGGGGGGGGGGGGCTTATGTATAGTGAAACTTGTACTGAACTGTATACAAAAATGAATTTCACTGTACCTCGGTACATGTGACAAATAAAGTACCATACCATAACAGGGAGAAATATTGATTAAATAAAGACACAAGTGCTTGTGTATCTCAGCAGGTCAGGCAGCATCTCTGAGGGACATGAATAGATGACGTTTTGGGTCGGGATCCTTCATCAGACTTTTTTTATTCAGGTCCTCCAGAGATGCTGTCTGACGCACTGAGTTACTCCAGCATTTTGTGTCTTCTTTTGTAAACTAGCATCTGCAGTTCCTTGTGTCTACAAAAAGATCGATAGACTGGGTGTGCACGGTAGTTTGTGGATTCTAGAGGAACCCAAAAAAAGAGTAAACATGGTCCTAAATTATTGAGGCCACGGCGTGGTGCTACACAATTAAAGTATGGTATTGTACAACTCAGGTCAGAGCAATTAACGCGGGAATGTGGCTGGGAGGACAAACACACCAACATCAGCATTTTGAAGGAAGCCAAATTGACCAGCACCACCAGCACAATAATGCAGCACCAACTTCGATGGACTTGCCATGTCATCCACATGTCCAACACAAGTCTCCCTAAACAGATCCTGTACTCTCAATTGAAGGAAGTTTCAGTGAGCCCCCCGCGGGCCAAATAAATGCTTCAAGGACAACATCTAGAACAGTCTGAAGGAATTCCACATCACATCGAGCAACTGGGAGCACATTACACTGGTCAGGCACTGCTGGAGGAAATCCGTGCAGGAAGGAGCTGCAGGTCATGAAACAGAACTAAGCCTTGTCGCAGAGACAAAGCGACAGCACCATCAGGAGAGAGAGAAGAGGGCTCGACGACTACCAACCACCGCAAGTCTCCACTGCCTACGTTACAGTGGATCGCGGATTGGCCCCTACACACATCTGCAGACCCACAATTAGATGACCCTATGGAGAGGAGAGGACTGTCATACTCGTTTCGAGTGACCGCCGATGATGATTCCAGATTACTTACCTGAAGGTAATTTCCGCAGCTGTCATATTGGCTCAAAACTACAGGTTACCCTCCTGGTAATGTAAATACAAGCCCAATAGTGTAACTGTTACGGGTCCCATGGTTGGGCACCGTAAAGCAGATAGATAACCTGTATAAAAGCAGGTGTGAGAAGGTAAATGAGAACACAGTGCGTCTTAATTCATCCCCAGATTGCTTCTGCCGAGATGGGGGGGGGGGGGGGGGGGGGGGGGGGGAGTGCCTTGCTGTTTCCAGTCCCCGCAGCAACTGGAGTGACACAGACGTTCCCCCTCACTGCTGCACCTTATAAACTGCCAATGCACCATTACATAAATTAAATCAAGGTGGGCACACCGTCTTAGGTGCGCCACACGGTCCCCAACAACAAAAGTGGCTCCTGACACTTATTTCAAATTACAAGTGTCCATTGAAAATAATCAACAATCTTTCACAGACTCAAAAATATTTACAATATTCAAAATCTTCAACTATAAAAAATATGACTCTAGTTTGATTACATCACCACTGTTCATTCTCAATAACCCTGTACTGTACATGGCAAGTATGAATATTGGACCATGGGTGCACACTGGAATGATGGCCTGTACAGTGTGTGAGTATAGGGCATGAGGTACATGCCAATAGTGTTCACAGCAGGAAATGGTTGATAGGTCGGATTACCAAGAGATGAGTAGCTGAGCCTTTGGACTGGCCGTCTTTCCCTTGTGGACCGTCTCAGTGTAACAGGGGATCCAGGTTCAGAGTGTGAGAGAGAGTGTTCCTCGAGGTCTGCAACAATCTTCTCATCTTGTTCAGTGTCATGGGGAATGTCCTGATCATCCTCCTGTTGTAGTTCGCCCTCATCTGTTAAGTGTCTTTTCCATTGATCCTGTGGCTGTATTTCAGCTTCTGGTGGCCTCAAGTCCATTTCAGGTGATATTTGGACCACCATCTGTTCTTGACTTCTTTCATGTTTTCCGACTGTTATGAATGAATCTTCATCCCTGTGTCGGGTCACTTGGGTGGGTGTTCTTTGTGCTTGCTCATGTTGGATTCTGGCAGGTTTACTAGGAGTCTGAGCCGGCATTCTCTCAGGCGTAGCTGCTGTCCTTGGCTCAGCCCGACCTAGGGGTATCCTCAACCAATAACCTCCTCCTGACTCATCATCCGAGTCGGATGTCTCTGCATTCTCGGTTCTGTCTCTTATGTTACTCCTTCTCAGCTGAGGTTTCCATGGCGTCTGTGGCTTTGAAGTTGGTTTGGTCTGCTACAATGGGAATTCCACTGGTAAATCATTGCCCAGTAAAAGCAGGTTTCTATACAGCGTCCTCAGTCTCCCTTTGCCATCGTTTTCTGGATGAATAACATATACTGGGTTGTCTGAGACTTATCCCTTCACTACATATATCCTCTTCTCCCAGTAGGAACGTAGTTTCCAAGGCCCGCCTCGCTCTCCCAGATTTCTAACCGACACTATCCCCAGGCTTCAGGACCACTCCTCTCACCTTCTGATCATAGCAGGACTTTCCTTTTGCACTTGAAGACAGACTGTTGTTGTTAGCAATGCGGTATGCTTCCGCCATCCTTTTTTGCCAATTCTCAGCATAACCTTTGTGCGTCACTGGATCTATTTCTTCAGCCAACCCAAACAAGAGACCCACAGGAAGGCGAGGGTGTCGACCATAGAGAAGATAGTGAGGGGAATAGCCAGTGGACTCATGGCGTGTGCAGTTATACGCATGTACAACCTGTGGGAGATGTTCTTTCCATATCTCCTTTTCTATGTCTGTCAGAGTTCGCAGCATCTGCAGCAAGGTTCGATTGAATCGCTCTGCTGGATTACTTTGCGGGCGATATGGGGATGTTCGGGAATGTCCTACTCCAGAGAGCTGGCCAAGGGTTCGAAACAGTTCATTCTCGAATTCACGTCCTTGGTCATGATGGAGCTTGTTTGGGAATGCGAAACGTGGTACAAAGTCATTGTAAATCCGTTCTGCTGCCGTCCGGCCAGACTTGTTTTTTTGTAGGGTAGGCCTGAGCAAACCTTGTAAAATGGTCAATTACTACTAGGATGTACTGTTAACCCCCTTTGCTCTTTTTCAGGTGTAAGAAGTTGACACAAACCATTTCCAGGGGTGAGTTAGACTTCAGACCGCTCATTGGTGCACGCACATGCACTGTAGGCTTCTTCTGTTTGATGCAACTGCACTTCTTTGTTACATAGTCCTCGACACACCTTTTCATGTAGGGCCAGTAAAACCTCTCCCTGGCGAGGTGAAGAACTCTCTCCATGCCCACATGTCCCATGTTGTCGTGGAGGTGCTTTAATACCACGGGTTGGTATTTCAGAGGTAGTACTAATTGTTTCCTACTTGTTGTTCTTCGGTACAGCAACCCATCCTCGATGTGCAATCTGCTCCACTCATGCAGAAGCTTGCATGCGCTTCCTTTCACAGTCCTTCTGACATCATCTGTCAATTTGCTGTTCATCTCTTTGAGCTTTAAGATCTCTCCTATCTCGGGATCCTCTCTTTGAGCTTGGACCAAGTCGTCATGACTAATGCTGTGTAGGGGAGCACGGGGCTGTAGGACATCTTGAGAGGAGACAGCGAGAGCGGCTATCCATGCCACATCTTTCCTCTGGGCTGCTTGACTTCCTTCCCAAGCTGCATTCACTACATCCTGCGACAACTCCTCCGTGCACGTTGACATGTACAGGTCAATATCAAGAGGGGAAAAGAGTATCTGCGTCTGTGTTGACTCTTCCTGGTCTGTACCTGATGTCAAACTGGAAGTCTCACAGTTCTCCCACCCACTGGTGACCAACCGCATTGAGTTTCGCAGTGCTCATGATGTAAGTAAATGGGTTGTTATCAGTGAAGATGGTAAAGTGTGGAACATAATAGAGGTAGTCCCTAAATTTCTTGCACACTGTCCACTTAAGTGCAAGGAACTCCAACTTGCCACTATGCATATGGTAGTTCTTCTCTGCAGCTGTCAAAGTCTGTGACCCATACCCAATGACTCGCAGCTTTCCCTCCTGTTGCTGGTAGAGAACAGCTCCTAGACCTTGCTCTGATGTATCGGTATGCAAGACGAAAGGCCTGTCGAAGTTTGGGTATGCCAAAACCGGTGGATGTGTCAACATGTCAATCAGTCTCTCGAGTACACTTTGATGTTCAGCAGTCCACTGTATGGGTGCCCTGGATGACAGTTGGGGTCCCTTGGCTTTACCTTGTTGAGACTGGACTTGAATTGAGGATTTCCCTTGGAGCATCTCATACAGTGGCTTTGCTATCTTTGAGAAGTTTTGAATGTATGTCCTGTAGTAACTGAGAAAGCCGAGAAACCTTCTCCAATCACCTACCGTCTGTGGTGTTTTGTCTTTCAAAGCCAGCACAGCATTCAGGTCCTTGGGATCAACTCGAATACCGTTAGCAGAGACAAGGTGGCCAACATAGCGAACTTCTTGCTTGAACAACTCACACTTTTCAGATCGGAGCTTTACCCCTTGATGTTGCAAAGCTTGGAGAACCTTGCGGACCACTTCCACGTGATCTTCAAATGACCGCGAGTAGCAGAGGATGTCATCGAGGTAGGGTATACAGCACTCATCCCTCAGAGAACTCAACATCTCCTCCATACTTCTCTGGAATGCTGCTGGCGCGTTTGATAGGCCAAACGGGATCCTTATCCACTCATAAAACCCCCAGGGTGTGATGAAAGCAGTGAGATGACGTGAACTTTCAGCCACAAAACCCTGGTGGTAGGCCTTACCCTGGTCAAGGATGCTAAACCACGAGTAACCACCCAAGGTGTCCAGCAAGTCTCATATTCGAGGCAGTGGGCGTCTATCCGGCACCGTTTTCTGATTCAATAGACGATAATCTATGTAGAGGCGCAGTATACCGTCTTTCTTCCGCACACACACAACTGGAGCGGCATAGGAGGACCTAGATTTCACAATCCATCCCTCAACAAGGAGGTCTTGAACATATTACTTTACCTCTCTCAACAGCGGTTTTGGGATGGATGTGTACGCTCTCTGCACAGGAATGTCATCTTTCAGATTTATCACCATTTGCAGGCTTGGGTTGCATCCAATATCATTTTCATCTCTGGCAAAGGCTTTAGACTCCTCAAATAACATTTTCCTGACAACCTCTTGCTGATTTTCTTCCAGGTGATCAAGGTTCACGAATGGATGCCAGTGATGGAGTTGGTTGAGGAAGTTGAGAGGTGACCTCGTTGACTGTTGTCATGGATGCCACTTTTCTTGGAGGGTCAGCTTCCATAACCCTTTCAATATGCTGTAAGGTGCCCAGGGCTAGTTAAACGTGGCAAGATAATGTCATGACTGGTGTTGTTGCCAACAGCAATGGTGACATAACACGATCTGTTACGGGTCCCATGGTTGGGCACCGTAAAGCAGATAGGTAACCTGTATAAAAGCAGGTGTGAGAAGACAAATGAGGACACAATTCATCCCCAGATTGCTTCTGCTGGTTGTTTTATTCAATAATCACGTAAACACAAAACATTGCTCTTATCATTGGTTCATGTCATCCATTTTGTCTCTCCCTAACACACCCATTTTGTTACAGTTTCACTCACAGCCCGTTCTTTCCTATGTTTCCCTTGTACTTATTACACTCTCTGTGCGATTTACACACTTATATTTTTGATTTTACACTTCAATAAATATTATTAGGCACTTAATTAACCTTCACTGCACATTTCCAGCAACATGCTAAAAGTTGACATTTGGCCTTTTTTTCTATGCCATATCCTCATTACAACGTCTGCAACCACCACAGGTTATGGAATGACCTAATGACCCATGCTACACATTATTATATCTTCTAACACAGCACACAGAAACATTAACAGTCAGTAACCCACTAACTTCATCATTCTTAACACCCAAAACAACACAGACACTTCACCCAACCATATTCAAACCCCAAAAGTCCATATTTGTGTGGTCCTGACAGTCTACCGACCTGTATAAAAGCAGGTGTGAGAAGGCAAATGAGGACACAGTGCGTCTTAATTCATCCCCAGATTGCTTCTGCCGAGATGGGGGGGGGGAAGTGCTTTGCTGTCTCCAGTCCCCGCAGCAACTGGAGTGACACAGAGATTCCCCCTCACTGCTGCATCTTATAAACTGCCAATACACCATCACATAAATTAAATCAAGGTGGGCACACCATCTTAGGTGCGCCACATAACCAATACTACACTACCAAACAACCAAAAGAGAGGATAGACACAAAAAGCTGGAGTAACTCAGCGGGTCAGACAGCATCTCTTTTATTTTATTTTATTTTGGTTTTTGCCACCATCTGCAGTGCCTTCCTACACACTACCAAAAGAGAGGAGATTGCTCATGATCTATAAAAGATAGATTTGTTTTTGCAAATTAGAACAGTGCAGATGTCCTTCGCCACTGATGTTTCATATGAGATTTCTGTGCTCCAGTCTCTGGGCTGACACTTGAACCCACACCTTTTTTACAGCTGTAATGCTATCAAGTGAAGAAACAGCTGGCACTGTTCCACCACAATAATAAATACCAAAGAAATGGAACAATAAAATAGGTCTCAAATCCTTACAGGCAAACAGGACGAAGAAGCATTCCGAACTTCAGTCATTAATATTGTTAATAATAATATAAAAATCACTATATCAATAACAATAATAATATTGTCAATAAAAATCCATGAAAGGAATACTATATTCAACATGCTGCAACGGTGGTTTAAGAAGCTTTTAGATAGACTCATGGACATGCTGGGAATTGAGGGATGTAAATCACATGCAGGGAGAGGGATTAGTTTAACGGCATCATGTTTGGCACAGATACTGTGGGGCAAAGGGCCTGTGCTGCACTATGTTCTATGCTCTATTGGCCATTAACAAATATTTCATGGCAGAATGGAATTTTTTATAATGTAGATTTGCAAATGTGCTGTGATAAATCATAACTGGCACTCAAAGATCAACGTTGTGCAGAATATGTTCGGCATTATCTGTGATCAGGCTGTGTTACACAATCAGAAAATGGTCATATCATGTGGAAAAAGGCCTTTGGGCCAACTCATCCATGCCCACCAAGATACTGCATCTAAGCTGGACCCATTTGCTAGCGTTCAGCCCATTATCTTCTATACCTTTCCTATCCATGTATCTGTCCGTGTTTTTTTTAAATGTTATGATTGTACCTGCTCCACTACTTTCTCTGGTAGCTCATTCCACGTACCTGCCGCACTGTGCGTAGAATAATTGCCACTCAAAATCTAATATATCTTTCCCCTCTAATTTTCACCCTATGTCCTCTAGTTCTGTATTTTCCTACCCTGAAAAAAAGACGGTGCATTTACCCTATCTATTCATGATTTTATTTTATTATACTTCAATAAGATTATTCCTAGACCTACTGTGCTCTAAAGAACAATATTTAGCTTATCCAACTTCTCCCTATAGCTCAGGGCATCAAGGCATGCATCATTCTCATAAATCTTGCCGACTCTCTTTCCAGCTTAAAGGCATCTTTTCTATATCAGGGTGATCAAAACTGAACACAATACTTCAAATGCATCATCACCATCATCTTGTACAACTGTAACAATACATCCCAACTTGTATATATTTCCTGACAAATAAAGGCCAATGTTGCATAAGTCTTTACCAACCTATTACCAGTGACATTACTTTCAGGGAACTGTGTACCTGTATTCCTATATTGCTCTGCTCTAAAACACTCGCCAGGGTTCTACCGTTCACTCTGTAGGTCCTGCCATGGTCTTGCATTCCCAAAATGTGACACTTCGCACATTATCAGCATTAAACTCCATTAGCCATTCCTAAGCCTACTTGATTAGGATCCTGTTGTAATTATTAATAACCATCTTTACCATCGACGAAGCCACATGCTTCAGTGTCAGCTGCAAAGTTACTAAATATGCCTCGTACATTTTCATCAAAATCATTGATATGTGACAAATAGGCCCACACCAATCTTTGCGGCTTACCACTAATCACAGGCGTCCAGACCAAAAAAAAACCTTCGACCACCATCCTCTCCTTTCTACGATGAAGTCAATTCTCTATCCAGTTATTATCTCCCTCAATCCCATGTGATGCAACCTTTCAGAGCAGCCCATGTTTCATCAGATTTGACAAAGTGCTCGAGTAACTCAGTGGGTTTGGCAGTATGAGGAGATTTCGCTGTGGAGCAGCCAAAATGTATGGAAAGGAACTGCGGATGCTGGTTCATACCGAAGACATTTCCAACGTTTCAACCCGAAAAGTCAACCATCCTTTTTCTCCAGAGATGCTGCCCGACCGCTGTTACTCCAGCATATTGTGGCTATCTTTGGTATAAGCCAGCATCTGACGTTTCTACACATTTGATCAGATTTAATTGTGCAGCCATGCGGCAATAATGGAGGTTCACTTCAGCAAGTTTAAAATTGACTGCTGCAACCACTACAGCTAATATATAATCACAAATGTGCTGAGTTTTGGTTGCCATTGTATGCCAATACCATATGGTATATATATATATATATATATATATATTAGTTTATGATTAACAGTTAATAGTCACAATCTTGAAAGATCTTTTATAAAGAACATCAAATACAATTACATAATAAGGCATTGCAATGCTGGAAATCTAAGCTACAAGGAGGAAATACGCATTATTGTTGTTACCTCCATTATTGTTACATGGCTGTTCAAGCAACAGACAACACCTGTGAGCAGTGACACAGTTAATGTTTTAGGCCAGTGACCTTTTATCAGAATTGAATGAAGGATAAAACAAAATTTAAAATACTTGAGAAAGGGATGAAAGTTTAATCAAATAGGTGCAAATTCTCCTTTGATGGGCCTATGAAGAAGCAGAAACATCATTAACATATCTCTTTAATATGCATTGGTGCATACTCAGTCTTTGTCAGACCAGTATGCGTCACAAACTGTACTGCAGCGTACAGATACCAAAATATTAAAAAAACAATAAAAATATTACATATCTGGTCCTTCAAGACCCAATTAACTCAAAGGACACAATGTGCTGGAGTAACCCAGCGGGTCAGGCAGCATCTTTAGAGAACATGGAAAGGTGACGTTTCGAGTCAGGATCATTTTTCAGACTGAAGAAGGGGTCCTGACCCGAAACGTCACCTCTCCATGTTCTCCAGGTATGGTGCCTGACCCGCTGAGTTACTCCAGCACTTTGTGGCCTTTTATGTAACCCAGCATCTGCAGTTCCTTATTTCCACCTATTAACTGAGGAGTTTAAACCGAGCAACACCTGCCACTAATGTCACTGTTAATTTAGCCAATAACTCCCCCCACGTATCCCTGAAATGCAGTACAAACGATTTTTAAAATGCAGTAGTTATAAACGATACTAACAGCGAACCCAGGAATGCAAAATGTTATGTAGACCACATCTGGAGAATTTTGAGCATGACACATTAGATAGAATAAACTGTGCCAGGAGGGAGTAAAGTGAAGAATACCTGGGCTCCAAGGATTAAATTACAAGAAACAATTTTAGAAATTTGCACTATCTATACCAAATGAAAGTAAAATAGTAATCCAGATATGAAGAAGAAGCGGTGTGGTGGATATACAGAAATAATTACTTATGATTAGGGAATGCAAGACACAATATGGTAATTATTTAGAACATTTTCCCACAAATACCACAGAGGCTGGGCCAGTGATTAATTTTTAATTTGTGTAATACAATGTTGATAACAAAATGTATTACAGAATATGGGCCAGTGGGAGGTTTACGGAGTTTAGTCACAGATCAGCCACAATCTCACCAAATGAACAACAGACTTGAAAGACTAAATGGCCTCGGACCACCTTCCTGCAGACACATAAAAGGCAAGTTTGTAGCATGGAAAACTTTTCACAGTTCTCATCTCAAGAACCATCATGGAAACACCATCAATCTACTTATGTCAGCATGAAATAAATAAAAATCTACTCACCACAGAGCGAAGCATGATCCACATCAGGGTTATTTCATATTTTCAGTATGGAAATTCCATCAGGCACTACCAGCATGTGCTGGGCTTGCAGGTCTCATGGCTATTTCTCGCGGCAATTTCTCTAGGTATACCTAGTTACACCAAGCTTCTTTTGGATCAATGCAGTAGAAATTAGAAGTAGTTGTATGGGAGTAAAGATTTCAGAGACAATTTATCTCCCTAACTTAGCACCGGGCTGGGAGCCCACCAAGTTTTGTTGGTCACCTCTATTCATCAGGTCTCCTCTCCTTGGTCCTGATTTCAATCAATCTTATCTCAATCTCAATCCCCAATTACCGCTGCAGAAGACATCCCTTACTCATCAATCTCTCCTGTTTGACCTTCAATCATTCGCAAGTTCCTGAGCCATTTCACCCATCGATCTCTCTACTTCAATCTAACCCATGATTAGCGAATGCCCCGTGACTATCAGCCTCCCATGATCGTTCCTCAGCACTGGCGCCGATCCTAGACACCCACCAATCTTCTCCTTCACACTTCCACACCTCATGATCTGCCCCAGCATTGACCAAACCTCATCCCCCACCTCCTCGGCATTCTCCACCGTCACACTCTTTCCTGCATGGTTAGTTACATGGTGGCCTCAAGGATCCATGCACACCAGCTTTTTCTGGTGGTGGCCCCAAGGCTGAAGAAGTTGTTTGCACATTTTGAACCAAACTTTCAATGTGTCCAACACTGCCACACTTCAATGAATGTATTGATTGTGTGACTTCACTGTAATTCTAATTCTGCCCACTGCATTTTCCCACAAGAGGTGTAACGCGTTCCTTCCGATCCCTCGTCCCTACAATACGACTAATTCTCTGAAGTGCTATGAAGCTTTGCTGAAATGCAATTAATTTCTTCAAATTCCAGCTTGTCTCTTCTTGCTAAAAACTCAGTAAAAAAAACAAATGCTATGGGCCTGCTACGTTTCTGACTTACATTGTCAGATGGTTGCGATAAATTCTGTGACACTATTTCCAAGATGAGCAGGGATACTCTAACGCCCTGGCTTATATGTAGACAGTGACCAGCATCACTCGAAGTGGCCGGTCATTGAAACATTGCTGTGTTGTGGGGATGTGCAAAGATTGGCGGGGGGGGGGGGGGGGGGTGGGAAGAACCACCTCTCCAACTCCACTCCAAGGACGGAGCCAGCTTTCCTGATGAGTTTGTTGATCCTATTGGCGTCTGCAGCCTTCATCCTGCTGCCCCAGCACACAGCAATGAAGAAGATGACACTGGCTACCACTGATTGGTAGAACATCTGCAAAATCTTACTGCAGAAGTGGAAGGAGCATAGCCTTCTCAAAATGTACAGGTAGCCCTTCTTGTACACAGCCTCAGCATTCCTGGACAGGCTCAGTATACTGTCCAGGTACACTCCAAGATATTTGTACTCTGGCATTGAACAGCTCTCATTCAATCTCTTACCTTGCTGGAGATTCAATTGTTTTCTGGGTTATATCTCCGGTCGCTCTGCGGCCTAACACCATGGAGCTGGATATCTTGCTTGGGACTGACTTTGAGCCCCACCATGGAGCGTGGACTTACATCGGAGCCGATTCGTTGCCTGGGATCAACGCTCCAACCCCTGTCTGCGGGCTTTAACACCAAGGAGCTTGCAGTCTCGGGAGACCAAGTTGGGAGCTCCAAAACTGCAATGCGTTCGACTAGCCCCCACCCGAGGTAGATTGCCCGGTGCGGGGGAGCTTAGATTTCTTCCCCGATGCAGGAGCTTGATCGCCCCGATGATGATGATGCCCACCACCGACTACGGGAGTCAAGATCGTCCAGTCAACGGAAGGCTCGAGGCCTCCGACTGCGGGAGAACAATGAAAAGGAGATTGAACATTTTTATTTTCCATCACAGTGAGGAATGTGGAGGAGTCACTGTGGTGGATGTTCATGTTAAAATGTATTTTGGGTGTTCTATTGCTTTTTATTAGTATGACTGTATGGCAAATCAAATTTCTCATATGTTGCAAATCATACTTGGCTAATAAAGTATGATTATGATTATGACTTGAAATTGTTCAGAGGGAGGGCTTCACACTTCACTGGGTGAATTGTGCGGCGTCATTGGCCAAGGTTAGGGGTGGAGTGGTTTGCTTCTTTTACGTATTGCCCAGAAAAATAATCACAATGGAGTAATTTAATTTAACCATAGTTTACTCATTAACTTTGAACTGGAACTTACAAAAAATGGCTGCAGCTGGGACACTATGTCCCAGCTGAGATCTGCGTCACCGTCCTCTGATTGTATGGTGTTTCCAATTGACCGTGCATGTGCTAGCCCATGACGTTTCTGGCCGGCAATGATGCACATAAGATGACTGCACACATACACAGTTGTTAACCGTTCAGGATGGTACAGCTTCCTCATTAACTCTTCGTACTGCTCAGATGTGGTGGTCCTGGCGAGCTCCTCGGTACGGATGTAAGGGGTTATGGGGCGAAGGCAGGAGAATGGGGTGGAGATGGAAAGATTGATCAGCCATGATTGAATGGCGGAGTAGACTTGATGGGCCAAATGACCTGATTCTGCTTCTAGAACATATGAACTCCTGCCCGCGACCTTAAATAACAAAAAATGAAATGCCAGCCTTACTACCTGTCAAGGAATTCAATGCGACTCTCCCAACAGCAATCTATACTGCACCTCATGCCGACTCCAAGTTTATGCTCAGTAAAATACACACCATCATTAATAGCCTTGAAACAAAGTACCCCTGGACTTTGCTCATAATGCCCAGGGACTCCAAACAAGCCAACCTCGAGAGTGTTATCAAAATACTATCAGTTTGTCTCTTACTCACCAAGAACTCTACATCCAACCTAAATGAGTATACTTCTGTCGATCAAACTTCAGCAGCAGTGTGTGGAGAAATGCATGCCAAAGAAGACAATGCGTTTTCTGCAAAGGGGAACCATGTATGAACTGTGAGGTCCAATCCCAGGTGAACTCCAAGTCTACAACTTTCAAGTCAGACGATCCCGAGCAGCCCAGGAAATCTAGTTATAACCTTTGTGCAGCCTTTGAATTAGAAAACCTGCTTGATCATTCTTTGAATTCATCTTAAGAGGGAGATGTAGGGTGGGGACCAATGCAGGTGTGTTTTGTCTTTCACCAGTCGTGCAAATTGAGCAACAGCACCTGACCGATCTATCTCATGCTTTGTCTGGTTTTCTTATCAACATCAACGCAATTAAAAATGGAAATACACAAAACCAATTGTTGCTGAGCAATTCCATAAATTACTCCACAAAGAGTTCTCAAATTCCCCAAAATAAAAACAAATAGTTGCAGCAGCAAGTAAAATGGCAGTGTACAATTTATGGAAAATTTGATTTAATGTGAAGATTATGCCAAGAAATGTTCCTATGTTCTCCACATGAGTTAAGTAGAGACAGACTAAAAATATATATTTTAAATGTCACCACTTCAGCAGTAATACAGTGGAGCATATCAACTGGTCCTATGTTGGCTTCAATTTTCATCCCACTGATGAAAACTGGATGGATTTTGCAATAATTGTGCAGCCCAAGGCATAGACTGTTAGGTGGCAGTACCCACCGTGCATCAATACCAGCTGACTGCTGAATACAACAGCATGGTCTCTCATCACGTTGACTGTACTGAAACGATAGGACAGGCTGGAAGAGGGGGTATGTGAAGAATGTAACCCAGTATGTAATTGCTTTGTCATTATTGTCACATCTTCACTTGGCACAGCCTTAAGCTCATAAATTCCCCCCTCCCACCCGTTCCTGCTACCACTCTGCCCCTTCTTCTGCTTTTGATGTGCTTCTTTAAGCCTACCTCTGGCCAGCCAAGCCTTTGGTCATCTGTCCTAATAAAAACCCTCAGTGGCTCAGCGTCAAATTTAATTTGTGAGAAAATTCTCCTGCGAAACATTTTGCAATCTTAAGAACACTATATGAATGAAAGTTGCTGTTGAATTAATTTAATGCCACCGCTAAGCAAGAATTACCCTTTCATATTTCAGTTACCAAATAGCAGTGTGCGATTACAACTGAAAAGGCCAAACTTAGCTCCAATTCCACTCAGTTTCTTACCAACCAGTCCATCATCAAAGTGGCATATCTGGATACGACTGCAAATATGCAACCACATTCCAGACTGGTACCATCCAGCATAGTGCCACGTTGTGGTGAGGTCACTGACTTTCAAAGGAAACTGGCCTCAACTGGACCTGGCTGCTTAATGTAGAGAACGTGTTTGTTTGAAATGCCAGCTATGACAGAATGTTTAATATGTGTCCTGTAGCTTCATGCTGAAGGAAAAAACATGCCAGATGCCTGTTAGTATTCATAACTAATTGCCAAATTATCATACTCAGAGTCAGGAGGTTAGAAGAGGATGCACTCAGCACTTATCAGAATTTGGATTTGAAACGCTAATGCCCATTCCCTCCACTTTCAGCTTGGAATTCAAAATACCAAACCTCTCCAGAGCAAAGACTGCAATGATAATCTCCTACTCGCAAAACCATGAATAAACACCACCTTCCTCTTTTAAGATAACACTCTGACAGAATAAATGTTCTCCTCCTCCTTCCAATATTTTTCTGGAATTATTTTATAAAGTGCTATGAAACGCAATCGCAACTATTAACACTTAACGAACCAGCGTCAATTTTGACAAGAATATATTATTAAAGAGATTGTATAAAAATAATTTCAAGTTCTGTGTCTGGTGAGAAATATCTTGTAAGGAAAATGCCACAAAATTCTTAATTCCTTCACGAACTTGCAGGGTTACAATACCGACTTTCCCACAACAAACACTGAATAAATTGGATAGAAATTATGAATATTCTTCTTTAAATTTTCCGAAGAAACAGAATCTGCTTGTGATCTGATGGTAAACATTAATTTAATAATACTAAAGTACACACTTGTGTAACACATCACTTCCCAGTCACGATGTGCCGAATGTGGGGTTTGTAACACTTAACAATACCAAGTACTGATTCAATCACATAATGATCCTGGTGCATATAATAAACTCAGTCGACAGTCAAATATTAATTACATGAAGCAGCACATCTTAAAGTGTTACCAATGTGAAATGTGCAGATTGAAGGTGATACCTATGCAATCTGTGTTTATACTAAATGGTGGCATTGAATGTTTTAACAGGACATGGTGCAAAGATTTATTCACAAAATATTTTTTGTGAAAAGCTTGAAGGGTCCCTGAATCAAAGCAAAATATTCCTTTGCCAGTTATCATGCATTTTTCAGGGCACAGCTGTATTGACACATGGAGGTGCCCTTCATTTATAATGAGGTATTTTATTAGCAAAGTATTATAGAGTTGAGTTGCAGACAAAAAGCACTTTTTTTTGCATAAATCTAACGAAAACAACCAGTAAACATTCAGCTGCTTTGAAAATTAAAATTACAAAATGAATGTACAAATTTCAAAGGCAGTAATTAAAATTAAAATGAGACTTATTCAGAAAGTATAAAATTGTCTGCCCCATTGCAATGCCTTCACTGCAGGTGTGTGGGTTTCATACCTCAAAGCTAAGACAGAATACTGTCTCTTGGTCTTGCTTAACGCCTTTCTCGGCTCCTCATTCACTTTCACATTAAAAATAGGTTATGTCCCCAAAGGCATATGTGGCTGGAATTGCAGTTGTTTAAGAAGGCAAACATGCCACAGTTTTCATGTCCTCGTTTATTTTCTGCTTTCCTCAGTCTCAGTGGGATCCTTCTCCTGTCGCTCCTTTTCCCGCCTCATTTCTCTCAACTCCTGTCTGTATTTCCGCTCAATGAAGCGCTTCTGATGAGCCATCTGGGGAAAGTTATCTGGTACAAAGAGGAAATATTTTATTAATGAACTGTACCCTGCAGCATTTCAAGAATGTTGCATCAAAGTTGCAAGAAAAAGATAATTCACTCAGAGCGTCAGTCCTTGGCTCAATGGGCAACATACCTGGTTGAAAGTCAGAGACGATGGATTCAAGTTCCACAACAGACACTTCAGTAAATGGCAAGGGTGATACTCCATTGTACACGATAGGATCAGAGGGGGAGTGACGCACTGCCAGAGTGTGCTACCTTGCAATTGCCTCACTATACCAAGGAACACTCTGTTCATAAGGTGGTCAACAGACATGAGTGGCACAGTGGCATAGCTAGTAGAGCACCTCGGTTCAATCCTGACCCTGTGTATTATCCGTGTGGAGTTTGCATGCTCTCCCTGTGACCCCGTGGGTTTCCTCTGGGTGCTACGGTTTCCTTGCATATCCCAAAGACATGCGGGTTTGTAGGGTTAAATGTCCTCTGTAAAATTGCCCCTAATGTTTAGGGAATGGACGAGAAAATTGGATGACATAGAACTAGTTTTAACAAGTGATGAATGGTTGGCATGGACTCAATGGGCTGAAGGGCCTGTTACAAATTGTAGCTCTAAACTAAACAGAACATTATTTCAAAGATGAAGATAGCTTCTGTTGAGAAAAAGACGCAAAATGTTGGAGTAACTCAGTGGGTCTGGCAGCATAACTTTTGTTGGTGTCTTGGCCAATATTTATCACTCAATTAATATTACAAAAACTATTTATTTCATCATTACTCTTTGTTGGAGCTTACTGTCTGAAAATTAGCTGTTACAACCCTGACAACACTGAGAAGGCATTTTGCTGGTTGTAAAATGTACTGAGATGGCTTAGGGCTGGGAAACGTGGTATGGAAATACTGGTCTTCAACTCTTTAATTAACCTTCTGGAACACACAAACTGAAGTCTATAAATAAACAGAAAACTGTCCATTATGCGTTTGTACTTTGTTTATGTCTCTCTTGGCTTTTTGGAGCCTGAACTTAGCAAAATACTTTTAGAAACAGGGTTATGGGAAATCTGTTATGTCTTGGTGATCAAATGGATTTAGTAACTTCAAAAGCTAGAGAACGCTTCTCCAACAGTCCCCATCATACACAGTTATTTCATTCCATGCATGGACGAATTGAGCCAAAGGGCCTGTTTCAGTGTTGTTTAACTCTATGAAATCTACGTCATCATTAGTACCGCTAAAGATGGATTCTCAGAAACCTTCGAACTACCAAAATGACAAGACATTGGAGAAAGAAAATCATTTTGTCGCATGCAAGGACATTGCCATTGTTCACCCTCACAGTTCTACATTTAATACCATTTAATTCAAGTGAATCAAATGTTGGGAGGTAAATTCAAGTGATAGCCGTTTGCTTAATACTAGTGACCATATACCACAACTTTCTTTGATGTTTCATTCA
This sequence comes from Raja brachyura, assembly GCA_963514005.1. The sequence goes on from OY740782.1 coordinate 63,902,614, forward strand.
GAACTAATGAAAAAAAAGTAACACACTTTTTCAGAAAAACCATTTACAAAGGAGACAGTGTGGAAAGTCTACTGAAACAAATGAACAACCTCAGCTGTTGGATGGTGACCATCCAGGGAATCATTGAAAGTGAGAATGGGACTACATTAGAGGAATTGTCCAAGTCAAAGTTGGGGAAAGTTTAAAATTGATAGTAGCTGCTCAAATTGCAAACAACTACAAACACTACATTCATTGGACGATTTCTACTCATAGTTCTCTCTTAATTCAAATTACTATTTGTCCAAGCTTATAAAGTGTTACTTAGTTAAGGTTAAGAAGTACAGAACAAAGAAACTAGAGGAACTCCTCTAGTATCTTTGGTACAGAACTTCAATGATTCAATTCACTCGAAACAGAGATTGACGAGTAAAGCCCCTGTCCGACTTATGTGTCCTTGGCATGCTAATTACGCGACCTCATGGTCGTGTTGAGGTGGGACGGTCCCGTGAAGGTCAGGCGCGATTTCATGCGCCCGCACAGCTGTCTGGAGCATGTGACATCATTTGAAGATGGACACAAAACGCTGGAGTAACTCAGCGGGACCGGCAGCATCTCTGGAGGGAAGCAATGGGTGACGTTTCGTGTTGAGACTCTTCTTCAGTCTGAAAGAAGGGTCTCGACCCAAAACGTCACCCATTGCTTCTCTCCAGAGATGCTGCTGGTCCCGCTGAGTTACTCCAGCATTTTGTGTCCATCTTTAATTTGCTTGGCCCCGCTCTGGGAGTAGTAGTGAGGGCGGATCTGGACCGTAATGGCCAAAAGCCCCAGGCCGAGTTCGCCGATTGTTTGCCTGCTTCTGCTGCTGTTGGAGGTGAAACGTTGCGTCACACCAGGGTCTTGGACCTGTCCCACGTTGGCCGTCAGTTACGCATCAGGCTGTTGGCGCGCAAAGATTACGTTTGCTACAAAAATTTCGGAGCCCCGCGCGATGTCACGCACAACTATATACCCCTCCGCGCTTCTCAGTGGGACCGGCCCCACGCGGCCATACGATGCCTGTGCGCCTCAACGCGACCACGAGGTTGCGTAATTTGCATGCCAAGGACACGCAAGTGGGACAGGCCCTTTAGTCCTTCTATCAACACTATGAAAGAGAAAATCAAGAGCCATACAGTCTGAACATAAAATGATACAAATTGATTTGTATGACAGGAAAATAAGAAAGGAATCCAATAAGCAGTCAATGACAGGGAGCTAAACAAACCACAGCTTGCTGTCCTGTTGAATATCTGTAAAATGTTTGCTTCTTTGCTGAATTTATTGTCATCCTGTTACAGGAATGTCTATCTTGGAGAAATCTGCTCTTCCCTCTGATGTGATTTTCAGTTGCTCCACTTACTTGTCCACCCTTGTCACTATTTCCATATATGCCAAAAGCTCTCTGGCCTGAAATATCCAGAGATCCAACCATTTCCCACTAACCCTCTCCACTAACCCTGACAAAGAGCGGTGAAGTGTCTCCAGCAGTTTCTAGGTTACGGTTTCAAATCTTCATCCTCCATGAAGTTTTGCCTTTAGTTTTAGCTTGGGTGGTACATTCCTGCCTGGACCTTCAATACAACTGTTTTGAATGATATAAATTCCATGATTTTACAAAGTGAGAGCTGGAAGGTATATTTGGTTGTGTGTTGTACTGCTCAGCTTCCCTCAATCTTTCAGACAAGGTTGTGCCAAGATTGCCAGTGGCAAGCAGGAGGCTCAGATCAATCCAATGTGCTTACAAGCTAATCTTCAAATTCAAGACAGTTAACTTTCCTGTTCTGTTGAGGTATTTCAAAAATGCCAGTTTCCAAGAGTAGCATTAAATGTTCCTTTCAAATATACACCCACAGACAGGATTGCAGGAATATTTAAAGCTGACAATCATAAACTGAAGAAATATGATTTTACTTCGGAGTCACGTGAGTGACTACGTGAAGACTTCACCAGCACGCATGTGCGACATATCTTTGAACACATTGCGGAAGCGACAGTCGGGAGGAGCGTCGCTCCTCCAGCATCAGTTTAAAAACAAGCCGGAAGTAAGTACTTACCAGTCTGGTAGAGTTTTGTGGCGACTCTGTGTGTTGTGTGTTACAGGAAACAGCACCATGGAGTCCAGAAAATCACGGAGAGCAGTGGCAAAAATCGCTGCTGTGGAAAGCACCCAGCAGCGTGCCGACTCTCCAGAGCTGCAGGTACATCCAGCAGCCCCTGACTTCTCGCCGCAACAGACCGCAGGTGCGCCGCAGTCAGATGTCAAAACCACCCGGAGGTCGGACAGGTCCGCTGACTCGGCTGGGTCGGGACCTGAGGACACCCCGTTCGCTGATAGCGACGGCGGTCGTCTTACCCGCATGGAGCGGATGGTGGAGCAATTGCTCCAGCGTGACCTGCTTTTGCAGGGGCAGAGTCACAGTGGGACCCACGCCAGCTTCCTATCAAGGACTGCCAAATATCTCATCCTCTTCGCAGGGGAGCATTGGGGGTCAGAGCTGGGCTGACTCTGAAGAAGGGGACATGGCTGAAGACTCATCTGTGTCAGGGTGCCGCAAGAAGAATTACTGGGTATGGTCAACAAATTCGCTATTCCTACCCAAAAAAGGGCTGCCATTGCATCCTAAGGTGGCAGCCAGTACAAATTACATGGCATCAAACCAGCTGCATTAACAGGCAATTAACAATATGGCAGATAAATACCTTGCGCCAGAGAATTGTATTTCCTGCTGTCAACAACCCCATTTGGGGCAACATGAGCCTGACCATAAGGAGCCAGGAGGTGAAACTCCAAAGAATCCTCAAGCTACTGGCTGCTGGGATTACAGCAGTAGCCAGAACAGTTGATGGGGTTGAAATGCCTGAAGAGCTGCAAGACGCTCTAGCACTCCAGTGCAATACGCTATTTGAAATTAATAGCTACAGGAAGAGCATTATAAAGCCTGCACTCAATCCCAAATTTGCGGGATTATGCAGGCCCAGCAGTGCACAGCCGCCAACATTGCTGTTTGGGGACAACCTCCCAAAACAGGTAAGACCTGGATGAGGCCAAGGCTAACGGCATGATTAAGGTGCCGAATACCTCCAAAACCCCATATCAGCGGCGGCAGCACCCCTACACATCCACCAGGCACCGTTACAACGAGAGACCATCTGGTGGTGAAAGCTCGAAGGCCGGCCCACCTGCACAATGGTCTTTTTTAGACCATGGCCCAGCCCGACCTTCTTGGAAAATGCACCAACCCCACACCGTAGCAACACAACAGAACAAGAAGCAAGGACAGAGAAAACCAACACAGAACCGCCGGTAACCTTGGAGGTAGGTGGGTCTGGCTGCCTCGGAAACATTGCATGTCTAGACTCATCACGGGTTTGGGGACGGTTGCACTTGTTTCGTCATGTGTGGAGCACTTTTACCTCTGATCCTTACATACAAGGAAGTATTCAGAGATACAAAATTGAATTTGTATACGAACTCCCCATCCCAGTTCAGCATAAACCTAGCCGGAAGTTTATACTCTCACAAAAAGAGAGAACAGAAGGCCATGCTGAACTTTTAAGATTAAACGCAAAAGGGGTAATTGAGAGAACAAACATAGAATCTCAAGAGTTCATATCAAACATATTTACCAAAAACAAAAAAGACGGCGGATGCCGCATCATTATAGATTTGACTGAACTGAATACTTCCGTTCAGTATGTCCATTTCAAAATGGACACGTTTGTCACAGCCAAACAGCTAATCTCTGGCAGGTACTACATGGCTTGCATCAATCTAAAGGATGCACACTATTCAATACACAAGGATCATCGTAAATATCTGAAATTTGTCAGGGTGGGACTGCCTTGCAGTACAAGGCCTTACCCAAAGGGTTATCATCAGCACCCAGACTATTTACCAAATTGCTAAAACCAGCTTTGGCATATTTGAGGAAACAAAATCATATTGTTATGGCCTACCTTGATGATATTCTCATTGTTGGGGAAAATTTAGAGTTGGCTACATTGGCAGTATCAGCCACAAAGCATCTTTTTCAAAAGCTGGAATTTATCACTCATCCAGATAACTCAAGATTGAGACCCTCCACTACAATGGATTATTTGGGGTTCACTATCGATTCTGTTCAAATGTCTCTCACCTTGCCACCAAACAAAGTGGCAAACTTGACGGAAGCATGTAAAAGCCTCACTAGCATCAGAAAACCATCCATTCGGCAAGTAGGCTGAGTAATTGGGAAACTAGTGGCTGCATTTCCAGCAACACAATTTGGACCACTCCATTACCAAAATCTACAAAGAGCAAAAATATTAGCTCTTAAAACTCATGCAGGCCATTTTGATAGGCCTATGGAACTACCAGGGAAAGCAAAATTAGAGTTAAATTGGTGGATAGACAATACTCAGCATTGTTCTAACCCCATCACTATCATGAATCCCTCGGTTACATTACAGACTGATGCCAGTGCAAAAGGTTGGGGAGCAACTAATACCACTTCAAGTTGTGGAGGCAGATGGAGTGCACAAGAATTAACCCTGTTGGGAGCACTAGGGATTAATTATCTAGAAATGCTGGGAGCATTCCATGGACTCCGAGCCTATTGCTCAGACATGCACCATTTGCATGTACGATTACAGATTGATAATACCACTGTGGTGGCCTATATTAATCATATGGGTGGAATAAAGTCGATTTTATTTTTCTATGCAATTCCCCCTTCTGCCTCATCAGTCGGGTCTTACAAAAAATCAAACATGACTCTGCAACGGGTATTTTGGTTGTTCCCAACTGGCCTACCCAACCATGGTTCCCATTAGTACAAAATATGGCCGCAGAACCCTGCATTCGGATTTACAAACGTCCAAGCCTTTTGGTACGCCCTGTGAATAAACCTGTTGGTTTGCAGATTCTGAACAGGCCATTTCTGGACTACAGACTCTCCGACAGGATGATAAATGTCATCACAGCATCGTGCAGGGAGTCCACCAGGAAACAATATCTTACATATGTGAAGAAATTGGGAAGTGTTCTGCACCAGAATGAACACTTCATACGACACAGCCACCATCACTGAAGTGCGGGAGTTCCTGGCTACCCTTCATTTTTATGAGGGATTGAGCTACAGTGCCATTAATTGTGCCCATAGTGCCCTATCCAATTATCTGGGCCGAGGATGTGATCACCTGGCTGTGGGATCACACCCACTGGTATCTAAACTAATGAGGGGTATATTTAATTTTAATCCCCCCAGGCCCAGATACACCCATAGTTGGGATATAGGCATAGTGTTGACTATGCTTCGAGGATGGACACCTATATTGGGACTCACACTGGATAAATTAACCTATAAAATGGTTATGTTAATGGCACTTGCAACAGCACAACGGGTCAAGTCCTTACATAAGCTAAGTATGGACGCCATGTATATCACTAATGGCAAGATAACCTTCCTTATAGAGGGGTTACTTAAGCAGGATAGACCCGGATCCACTGGCCAAAAATTAGAATTTCTGGCCTATCCTACAGATTGTCGGCTCTGCATCATGACATATATATTGCGATATATAGAGGTCACCAAGAGTCTCAGGGGGACGGAGAGGACTTTACTCATCAGCCACAAACGCCCTCACCATAAGGTCACAGTACAAACCATTTCCAGATGGTTAAGGGTGGTATTGGGTGCAGCGGGGGTGGACACTAATATTTTTAAATCTCACTCCACCAGGGCTGCATTCACATTGGCGGCTAGGATGATGGAAGTTCCAACGGACCACATCCTTGCTACAGCGGGTTGGAGTAATGAACGGACTTTTCAGCGCTTCTATAATAAACTCGTGGCCACTCCCGAGACATTGGCGGGGAAAAATGTTAAGTTCTGTTTCATGATTTACCCCAATGTAGGGGCATTATTATTTTAGGTATGAAATAAATACCTTTTTGTTTTTCCGCACAGTTTCATGTCTGAAATACGTTACATCCTCCATTTCCTAGCAAGGCAGTGTGTGAGCATGGACTCGTTCCAGGGCATGAAATCACAGAGCTTTGAAATCTTCATGTAGTCACTCACGTGACTCCGAAGTAAAATAGTAAGATTAAATGAGAACTTACCAGTTTGAAGTTTGATCTTTATTTTATGAGGAGTTACGATGAGGGATTACGTGCCCTCCGTTCCCAAACCCTCTATTATAAAGGTCAACTGGTACATAAAGTTCTCTCTTATCTTACTATATTAGTCAACTTTGGTATCTGTAATTTCACACCACTGCTTTGAAGAATGTCGCGCGTGTGTACTGGCGGGGTCTTCACGTAATCCCTCATTGTAACTCCTCATAAATAAAGATCAAACTTCAAACTGGTAAGTTCTCATTTAATCTTACTATTCTTTGTTCTACTGTGCTGACGGGTGGCGCCAGCAATGGCTGCCTTGCCAACAGCCTGTCTGTCCCTTCCTTCTTTTGTTGTTTGTTTGTATGTGTTAAATGTATGTTTTTAGTGTTCCTTAGCATGTTTTATGTGGGGAGTGGGGAGTTTGGGGGGGGGGGGGGGGGGGACTTTTTCCAATCTCTTACCTCGACAGAGATGCAAATAGTTTCCGTATCGTACTTCCATCTGCACTGTGGCCCAACATCGAGTAGTTGGCAGCCTTTGCTGGAGACCGATTTTGAGCGCTCCACCATGGGTGCCTGCGGACTTTGACATCACGGAGCTCGTGATCCCCTTGCCAGGGATCGACCTCTGAGCTCTACCGCGGGTGCCTGCGGGACTTTAACATCATGGAGCTCGCGGCCTATGGTCAGAGACCAACTTCGGGAACTCCAAGCTTTAACATCATGGAGCTTCGACTGCCCCGACGCGGGAGCTTCGATCGCCCCGACGCGGGAGCTTCGATCGCCCCGACTGCAGATGGTTCGACTGCACCGACCGCGGGAGAATAAAGAGGAAGAAGCTGGACTTTATTGCCTTCCTTCACAGTAACGGACGTGAGGAATCCTCTGTGGTCGATGTTTATGTTTTTTAGTTGTGTGTCTTGGTGCTTTTATTTAGTATGGCTGCATAGTAATTTGAATTTCACTGTACCTTAATTGGTACAAGTGACAACATCCTGACCTTGAAACCGTGATAAAATATGAAGCTGTATCGCACTATCAACAGGATATGCTTGGGTTATTTATGCTTAAAATCAGGATGTAGGCCAGGTACTAAATAAGTACTTGGCATCTGCATCCATGAAGGATGCCACTGAGGATAGTGAGATTAGTGTGGGGAATGCTAATATGCGAGAGTAGTTTAAGATCAAAAAGGTGGTGGTATTGAGCTATTGAAGAGCATTAAGGAAATAAATCCCCAGGGGCTGATTGGATCTGTCCCAAATTAGTGAGAGAGACAAGACAGGAGATTGCAGAGGCATTGTCAAAGATTGGCTGTATCTTTGCCTGCCGCAGGCAAGGCCCCGGAGGACTGGATAGTAGCCAAATTGTTCCTTTGCATAAGAAGGGAAGTAGAGGTAATCAGGAAATTATAGGCCAGTGAGCCTCAAATCAGTGGTAGGTAAACTAGAGAGGATTCCTCAGTATAGGATAAACTCGCATTTGGAAGAGAACAGGCCAATTAGGGAGAGTCAGCATGGCTTTGTCCATGACAGATCATGTCTTTGTTCAACTACCTTAGAATCTACAAACCAGAATAGAAGCAAGTCATCCTCAATCCCGAGGGACTGCCTAGGAGGGAGAAGAGGAGGACAATGGCAGTACCTTGGGACTGAATTAAAACACTGAATTGGGAACAGTGGTTCATGGCTTTTCTTGTTGTAAATACTTGGCTTTTTCGATTCACTGAGAAAGACCAACAATCACAACATGTACCAATTGCAGAGGGATTTACTTGACATTCACCAGTTTAATTCTTTGCTTTAATTTGTTTTTATTTGTATTGCAAAATAACTTTCATAAAAGGCTTCACTGAACTGAATCCACTTGTGCATATGGTGTTCACTACAATGCACAGCTATAAAATGATGTTATTCAAGTGTCATTTTAGAGATTTTATTAAACGATGCTACTTTATTGCTATTTCCCTTTAGTTTTAAATCCCGGCTCTTTGTACTCATTACTATTTTATGACTTTAATTTCATTAGCAATTTCCACCTATTGTTGGGGTACCTGCTTAAATATCTTTCTTCATATGCACACAAAATACATTATTTTTCATGTTACAGATTAGAAATGTAAAAACATAGAAAATAGGCACAGGAGTAGGCCATTTGGCCCTTTGAGCCAGCACCACCATTCATTGTGATCATGGCTGATCATCCACAATCAGTAACCCATGCCTGCCTTCTCCCCATATCCCTTGATTCCACTTGCCCCTAGAGCTTTATTTAACTCTTGTTTAAATGCATCAAGTGAATTGGCCTCTACTGCCTTCTGTGGCAGAGAATTCCACAAATTCACAATTCTCTGGGTGAAAAAGGGATTTCTCATCTCAGTTTTAAATGGCCTCCCCTTTATTCTTTGACTGTAGCCCCTGGTTCTGGACTTCCCCAACATTGGGAACATTTTACCTGCATCTAGCTTGTCCAGTCCTTTTATAATTGTATATGTTTCTATAAGTTCCCCTCTCATCCTTCTAAATTCCAGTGAGTACAAGACCAGTCTTTCAATCTTTCCTCATTTGACAGTCCCACCATCCCGAGGGTTAATCGTGTGAACCTACGCTGCACTACCTCAATAGCAAGGATGTCCTTCCTCAAATTTGGAGTCCAAAACTGCACACAATACTCCAGATGTGGTCTTACCAGGGCCCTGTACAACTGCAGAAGGACCTCTTTACTCCTATACTCAAATCCTCTCATTATGAAGGCCAAAATGCCATTATCTTTCTTCACTGCCTGCTGTACCTGTATATGTGGACGTTTAAAAGATTTTTCTTAACCAAAATGGATTCAGCTGAAATTAAAGACAGGCTATTAGTTTTGTCCTAATTAATTGCAAAGCCAGCAGGAAGCTCTTACAAGGCTAACAAAGATGTTGATATACTTTTTTCCAATAACAAGCGAGATAACAAGCACAGCTTCATGAATGGCTCCTCTATAATATAAACATTTAGAGGGAATTCAGACTCTTGGCACTAACCCTTGCTCTATAAGATTATAATGTGCATCATAAGTAGAAAAAAAACAAAATGCTTGTTCTGCAGAAATATAGCCTTCTCATATAACCATATGGCTAACCCTTCCTCTGTCAGAAGAACCTGTCAATCTTAAGAAGCTGTCAATCTTAAGAAGCAAGTGGCTGTACTATGCTCTGTAGATAAGGTATTGCTGAAACGTTGATTATTGGAGTATATATATATATATATATATATATATATATATATATATATATATATATATATATATATATATATATATATATATATATATGTCATAGATCATTGCCCCTTTGTGAGGGGGTGAGAACTCTGTATAGTCTGTAATCTGCATACTGTAAAGAGGTTTACCACACCCGCCTGGCGAAATAAAGATTGTACTGCTTGATCACTGATTTTGTGTTTTTGTCTGTTTAAGAACATTGAACCACAACATATGTTTACTTTCAGTGACTGGTGTTCAAGGACACCTAGGTCTTGTTGCACTTCCCTTTTTCATAATCTGACACCATTGAGATAATTTGCCTCCTTCTTCTTGCCGCCAAAGTGGATAACCTCACATTTATCTACATTTTGCTGCATTTGCCATGCATCTGCCCACTCACTCAACCTATCCAAGATTGCAATGTTCAATGTGCAATGTCTAAATGTGCAGCAAGATTTAAATTGTCACAAAAATCGCAGCAACACTCACCAGACAATGAGCAATCAATTTACTTAATTGTAACATTACTGCAAACTGGGTTCATTGTGAATGCAGTGAAAAGATGGGGGTGGTGGGAGCAGGGGTCGAGGGAAGACTGAAGTCAACATAAGCGATTTAAACAATTACTCTCATCTCATGCACACTGTCTCTTTCAATTTGTCAAACATACAAAAATACAATAAACATGTAAAGGAAGTCTCTACAACAACAAATAGAATTTTAAACAGCCTTTTACTGTATTATAATTAATTGTTCATTCCCTAACTTTGGATTGCTTGCATCTCACCCCTATGTTAGTTGAGTTGAGATGGACAACCTGCTGTCAGATAGGTTCTCATTCTGAAGAAGGGTCTCGACCTAAAACATTACTCATTCCTTTTCTTCAGAGATGCTGGCTGTCTCGATGAGTTACTTCAGCATTCTATTTCTATCTTTGGTATAAACCAGCATCTGCAGTTCCTTCCTACACTACTCCTACACAGTCAGCCTCTTTGGATTGCGGATTACATGCATTAACTCTGATTCCATGGGTTTCAGGTAACTGAAATGAGGCTAATTCAGGGATAAGATTTAATAGGAACCTCAGTGGCAAATTTTTCACCCAAGAGGTTGGTGGGTATATGGAACACGCTGCCAGTGGAGGTTGTTGAGACCGGTACTACAGCGCCCTTATGTGGCGAATATTTGCATATGTTGGTATGGAAGCACAGAATTGCACTGTGACTTCTCACGTGACAATAAAGTATTCATTCATAACGGCAATGTACAAGTAAATTGGGAAAATCAGCCCACTAGGGAAAAGGCAATTCTGGATTTTGTGTTCTATATTGAATTAGACTTGATTTGCGAGCTTAAAGTGAAGGAACCCAAAGGAGGCAGCGATCATAATATGCTAGAATTCAATCTGCAGTTTGAGAGGGAGAAGCTGAAATCAGATGTATTGGTATTACTGTTGAGTAACGGTAACTACAGAGGCATGAGGGAGGAGATGGCTAAAGTTGATTGAAAGGGAACTCTAGCAGAAATGGAAAGAGTTTCTGGGAGAAATTTGGATGATGCTGGAATGTTATGCCATGTTTTTCTTTGCAATACACCTGAGACAAGTAGAATCAACAGTGATTTTACAAGGGGAATTAGCTAAATTTCAGAAGGCGAGCAATTTGCATGATTTTGAAAAAGGGCAAGTTAACTGCGACCAAACTGCCAATGCAGACATATCTGTGGGAACAAAGAAATAGGAGTTGTCCATTTATCACCCCGAGTCTGTGAAGGCGTTCATGAGTTCATTGCCAATCTGAGATACACACTGCATACTCATTCATTGCTCTTAAAAGTTCTTTAAAAACTGTTGACGTGAAAGTGCACAAAGATGAAGGAGTGGGGAGATCTTGCAGATTTGGAAAGTTGCAAGGTGGGACAAACAATAGAAGCTGTGAGTTTTTTAAGAAATCTGAAAACAAAATCTTATTTTGAAACTGTAGTGTTACCTGACTGGGTTGCAGAGTATCTCAGCACGGACACATCTGATGGGTGACGGCGATTTATGTTCCGAGCTGAGGATTTCTAGACATGCTTGGCCTGTGTGTGACTGCTCAGGGAACATTGGACATAGTCAGTTAGGAAGGAACCATGTCATGGAAGCGAGGTTGGGGTTTGAACAGAGGGCAAGTGGAGCTGGGAAACCTATCAGATATTCGTCAGAGATCATGGCATAAAATATCCGAGTCTAGTTCCACACAGCCACTTGTCTATTAAAGGGAGTGAAGTCAAGGTCAGATCACCCATGGAGTCCTTTAAGGACCATGTTCTCATATTCCATGTACAGTGCCCTCCACAATATTTGCGCCAAAGACCCATCATTTATTTGCCTGTGAACTCCACAATTTGAGATTTATTAAAGGGTATTTTTATACATTTTGGTTTCACCATGTAGAAATTACAGCTGTGTTTATACATAGTATCCCATATCAGGGCACTGGAATGTTTAGGACACATGGTTTCACAGGCGTTTGAGATTGTGCAGGTGTGTTTAATGGTCTCCTTAATGCAGGTATAAGAGAGCTCTCAGCATCTAGTCTTTCCTCCAGTCTTTCCATCACATTTGGAATGAAAGTCAAATATGCCAATATGAGACATGTAAAACAAGAATAAAACTATTAGAGACATCAGCCAAACCTTAAGCTTACCAAAATCAACTGTTTGGAACATTAGAAAGAAGAAACATAGAAAATAGGTGCAAGAGGAGGCCATTCAGCCCTTCGAGGCAGCACTGGCATACATTGTGATCATGGCTGATCGTCCCCTATCAATAACCTATGCCTGCCTTCTCCCCATATCCCTTGATTCCACTAGCCCCTAGAGCTCTATCTTCTCTTAAATCCATCCAGTGATTTAGTCTCCACTGCCCTCTGTGGCAGGGAATTACATAAATTCACAACTCTCTGGGTGAAAACATTTTTTCTCACCTCAGTCTTAAATGACCTCCCCTTTATTCTAAGACAGAGGCCCCTGGTTCTGGACTCGCCGAACACTGGGAAACTTTTTCCTGCATCTAGCTTGTCCAGTCCTTTTATAATTGTATATGTTTCTGTAAGATACCCCCTCATCCTTCTGAACTCCAATGAGTTCAGAAGGATGAGGGGGGATCTTACAGTAACGTATACAATTATAATGAATAAAAGCCTAGTCTTGTGAATACAAGCCAGTGAATACAAGCCTAGTCTTTTCAATCTTTCCTCATATGCCAGTCCCGCCATCCCAGGAATCAATCTCGTGAACGTACGCTGCACTGCCTCAATAACAAGGATGTCCTTCCTCAAATTAGGAGACAAAAACTGTACACAATACTCCAGATGTGGTCTCACCAAAGCCCTATACAACTGCAGAAGAACCTATACTGAAATCCTCTTGTTATGAAGGCCAACATTCCATTAGCTTTCTTTACTGTCTGCTGTACCTGCACGCCAACTTTCAGTGATCGGTGTACAAGGACACCAGGTCTCGCTGTACCTCCCCCTTACCTAACCTAACCCCATTGACATAATAATCTGCTGCCTTGTTTTTGCGCCAAAGTGGATAACCTCACATTTATCTATATTATACTGCATCTGCCACGCATCTGCCCACGCACTCAACCTATCCAGGTCACCCTGCAACCTCCAAACTTCCTCTTCACAGTTCACACTGCCACCCAGCTTTGTGTCATCCGCAAACTTGCTAGTGTTGCTCCTAATTCCCTCTTCCAAATCATTAATATATATGTTAAACAGTTGCGACCCCAACACCGAGCTTTACAGCACTCCACTCGCCATTGCATGCCATTCAGAAAAGGACCCCATTCACTCCTATTCTTTGCTTCCGGTCTGCCAACCAATTTTCTATCCATGTCAACACCCTACCCCCAATACTATGTGCTCTAATTTTGGTCACCAGTCTCCCGTGCGGGACCTTATCAAAGGCTTTCTGAAAGTTTAGATACACTACATCCACTGGCTCCCCTTCATCCATTTTACCTGTCACATCCTCAAAAAATTCCAGAAGATTAGTCAAGCATGATTTCATAAATCCATGCTGACTTGGACTTATCCTTTTACTGCTATCCAAATGCCCCATTATTACCTCTTTAATAATTGACCCCAGCATCTTTCCCACCACCGATGTCAGGCTAACTAGTCTGTAATTCCCCATTTTCACTCTCGCTCCTTTCTTGACAAGTGGGATAACATTAGCTATGCTCCAATCCACAGGAACTGATCCTGAATCTATGAAACATTGGAAAATGATCACCAATGCGTCCACTATTTCTAGAGCCACCTCCCTGAGGACCCTGGGATGCAGACCATCAGGCCCAGGGGATTTATCATCCTTCAGTCCCATTAGCCTACTCAATACTATTTCTCGCCTAATGAAAATTTCTTTCAGTTCCTCTACCCCCTTAGATCCTCTGTCCATCTAGCACATCTGGGAGATTGTTTGTGTCTTCCTTAGTGAAGACAGATCCGAAGTACCTATTCAACTCTTCTGCCATTTCCTTGTTACCCACAATAATTTCACCCATGTCTGCCTTCAAGGGACCCACATTTGACTTTGCTACTCTTTCTCCATTAACATATCTAAATAAGTTTTTACTGTCCTTCTTTATATTCCTGGCAGCTTCCCCTCGTACTTCATCTTTTTAGCCCGTATTGCCAGTTTTGTTTCCTTCTGTTGGCCTATGAAAGTTTCCCAATCCTCTGGCTTCTGGCTACTCTTTGCTGTGCTATACATCTTTTCTTTTAGTTTTATTCTATCCCTAACTTCTGTTGTCAGCCATGGTTGCCTCCTACTTCCCTTAGAATCTTTCTTCCTTTTTGGAATGAAATGATCCTGCGCCTCCCGGATTATGCCCAGAAATTCCTGCCATTGCTGTTCCACCGTAATTCCTGCTAGGATCCCTTTCCAGTCTACTTTGTTCAACTGCATCACTGCCACTCCGATTTAACGTAAGAAAGAGAGCACTGGCAGCTTACTAATCGCAAAGGGTCTGGCGGGCCAAGGAAGATCTCCACAACTGATGACAGAAGAATTCAGAAAAAAAACCCAAACCCCTGTCCGACAGATCAGAAACACTCTTCTGGAGTCAGGTGTGGATTTGTCAATGACTACTGTCCGCAGAAGACTTAATGAACAGAAAAAAATAGGATGGCCGGGTTACAGTTTGCCAAGAAGTACTTAAAAGAGCAACCACAGTTCTGGAAAAAGGTCTTGCGCACACATGAGAAGATTAATTTATATCACAGTGATGGCAAGAGCAAAGTATGGAGAAGAGAAGGAACTTCCCAAAATCCAAAGCGTACCACCTCATCCGTGAAACACGGTGGTGGGGGTGTTATGGCCTGGGCATGTGAAGGCCCTGAAGGTATGGCTGCTGAAGGTACGGGTCACTTATCTTCATTGTTGATACAACTGCTGATGTTAGTAGCATAATGAATTCTGAAGTGTACAGACACATCCTATCTGCTCAAGTTCAAAGAAATGCCTCAAAACTCATTGGCGGCGGTTCATTCTACAGCAAGACAATGATTCCAAACATACTGCTTAAGCAACAAACTAGTTTTTCAAAACTAAAAAATTGTCAATTCTTGAGTGGCCAAGTCAAGCACCCGATCTGAACCCAATTGAGTATGCCTTTTATATGCTGAAGAGAAAACTGAAAGGTACTAGCCCCCAAAACAAGCATCAGCTAAAGATGGCTCTAATATAGGCCTGGCAGAGCATCACCAGAGAAGACACCCAGCAACTGGTGATGTCAATAAATCACAGACTTAAAGCAGTCATTGCATGGAAAGGATTTGCAACAAAATACTAAACAAGACTACTTTCATTTACATGACTTTGCTGTGCCCCAAACATTATGGTGCCCTGAAATTGGGGGACTATGTATAAACTCTTCTGTAATTTCTACATGGTGAAACCAAAATTTATAAAAACGGCCTTTATTAAAATCTGACAATGTGTACTTCAGCCACATGTGATTTTTTTTAATTAAAAATCTCAAATGGTGGAGTACAGTGGCAAATAAATAATGATGGGTCTTTGGCCCAAACATTATGGAGAGCACTGTGCTTGTGTACCCGAGTAACTGGGTTCATAGTCAGAATCAGACAGGGGTTTCCAATAATTGGAAGAAATTTGTGCCCATGCTGAAAGCTGATGGAAAGAGATGGTAGAAAGTAATAGGAACATTTTTACCATTTAAATTGGACCATGAAAGTCAAAATCTGACATACTTTATGGTGTCTTAAAATATAGAGAACCTGTATTTTTCTTAAAACAGGAATAAGGAATAAGAACCAGGGTAAACTTTTCCTCTGCGAATGATTTGAAAAGGTGGCAATGCTAGCATTAACATGTATAGGAAGACTGAGAATCTAGAAAGAGGCAAAAATTAATCCATAAGGAAAATTATCAGTGATGATTCTTCAACCTGAGGATCATCTCTTCAACGGTTCATTGAAAGAAGCCAAATAACTCAGTAATCTAATCCTAAAGTCAGTGAAATTGCAAAAGGCAGAGTGGTTCCTAAAAAGGCATTTGAATCACCGCCACAGCTGCCGAGTTGTGCAGCCCATCAACCCTCACAGAAATTACAGTCTTAGTATCTCCCTCTGCCTGGTCTGCCTAAGGGGATTTTGGAGGCTGGACTGCATATAACCTCATGCTGATCCTGGTCAGGTCAGTTCGTTACAACCGACCTGACCAGGACCATGATATAAACTGCACAGCCTGAGGGCATTCGCAAAAATATCCTAGATTCATCACAGTTACATTAGCTTTGCCCAGGGAAAATGAAAATAACAGCAGAAAGCAAAGTGATAAAAGTATCATTCATTCAAACTGATCTTGAAAATAAATGTTGAGTGGAAATGAGTGGGGAAGATAGAACAACCCTATGTGCCCTTGAACTAAGTGCATCCGTGGGCATTTCAAGGTGTGTAGGCAAATATTTGACTAGAAACGGGAGACCACCTCTCACCGTGCCATTCAATAAAATCACAGGTAATCTCAATGGAAGCACAACTCCACTTTCCTTTTTACCCACTGCAACATTTCTGCCTTCTTTTTTGCATTTTGATTTAGCTCTTAGGGCTAACGGAATCAAGGGATATGAGGAAAAAGCAGTAACGGGGTACTGATTTTAGATGAAGGGCCGAAAGGCCTACTCCTGTATCTATTTTCTATGATTCTATGCTTTTTAAAAATCGTGTATCTACCTACTGCTGCCTGAAAAAGCTCAAAACTATGCTTTCTATAGGTGCCCCTCTGATAGAAAAATATCCCACCCATCTTAAATGGGCAACCTCGTATTTTATCAATAGCATCTTATCCTAGATTCTCACGCAAGGGCAAACATTGTCTCCAGATCTACCTCGTCAAGGCCCCACAAAATATTTTATGTTTCAATCAAATCACTGTTCCCTCTGCTAAGTCCCGAAAATTGAGCCTACCCTTACCAACCCATCAGATCACCTGCACATTGTATGGCTCAGTCCAGGAAAACCTTCTTTGAACTATTTTGAACACATCAATGTCATTCCTTTAATAAGAGGAGAAGTTCTCTGCACGATACTTGAAATGTATTCCCACCAATGCCTCGTGTATCTGCAGGGTAATTACGAGTAACTGTCTAAAAAGTCATCTGAAATCAGCATGCTTTCTTTCTTGTTAAGTGAATTATGGAGGCAGGAGCATCACATTCCTAACACTATACCTAACAATGCTTTTAGTGGCAAAACCCGGGGAGGAAGATATACTGTTGCACATCTGGTATCTATACCAGACGATGTAAGAATGGTGGAGTTTCTATCCTACTAGAGTAAACTACACAGTAATAAATCAAGTTAGTGATTACAACTATCTGGCATTTCAAGGTACCACTATTTATACTGGCTTTTCACTATAGATTTAGTTAACTGAATTTAAATCCTTTAGCTGCTGTGGTAGGAACTTGCATGAACTCGCATCTTTAGTTCGAACCTCTGGATTATCGTCTGGTAATACAACTATACCCTTAAGTCACGTTAAAAAAACACAAGGCTGAAAACCGCTTGAATAATACGAGTGTGTGATAGAGAAAGATCATTTATTAGGCTTCAGCTAGGCAAACCTCTGAAAATGTTCCTTAACACTAAGATTTTCCCCTCCTGATCTGGATGCAGTGATTCAACATAAAACTTTGACCATTCATTTCAATCCACAGATGCTGCTCAATCTACTGAGTTTCTCCAGCAGATTGTTTGTTTCCCCTCCTTGTTGCGGGGAAAAAAAATCCAACAGCAGAACAAAGTTTGACTCAAGATCCAACTGACAACAAATGTGGTCTAGAAATTTGTATGCATTTGTATTCAATTCAGGGGCACACCAGGCATTACCAAAATGCAAAATCTGTTTCCTTACAATGAGAAACACAATTTTATTTTGAGCTGATGTAAAATATTTCTGTAAAGTCAGAGACTAGTAGATTTATTAATGGAAAAATGAGTAATTATTGACCAACGAGCAAATCTATTAAGTAATAGACACCAGAAAACCAACCTGGGCATTAATGTTTATTTTAACTTAACATAAACAATTAAAGCAATAATAAGATAAGTCAGGGACATAGCAATATTCTCCCTTATTAATGTAACGCTGATGCACCTTGGATGGCTCTATGCTCTTCTTTGCTCAATGTTTTGAAACATCTGATCCTCTGACCTTAAGCTCCAGGCACCGGTTATTTTTCTTCTTCTAGGATATCCATTTGCCAACTACAAGATTTTTATTTAACCAGAGGGTTAAACCTAAATAATCTCTAAGATGGAAAAACATGGATGACTTCATTCAAGACGGAAATGTTTGCCATCTCCTCCTACCAACAGATGTTACAAACTTAAAAGCCCATGCATGATAACTGGTCACTTGACCATTAGCAACAGTCTGCCTGACACATGTTTACTTTATATACAAGACATTATACAATATCCATGATAAACCCTTTCTCTGCAGATAAATGGTGATGGAAATACTAGTTATACTCCTCTCAAATGCCCACATGTGGACAGCAGTACATAGTAAGGGCCTCCATATAATAACAAGAAATATAAAGGCAGTGGACACTTTAAGAATGGAGCTGTTACACCCATCAACTAAGGCAGAGCAGGAGAGTGCTTGCAAGGATTTAATAGGTCTGCTGAACATGTTTATGCATTCTATAGTATAAAACTAGACTATAAATATAACAGAGCCACTAATAAATCTAATAGGAAATTCAGGAGCAACATCCTTGCCCAGCAATAAATAAGAATGCAGAACTTGCTGCCAGGAGATAGATGAATTTAGATTAGTGCGTGTTGGAGAAAGGAATGAAAAAAAACACGTAGGCAGGTCTAATGAAGTGAGGCAGGAGCAGACTGATTGCAGCAGAAACATCAGCATGGAGCTGTCAGACAGAACAGCATGTTTCGTTGCTCGAGACTGCAATGATTCTGCAAACCTTCCTTGGGTGTGTCCAGGACTGAACGAAGGCAGTCGTCCTTCAGCAGTGAAAACACCAGGATGGATAGTTGCTGAAAATGCACAAACTTAACTCCTGCCACTGAACTTCTCTCCCCTGGGCTAAATCTCCCCTGCAATATTGATTCACTCATTCATTCACAATGATACATTGTTTCAAATTCTATTTTTATTTCTAGCCTCCAAAAACTGTGCGAAGTGAATTAACATTCCACAGCTGTTGATCGCACACCAATGGCCCACACACCCGATATGGTGGGATAGGAGGGAGGAGGGAAGACTGAATGCCAATGGTAGACTGAAGAGAATGGGAGAGGAGGAAGAGAAGGGGACAAATGAGACTCTTTCCTACTGGCTGCACACTTATCATTCAATTCAAGGCTTAGTGAGCAGCCTGGTCTCTGATTGCTCTCTAAGCTGGTTCATATGGAGAGGGTCAATCATTGCACCTTCCGAACCAGAGACGAGGATATTTTCATTCAGCATCAGCTCCTACACTCTGTACGGAGTAAGTTACCTTTGCTTTAATGGTACGGAATCAGGGCTGTCGATTGGTTAGCTTCACACATTTATTGGAAACATTTTGTATCTTAGCGAGCATTTCAATCTATTCCCAATGCATGGCAAACTGTTAAAATGTGCGTTACATTATCTTCCGAAGCACCCCAGGCATTTTATCACTTATCTGTTCGTCTGACATGTCAAGATGTAAAATTGATGGAATTTTGGAATAGAACAAGGATAATAAATGTATTGAAAATAATCGACTTACATTTTTCCAATGCATCCATGGCAGCTCCCATTTCTGCTTGTTGAATGCTATTTGAAAGAGAACACATTTCTTAGAATAGCAAACTACTGCACAATTAGGCAGGTCTATATGATAAAGCAATTAGAGTGACCATCAGTTAGATTTTCTTGTTAAAGAAGGAACTGCAGATGCTGGAGAATCGAGGGTACACAAAAGGCTGGAGAAACTCAGCGGGTTTCAGCGGGAAACTCAGAGGCATCTAAGGAGTGAAGGAGATAGGCGACGTTTCGGGTCGAGACCCTTATTCCATTAGCTAGTTAGTTAGATTTTCTTTGCTTCTCCCAAGAGCAAAGGTTGGGGATGGATGAATGGAGGACATACCATCAACATTACAAAGGTAGGCAAAGCAATTGCTGGAAATCTAAAACAAACAAAAAAAATAGGACAGTTCTGGCTGCAACTATGGAATCATCTTTATGGGTCAATAACCCTCCATCAAAACAGATTTCACCAATGTTTGATTGTGGATAGGAGAATAACGTTAGGGCCTGGCACTTAGTTTTAGTTTAGATGTACAGCACGGAAACTGGTCCTTCGGCCCACCAAGTCCGCGCCGACCAGCGATCTCTGCACACTAATGCTATCCCACCCACACTAGAGACAATTTACAATTATAACAAGCCAATTAATCTTCAACCGGTACATCTTTGGAGTGAGGGAGAAAACCAGATATCTCAGAGAAAACCAATGCAGGTCATGGGGAGAATATACAAACTCCATACAGCAGCACCCATAGTCAGGATAGAAACCCGGGTCTCTGGTGCTGTAAGGCAGCAACTCAACCGCGGCGCCACCATGCCACCCTCTTCTATACTTCAGTTTCATTTATTCTCACGTGTACCGAGGTACAGTGAAAAGCTTTTTGTTGCATGCTAACCAATCAGCATAAAGACAATACATGATTACAATCAATCTATTTACAGTATATAGATACATGACAAGGGATTAATATTTAGTGCAAGGTGAAACCAGCAAAGTCCGGTCAAGGATAGTCCAAGGGACATCAAAGAGGTAGATCATAGTTCAGCACTGCTCTCTGGTGTGGTAGGATGATTCAGTTGCCTGATAACAGCTGGAAAGAAACTGTCCCTGAATCGGTGGTGTGCGTTTTCACACTTCTATGCTTTTATTTCATACACAACCTTTGCACAAAAAGAAATGGAGAATGTTTCTTTTCTTTAATCAATAAAGACTCAAGAGGAATAAACTGCAACTACTTAACTCAAGGTAGCAGTATAATACAATTGCAAAGTTGGTTTCATCACGCACAATGGCTGTACAACATGAAACTACAATTTGTAAATTGTGCAGAATGAGGGGTGATGCACTTGGCTCTAAGAATGCACAAATAAGACACTGCATCACTTCTAGCCCAATCTCAATTGGGATATGGGGAGAAGGCAAGAACGGGGTACTGATTGGGGATGATCAGCCATGATCACATTGAATGGCGGTGCTGGCTCGAAGGGCCAAATGGCCTACTCCTGCACCTATTGTCTATTGTCAATTCATTAATGATTGTATAGGAACCTGTGAATTCATTGCAAAAAAAAAAGTGAGTAAGGAGGAACTGCAGATGGTGGTTTAAACCGAAGATAGACACAAAAATCTGGAGCAACTCAGTGGGACAGACAGCATCTCTGGAGAGAAGGAAAGGGGGTCGTTTTGGGTCGAGACCCTTCTTCCAAGTGACCTCCATGACAAAAATTGGCTTTTCTGATCGACAAATACTTGTATCTGTCCAGCTCCTTTAAGCCTTTTGGATGCAATGGTAAAGCAGGGTCCCATCTGCTCTGTAAAGGACACCAAAAATACCAATGTAGTATTTCAAAGAAGACTAGAGTTAAATTGCCATCTTGCCAATATTTATCCTTCACTCAATACCAATAAATCACTGGACATTATTACATTACTGTTTATGGCAGGTGGCCTGCACCACTTGATTGCTGCATTTCCTCCATTACAACAGGGATTGAATTTAATTAACTACAAAGTACTTTGACTCATCCTGAATGAACTTACCTATGAAAGCAGCCAGCTACCTTTAAACAATGACCTTTACTGCTTTTACTTGTACTAGATTTAAATCATGGTTCCCAAACGTTAGCTGCAGAGAACACAGCTAATATTTCAGTTATGTCTCCTACATCCCTCTCCATTAATTTATCTTGTGAGCAATTTCTTTTTATGATCATATAAGACTCTCAAGGCACTGTAGATAATTTCAATGCTGCATGCAAAATTCCTGAAGCTAGAAGTGTAAGGAAACGTGAAACCACAATTCAAATTTGTCAGGAACAATTTCTGGCAATGGATTGTATGTAGCTGGAGGAATTTGCAACACAACTCAGTCATTTTCCCCCGCCTACAAAAAGGGTGCAGGAATTATTAGAAAACTATACACGATTGTAAAATGAATCCAAACTTATTTTTAAATAACATATTGGACAAGGAACAATGGTAGTCTTTGTAATGTGTTGTTTTAATCTTCCCTAGGGCAGCGTAGCGGTAGAGCTACTGCCTTACAGTGGCAGAGACCCGGGTTTGATCGTGACTACGGGTGTGCTTGTCTGTACGGAGTTTGTACATTCTTCCCGTGACTTGCGTGAGTTTTCTCCGATATCTTCGGTTTCCTCCCACACTCCAAAGACGTACAGGTTTGTAGGTTGGGGGGAGGATCACTGGTCGGTGTGGACTTGGTGGGCCGAAGGGCCTGTTTCTGCGCTGTATCTCTAAACAAAACTAGCTTTCCACAGACATTAGTAGAGCAGCGGTTGGTTGGCAGATCTTTCTGCATTATCCCCACATTCACTAATTCCTTCAGTATTCAAGGATCTATTGATTTACGCCTTAATTAAATTCCCGCAGCCTCTCCACGGGCAAAGTATTCTAAACTTCCATAGTCCCTTGAATTAACAAGTTTCATCTCTTCTCTCAGTTGTCCTCTTTTTCTGAGATTATGAGTCCTAAATCTACAATTCAACACCTAAACTCATTCTCACAGCATTTACTCCTCCAAATCTTTTTAAAATATTTTGATGAGATCACCTTCTGTCTTGCTTTGGATTGTTGGCACAAGCCTCTTTTCAAGCAAATTCCTCTATTCTAGGAACTTCTTCAAGTAATGTACCACTTCTGACTGGCAGCACAGATGAAGAGTACTGCTCCCAACACATTTATCATCTACAGATCAAAGATGTGTAGAAGTATAAACCAGACTGATTCAGCTTTACATTTTCTCTCTTCTCCCAATTGGCAACCTTCACACAATTTTTTTAATGCATGTTATCATGCTGTTTGCGCAGTATTCAACCCAACCCACCCCCCGCCCCCCAAACAATCAGTGATGCTTACTAGTTTGATTATCTGAATACTGACCTTGCTCTCTGAATACCAACACTGATAAAACACTTTACTAACCAACAATGCTGATACAAAAATCTGTTGATGTTACATTTCAATGCATTAGGGAGCAGATAATGGAAAAAACTGGTTATAAGATCGGAAATGTCATCAGCCTTGAACGTAAACTCTGCATGGATGCTACCTGCCAATTAGTTCCAGCATATTTGGTTGGATGAGTGGCAGAGCAGTGGCATAGCAACAACACAACAGCCTCATAGAAAGAAGCACACAAAAATCTTTCAGTATCAATGCCAAGATCTTCCTGTTTCCTAAGTCAACTGTTATCTTGCCTTTGAGTCCTATAAGTTCAATGGTCCTTTATTGTCACGTGTACCGAGGCACAGTGAATTTTGATTTGCCTTACAGTCGTAGCAAAAAAGCAACAAGATACAAAACTACATAAAAATCAACATAAACAGCCTCCTCTATTGTGACAAGTGTTGGCTTCCACTGATTGGCGCCGGAAGCTTGCGTCCTTTTCAGGACGGACGATGACAGTGAGGCCAACATTTGTAACAAGATGGACACAAAAGGAAGAACAGCCTCCACAGCAGCATGCGAGAATCCCGAGAGCACACAGCATTAGCGGAGACCCACAGCCATCAGTTCAACGTCCAGGCCACACACACGCTCTGCACTGTGCTGTGACCAGAGTTGTACCGACCGCTGTCACTCTCTCTGCAGTCCCTGTCTGTCCGAACAGTCAGAAAGCCGTCCATAATCGCACCAGACCCCAGGATGTTCTCATGGCGTGATGTTCCCGCAAACACCGAGATCACTCCACTCACGACAATCCCTTTGAGTCCCCACCAGTGCAGGCAGCCCGTCCATCTTGTTTTTGGCGACCTCACATTCCCCACTGTGATGGAAGGTGAATAACTTTTACCTTCTTCCTCCTTTTCTCCCACGGTCGAGGCGATCAAACCATTCGCAGTTGGGGGGGATTGAAGCTCCCGCAGTTAGCAATCGGAACCCCCGCATCGGAGTGATCGAGGCTCCCGCGATCAGGGCAGTCGAAACTCCTGCGGTTGGAGCTCCCGAAGTCGATCCCTAACAAAGGGAACGACAGCTCCACGATGTTAAGCCGCAGTGCGGACGGATACGGCAAAAGTCGCATCTCCGTCGAGATAAAAGGTTTCTGCCACTCCTCCCCCCCGACAGGCTGTTGGCGATGCTGGCACTTGCGTCGCCACACGGTTCATAAGTAATAGCAGCCGAATTAGGACACTTGACCCATCAAGTCTACAAAATATGACCTTTCATTTTCATTAAAATTGGTGTATGAAAGTGGTGGCTTTCATACACCACTTTCAAGACGCATCATATTTAATTAGTTTGCAAATGATTTTTGTCAATTCACTGATTTTTCTTGGTTATATTATTGGAGGAGCAGGGAATCACTGACAGCATCCACGTGCAGCACAAACTGCAAATCAATGGACTAGAAATTGCTCTCAGTTTAATGTTGCAATGACAGCAAATTGTTGCAGTTTTACCATTATTATTAGTGCAACATACAAGCCTCTTTGATCTGATTGAAAAGGATAGCCCTTTTTCCCCTCTCTAAACGCAATCATCAAATTACCTAATACTTGCTTTCGGAAAAGAAAAATTGATGTCTAACCTGCTTATGCAGTTGAGAGATGATTCTTTGCACCATCTTTACTGTTTGTCATCTATATTGATTATTTGGATAAGAACATATATGGCAAGATTAGCAAGTTTGTTGATACAAAAGTGTGTGGTTTTGCAAACAGTGAAGATGGTTGTGAAAAATTGCAGCAAGGTCTTGATCGATTGGCCAGGTAGGTTGAGGAATGGTTGATGAAATTTAATACAGAGAAATACGAGGTGTTTTGGGAAGTTTAACATGGACAGGACCTGCACAGTGAACGGTAGGGCTCTGGGTAGTGTTGCAGAGTGGAGGAATCTAGGAGTGCCGGTGCATGGTTCCTTGAAGGTGGAGTCGCAGGTAGATAGGGTGGTCAAAAAGACTTCTGGCACATTGGCTTCATCAGTCAGAGTATTGAGTATAGAAGTAGGGACGTCGTGTTGCAGTTGTACAAGACGTTGGTGAGACCGCATATAGAATATTGTGTTCAATTCTCGGCACCATGGTATAGGAAAAATGTTGTCAAGCTGGAAAGGATACAGAGAAGATTTACAAAGATGTTGTCAGGATTAGAGGGTCTGAGCTATAGGGAGAGGTTATGTAGGCTGGGATTCTAATCCTGGAGCACCGGAGGATGAGGGCTCTTATAGAGGTGCATGAAATCATGAGAGGAATAGATCAGGTAGATGCACAGAGTCTCTTTCCCAGAGTAGGTTAATGAAGGTTGAGAGGGCATAGGTTTAAAACAAAGGGGAAACCATTTAATAGGAATCCGAGGGTAACTTTTTTCACAAAGGGTGGTGGGTGTATGGAATCAAGCTGCTGGATGAAGTAGTTGAGGCAGGGACTACCCCAACATTTAAGAAACAGTCAGACAGGTACATGGACAGGCCAGGTTTAGAGGGATATGGACCAATTGCAGGGAGGTGGGAGTAGTGTAGCTGGGACATGTTGGCTGTTGTGGGCAAAATCTAGAACTAATATATATTTTTTGAAAACCAGTTGAACATAGTGAGTCTTCTTGAATCAATAATTATTGTCAAAGAAAATTAAATCATGCAGGAATTGCATTCACCCACAAAGGTCAATTATTTTGTTATTGCTGCGCAGTACCATTCCAGGCTCTCTGCCACAACGGTGAATACAATCATTAGCTCACAAATGAATTGTAATAAAGAATAATCAAACATTCCAATTTTTCCATTAAGAATGTTCAATGCGGCCTTCATTTTCTTTTAATGGTATCTTCTGTGCAAAACCAATATTGATATTTATGAGGACTTACTTCAAGGCAATTTCAGATTATTCTAATCACATTTTATTTCTTATTTTATTATAGCTACATGTTCAGAAAAATGTACAGCCTTTGGATCAGGGCTCCAACTCACTCCTCTCACTGAGTCTCAGGTAAACTAATGTAACAAAGCGATGAAGGCCATTAAAAAGGTGCAAATTAAGCTTACAGGATTCCTGTTGAGCTGTGTGAATCTCTTGGGAACTGAAACTTGACAGTTACACTAATTAAACAAATTCACCTGAGGAAAGCTGTGGCTTTATCCGACTACTTGCAGGTGGTGGTCTGGAAAATCTTGCTACACTTAGTCTGACTAATACCAAAAATTACAATTCACATTAAACGGAATAAAAATGCTTCCTGAATCAATGTGACATTTCCGCTATAACTTAGCCAATGCTGTTTGTGGATTGTACTGTTGATATTTTCAGTTACTCCACTGAAATCAAGTGTTCATCCACAATTAAGAATTCAGTCGCACACACAATTTAATAACGGATAATAACGTACATCACACAATTTATCACCACAGAGTTGTGAATTTGTGGAATTCTCTGTCACAAGAGGTAGTGGAGGCCAATTCACTGGATGAATTTAAAAGAGTTAGATAGAGCTCTTGGGGCTAGCGGAATCAAGGGGAATGGGGAGAAGGCAGGCACAGGTTACTGATTGTAGGTGATTAGCCAAGATCACAATGAATGGCGGCACTGGCTCGAAGGGCCGAATGAATGGTCTCCTCCAGCACCTATTTTCTATGTTGCTATGTTTATCAACAATATTACTACTGAGGTTATTTTAAAACTGAAATAAAAGTGTGTAGCAGGTATATCTCTAACTTTTATTTCTCCAAACTGTTATGAACAAATCGCCTTCAAAGTTGTTAGTTTTCAAATTTGTTCTTTCCTCCTCTGAACATTAATCAATAAGCTGGATTCGGATTCAGAAATGTATCACTGATTCTTCTCACTGGGTCAAAGTAATTGTAACAGCAGTACAGGATGCATCTTTCACAAATTCTGCACTAATTCAAGGTGGCAGCTCCGGGGCAATTAGAGATGTGCATTTGGAAATACTAACTACATCAGCCTTTACTCAACAAGGTTATGAAAAGCAACTTTATCCTGGTCACCCATTTGCCATTTTACATACACAAAACAGGTTGTGTAACTTTAAAGATAATAATGGACATCGTAGTGCAGGTCATCTTATCCTCATACAAACACAATACCATGGACAGTCCTCGCAAGGTTAAATGCTTGGAGATGCTGGTTCAGGAATAAACACGTTGAGGTTCTCCTCCCTTCAATAAGAGGGTTCCTAATTTCACCATTTTTGTTGTCCTAATCATCATTGCCTGATTTTAGCAAACATACTTTGACAAAAATTTGACAAATATTCTGTAAAATCCATATGACAAAATTCATCATTTTCCGGTGGGCTGCTGGCAGGGAGAAGTATAAGGGTGGTGTTTTGGAATGGTTCACCATCATGAGAAGTTGTGACTGTGATGGCAATACTCAGCTGAAGCAAGCAAAACTGACCATGTACCAATCAATGGAGCCATCTCAAGTTGTATTCAGGGGCGAGACCTCAGGTGTGGAGTCTGCATGTTCTGGGGCTGTCGGTTTCCTCTCACATCCCAAAGAGAGGGTAATTACTCTTAATTACCCCCAAGTATGCATTAAAAGAAGCCAGGTTGTTGGGCACAGGAGAGAAAATAAACAGGAGAGAAATAAGGAGAGGGGGGGAAATGGGATTGATGAGATTGATGGAATGAATGATCTCCCTCTGTCTCCATACATGCTGCTTCACCCGCCGAGTTTCTCCAGCAGTTTGGTCTCCCTCTGTGACATGGTGAGGTCACATGTACTCCAATGGCCTTTGGTATCGCACCCTGTTAGTCAACGTTTATTGGATTAGCATCCCTGCTGAATCATACGTATGTCTCAATAATTATAACAATAATCATACCTTGGACCTGTACCACATCCGATCCTCTCTCCCTTGAAATACACAGCTACAGTATATGTTCTGGCATGGGATGGTCCTACTGTCTGAAGAATCCTGATAAAACAAAATTAAAATGTAATAATTTTTATCAAAGACCACATCTGCATAAAAAAACAAGCAATCGTCAAAAACAAGACCTTCGCTTGGACATCTTGAGGAAAACTAAGTTCATTATTCTCTATACATTTGGGAAAAGACACTTAATAATCTGAGGAAACACAGCATCATAATGTTATACAGCATGGAAACAGTATAATGTTATACCGATTCGGTCTGCATTGACCACGTGCCCACTTGAGCTGGTCACATTTCCCAACCAAGTATCTTAACTACTTCACCTGGCAGCTCAGTCCATACGTCCATCACCATGAGTGTGTAAAACTACCTTGTAAGATCCCAATTAAATATTTTCCCTTTCACCATAAACCTATGCCCTCTAGTTTTAGACTCACCTACCGTACGAGAGTCTAAAACTAGAGACTATCGGCCTTATCTGCCTCTGCCCCTATCATATCTGCCCCTCATAATTTTATAAACTTCGATAAGGACACTCCTCAACCTCTTTTTCCCAGCATATCCAGTCGCTCTCTCTCCCATCTCTGCTTGTAACTCAAGCTCTCCAGTTCCAGCAACATTTTGGTTAATCTTTTCTGCACTCTCTTTCTCTCGTTCTTAATCACATATTTCCCGCTGCATAGCAACCAGAACTACACACAATCACCGACTTGTAGTGCTGAAACATGACGTCCTAATGTCTGCTCAGAGCCCTGTCCAATGAAAGCAAACGCTTCTTCATCATCCTGTCTGTGTCAGCATTTTCAGGAAATAATATATATTTTATCTTTAGGTCTCTCTAAACTACAACATTTCCCAGGACCCTAATATTTACTGTGTATTTATCTTCCATGGCTTAACTTCCCAAATGTCACCACTTCACACATATTCGAGTTGAATTCCATCTGCCATCCATTTGCCACTTTCCTATTGCTCTTGATCTTATTGTAACCTTAGACAACCTTCTTCATGTCCACGGCACTGCCTATTTTGATGTCACACACAAATATACTAATCATGCCACCTTTAGATTTTGGACTTCAGAGATAGTGTGGAAACAGGCCCTTCAGCCCACAGAGTCCACCATCCCATACACTAGCACTATCTTACACACTAGGAACAATTTACACCCTTATTAACCCCAATTAACCTACAAACCTGTATGTCTTTGAAGTGCGGAAGGAGACTGGTGCACGCGGAGAAAACGTGGTCAGAGAGAGAATGTACAAGCACCATACAGACAGCACCCGTAGTCAGGATCGAATTCGGTCTCTGCCGCTGTAATGCAGCATCTCTACCGCGGGGCCACTGTGCAGCCTCTATTGTTAATATATTTGGTTAACAGGAGATCGAACAAAAATCCCTGTGGCACACTGAAGGTCACAGGCCCCAAATCTAAAAAACAAACCAGCCTCCAAGCAGGATCTTGTAAAGACCTTGAAAGTTCATATAGATTATGTCTATCACCCTACCCTCTTCAATCCACTTGGTCACCTCTACAAAAATGCAATCAAATTTATGAGACACAAATTCCCACGCACAAAACTATGCTCTCTGAGCCCAATCAGTACTAACCATACAAATGCAAATCCTGTTTCTCGGAATGCTCTGTAGTCATTTTACCACCAATGATGATAGCATCACTGGCCCGTAGCTCCTTGCAGCCCTTATTAAATAAAGGCTCAGCATTAAACACTCTACAGCGATACATGCACTTTATCTGTGTCTAAGGAGGATACAATAGAAAGCTTTATATCCGGATGAATCACAGCTTTGTTTGGCATCTGCTCCGCCTAATACGGCAAGAAACTGCAGATAATTGTCGCAGCCAGGTCTATCATATAAAACAGTGTTCCCCATTCCCCAAACCCCTAGCAACTGCATTTCATGCTGTGTTGGGAAAGCAGCCAACATAATCAAGGACCACTCACACCCAGTCATTCTCACATTGGCTCTCTCCCTTGGGAATACACAAGCTTGAAAGTATGTACCACCAGATTCAAGACACCTTCTATCCCATTATCAGACCTGTCACCAGCTAAGGATTTAGTCCCAATCTTCCTCATGATGGCCCTTGCACTATTTGCTAACTGCACTTTTCCTGTAGCTGTCATATTATATTCTGCACTCTGTTTCCATTCTGTTGTACTCATATGTGGTTTGATTGTACTCATGTATGGTGTGATTTGGCTGGAGAGTGCGTCAATGTATTTCAGTACACACGACAATAATAATGATAAACAAATCTCTGCCAGGACCCCAGCAATTATTCCCTATCTTCCCACAACATCCCAAAATACAGCTTGTCCTCCTTTATACATTCATGATTGCCAACTCCTTTCCTTTGGTAACGTTATTATGTTCCAGAATTCCCATACACAAACTCAGTGGTCACTTACAATTTAACCTGAGCAACCACAAATCTAAACTCAACAAATATGCAGGTAAAGTTTGAAGGTAGTGCAAATACAAAAAACGACGTGTATGTATTTAATATATACAATTCAAGCAGAGAATGGCTGGGAAAGTGCACAAAGCAAATCTCTGACATCAGACACAACAAAAACTTTGTTTCATACATGGTGATAGGGCACTGGGGAGGTGTTGTGGGAAAAAGAACTAGGGTAGATGGGAAGCGAAAGAAAGGGACAAAGGGGATGCAGGTTATCTGAAGATAAAAACAAAATGCAGGAGTAACTCAGCGGGTCAGGCAGCATCTTGGGATAAAATTATTAGGTGAAGTTTCAGTTCAGGGCTCTTCTTTACATGCAATCCAAAACATCACCTATTCCTTTCTCCAGAGATGCTGCCTGACTCGCTGAATTACTCCAGCATTTTGTGTCTATCTATACGATAGAACTTTATTTATCCCAGGATGGAAATTGGTCTGCCAACAGTTATAAAACTCACCAAGATACATGAAACATGAAATTAAAGAGACGAGTGGAAAGTCCAGGATTGGGGATGTGCAAAGATTGGGAGGCAAGGGAGGGCAGGGGAGTCAGTCTACCCAGCATCCACAGTTCCTTCATACACATTTTGTCTGCAGGTTTTCAGAAATTGGAGAATTCAATGACTATGCCACTGGTTGTAGACTATCCTGGTGGAATATGCAGTACTGTTCCATTAGTTTGCGTTTGGCCTCATGCTAACAGGGGAGGGGGTCGAGGCAGACTGGTTGGTGTGGGAATGAGAAGGCGGACACGTTATTGTGGGAAACATTTGATGATCATTGAAGTGAACCACTGAGTTATTTCAACAGCCATTAGAGAAAAATGGCAAAGGCAGAGTCAGGACCAGAAATAAGAGTGCAGCACGTGTATTGATATAGGGGCAGCAGGGTTGATTTATGCATTAAGAGTGACTCACAAGATATATGATCACTGATAAAATATTAAAAGGCTATTTCGCCTTCCCTCAATGGACTATATGCCCCATTTTGTATGCAATTTACAGCTGAACAGGAACATAGAAAGATGGATTTGAAATTTGAAAAGCCTTAAAACTAGTTTTATTATCAGGAAATAAGCCACAAATCAGGAGTCTGGTATTTTGTCTGTAAAGGAAGACTGTGAGTATGATGATGTCAGGATGTTGCTTGACAAGTCTGTGGGGCAGCTCCTAATTAGAGATTGGTCTCCAAACATTTGTGACAAGGATTCGGCAAGGTCGACTGTCGGGAGGAGATTTGAAACGTCCAAATTTGGCTTCTAACTCAATGCGAAGTGCTCCGTTCAGTTTCATTCCTATAAGTCCAACATTAGACGCATGGTGTAGGAAGGCACTGCTGATGCTGGTTTACACCAAATATAGACACAAAATGAATAACTCAGCAGGACAGGCAGCATCTCTGGAGAGAAGGAAAGGGTAACGTTTCGTGTCTAGACTCTTCTGCACTGGAGTGGGAGTCTTGAGATATGGAAGGGCAAAGTTTAAAAAACGACATATCAAAGCAGACGATGATAAAGAAATGTAGAATGGTTCATTATTAGCTGAGGGGAAGGTGACAAGGAGGCATACAATCAGTAAAATTAATCAGGACAGTGAAACGAGAAGCATGATCCAGAATTAGAATATGTTAAATTGAGTGGCTTGTTGCATCACTTCAGAGCAATTAAGAGTAAATTATTATCCTCCCTTAAACACAGTAACATTTTGCAAGGCATTTCACAGGAATGCTATCAAATAAAATTTGAAATGGTGCCACACAAGGAGATATTAGGACTACTGCTCAGACACGGATTTTAAGAAGTAGTTTAATAGAGGAGAGAACAAACTCAAGGCAATGCATCTTTCAGTCTTGTCAGCTGAAGTAACAACAGGTACAGCATAGATAGGGTGAATGCACAGATGCATTTTCCCTGGGCACAAGAATCATAAATTAGAGGGCATAGGTTTAAGGTGAGAGGAGAAAGATTTAACAGGAAACTGAGCGGCAACTATTTCATAGCAGGTAGATGGTATATGGAACAAGCTGCCTACGGAAGTAGTTGAGGCAAATATAATAACAACTGTTAGACTATTTTGGACAGGTATATGGATAAAAAAGGTTGTGAGATTATATTTCCATGTAACTCCAGCTTAATGATATGATTTATAGTTTAGTTGAAGCTATGCTTTGGAGAACAAATCTTATGAAGATTGAACTGGTTACAGTTAATTGAGAGCAGTTAAGGTGGAAACATGCCGATCTTTGTGAGGCTCAAGTGAATGAAATGTGCAATGCTGGGAACTGATGCTTCAGAGTTTGAGCAGATCTGGGCAACAATTAACATTTCCAGATCTAAATCTGCAAGAGGCAAATACTTAGCTCTTTGCTGCAAATCCCATGCAAAGCCAGACGAGGAGTAAGACATTTACTCTTGGTTTGATAGTACAATTGTGGAATAGTATTGTGGCGTCAGCCTAAACACGGGCCACTTAGGCTCGAACCCTCGTCAGGAGATACGAGGGCGGGCACTTGACGTCATGGGCAGAGGGAGTGTCCTGGTACATAAGCTCTCTCACCACGAGACCCAAAAGGAGTTTAACCGGTAGCTGAGCCCGAGGGAACAACCTCGCTCAGCTACAACAACCATTAATATAGTTAGTGCACCCACTTAATGTGTGACTACCGAATAAAGAACCGCTTGCACCAACCCGATGTCTCTTCTTTATTTGCCACGTATGGTGCCGCTACAATATCAATTTACCATTA
Source organism: Raja brachyura (assembly GCA_963514005.1). The sequence continues at coordinate 63,935,900 of OY740782.1, forward strand.
ATGACTTCAGCGAGGCCTTAATAATGAAAAAAAACATACTTCCCACTGATTTTTCAATGTTAATTTGCTTTTAGAGGATAAGAACCTCAAAATTGCATTAAAACACAGGCAAATGGTTAGTTGGTGCATTTACTGGCATCACCACCATTTCAATCATATCTTTATCTCCTAAAGTTGATGAGGGAAAATAAATGGCCTGCAGAGGCTATCCATCTCAATATTACATTCCAAAACATTACAGCATAATGGCACCACAAAGTTCTCTGATTACAAATAATTGAATAAGAATTTAGGTCTTTTCGAACATTACATAACCCTTTTTAAATCTAGAGAAGTAGATTAGACCAGAGTGGATTATAATGCTAGTGATGCACATACAGGATAAAAATTGTAACCTTGGCCTTCAGTTATTGAGTTTCACATAATAAAAACATTTTCATTCGCAACAAATATTGAAACTCACTTGTACAGAGGAATATCGGGCTCTTTCCCTTCTGTTCTGAGGGTCAGGCAACACTGCTGTAGTTGAGACTTGGGGTCATTCCAATCCTGGTTCAGTATAAACTCCTGCAGTAACATCAAGGAAAGGCCATTAAAAATTAAAGGCTGTGCATGTCAACCGCAGTTAACCGTAGACCTTTGTGCACTCTATCACTTCCGTCAAACATAACTTATGTATTCTTAACATACAAGCTTTTACCCTTCAAAGCAATTGTGAAAGAACAGACAGCACGGTAAATCCCAAATAGTCTAGACCAATTCTGTATAGTTTTACATGCAATTGTCTGGGAACCTTACCACAAAGAAAATTACAGGGAAACAAAGAGCAATAATACATTGAAAAAAATGTTGGGTTATAAGTATTATTATTATTATGTTCTGTTGACAGCAGTATTAACATCCACAGAAAATATAGGCAGTTAATATTAAAATGTGATGCACAACACTAAGTTGATGAACACCAAGGTCACAGAAAGTTCATTTGATTGTGATTCCACATAAAGTTATACCTACCTGGAACTGATCTGCAATATTATATTTGATGCAATGATTGGAAATGTTACAGATTAAAAAAATCAAGTCTGCAATTTATCCCATCAGATAAAGCATAAAAAGTTTAATTTGACACCTAATTCACTTTCATATCTTAAAGTTATGGCCATTTTCATACTCTGAAATTAGCATCTTGTTCCCTATTGCCTTTCCATTGACTTAACTCAAAAGCTGTGATCCAGGACAGTCAAAAGCCCATAACTTTCTTAAAAATTAAGATAACTGAATGAAATTTCCAGTTATTATAGATTGAAGCATTCTGAAGCAAATATGAAACAATCTTACTTGGATGACATGAAATTAAAGCATATAATTAGTTAGTTACCTAATTATAGCTAATTACAAAATTCAATTACTAGATCTAAACATCTATCCATTTCTTAAGAAAAGGTTAACATTTTAAAATAGCCTAAGTGTCCAAATAACATTCACACAAGAATTCACAATATAACATGATTTTTAAATCTAATTGTCATGAATTTATAGGCCAAATGGAAGGAATTTAACGTTTAATTCCCGTAAATTAATGGGCATTTTAATCATCTTGCAAGTGGGTTTTTGTGGAATGCGATCGATTGGAACGTTGCAGTTGCAGTGAATTTGAACCCCATATCGGCAGGAAAAACACTGCCGGTTCGTATGGGGCAAAATCACATTTTCGCCAATTTGGATTAAAGTCATCCTAAGAAGCAAGTTTATATGTAAAATAAACGACTTACCTTATATTTTGTCCCGTACGTGAGATCCGTCCCGTTGTAGGCGTTGACGGCGTTAGAAGTCGCATTTTTATTTTACTCCAGGGATTAAATTGTCCGGCGATTTCTTTAAAAAACTTCCGAGAACGGAAGTCGGAACGATTTTTCTGCAGCAGCCCAAGAAAGTTCGACTCCGACAGGCAGGAGAAAACGCCATTTTATTCCCGCACCCCCCACCCCCCACCAAAATCGCGCACACGCCCAGTGGCAGAACTGCAGCGCCGCTGAAGGTGAGTACTGTAACATCGCTGCAATGATTTCTTCCATTGCAAGAGGACGTGGGATTAATGAATTTACATTGAAATTTACTGACCTTCAATCTTGGGAAAAAGCAGACATTCATGAAAGTGCGGACATAGTCCAAGTCCTGGTCGATGTAAAGTGCAGCTATGAAAGCTAAATAAAACAGAAAAATAACAGAGCAATGTTACATTAACATTTCGTATGTAGCACATGCTGAATCCCCCAGAATCATACAGTCTCAAAGGAGTCCATTCTGTTCATCCTGTCCTTGCTGTATGAAAACTACGCAAGATGATTGAAGCCACTTCCATGCTCTTGGTCTGCAGTTTTACGAGTTTGAGCACAATAAATGCTTATGTGGAGGCTTTCGCACGTGTTATGAGGATTTCTACCTTCACCACCCTTTCATTTTGAGAGTTCCAGATCCCATCCTTCTCCAAGTAAAGATATTTTCCTCAACTTACTTCTAATCCTACTCAAATATGTATCCCCAAGGTCTTACTGCCTTGTGCTAAAAATCCACGGACCTATCACTTCTTCAGTTAATGTCCTATCCACAAATCCGTGTGTACAAAAATTAAAGAATCAGATCTATTTTCAAACAAATTAAACCACGCAGAACAGTTTTAGGCACACCTTTAGACCTGTAGGGCAGCCCTTAGTAAAACCCTGTTCAAATAGAATCTGTTACCTTATGCCCATATTGAACATGTATGAGTTAACAACAACCATTGGGCACAAACATACCAATTTAGATTGGTTTATTGTCATGTACATCAGGATGCAATGAAAGCCCTTGCTTACATGAAGTTTACAGAGCAAACAGTACATATGATAATGATAGATACAATAAATACAACAATAAATGCAAAATAAGAAAATGGTGCATAGATAGTAGTGCAACCTTAAATATTGCGACAGAAAATACTGAAGTGCAATATTGAAACAACTAAAAAAGGTAGTTAAGAACAAGAGTACTTTGCAGCACCTCTGGGAAGTGGGTGTGGACGGGGTGATTGGTTCAGGAGTCTGATGGCAATGAGGGAAAAAGTCCGATTAGTCAGGCTTTCAAGCTCCTGTATCTTCTTCCAGAAGACAGGAGAGAGAAAGGGGAATGGCCTTGTAACAGAGAAAAGATGATTGGCATCCTTGATGATACTTCCAGCCTTTCTGATGCAACACACCGTGAAGATGGACTGGATGGAAGGAAATGACGACCCTAATATGGACAAGGGCTCTGTTCACCACTGGCTGCAGGGTCAGGCAGTGAAGTCAGGTCAAGTCATTGATATATGCACAAGTACAATGAGGTACAGGTAAAATGAAAATCTTGTTTGCAGCAGCATCACAGGTAGATAGAGAACTCAGAACCAAAATAATACATCATTATGCAAGATAGTGAAAAGGAAAAGGCTGCAAAAACAAGATATATTAGTGCAAAAATGCTATCAGAAAACAAGTCTATGGCAGTGCAAAAAGCAGTCCATTATGTTCTGTTACTGTGATAGGATGAAGTTGTGCAGGATAGTACAAGAACCTGATCATTGTGGAAGGTAGCTGAAGTATTCCTGAATCTGATGGTCATGAACTTCCGGTTACTGCACCTCTTGCCCACTAGTAGCAGTGAGAAAAAGGCAAGGCCCGGATGTTGTAGATCCTTCTTCAGGCAGCCCCTTTTGTAGATGCTCTGGATGGATGTCACTGCCTGTGATGGACAGGGCTGAGACCACCACTGCAGCCTCATGCTGCAGTGTGTTTTTAATTGCCACACAGCCCGTGTATTTTTGATTGCCAAACAAGCTCATGATGCAACCAGCCAGGATGCTTTTTATAGTGCATTTTACTGTCAAGGTTTGTTGGTGTATTTGGTGACATGCTAAATCCTTTTAAACTTTTACGAATGTAAATGCATGGCATGTCTTCATGATTACAATATGGACCAGGCCCAGGACAGATCATTTGAGATGTTAGCCACGAAAAGCTGGAGTAGCTCAATGGGACAGGCAGGATCTCTGGATAGAAGGAAGAGGTGACGTTTCGAGTCGAGACCCTTCTTCATTTGAGATGTTAACGCTCTGGAATTGGGAGGTACTATCTTACTCCATTGGGGACTCACCAATGAAAACTGGTACATGGTCTTCTGACGTCCCTTTTCTGAAGTCATTGGTTTTGTTGACGTTGAGCGAGAGGTTGATGTCGCGGCACCATTCAATCAATCAGATGTTTTCTCTCCTGCAAACTGATCCATCACCACCACCGATTTGGCCAGCAACAGTGGTGCCATGGCAAAGTTGTAGATGGCATAGCAGCCGTACTTGGCCACACAGCTATGGGTGTAAAGAGCTTAGAGCAGGAAGTTAAGCATGCAGTCCTGAGGCGCACCTGTGGTGATGGTCAGTGAAGAGCTGGTCCGCACTGATCGAGGTTTGCCCACAAGGACGCCAAGGATGTTGTTTCAAAGGGAGGTACAGAAGACCGGTCCTGGCTTTTGGTGGTAAGACTGGAGGGGGTGATTGCATTGAATGCCAAGCTGTAGACAATGAACAGCAGCCTGACATATGTATTCAGTAGGTTACACAAAAAGCTGGAGAAACTCAGCAGGTGCAGCAGCATCTAAGCATCTATCTCCTTCGCTCCTTAGATGCTGCTGCACCCGCTGAGTTTCTCCAGCTTTTTGTGTAACCCTCGATTCTCCAGCATCTGCAGTTCCTTCTTTAACAATATGTATTCAGTATCCAGACAGTCCAGAGAGAGTGGAGAGCCAGCGAGATAGCATCTACTGTTGACCTGGTGCGGTTATAGGGAAATTGAAGTAGATCCAGGTATATTAGTTAATTCATATTGTTCCTAGACTTCTTGTATGATTATAAATTGCCAATCCTATATGAAACAGATCTAGCCCCTTTCAGCAGATTATGAATCTCCTGGTACACAGAGAGCTTCTGCTTGGGGAAGACTCCATGTTTTTGTAGGCACACACTCATCCACACATTTCTTTACGGTCAGTGTCAGCTGTGTCATATTCATTCAGATCCACTCACGAATCCGGCACTTGTAGTCCTCTTCGCTGGTACGATCTTCTTTTGTCTCTGAGGAGACGTGGGTCTGGTCTCGTTTAAGAAACATTTAGACAGGTACATGAATGGGACATTCTTGGAGGGATATGGGCCAGACGCATGCAGGTTTTAGTTTAATTTATTGTCACGTATACCGAGGTACCGTGAAAAGCTTCTGATGCATGCGAACCAGTCAGCAGAAATACACTACTTTGTTGGAATAGTGTAGATGGGACACATTGGCTATTTGTAGGCAAGTTGGACTGAAGGGCCCGTTTCCGTGCTGTAAGACTCTATGACTCTGCGTGTTGGGTGACGTTTTGGGTCGAGACCCTTCTTCAGGCTACAGATGAGGTGAACTTGAGGCATGGCTTGGGTCCAGCATGGTCTACACTGAGAGTATGAAAAGCAAGAACCTCCTCTATTATGGCTCACCACAAGCCCCAAGCTTGTAAATCTGGAACAGCACAACTTCAGTAGCTTGTATGGAATCAGCAAACTGTGTTAGGAGAAGGGGAAATCGAAGTTGGCATTGGGGCAAAAACTTTAATGGAATTGAAATTGGTCTTTGGTCAATTAAATGCAAGTTCTATTTAATCAGCCAATGATTCTTTCTTCCCATGCATTTGATTGTCCTCTTCCATGGAAGTGAAAGTCCTGTAGGTTTAAATGTAATTGCTGGTCAATGTCTTCTTGCGTCTCATGCCAACAACCAGAGATGGAGTTTTCCTTGTGCATCAGTAATGCATTTAACTGTTACTAGATACGGGAGGCCTGGTCCCCCAACGCAGCCTATTCCCCAATGTAATATTCCACCACTCACACGTTCCCCCAATGCAACCCGTTCCCCCCAATGCAATATTGCACCACTCACGCATTGCCCCCAACTGCGCAGGCACGGCTCATTTCCCCTCATTCCCAGCACTACCCCCCCCCCCTCCTCTTTCCCCTCTCCTCCTCCCTTCCCAGCCGCCGCTCGGCCCGTCCCCGTCTGTCCGGCCACCCGCTCCTGCCACTTGGCTCATCCCCGCCCTGCCCACCTGCACGCTGCTGCCGCACGGCCCGTCTCCGCCCTGCCTGCTGTCACCGCCGGGCCGGGCCACAGGGGGATGGAGTCGGTGTTCATCACGGTGGTCACCAGAAGTTTCAATGAGCTGGTGGAGAAGATCTCCTCCCAGAAGGCCATGAGGATGAGTTAACACAACAACAGCGGGAGCGGCGGAGAAGACTGACCCGTGGGGAAGGGACCGCCATTGACGCAGAGGGCGGTCGGGAGAGAGGGGTGAGTGATGAGGGAGAGAGAGAGAGACGCTACGAGGGCCTCCACTGAACTTAAAAGATTTTTAAACCTCGGTAATTTTTACAATACACCACCGATTTTTACAACACACAACTTGCTGCACTTGCAGCACAGGAGAATGGTGAGTTACCTGGGGGGAAATCGTAGCGTTATCGTGTACCGTTTTTGCGCAAGCCACGCAAACCGGAAGAGCACAAGATCCGAGTTTTAGTTAAGTACTAGACCAAGTGCAGACCCGTTGGGTCTGTATCCCCAACGTGCGGTTGTAGGGGAGGGAGGGCAGGGCAGCATGTCCCTGAGGGTGGGTGAGGGGGGTAGAGAGGGGTGGGGTAAGGGAGAGGAGAGGGGAAGGTGAGAGGAGAAGGGTTATGGGGAAGGGAGGAAAAGGAGGTGGAGGGGAGAGGAGAGGGGGAGAAAGAGGGGTAGGGGAGAGGTGGAGAGAGAGTGGAGGGGGAGGGAAAGAGAGAAAGGAGAGGGAGAGAGGTGGGGAGACGGAGGGGGTGAGAGAGGAGGGGAGAAAGAGAGAAAGGAGAGGGGGAGAGATGGGGAGGGGAGGGAGAGGGGAAGAGTGGGGAGTGAGGGGAAGAGGGGTAGCAGGGAGTGGTGCAAGAGCGAGGGGAAGGGGGTGGGGGGGAGATGGGGTTGAAGAGGGTGGGGGAGAGAGGGGGTGGGAGTGGTGAGGACAGAGGGAGATGGAGAAGGGGAGAGGGAGGAGGAGAGGGGGTGGGGGAAGGTGTGAGAGGGTTCAGGGAGGGGTTGAGAGAGGGGTGGGATGGGAAGGGGAGAGAGGGGGAGAGTGTGGAGGGAGGGGGAAAGGGGTAGGGGAGGGAGAGGGAAGAGTGGAGGGAGGGCGAGAGTGGTAGGGGGAGGGGGAAGAGTGAGGAGGGAGGGGGAAAGCGGAGAGAGGGGGAAGAGTGGGGAGGGGGAGAGAGGGGAGGGGGAGAGAGGGGAGGGGGAGAGAGGGGTGGGGGAGAGAGGGGTGGGGGAGAGAGGGGTGGGGGAGAGAGGGGTGGGGGAGAGAGGGGGAAAGGTGGGGAATGGGGGAGAGAGAAGTGGAAGTGGGGAGGGAGGGTGAGAGGTGTAGGGGAGAGTGGTGGAAGTGGGAGATAGGGAGGGGGAAGGGGGAGTGGTGGAAGAGGGAGAGAGGAGTAGGGGAAAGGGGTGGGAGAGATAGGGAGAGAGGGGAGAGAGAGGGTGGGGGAGAGAGAGAGGTGGGGTGGGAGATGGCTGGGGGAAGGGAGAGAGAAGTGGAGTGGGGAGGGAGGGAGAGAGGGGTAGGGGAAGTGGTACAGTGTCCCCCTAGTCACATGTGTGGGGGATATTAGGTGGCACAGTGTCCCCCTAGTAACATGTGTGGGGGATGAAGTACAGTGTCCCCCTAGTCACATGTGTGGGGGAAGTTGTGCAGTGTCCCTCTAGTCACATGTGTGGGGGAAGTGGTACAGAGTCCCCCTAGTCACATGTGTGGGGGAAGTGGTACAGTCTCCCCCTAGTCAAATGTGTGGGGGAAGTGGTGCAGAGTCCCCCTAGTCACATGTGTGGGGGAAGTGGTACAGTGTCCCCATAGTCACATGTGTGGGGGATGAGGTACAGTGTCCCCCTAGTCACGTGTGGGGGAAGATGTACAGTGTCCCTCTAGTCACACGTGTGGGGGAAGATGTACAGAGTCTCCCTAGTCACATGTGTGGGGGAAGTGGTACAGTGTCCCCCTAGTCACATGTGTGGGGGAAGTTGTGCAGTGTCCCTCCAGTCACATGTGTGGGGGAAGTGGTACAGTGTCCCCCTAGTCACATGTGTGGGGGATGAGGTACAGTGTCCCCCTAGTCACATGTGTGGGGGAAGTTGTACAGTGTCCCTCTAGTCACATGTGTGGGGGAAGTGGTACAGAGTCCCCCTAGTCACATGTGTGGGGGAAGTGGTACAGTGTCCCCTTAGTCACATGTGTGGAGGATGAGGTACAGTGTCCCCCTAGTCACATGTGTGGGGGAAGTTGTACAGTGTCCCTCTAGTCACATGTGTGGGGGAAGTGATACAGAGTCCCCCTAGTCACAAGTGTGGGGGAAGTGGTACAGTGTCCCCCTAGTCACATGTGTGGGGGAAGTGGTGCAGTGTCCCCCTAGTCAGATGTGTAGGGGGGGGGGTGGGGCAGCATGTCCCTGAGGGTGGGTGAGGGGGTTAGAGGGGTGGGGTAAGGGGAAGGGGAGGGGAGAGGAGAGGGGAAGGTGAGAGGAGAGGGGTTATGGAGAAGAGGGGAAGAAAGGGAGGTGGAGGGGAGAGGAGAGGGGGAGAAACAGGGGTAGGGAAGAGGTGGAGAGCGAGTGGAGGGGGAGGGAGAGAGATTGAAAGGAGAGGGAGAGAGGTGTGGAGAGAGAGGGGGTGAGAGAGGAGGGGAGAGAGAGAGGGAAAGGAGAGGGGAGAGGTGGGGAGGGGAAGGAGAGGGGAAGAGTGGTGAGTTAGGGGAAGAGGGGTAGCAGGGAGTTGTGCAAGAGCGATGGGAAGGGGGGGAGATGGGGATGAAGAGGGGTGGGAGAGAGAGGGGGTGGGAGCGGTAAGGAGAGAGGGAGATGGAGAGGGGGAGAGGGAGGAGGAGAGGGGGTGGGGGAAACATAGAAACATAGAAATTAGGTGCAGGAGTAGGCCATTCGGCCCTTCGAGCCTGCACCACCATTCAATATGATCATGGCTGATCATCCAACTCAGTATCCCGTACCTGCCTTCTCTCCATACCCTCTGATCCCCTTAGCCACAAGGGCCACATCTAACTCCTCTTAAATATAGCCAATGAACTGGCCTCAACTACCCTCTGTGGCAGAGAGTTCCAGAGACCCACCACTCTCTGTGTGAAAAAAATCCTTCTCATCTCGGTCCTAAAGGATTTCCCCCTTATCCTTAAGCTGTGACCCCTTGTCCTGGACCTCCCCAACATCGGGAACAATCTTCCTGCATCTAGCCTGTCCAACCACTTAAGAATCTTGTAAGTTTCTATAAGGTCCCCTCTCAATCTCCTAAATTCTAGAGAGTGTGAGGTGTGAGTGTGAGGAAGGTGTGAGAGGGTTCAGGGAAGGGTGGGAGGGGAAGGGGAGAGAGGGGGAAGAGTGTGGAGGGAGGGGGGGGAAGGGGAGGGGAGAGAGAGGGAAGAGTGTGCAGGGAGGGGGAGATTGGTAGGGGGAGGGGGAAGAGTGAGGAGGGAGGGGGAAAGCTCAGAGAGGGGGAAGAGTGGCGGGGTGGGAAGGGAGGGGGAGAGAGGGATGGGGGAGGGAGATGGGGAAAGGTGGGGGATGGGGGAGAGAGAAGTGGAAATGGGGAGGGAGGGTGAGAGGTGTAGGGGAGAGTGGTGGAAGTGGGAGAGAGAGAGAGGGGGAAGGGGAAGTGGTGGAAGAGGGATAGAATAGAAATTTTAAAAACGGATTTTTAAATGGGGTTTTTTTTTTGAAGCATTTTAAAAAAATTACTTGTCTAATGTAAAGTATAGATACGCAATGAAAACTAGAAAATGAAATAAAATTATCACTTGTCTAAAGCTAACATTTGATAAACACGGCTGTGGAAATCGGCAAAGAAAAAAGCAATCTCTTCAAAGTGGAGTAATGGAGTCCTTTGAATAAAGTGAGAATATTAAAAAAACGGGAAAATGTGTGTTAATTTGGCAGAGCAAATAACGGAGAACTTAATAAAAATAATTTTTCAAATATAAATAAATAATGAAAACATCGTCTACGTTTACCTTTTGAAAAAAGTGTAAATCGATATAATAAGATTTTCAAATCAAAAGTGTCAAATGAAAAATGAAAAAACGGCAGAAATCCAGCGTTTAGATCGATCGCTGTCGAGAAACAAATTCCGAATGACCGTTGGGGAAGAATGTTCTTGAAAAGGTTTCCAAGGCAACACGAGCCGGCAATGTCCCCCCAGTCACATGTCCACACAGGCTGCTGGGGGGAGGGGCTGGGGCTGGGGCCAAGGCAGATGTAAATGAGATCCATTCCGATTGGCCATTTGTGAGGGATGGCATTGTGACATGGTATGATGGAATGTTTACCAACATTCTATGGGTGAGAGCAGTTCGATTTTCGAAAAAGGGGGGGGGGGGGGGGACGGATTTTATTAAAAACGGTGTAGGTAACGACGTCCAAACGTGACGGGGAGCGCCGTCGGGAAAGCGCGAGCGTAACGTCCGGACCGGTGGGAAAAACGGCGGCGTCCAAGGGTCCTGTTTCGGCGGAGCGCGACATCAAAGGGCGGAGACGCGGCAGACGGTTGGCGGCAGTCAGCCACAGAGTTTTAATATATATATATGATATGATAGATAGATTTGAAAAATATTATTTCCCCACCTCAGAGGGTCCTTGGACGAAGAGATGGATAAGACATCCAACATCTGATAATTTGGTATTTGCCACTGAACTGAGTTTCTTTACTAAACAGAGACATAAGGAACTGCAGATGCTGAAATCTTGAGTAAAACCCAAAGTGCTGGAGTAAATCAGTGGGCCAGGCAGCATCTGTGGTGGGCATGGATCAGACGATGTTTCCGGTCAGGACCCTTCACCAGGCTTCGAGCCTTAAAAGGGGCCCTGACCTAACCATGGTCTCCACATATGGTGGCTGAATCGCTGAGTTACTCCAGCAGTGAGCTCTACTTTCTTTACTAAACCCTGATTTTATTTTGAATTTTGGTTTCCAGTCAACACTGGGAAGGTTGAGGGAAAAGTGATGATGTCAAAGCTTTGAGCTGGTTTACTTCGATTGATTATCAGGCAAAGTAGACACAGGTTGGTAAAATAATAGTGATCACAGTGGCATGGCTCGTAGAGCTGCTGCCTCACGGCACCAGATACTCGGTTCAATCCCGAACTAGAGTATTTTCTTGTGGAGTTTGCACGTTCTCCCTGTGACCGCATGGATTTCCTCTGTGTGCTCGGTTTTCCTTCCATATCCCAAAGACGTGCGGGCTTGTAGGTATGTTACAAAACTTACCTTGAGCAGCGTTGCAGTTCTGCCGCTCCCCGTGCGCGCGACTTTGGCGCCTTTCAGAGGGGGGCGGGCTTAAAGTGCCGATTTCGTTGCGGAAGAAAATTCGCTCCAACATTTCATGAATGAAGGTATTTTTAAATTACTCTAAATTATTTATTAACTAGAGTAATTTAAAAATCATCTTCAAAAGCCGTGAGCGCCGACAACCGGAAGGATTTTGCGTAGGGGAGAAAAAAGGTAAATAGTTTATTTTTATATTAAAAGCTGGTTATCCGGGAGGCTTTAATAACATTTTCATGTTGCGAAATGGGGTCCAAAAAAATGTATGAACAAACAGTATTTTTCCTCCCGACTTCACCGCTAACCGCAACGTTCCAATTCAGCGCATTCCACTAAAACCCACTCGCTAGTTGATTTAAATGGCCATTAATTTACAGGAATCAAACACTAAATTCCTTCCATTTGGCCCAGAAATTCATGAAAATGAGATTTAAAAATTATGTTATATTGTGGATTATTGTGTGAATGTTATTTGGACACTTAGGTAATTTAAAAAAAGTTTATCTTTTCTTAAGAAATGGATAGATGTTTAGATCTACTCATTGAATTTAGTAATTACCTACAATTAGATAACTAACTAATTATATGCTTTAATTTCAGGTCATCCAAGTAAGATTGTTTCATATTTGTTTCAGAATGCTTCAATCTATAATAACTGAAAATTTCATTGAGTTCTCTTAATTTTTAAGAAACTTATGGGCTTTTAACTGTTCCAGATCACAGCTTTTGAGTCAAGTCAATTGAAAGGCAATGGGAAGCAAGATGCTAATTTCCGAGTATGAAAATGGCCATACCTTTCTTAATACTGGAGATATGAAAGTGAATTAGGTGTCAAATTAAACTTCTTTTTATGCTTTATCTGATGGGATAAATTGCAGACTTGATTTTTAAAATCTCAAAATTTTGTAACTTTGCTATTAATTGGTCTCTGTAAATTTTCTCTAGTGTGTGGGAAGTGGATGCAAATGTGGAATAACATAGAACTAATGCAAAAGGACGATCGTTGATCAGTGTGGACTGATAGAAGGATCTGTGTCCATGCTGTATTTCTAAACTAAACTGAACTCCTGAGACATGTTAGGCTGTCCTGAAATGGCACAATTAGTTGCAGTTTAATTTCTTTCAAGGTTTTAATGACAGTGGGATGCAGTACAACGTATGGTTATAAACTGTTGACACTTGTTCCAACATGCCGGGGGTAATGTGGAGAAGGGAGGAGAATGGGGTAGAGGGAAAAAGAGAAATTAGCCATAATTGAATGGCGGAGTAGACGCGATGGGCCGAATGGCCTATTTCTACTACAGCTTATGAACTTATAAAAGGGACATTTTTAACCAATCATGCTCCTTCAGGGACATCTCCATCCATCAAGTATGAAAATGGGGAACTTAGATGTGGGGATCTGCTCGTTCGTCACCAGAATTTCACATGGGATGCTGGCATTTGTAATTCCGTTTGCGATTCACCGCCCCCCCCGACACCATTATCCCCTTCAACTCCAATGTGCTGTGTGTGGCATAACAAACAGGTCCTGCAGTGGCACCGGAGTGCTCCTATCATACAGCAGTAATTATAGAAACGCACAGCACTACTCAGCCTATCAAGTGTACCAGCGCTCTGAGTGAGAGAGATCCAATTAATTAATCCCACTCCCACGCCACTCTTTCCACGGCAGAGCCATATGTTTTTTTTCCCTGTACAAGCAAGTATACATCCAATTCTCTTTTGACAGTGATAAATGAAGCTGCTTCCACCACCTTTAGAGGCAGTGCAAGCAAGATCACAAAAGCTGGCTGTGCAAAAATAATTTCCTTGCATCTACTCTCTGGATCAGATACAATACTTTCCGTTAAAATTGGAAATGGTTATTTAACAACATCTATGTAGCACCCGTAACACTGTTAAGCGACTAAAGTGCTTCAAAAAAGATTTATCAAACAAAATTTGACCATAAATGTGCTTTAAAGTGGAAGATGGTAGATATCTTACATCAAAATGTTCATGTACAGCAGACAGAGGTTCATAAAGCTTTTGCTTTTCTGTGAACAGCCTAACCTTCTGCAAGATTTATGACAAATAACTCTGCATATAATTCTACGTTGTGCACAGCTCCAGAAATCAGCATACAGTGCCCTCCATAATGTTTGGGACAAAGACCCATCATTTATTTATTTTCCTCTGTATTTCACAATTTGAGATTTGTGATAGAAAAAAAATCACATGTGGTTAAAGTGCACATTGTCAGATTATAATAAAGACCATTTTTATACATTTTGGTTTCACCATGTAGAAATTCCGGCAGTGTTTATACATAGTCTCCCCATTTCAGGGCACCATAATGTTTGGGACACAGCAACATCATGTAAATGAAAGTAGTCATGTTTAGTATCTTGTTCAGGGCTCGAAATTAACAGTTGCCCGGGTGCCAATGGCCACCTAATGTCCAGCCGGGCAACCTAAAAGTTGTGTAATTTTGCCCAGCTTGGCAAGCACCCAGGCCACCTGCTGTTCAACTCTGAGCGGGCCCCCTCTCTATCACACTCCGTGCGCACTGCCACGGCCTGCACACAACCACGGCCAGCACATCATCATCCGCCCTGCACATGCGTACTGTCACAACAACTGGTCGGCGCCAGGCACTTTCTCCCTCCCTTTGCATTGTGGGAGATCTGGTAGCCATTGCTGTCCGGTGGCCACGACCGCTGAAAGCCAAGGCAGAATCACTCCCTGGAGCTGGAGTAACTCTCTGGAGTAACTCTTGCTTCTTGGTTTCCTGGTCCTCCAAAAATATTCGAAATGGAATTTAAACTGGAGGTGGTGGAGGGTCCATCACCAAACTCCAAACTCAGAACAATAACAGCCTATTGCACTTTATCTGTATATTTATTGTGTATATATATGGTCTATGGTATATAAACACACTGATCTTTTATCTCCTGTTCTGTATTATATTTACATATTCTGTTGTGCTGCAGCAAGCAAGAATTTCATTGTCCTATCTGGGAGACCTGACAATAAAACTCTCTTGACTTGGACTTCAGCAAAAAAGGGTCCTTGAGGAAGAGATAACTACCTTAAACTTGGTTACGTCTGGTTGGGTAACTATGGTAGGGTGAAGACTATTCCATGGAACAGGCAGCATCTCTCGATAGAAGAAATTGGGTGACATTTCGGGTAGAGATCCTTCTTTCGACTCCCACTGGTTTTAGTGTTTTTAATTTAATTTAAAGATACGGCGTGGAAACAGGCCCTTCGGCCCACCAAATCGACGCCCACCACCGATCGCCCTTACATTACTATCCCACACATTAGCGACGCAAGTCAAGAGTGTTTTATTCTCTCACGTCCCAGTTAGAACAATGAAATCCTTACTTGCAGCAGCACAACAGGATATGTAAACATAGTACTCTAAACAATGTTATAAACGAGAAAACAAAAGAGTGTGTGTGTGTGTGTGTGTGTGTGTGTGTGTGTGTGTGTGTGTGTGTGTGTGTGTGTGTGTGTGTGTGTGTGTGTGTGTGTGTGTGGTGTATATATACCCCCACACACACAATTTATCTCCTGGGATTAAAGTTCTATCATATAGTATTGTGTTTGTAGAAAGGAACTGCAGATGCTGGTTTAAACTGAAGATAGACACAAAAAGCTGGAGTAACTCAACAGGTTAGACAGAATCTCTGGCAAAAGGAAAATATTACGTTTTGGGATGTGTCTGAAATAGGTTCTTGCACACCTTTGGAATGTGGAAGGAAACAAGAGCAACCGGAGAAAACCCATGCGATCAAAGGGAAAAGGAGCAAACTCCACACAGACAGCACCCATATTCAGGATCAATTCCGGGTCTCTGGCACTTTCAGGCAGCAACTTTATGGCCAATGTACTGCCCCATAGTCTTGAACTGAATTAAAACATACTGTAGCTGTAAAGGGAGACACAGCGTCACTTAGAGATTTAAGACTGAAAATGGATAGTTCCTTTTTTTTAGTAACCAAAGTTATCAACATTTAATTTTTTGAATGTTGGAAAACAAAATATAGTGGCACAGCTGGTAGACTTGCTGCCTCACACGCCAGAGATCTGTGTTCGGTCCTGTCCTCGGACACTGTCTGTGTTGAATTTGTCTCCCTGCAAGCGTGTGGGTTTCCTCCCACATCCCAAAGACGCATTGGCTTTGTAGGTTAACTTGTCTGTAAAATTGCCCCTAATATGTAGGGAGTGGGTGAGGAAAGTGGGATAACAGAACTTGTGTGAATGGGTAGACAAAAATGCTGGAGAAACTCAGCGGGTGAGGCAGCATATATGGAGCGAAGGAAATAGGTGACGTTTCGGGTCGAGACCCTTCATCAGACTGATGTAAGGGTGGGGGGGAGAGGGGAAGGGAAGAAGAAAGGAAGGGGAGGAGAAAATAGGGACTACCTGAAATTTGAGAAGTCAATACCGCTGGGGCGCAAACTGCCCAAGCAAAATATGAGGTGCAGTTCCTCCAATTTACAGTGGGCCTCACTCTGGCCATGGAGGCGGCCCAGGACAGAAAGGTCGGATTCGGATTGGGAGGGGGAGTTGAAGTGCTGAGCCACCGGGAGATCAGGTTGGTTATTGCGAACCGAGCGGAGGTGTTGGGCAAAGCGATCGCCAAGCCTACGCTTGGTCTCACCGATGTAGACCAGCTGACATCTAGAGCAGCGGTTGCAATAGATGTGGTTGGAGGAGGTGCAGGTGAACCTCTGCCGCACCTGGAAAGAATGCTTGGATCCTTGAATGGAGTCAAGGGGGGAGGTAAAGCGACATGTGTAGCATTTCCAGCGGTTGCAAGGGAGAAGGGGTCGTTTGGGTGGGAAGGGACAAATTGACCAGGGAGTTACAGAGGGAGCAGTCTCTGCAGAAAGCCGACAGGGGAAGAGATGGGAAGATGTGGCCAATTGTGGGATCCCATTGGTAGAAGAAAAAGCTGGAGAAAATCAGCGGGTGAGCATCTATGGTGCGAAGGAGTAGGCGAGACAGTTTCCGGTCGAGACCCTTCTTCAGACTGATGTCCGGGTGGGGGGGGGGGGGGGGGGGGGGGGAAGAGATGGGAAAAAGAAAGGAAGAGGCGGAGACAGTAGGCTGTGGGAGAGCTGGGAATGGGAGGGGAAGGAGGGAGAAAGCAAGGACTACCTGAAATTGGAGCAGCCAACGTTCATACCGCTGGGGTGTAAACAACCCAACCGAAATATGAGGTGCTGCTCCTCCAGGTTTGCTTCTTGCAGTGTAACCTCTATATTTCTGTTCATTAAGTTTTCATTACAGTAGTCATTTTCAGACAGTAGTCATTGACAAATCAACACCTGACTCCTGAAGAGTGTTTCTCATCTGTCGGACAGGTATTTGGGGATTTTGCTTTATTATTGAGAGAGTTCTTCTGTCATCAACTGTGGAGATCTTCCTTGGCCTGCCAGTCCCTTTGTGATTAGTAAGCTCACTAGCACCCTCTTTCCTCTTAGTGATGTTCCAAATAGTTGATTTTGGTAAGCCTAAGGTTTGGCTGATGTCTCTAACAGCTTTATTCTTGTTTCTCAGTTTCATAATGGTCTCTTTGACTTTCATTGGTATAACTTTGGTCCTCATGTTGATAAACAGCAATAAAAGTTTCCAAAGGCGATGGAAAGACTGGAGGAATGACTAAGTGCTGAGAGCTCTCTTATGGGCCTGTCCTACCAGCATCCGACTCCAAGCGATGAGCGCAATCAAACTAGAAGCGGGGGCCGCACGGAGGTCGGGTGATCCCCTGTACAGGGCCGTTCCCACCAGCTTGTGCCTGCATGCGGCAAGCACGACCAAATTGGCAGTGAGGGCCGCGTGGAGGTCGGGTGAGTGGCGCAACACGCCGCAAAGTGAGGCGAACTTGGAACAAAGTGTTAAAGGTAAGCTCACCAGGACAGAGAGGGGCACTGAGGCACACACACACACACGGCCACGGAACAACACACATAGAGGGTCATGGAGGCACTACAGAGAGGGTCACGGAGGCATGACGTCGAGACGGTGTGTAATGCGTCGAGGCAAATGCGAGCCGACAAGCCGTTGCCGCGCGGAATTTTTGAACAGTTTTTCAGAGCCCCGCGCGATGTCGGGACGAACTCCGCACAATTCCGCACGGCTCCGGCGATCGAAGTGGGACCGGCCCCGCAACGCCGGACGGCTCAAGCGACCACGTTAGGTCGCACTCATCGCATAGAGTTGCATGCTGGTGGGACAGGCCCTTAATACCTTCATTAAGGAGTATTAAACACACCTGTGCAATTACAAACCCATGTGAATCCAGGTGTCCCAAACATTATGGTGCCCTGAAATTGGGGGGGGGGGGCTATGTATAAACACAGCTGTAATTTCTACATGGTGAATCCAAAATGTATAAAAATACCCTTTAATAAAATCTGACAATGTGCACTTTAACCACATGTGATTTTTTTCTAATACAAATCTCAAATTGTGGAGTACAGAGGCAAATAAACAATGTCTTTGTCCCAAACATTATGGAGGGCACTGTATATTAATTAGTTAATAAAGTAAACCTTAAACTTCTACAGTCACCTCCATGTCACTTTGTGGTAATGAAGGAAATAAGGTCGCCAACTTGCACGATACATAGCAAGATCCTACAAGCAGCAATTGCCAGATAATCAGATTCAGCCATGTTGATTTCGAAATAAACGTTGGCCTTGGCACAGGAAATATCTCCACTGTTCTTTGTCAAAATGCTGTTGTGTTGTCTTTTACAACCACCTGAGAGGGCATTGTCCCAGAGTTTAAAATCTTCCATTAAAATGGCACTTCCAACAGTGCATCAACCTTAAACCTCGGTGCTCAGAGTCTCTGGGGTGGGAAGCAAGTCTACATCCTTCCAATGTAGTGACAAGAATCCTATCTATTATGCCATAGTCAACATTTAAATGCAATGAAACATAGCCTTCAGTATAAAATAAACTTGCATAAGATTAGGGAGTAATGGTAAGATTACATAACACAGTATATGCGCCGGAAGCACTCACATTCCAACAGGTCGGCGAGGGTCTTGGTTCGGAGTGCCACAGGTCTTTTGGTCTTATCATTGGTGATAGCGAAGTCTTGCATACCCAGTTCTTCTGCTACTTTGGCTTGTGTGCGGTTGTTGACCAGAGAACTTCGCAATAGCTACAGAGCCAACAATGCAAGCAGAAACATTGTTACAAAAAGTTCCTGTCTACCATTAATATTATCTTTATGTAAAATACTGGAAAATTGAAATCAAACAGGAAGTGCTGAAAATACTGAGCAGGTCTGGCAGCATCGTGGAGCCAGAAACCAAGGTCATGTTTCACATTGACATCTTTACCACAAAACTTTTATCTCTCAACTGACATTACATTTTCTCAACTTCAGCAGTTTTTCATGTTTAATGACACTTTTCATTGAAATGTAAAAAATGCTGGAAAATAATTGATAGATTTGTTAGCATCTCTGCAGAGGAACACCCCCCACAAATTTCAGGTCAATTAACAGATTTTTTTGCAAGGTCAGTGGATCTGGGCCAAAACTGTCGATGCTGGCTTACCTAAAAAGACTCAAAGTGCTGGAGTAACTCAGCAGGTCAGGCAGCATCCCTGGCGGACATCGATACGCGATGTTTCAGGTCAAGATTCGAAATCTGAAGAAGGATCACAACCCGAAAGGTCCTATCAATGCAGACATATTGCCTGAGCTGCTGAGTTATTCTGGGATTTCTTGCCTTTCAATGTGATTGATATCTCAACTATTCCAAACATTCATTCTGCCTTCTGTCCAATATTTCTTCAAGATACACTGCCACATGTTGACGAGGCTCCTACAACAAATTCACAACCGCCAATACGTAGAACAAGGAGACCAAGTATCTGCTAAATCCCTCATTGTTGCTCCAGCATTTTGATTGTGGTGAACAGAGCCTGAGCCAAACTTTTTTTATCAATTCCAGAGTGGAAGCCAAACAAAGGGTGGGATAGAAATAAGAAATTAATTGATTGATAAAATGTAAAAAAAAGACCTACTGTCACCACATTGTACCCACTTGTTTTTAAAAACATGGGGATATAATGGGGTTGAAACAGGATGCTGTTAAAAAACACGACATACTCTTCCAGTATTGTTCATGGCTGGTGAAGATCCATTGTCATTCTAGTGCAGAATGGTGGTGGAGAAATAAACAGGAGTCTACAGATGTAATTCATCTTTATTTTATTTATAACCAGTCAGCCAGTTATTAATTATATTGTGGCTTACTGAACAAAACTTTGGACAATGTCAAAGTGATAAATAAGAGTTACTAAGGCCAAGCAATCTCTGTAGTACATAATCAGAGAGAGGAAGAGAAGTGGTAGACACTCTATTCTGCCATTACTGGTTGGAGAGTCCAGTGTCTGGGGGAAATGTCCAAATAACAAGTTTCCATAAAAAAATGCAGGCTAAGAATCAAAACTAAATATGCTTAAAGTATGATAAAACAGGAAATCCAAATAAAAGTAAACTGGAAGTCATTACTATTTTAAAATATAAGACTGTTTTAAAAATATTTGAAATTAAATTATCATTTTATTACATTATTTTAATTGACCTATTGTAGCAAAATATTTACAATACATTTAAGTGCTACAGAAAGCAAGATGATCTTAGGACTAAGATTGAGATATACATAGAACAAAATATTTTTTGTCTGTTAAAAACATACAAATGCTCAGCTCCTAATAAGATTTTAATGTAACTAATACTGGCCCGCGTTGTGTCTCACCGTTAAGTGGCCCTCATGGTGGTCAGGGAAGTGTATGAATAAGTATTCAGTAGCTACCAATTGCATTATGGAGTCTCCAAGGAATTCCATCCTCTGATTGTGACCCCTGCAAAAAAGAGATCAATACTGCAAAAATCAATGAGTGCTAAGCAAACAACAAATTAAATTGAAAAGCACTCAAATTATGTTGGGTCTCTGTAATTACAGGGAACAAAGAGCTTTTTGGACACGATTAAAAATGACTGTTGACTGGCTTCATAACTATCCATAATCTGATCTTTACATCACTGATCTTATCCATTAAAGTGGAATCTTGTGCTGCACAGCTCCATCCATAAAGTTTAATTCATTAAATTTAATCTGACATTCCTGTGAATGAACAGAGCACACAAGTGTAAATATTAAACAGATGCAAATCCATCTTTGAATTTGCCGCAACACCACCGTTGTTGGACAAATTACAGATGATGACGAGTTTGAGTATAGGAGGGGAGATTGATCGACTGACTGAGAGATGCCTGAACAACATCAAGGAACTGATTGTTGGCTATGATGACTCTCTTGAACTTCTACAAGTCTACAAGTGCACAATAGAGAGCATATCGACTGGTTGCTCGAATGCCCAGGAATTGGCATTATCCCAATTCCCTCATTCATAACATTCGTGCCCTTCCTGCAACTTTACCCCGGGCCAGACTCCCCAAACGCTGTGAAAGGAGCTCTCCCCCCACCCCGGGAAATACAGTATTTAAAAACATAAACACAAAATGTACTTACCACATTATTGGTACGCAAACTCCATTCTTCTCCCTTTGTTACCTAACATACACTTAAAATATTGACAAACAATATTTGAAGACCCCACCAAGAAACTTGCGCTGCGCATGCGCAGTAGACTGATGCGCATGCGCAGTGCTGCAAAGGTAGAATTTCTGCTGCCTTCAGCCCCACTTGAAACTGACGGCTTCAGGCAGCGCTGACGGCACGTGGGCTGCACAGACCTTCCCATGTTACAAGCGCTGCGGATCAAAGGCACGGAGAATTATGCCTACCTATGGACCGATCTCTTACATAGGCATAATTCTCCCAAGCCTTTATTATTTATATTTAGTTATTACTATGTTATAATTTTAGTCAGGGTAAGCAGTGCCTACCTTGCCTACCCTGACGGCACGTGCCTGGTCTGGTTGCCTTTGGAACATAGCATGTGTAACTTCTTCACAGGTTGGGGGAAGGTTACACTTGTTTAGGGATGCATGGAGTGCCATAACCTCTGATCCTTTCATACTGCACAGTATTCAGGGATACAAAATTGAATTTGTTGACAAACTCCTCCTTCCGGATCAACATGCACCTAGCCGAATGTTTGTGCTTTCACTAAAAGAGAAAGTGGAAGGTCATGCGGAACTGTTAAGACTACATACAAAAGGAGTAATAGAGAAAACCAAACATGAATCTCTTGAGTTTGTATCAAACATCTTCACCAAAAACAAAAAAGATGGCGGATGCCGCATCATTATTGATTTGACACAACTGAATACTTTTGTGCAGTACACCCACTTCAAAATTGAAACTTTTGTTACTGCTAAACAACTAGTTTCCAAGGGGTACTTCATGGCTTGCATCGACCTAAAAAAGATGCATACTACTCAGTACCTAAAGACAAAGATCACTGCAGATATTTGAAATTTATCTGGATGGGGCAGCTCTGGCAGTATAAAGCGCTGTCTAATGGATTAACATCAGCCCCCAGACCGTTTACTAAGATATTTAAACCAGCATTGGCGTTTCTTCGGAAACAAAAACATATTGTCATGGCATATCTTGATGACATCCTAATTGTGTGGAAAACCTTCGAATTGGCTAAATTGGCTGTCTCATCCACAAGCTCCTATTTCAAAAACTGGGATTTATCATCCATCCAGACAAATCCAAGTTAATGCCTTCTGTGACTATGGATTATTTGGGGTTCACGATTGACTCTGTTCATATGTCTGTCACCTTGCCAAAGGACAAAGTAACCGACTTGATAGAGGCATTTAACAGCCTTGTTTGCGTCAGTAAACCATACATTCGGCAAACAGCCAGGGTAATTGGGAAGCTCGTGGCTGCCTTTACAGCCACACAATTTGGACCCTTACATTACTAAAATATACAAATGGCCAAAATTGCAGCACTTAAACACCATGCTGGCCATTTTGACAGGCCAATGCAGTTACCAGCCAAAGCAAAATTGGAATTGCGATGGTGGATTAGCAATGTTCGACATTGCTCTAATCCCATCACAGTCACAAACCCTTCAGTTGTGTTACAAACTCACGCCAGTGCTCACGGCTGGGGAGCAAACAATACCACCTCCAGTTGTGGTGGAAGATGGAATATACACGAGTTAACCTTACTTCAGACACTGGGTATCAATCATCTAGAGATGTTGGGAGCATTTCATGGAATTCGGGCTTCCTGTTCAGACATGCACCATCTGCATGTTCGCCTACTAATTCATAATACCACCGTGGTGGCATACATTAATCATATGGGTGGAATTAAGTCGATATCTTGTGATGAATTGGCTAATACAATCTGACACTGGTGCATAGAAAGAAACATTTGGATATCAGCTACTTACCTTCCGGGTAAGCTCAATACAGTGGCGGACACCAGGTCACGCATATTCAATGACAACACCGAATGGCTGTTGGACCACCAGATATTTACTGACATTGTAGCTCGGTATGGAACGCCAGATATCGACCTTTTTGCATCTAGACTTAATCACCAGATACCAACATATGTTGCATGGGAACCAGACCCTGGGGCAGCAGCGATGGACGCTTTCTCGCTACACTGGGGGGATTTGTTTTTCAAAGCATTTCCCCCCTTCTGCCTCATCAGTCGGGTCTTGCGGAAAATTCAACAAAACTCCGCATCAGGTATTTTGGTAGTACCCGATTGGCCTACTCAGCCATGGTTCCCTGTGGTACTTGACATGGTCTCTGAACCAAGTATTCCGATCTCCAAACGCCCGGGTTTGCTGGTGACAGGGTAGTCATCCGTGCCATGACCGAATGAACCTATTGGTTTGCAGGATTTGAAAAGACCTCTCCTGGAATTTGGGCTGTCGGACCGAACCATGAATATCATCGCGGCATCATGCAGAGAGTCCACCAGGAAACAGTACTTCACTTATATTAAAAAAAAATGGGAGGTATTTTGTACCAGGACAGACACTACTTACAACACAGCCACCATCAAGGATGTGCTGGAGTTCCTGGCAAGTCTACATTTCGATGAAGGCTTGAGTTATAGTGCCATCAACTGCACAGGGAGTGCCCTATCCTCATACCTGGGGCAGGGGTTAGAACACCATGGAGTAGGATCTCACCCTCTGGTGTCAAAACTTATGAGGGTTATTTTTAACACAAATCCCCTCAGTCCTCGATATTCCCAGACCTGGATATTGGCATTGTCCTGACCCTGCTCAGAGATTGGGCACCAGCCACGTCACTATCATTAACCAAACTCACGTATAAAATAGTGATGCTGATGGCACTTGTAACGGCACAGCGGGTCCAGTCTTTGCACAAACTAAGACTGGATGCCATGGCAACATCCCAAAATAAGGTAACCTTTTACATTTATGAGTTGCTTAAACAGAACAGGCCTGGGTCATCTGGCCTCAAATTGGAGTTCCTGGCTTATCCCGTAGATAGACGCCTATGCATAGTGACGCACCGTCTACATTACCTGGAGGTCACCAAAAGACTCAGGGGAACGGAAATGGCTCTATTGATAAGTTTTAAAAGTCCTCATCAAAGAGTAACCATGCAGACCATCTCAAGATGGCTCAGGGTAGTGTTAGGTGCAGCAGGAGTGGACACTGATATTTTTAAATCTCATTTACCAGGGTTGCAGCTACATCGGCAGCAAGGATGATGGAAGTTCCTATGGACCACATCCTTGCAACGGCGGGTTGGTCCAATGAAACAACTTTCCAGCGGTTTTATAACAAACCTATGGCCACGCCTGAGATATTTGCAGACACTATTTTAAGTTCTGTATTATAATTTGCCCTGAAGTTAGGGGTTATTATTATTATTTGTTAAATAAATACACTATTGTTTTTTCAGCACCGTTTCAAGTCTGAAATACGTTAACATACCTCCTCCATTGGTTATTATGGCAGTGTGTGAGCATGGACTCGTTTCCAGGGCATGAAATCAAAGAGCTTTGAAGTCTTCACGTAGTCACTCACGTGACTCCGAAGTAAAATAGTAAGATTAAACGAGTACTTACCAGTTCGAAGTTTGATCCTTATTTTATGAGTTACGATGAGGGATTATGTGCCCTCCCCTCCCAACCCACTATTATAAGGCCACTATTAAACACTACAACCTCCAACTAAGCTCTGAACTACATAGACTTAGGCGCAATGTTTTTTTCTTTGCACTATTATTGTTTGCTTTAAAAAAATATATATACTGAATTTTTGTTGTTGTTCCTTATGGTGTTTACAGAGTATCATGTTTATATATCGGTTGTGCTGCTGCAAGTAAGAATGCACTTTTTCCATTTCCGAACATATGACTATAAAACACTCTTGACTTGACTCCTTAAGGACTTCATGGCATATCTAGGATTGACACACTCTATAAAGTTTTTGTGTCTTGCTATTGTAAAACTGATGTCAATGCAAACTATGGAACAACAAATGCCAAGCTGAAGACTGTGGCTCGTATTTACAGTATATTGTGCCTTTACATACAGTTCAAGGAATCTTAAAGAGTTTTACGAATAACAATGCATTTTTAAAAAGTCATTGTTAAAATGGAGGAAATTCTGTAGCTAATTTATACGTAAGAAGCTCAAACAAATATCAATGTGCTAAAGTGTTTTTTAGCAGTGTGGATTGCTTTTGTGATGTTGGTGGAGGGGAAAATAATGGACAGGATATCATGAATAAGATATATTTTCTTTAAAAGTACCAACGGACCTCTTATATGCACCTCAGATTAGCATCTTGTGTGTCCTGTCCTGGAACATCAGCCTAGACATTTAGCCACAAGTTACAAGAATGGGCTTCTAAACTCTTGAATCTCATGGATCTTGCTGTAGTTGTGGTTTTATTTAGGTGGTGCTACAAGATCATAAAAGAACCCTGACGAACGCAATGCTGCAGCTAAAATAAAACATTGCAGATTGAGACAAAACCAGCTGCATCATTTCAGCACAGTCAAGTCAGGGTGAGCTGAATGCTTATGACACACATGAGAGATCAATTCTATTATACAAATCAGTGAGCACAAACAAAGCAGGGAAACCAACCACGCAGCTGCCAGTAAAGAAAGGTTCAACATTGTGTGTAGGTTCAGTCATTTCCAAGACATCGTCTCAAGTCACTTGGATGTCAGAGTTGACATTACCACTATGCCACAGTTAGCCATTAAAGAATAAAGACACATTTTCAGGTTCACATGGAAATCCACATTCCTCACCATGAATGTTTACTCTTTTTGCCAGCACCCACCCCCTCACCTTCCACTGAAACCAACTTCCCATCTTCACCTTTAATTGGGTGATCGGGACATCTAACTGCATAAATATCTCAGTGAGGAGGCATGCTGAGTGGGAGAGGGCACATCCTAGCTTGTTATTTCATAAAAGAGCTATTCAAAGCCACTGACGTCAAATCTTATCCTCGGCAGACAATCTCACACAAGCTCTTCAGACAAGAAAATGGACCCTTTTCAGTTCTGTATCATTAATGCATCAAACCATAATTCCCACAGAGAAACATTCAGCAATATGTTTAGTATGACACCTAACTGCCGCCACATGCAGTAGATATTTTGGATACATTCTGATGCTATTTGACAGCAAAATAAACCTTTGGCACCTATCATCAGAATTACCTATGATAGCTCTGAATGATTTATTACCGATTTCAGTAGAATTACAGGGACACGGAAAATATATTTTCTAGTGGAACCAAACCGTAACTTAAATTGATTTTTCCCAACAAATATGCACACACCATCTCGTGCATTTATTTAC
This sequence comes from Raja brachyura, assembly GCA_963514005.1. The sequence continues at coordinate 63,962,171 of OY740782.1, forward strand.
TCAATGCTTAATGCTTCAGGGCTGAAGTTCACAGACATACTTGGAACTGCCAATGGCTCAAATCACAGCAGGGGAGGGGAGGTGGAGTGCGAGAAAATCAGGGAAATAATTTTATTCCCATAGGGTGGCATGGTGGCGCAGAGCTAGCGTTGCTTTCTTGCAGCACCAGAGATCCGGGTTCAATACCGACTACGGGTGATGTCTGTACAGAGTTTGTACGTTCTTCCCGTGACTGCGTGGGTCCTCTCCAAGATGTTCGGATTCCTACCACACACCAAAGGCGTACAGGTGCGTCGGTAAATTGGCTTGGTATGTGTAAAATTGGTCCTGGTGTGTGTAGACAGTGTTAATGTGTGGGGATCGCTGGTCGGCACGAACTCAATGGGCCGAAGGGCCTGTTTCCGCGCTGTATCGCTAACCTATTACCACATAGGTAATCCTCTCCTTGCGAAATCAGGGTTTTGTTTTGAAATACAAAACATTTTTTAAATAACACTACTTTAACTAGCTGGTTAGATTTGTCATTAAGAGCCTGAAAACTATCTACTACAAAGTCAATTTACTCAGACAACAGCAAATATTTAAAGAGCACAAAAAAGAAATTACTGGAACATTTCCCAGTAAGAGACTGAGTTGAGGTGCCACCTCTGGTGCATGGGAGGGTGAATCTGGCGCAAGCACATGACTGGGTTAGGGGAGAGGTTGGAGAACAAAATGAGAAGGCACCTCTGTATGGGAGATCAAGTCGTGCACAGGTCTTTGTGGAGGGAAGGGAAGGCATGGGTACCAAGTGCGCACCTTGGGCAAGGTATGCATCAGAAGGGAGGGGGGCAAGATTGAAGATGCACTCGGAGAGATCAAGTGTGCGCCTTGGCACTCAGGGGAGAGGGAGGGGGCGGAAATCGAGTGCTTGTCCTGGAAATGGGGGAAGGAGTGAAACAAATAATTCAAATAATCAAGTGCTGGGGGAGTGAGGAAATGAGGGCACATTTGCAGGGATGTGGGGGGGGGGGGGGGGGGGTGGGAGGGAAAGAATTAAGGGGCAGAAGCCTCAACATAGGCTTAAGTGAAGGGCAGAACAACAAGATCTTTGAGCAAAATTTAAATGACTGACACAGTTCGACAGGAAGCAGAGTTCAGGAAAGGTCCATGGTGAAAAAATACCTTGAACAGAAATGTTAAATTGGAAGATATTAGAGCTTAGTTCAAAATAAGACAGCTGTTACACTTATTCTGGAGACAGAGCAGAATGTAGTGAACTCACAGAGTTAGATGATTAAATCCAACAGTGCGCAAAGTGAAGGCTCGTGCCAGGAGCCGAATGTGGATAAAATTCACTCCAATTGTCTCTTCAAAATCTGTCAGTTTCTTCAGAACAGGAGACGTGTCAATCAAAGGCCTGTCTGATTTTGATTCCTGCAGCTGATAAAAAGCGGAAAAATATTTTAATTTTTTTTATCGATAATCCCAGCAAAGTGATCACATTCTAATGCATCAAATTAGACAAACATCATCGACCTAGATATTGGCCAACTTTCTTCAGTCGTGAATTCTGGATTAGTTGAAGCTTGATGCATGACAAGGGAGGAGAAAGATAGACAGGTTACACATCCTTCATACAGGATCGCAGTTAACAAGGGGCTTTTTAACTATTGTGACCGTTGATCAATCTGCAGTAACGGAGTTGGAAGAAAAGCTGTTTTTCTTTGTACGACCAATTAGCAGAACAGCCAACCATTGTGAGGAAATGTTTTGGAGAACGTTCCCATTTGGTCCTGTTGGTCAGATACAGTGGTCAGTTAATCACCAGCTGAGAAACAACTATGGACATGACAAAGCAAAATAATTCAATTGATAAATTTGCTGGCGAGGACTGGACTTAACATTGTTTTTCAATCATTGTGTTATGGTGGAATCTGGAATGCTAACAGCCCCTTCATCTGCCCCCATCCCCTACCCTAACTATTGTCACTAGTTAGTTAGTACACAACTGAAAGGCCAAGGTATCTTTGAGATATCAATATACAGAATATGTATATATCAAATATGCACTGTGAAGTTCAGCACTCCTGGTGATCCTATGCCCAGTCTAATTCAATGACAGGACCTAATGCGACTCTGTATAAAAATATCTAAAAAGTCACAACATAATGTAACACACCAAGTATTTTCCCTATCAGCACTTCATCCAGCTCAGTGACAGCAGTCAGCCCCAGCAACAATAACAACAACAACAAACAATATAATATATATAATATATATATATATATATATTATATATGTATATATAATATATATATATTCTAAATCTAAATAAGGAAGAAGTGCACACACTTGAAATTCAAATACATGGCACAATTGGTTATGTTGTGATAAAACCATTAGTATCTTTACAAATTGTTCCTGATTTGCATTAGATAGAAAAATCACCACTCTGGCCAATTTCTTGACTCATTATGAGAAACAGTAAAATACAAAATGTTCATCTCTAATTTTAAACAAGAGCCATGTTGACCTCTGTGCACGAGATGCACCATAAAATTCACCTTGTCGTTAGTCGGACTCAAAAATTAAATATTGCAGAAGACTTGCAATTATCTCAGAAACACTTTACTTCCTGCTTGGTATAATTGCAATTGATTTTTGTTTTTTTCCCTGATTTGGAATAGGGTCAAATAGGCTGGAGAGACACCTGAAGGGATTACTGCATGTGGGGTGTTTGGGGGAGTCGTGGTAACATCCACGGATATTGTCATGACCCAGAAATGTTTCATTGATTTCATTAAGCATTTGCTGCATGTTAATTTTGCAAGACCACAATGGAACGTCCTCGCAAGCATTGTGAGATAAAGCTTTATGACCCAACGAGAAATGCTAAAGGGTAAATGTTGTGCTGGGAACAGAAAGCCTAAGGTGAGATAAATTTGGAGATCTATACATATAATAAATAAACGTGCTGTTTTTACCAATGCGCAGCACTTAGTGCAGAATTTTACTCTGGCAGGTGAATGAGTGCAGAGCTCACCGACACAAGCGACACTGGATTTCAAAGATAACGTTTCACTGGCAGGGAACTGACACAGTGCAAACATACACCATGCTGCAGTCCACTAGGTCAGAGCAGCTTGCTCTAACCAGGTGAGGAGAATAACCTGTGCCCTCAATCATGCCAGCCAGGCGGAATGGTTCCATCATTCAATGCGATTGATGTCCATTTGCGTGCAACTTCCTTGGCTGCACCTTCTCTCACTTTTATTGTGCCAGTCATACCAAGGGAGTCAAGAGTGTAATGCTGCATGGAAACAGGCCCAACTTGCCGATGCCAACCAAGATGCTCCATCTACACTAGTCACACCTGCCTGCATTTTGACCAAATCCCTTTAACATTTTCAATAAATGTACCAGCCCAAATATCATTTAAATGTTGGTTTAGTGCCTGCCTCAACTACGTCCTTGGGCAGACACAAAATGCTGGAGTAACTCAGCAGGACAGACAGTATCTCTGGAGAGAAGAAATGGGTGATGTTTCGAGTCGAGACCCTTCTCCAGACTGAAAGTCACGGGAAAGGGAAATGAGAGATATTGACAGTGATAGAGAGAGATGTAGAACAAATGAATGAAAGATATGGTTACAGAGTCATGGGGATACAGAGAGCAGAACAGCAGCTACGTCCTGAAAGATGGGGTCAAGAACTCGGCTCACCGTCACCATTTCAAGACTGACCGTGAAGGTTCAAGCTCCCAATGTTAATGATAAAGTAATTAAAGTAAAATTCCTATTCATAAACGTACACATTTCACAATTAAATTTCTTGAGCTTTCATAGAAACATAGAAAAATAGGTGCAGGAGTAGGCCATTCGGCCCTTCGAGCCTGCACCGCCATTCAATGTGATCATGGCTGATCATCCAACTCAGTATCCCGTACCTGCCTTCTCTCCATACCCCCTGATCCCTTTAGCCACAAGTACCACATCTAACGCCCTCTTAAATATAGCCAATGAACTGGCCTCAACTACCTTCTGTGACAGAGAATTCCAGAGACTCACCACTCTCTGTGTAAAGAATGTTTTCCTCATCTCGGTCCTAAAGGAATTTCCCCTTATCCTTAGACTGTGACCCCTTGTTCTGGACTCCCCTAACATCGGGAACAATCTTCCAGCATCTAGCTTGTCCAACCCCTTAAGAATTTTGTAAGTTTCTATAAGATCCCCCCTCAATCTTCTAAATTCCAGCGAGTACAAGCAGAGTCTATCCAATCTTTCCTCATATGAAAGTCCTGACATCCCAGGAATCAGTCTGGTGAATCTTCTCTGAACCCCCTCTATGGCAAGGATGTTTTTCCTCAGATTTGGAGACCAAAACTGTATGCAATACTCCAGGTGTGGCCTCACCAAAACCCTGTACAACTGCAGTAGAACCTCCCTGCTCCTATACTCAAATCCTTTCGCTATGAATACCATTTGCTTTCTTCACTGCCTGCTGCACCTGCATGCCTACTTTCAATGACTGGAGTACCATGACACCAAGGTCTCGTTGCATCTCCCCTCTTCCTAATCTGCCACCATTCAGATAATAGTCTACTCTCATGTTTTTGCCACCAAAGCGGATAACCTCACATTTATCCACAACCTCACATTTTTCTGAGGGAGAAAGCTTCAATTTCACTCCCAAAACAGCTACTTTTTGCCCGAGACACCCTTCACAAGCTGGAAATATTTGTCTCTTTCACTAGGTCAGTTGCTTTCCAAAACCAAGCTTCGATCAAATCACCACTACATGACCACCGCTAGGCTGACCCTGCTGGATGTTGTGGGAGAGTAAATGAAGACACCTCATTTCACACTGTTGGGCTAATAACCCTGGTATCCAAATGCCAGATGTCATTCATATGACTCAAAAATGTGTTTGGCTTGGATGTGTGGATGTAGGGAGGGGGTTGGGAGAAGGGGGTGTATTAGCAGAGCGGATATGGGATGTAGTTGTATCTGGTTTCCCCCCCTCCCCTCCCCATGAATCCTTTCGAACAAGCCTCTTTCCAATTAGGTTCATTAGTTGTTCCTCGTGACTTATCAGCCTCTAATTCAACACAATGCACTACCATCAGAAAATCAACAACTGCCAACAATGAAGATTCCCTCACCTGACCTCCCTTGGCATCAAACAAGCCCCTTTGGGTTTACTGATAGGATATGGAGACATTCCTGTGGAATGTGGGATGTGTATTTTTCTTTTAACTATGTGACACAATGAGAAGTAACATCAGAAAACTGGATATCTTATCCCTGAGCAATTGTCCTTGGAGAATTCACAGCACTCTCTTAACAGATGAGAAAGAAAAATCATCAACATAAAATAAGAGAAAATTTTATTCAAAAATACCTTCTTGTTCACACTTTTGTGCCGAGCCAATTCTTGTGCAGCTCCAACCTTTTAGCCGAAAAGATGGACTGCACAATACATTCATTATAACAGCTAGCCACAGTGTTTCATTTTACCTAGCCTAAATGGCATCAGGAATGGCGCCAACATTGTTGTTGATGAGGGAAAAAAAAATCTCATTAGCTCACAATTCTCTTTTAGTCGGTGGCCTGCGGGAAATTCTCCTCTGAAGCCCAGGGAATATTATTTTCTCCCTGAGTGGACTATCCAGCAGTGTCCAATACCGTATGAAATTTAAAACTATCTATTTGTTTTGTTGCTGCACAGTGCCACTTAGGGACTCATAGCTGCTATTACAATCTGTAGCCAGACAGATAAGTAAAGGATTTGCATTTCTTTGAACAGCATGAAACTCTGAATGTTGGAACTTTGAAATAAAAACTCTGAAGATCTGGCCTGGGCCCAGCATATTGACGCAATCATCAAGGGAGTCAATCAATGCCTCGACTTCTTTAGAACACTGAGCAGATTCAGTTTGTCAATAAATGCTCTCTTGAACTTCCACAGCTGAACGGTAGAGTACATTGACTGGTTGCCTCACGACCTGGTTCGGTGCCTTGAACGCTCAGGAACAGAGATGACAAAAAGTGGTCGACACCGCCAGGTCTGACAGGGGCACTGACCTCCCCACTATTGAAGGGATCTACAGGAGGCACTGCCTCAAAAAAGGCAGCCAAAAAACATCAAAGACATACCACCTTGGTTACTTCACTTCTACTACCTGCGAGCCTGTTTCTAGACTCCTAGACTACTTCTAGGAGTCTGAAAACGGTGACCTCCAGGTTTAAGAACAGCTTTCTCACCATTGCCATCAGGTTCTTGAACATGACTAAACACTAACTAAATTATGAATTGTCTTGGTTGCACTAAGAACTTCAGGCTTTTTGCACTAATACTAGAGTTTTTAGGTTTTTTTGTTCATTATGTTATCTCTGACTACTGTTTACAGGCCTGTTATTCTGCTGCGTAAGAATTTCATTGTTCCATTGTCTGTACTTTCGACAATAAAACATGACTTTTGAAGTCCTGGAAACAGTCGTGTACGAAGGAACTGCAGATGCTGGTTTAAACCGAATATAGACACAAAATGTTGGAGTAACTCAGTGGGACAGGCAGCGTCTCTGAATAGAAGGAACGGGTGACGTTTCGGTTTGAGACCCTTCTTCAGACTGAGAGTCAAGGGAGAGGGAGATACAGAGATAAGGAAGTGTATGGTGTGAAAACAAGACAAGGGGGATGCAGCTCAAGTAAAAACGTTGAATAGATCATTGTTAGCTGGGAAAAGGTAACAACAAAGTAAACAGAGATAAAATATAATCAGAGACAGTCAGACTGGTCAGAGAACTGGGAAGGAGAAGGGATAGAGAGAGGGGGAAAGCAAGGGTTACTTGAAGTTAGAGAAATCAATATTCACACCGCTGGGGTGTAGGCTGCCCAAGAGATATATGAGATGCTGCTCCTCCAATTAGCGTTCGGCCTCACACTGACAAGGAGGAGGCCCATGCCAGAAAGATCAGTGTGGGAATGGGAGGGGGAGGTAAAGTGTTTAGCAACCGGGAGATCAGGTAGGTTTAGGCGGACTGAGCGGGGGTGTTCAGCGAAATGATCGCAGAACCAGCGCTTGGTCTCGCCGACACAATTGGAAGAAGTACACTTGAACGACACCTGGAAGAGTCGCTGGGGTCCCTGTATGGAAGGGAAGAGGAGATGTCGGGATAGGTATCACATCTCCTGCAGTTGAAAGGGGAAATTACTGGGGAGTGGCTGGGGTGGATGTTATCTTGTGTGCTTTTATTATAAGGAGTGGTTGGGAAGGGTAAGACTTTATTCCTTGGAGCATTGGAGACTGATGGGTTGGAGACAGGAGGATCTTGATCAATTGGTCAAGTGGACCGAGGAATGGTTGAAGGAATTTAATGCAGAAAAAGGTGAGGTATTGCATTTTGAAAGTCTAACATAGGCAGGACCTACATAGTGAATGGTAGTGTTCTGGGTAGTTTTGTAGAGCAGAGGGATCTAGGAGTGCAGGCGTATAGTTTCCTGAAGTTGGAGTCACAGGTAGATCGGGTGGGCAAAAAGACTTTTGGCACATTGGTCTTCATCAGCCAGAATATTGAGAGGAGAAGTTGGGATGTCATGTTGCAGTTGCATAAGATGTTGGTGAGGCCACATTTAGAGTATTGTGTTCAGTTCTGGGCATCGTGTTACAGGAAAGATGTTTCAAGCTGGAAAGGATACAGAGAAGAATTACGAGAATGTTACCAGGAAGAGAGGGTCTGAGCTATGGGCAGAAGTTCAGTAGATTGGGACTCCATTCCTTGGAACGCAGGAAGATGAGTGGTGGTGTTATAGCATGTATAAGATCATGAGAGGAATAAATCGGGTAGATGCACAGTGGCTCTTGCCCACAGTAGATGAATCGTGGACCAGAGGACATAGGTTTAAGGTGAAGGGGAAAAAAAATTACGAGGAACCTGAGGAGTAACTTTTTCCACACAAAGGATGGTGGGTGTATGGAGCAAGCTGCCAGAGGAGCTGGTTGAGGCAGGAACTATACCAACATTTAAGAAACAGTTAGAGAGGGGCATGGATAGGACAGGTTTGGTGGGATATGGACCAAATGCTGGCAGGTGGGACTAGTGTAGCTGCGACATGTTGGCCAGTGTGGGCAAGTTGGGTCGAAAGGCCTGTTTCCACATTGTATCACTATATGACTGATGGTCATATTATAGTTATAGAGGTGTATAAAATCATGAGGAACATGGTAAGCTAAGGTGATTTCACACAGCCTTTTACCCCAAAGGGATCAGAGGGGCATCCTCTTCACACATAGGTCGGGGGTAGAGATATGGAACAAAATGTCAGACAAAGTGGAGGCAAGTATGACATCAGTTAAAAGACATTTGACAGAATAGTAAATGTTTAGAGGGATATGGGAAATGCAAGCAAAGTGGGAATGGCTTATACGGGCATCTTGTTCGACATGGATGTGTTGGGTCGAAGGGCCTGTTACTGTGCTGCATGCTTCAGCATCCTTCCAGCGGCCCTGATCTGAAGAGATATCACTCACATTTTATACACTGAGAAATTGGCTCTGCATTCCCTATATCTGTAATATCCCTCCCAACCCTTAGAAGGAAGCTACTTTTGGTTTGGTTTATTGAAACTCACCCCTATTTATAGAATAATAAATTAAATAGTTTCAAGATGAGGCAGCAACATACCCTACCATATAAGGTAGAAGTTAAAGAATAAGTCAAGCATCCAGTCTAATAAACAGGCTACACAATGAAGAATGAGAGAAGCTGGCTCTTACTTGTAAAGGATGAAGTGGGTAATTAAGCCACACATCTCGTAGATCCTGCAGGGATATAAAAGGTCTTGTCATTATTCTGAGGATAGATCGCAAATACTTACACTGCTCAGTAGGCACACCACATAGCAAAAGGTTACACCTCCATTTTTAATGTTGACCCATTCCTAAATATTCGATAGTGCTATCAAAATAAAGGCAGAAGAAAATGTGAAATAAAATCAGAACCAATTAACCTAGAGTTTGTTCATTACAGAAATGTCAATATGCCAGGGTAAAGTAATTGTAATGAAGGAAACATACAAACAGCAACTCAGCGGCAAGAAACCAAAGCCATTTTCAGAGATTACAAACTATTTAAAAAACTGGAAACACCCAATTGCACAACACATTCATCGCAGATTTTAGCTTCATATTAGCCTCACTTGTCCAATCTAATCAACTATCTACTGTCACCTATTGCCAACTTGTCACCACCGTTATAATTAGGGATGGCAGTTTTCCATGCATAAACGCATAAAAGACAAGGCTAAGCAAAATGAATAGAGAATCACAGTTTACATCAACATATCCTACCATTCCATCCCACTTCACAAACAAACTCATCTTCCTCAAATGCATAAACAGGAACTGGAGATGCTGATTCATACCAAAGATAGATACAAAATGCTGGAGTAACTCAGCGGGACTGGCAGCATCTCTGGAGAAAATGGATAGGTGATGTTTTGGGTTGTGATCCGTCATCAGCCTGCAGAAGGGCCCCGAACCAAAACTTAGCCTATCCATTCAATCCAGATATGCTGCCAGATCCACAGAGTTACTGCAGCATTAAGGGCCTGTCCCACCAGCATGCGATTAGCGCGACCTAACGTGGTCGCTTGAGCCGTCCGGCGTCGCGGGGCCGGTCCCACTTCGATCGCCGGAGCCGTGCGGAATTGTGCGGAGTTCGTCCCGAGTTCGTCCCGACGCCGCGCGGGGCTCCGAAAAACCGACAATGTCCAAAAATCCCGCGCGGCAACGGTTTGTCGGCTCGCAGTCGCCGCGACATTTACACACTGCCCGGACATCGTGCCTCCGTGAAACTATTTGTAAGTGCCTCCGTGACCCTCTATGTGTATGGCTCCGTGGCCCTGTATGTGTGTGTGTCTCGGTGCCCCTCTCTGTGTGCCCCTCTAAGTCCTGGCGAACTTACCTTGGACTTGCTTCAAGTTCGCCTCGCTTTGCGCCGCGTTGCGCCACTCACCCAACCTCCGCGCGGCCCCTACTGCCGGTTTAGTTGCGCTTGCCGCATGCAGGCGCATGCTGGTGGGACCGGCCCTGTACAGGGGATCACCCGGCCCCCGCTGCCGGTTTGATCGCGTTCATCGCCTAGAGTTGCGTGCTGGTGGGACAGGCCCTTTATGTGTCAATCTTCCCCTAAAATGCAACCCACTCCAACTACTCTCTGTAAGTGTGTGCCCCAAGTTCTCACCATTTTCCTGAGTGATTCATTTGCTCTCGATTTAATTGTGAGAATTATCAGCAATTTATTTCTATCTGTGATCTTCTAATGCTGAACACAAAGGCTAACAACTTCTCTTCAACCAGGGCAAATCATCCCAGATCTTTGCAATCTATCCTGATAATTGTACATTTGTATCTATTTATTTACTTAATAGGCATGTCACTAACTACAAGTACTGCTAGACCAAATGCTAGTTTATGGATAGGAACTGTTGAATGGTTTAGAGCGATATGGATGAAACAGTAGCAAATGGGGGGTACACAAAAAGCTGGAGAAACTCAGCGGGTGCAGCAGCATCTGAGGAGTGAAGGAGATAGGCGACGTTTCGGGTCGAGACCCTTCTTCAGACTGGTTAGGGATCAGGGAAACGAGAGATATAGACGGTGATGTGGAGAGATAAAGAACAATGAATGAAAGATATGCAAAAAAGTATCGATGATAAAGGAAACAGGCCATTGTAAGCTGTTTGTAGTGTGAAAATGAGAAGCTAGTGCGACTTGGGTGGGGGAGAGATAGAGAGAGAAGGAATGCCAGGGCCCGAGGGCTGAGGGAGAGGTGGGAAGGGGAGGAGACAACCAGGGTTAACAGAATTGAGAAAATTCAATGTTTAAGCCCAGAGGATGCAGACTCCCCAAGCGGAATATGAGGTGCTGTTCCTCCAACTTGCGGTGTTGCTCACACTGGCCGTGGAGGAGGCCCAGGACTGAGAGGTTGGATATGGAATGGGAGGGGGAGGTGAAGTGCTGAGCCACCAGGAGGTCGGGTTGATTATTGCGGGCCGAGCGGAGGTGTTCGGCGAAACGATCGCCAAGCCTCCGCTTGGTCTCACCGATATAGATCAGCTGGCATCTGGAGCAACGGATGCAGTAGATGAGGTTGGAGGAGGTGCAGGTGAACCTCTGTCGGACCTGGAAGGACTGCTTGGGTCCCTGAAAGGAGTGGATGGGGGAGGTGAAGGAACAAGTGTAGCATCTCTTGCGGTTGCAAGGGAAAGTGCCCGGGGAAGGGGTGGAGTGGGAGGGAAGGGAAGAATTGACAAGGGAGATGTGGAGGGAGCGGTCTTTGCGGAAGGCAGACAGGGGTGGAGATGGGAAGATGTGGCGAGTGGAAGGTTCACGTTGGAGGTGGCAAAACTGGCGGAGGACTATCTGTTGTATGTGCCGGCTGGTGGGGTGAAAGGTGAGGACCAGGGGGACTCTGCCCTTGTTGTGAGTGGGGGAATGGGGAGAGAGGGCAGTGTTGTGGGGTATGGAGGAGACCCTGGTGCGAGCCTCATCTATAGTGGGGGAGGGGAATCCCCGTTCTCTGAAGAATGAGGACATTTGTGATGACCTGGTGTGGAACACCTCATCCTGGGAGCAGATGCGGCGTAGACGGTGGAATTGGGAATAGGGGATGGAGTCCTTACAGGAAGCAGGGTGGGAGGAAGAGTAGTCCAGGTAGCTGTGGGAGTCAGTTGGTTTGTAGTGGATGTCGGTCAGGAGTGTATCACCTGCAATAGAGATGGTGAGGTCAAGGAATGTAGGGAAATGTCGGAAATGGTCCAAGTGTATTTGAGTGCCGGATGGAAGTTGGTGGTGAAATGGATGAAGTCAGTCAGTTGTGTGTGGGTGCAGGAGGTGACACCAAAGCAGTCATCAATGTAACGGAGGTAGAGGTCGGGGGTGGGGCCCGGGTACGCCGAGAACAAAGATTGTTCGACATGCCTGACAAAGAGGCAAACGTAGCTGGGGCCCATGCGTGTGCCCATAGCTATGCTTTGTGTTTGGAGGAAATGGGAGGAGTCAAAAGAGAAGTTATTGAGGGAAATGGGACCAGCTTAGTTTGGACATCTTGGTCGGCATGGACAAGTTGAAATGAAGGGCTTGTTTCTGTGTGTCTAACAGAATGACAAAGAAACATAGAAAAATAGGGCGCAGGAGTATGCCATTCAGTCCTTCAAGCCAGCACTGCTATTCAATATGATCATGGTTTAACATCTAAAATCAGTACTCCGTTCCTGCTTTTTCCACATATCCCTTGATTCCTTTAGCCCCAAGAGCTAAATCTAACTCTCTTTTGAAATCATCCAGTGAACTGGCCTCCACTGCCAACTGTGGTAGAGAATTCCACAAATTCACAATTCTTTGGGTGAAAAAGTTGTTCCTCATCTCAGTCTTAAATGGCCTACCCCTTACTCTTAAACTGCGACCCCTGGTTCTGGACTTCCCCAACATCAGGAACATTTTTCCTGCAAATAGCCTGTCCAATCCTCTAAGAATTTTGTATGTTTCTATAAAATCCCCTCGTATCCTTCTAAATTCCAGTAAATACATGCCCAGTCGACCCATTCTCCCATATGTCAGTCCCGTCATCCCGGGAATTAGCCTGGTGAACCTACGCTGCACTCATTCAATAGCAATAATGTCCTTCCTCAAATTAGGAAAACAAAATTGCACATAATACTCCTGTTGCGGTCTCACCAGGGCCCTGTACAACTGCAGTAGGACCTCCTTGCCTCCAAACTCAACTCCTCACACAATGAAGGCCAACATGCCATTAGCTTTCTTCACTGCCTGCTGTACCAGCATGCTTACTTTCAGTGACTGATGTACAACCATGCCCACCTCTCCTTTTCCTAATCTGACACCATTCAGATAATGATCTTCCTTCCTGTTCTTGCCACCAAAGTGGATAACCTCACATGTGTTAGCTTTCATAGCAAATGGCATGTTAGCACATGTTCAGAGCACATGGTATGTTAGCTTTCATAGCAAAAGGATTTTAGTATAGGAGCAGGGAGGTTCTACTTCAGTTGTATAGGGTCTTGGTGGGACCACACCTGGAGTATTGCGTACAGTTCTGGTCTCCAAATCTGAGGAAGGACATTATTGCCATAGAGGGAGTGCAGAGAAGGTTCACCAGATTGATTCCCGGGATGTCAGGACTGTCTTATGACGAAAGACTGGATAGACTCGGTTTATACTCTCTAGAATTTAGGAGATTGAGAGGGGATCTTATAGAAACTTACAAAATTCTTAAGGGGTTGGACAGGCCAGATGCAGGAAGATTGTTCCCGATGTTGGGGAGGTCCAGGACAAGGGGTCACAGCTTAAGGATAAGGGGGAAATCCTTTAGGACCGAGATGAGAAGGACTTTTTTCACACAGAGAGTGGTGGGTCTCTGGAATTCTCTGCCACAAAGGGTAGTTGAGGCCAGTTCATTGTTTATATTTAAGAGGGAGTTAGATGTGGCCCTTGTGGCTAAGGGGATCGGAGGGTATGGAGAGAAGGGATACTGAGTTGGATGATCAGCCATGATCATATTGAATGGCGGTGCAGGCTCGAAGGGCCGAATGGCCTACTCCTGCACCTAATTTCTATGTTTCTATTTATCCACATCATACTGCATCTGCCCACTCACCCAACCTATCCAACTCACCTTGCAGCCTCATAGCATTATCATCATACCAGCTCACAGCCTTGCGACACCCCACTAGTCACTGATTGCCATTCTGAAAATAACCCATTAATCCCTACTCTTTGCTTCCAGTCTGTCAACCAGTTCTCTATCCATGTCAATACCGTATACCCAATACCATGCTCTAATTTTACACACTAATCTCTTGTGTGGGACGTTGTGTAAGGCTTTTTGAAAGTCTACATACACCATATCCACTGGCTCTCCTTTATCCATTCTACATGTTCCAGAAGATTAGTCAAGCATGATTTCCCCTTCATAAATCCATGCTGAGTTTGACCGATCCTGTCACTTCTTTCCAATGCACTGCTACAACATCTTTAACAATTGACTCAAGCATCTTAACCACTACATATGTAAGGCTATCTGGTCTATATTTCCCCATTTTCTCTCTCCCTCCTTTCTTAAAAAGTGGGGTTCCATTGGCTACCCTCCAGGAACTGATCCTTTGTTGAGAGAACATTAAACTATGATCACCAATGCATCTATGATTTCTAGGGCCACCTCCTTGAGTACTCTGGGATGCAGACCATCAGGCCCTGGGGATTTATCTGCCTTCAGTCCCAACAGTTTACCGAACACCATTTCCAGACTAACAAGGATTCCTTTCAGTTCTTCCCTCCTATTAGATCCTCAGTCCCCTAGTATTTCTGGGAGATGGTTTGTGTCTTCCTTAGTGAAGACAGAACCAAAGTATTTGTTTAACTGTTCTGTCATTTCCTTGTTTCCCCATTATAAATTCATCTGTCTGATTGTAACAGGCCTACATTTGTCTTCACTAATCTTTTCCTTTTTACATATCTAAAGAAGCTTTTGCAGTCCATTTTTATATTCCCCGCAAGCTTTCTTTCATGCTCTCCCCCCCCCCCCCCCCCCCCCAATTAACCCCTTTGTCTTCCTCGGTTTATTTCTAAATTTCCCCCAGTCCTCTGGTTTGCTGCTTCCTCTGGTTAATTTATATGCCTCTTCCTTGGATTTGACACTATCCTTGATTTCCCACGTTAGCCACGGTTGAACCGCCTTCCCCATTTTATTTTTTCACCAGACAGGGATGAATAATTTTTTGAGTTCATTCTGGTGGTCTTTAAATCTATGCCATTGCATTTCCACCGTCAACCCTTTAAGTATAATTTGCCAGTCTATCCTAGCCAATTCCCGTCTCATTCTTTCAAAGTCTCCTTTCTTTAAGTTTGGGACCCTAGTCTCTGACAACCATGTTACTCTCCATCATAATGCAGAATTCACTGTTGTCCAAGGGGCTCTGCACAACAAGATCGCTAACTAATTCTTCCTCATTATACAATGGGATGGCCTGCCTTCTAGTCGGTTCGTCTACATATTTCATTTAAAAAAAACATTCTGTATACATTCCAGGAAATCCTTCTCGTCAGCACTCCTACCAATTTGCTAGGCCCAATCTATATGTAGATTAAAGTCACCCATGCTGTACCTTTGCTACACGCATCCCTCATTTCCTACTTGATGGTAACCCTAACCTCCCTACTGCAGTTTGTTTGGTGATGACTACAGGCTGACATTAACATATTTAACTAGCATTGCAGTAAATGCTGCAACACTGTGGTGGTCAGAGAGCAAGATGCTATTCATCAAGGCAATTTGTCACTACCTTTATAATTAGGAATGGCAATAAATGCCAACAAAACCCATTTTCCATAAAGGAATAAATAAAAGACTAGGCTAAGCAGAATGAATGGAGAATCGCAGTTAACATCGACAAGGTCAGCTAACATTTACACAGGACTTTTCTGCAGCTTTTATTGCCTCTCTCTTTTACTGCATCATTAATTTGCCAATTACGAGCCTGACAATGAAAGCAGACACCTATTTGTAGCAATGTTAGCATCAGGGCAGCAACTGATTGCTGAGCTGGTACTACTTTAAAACTAATTGTTTGTTCGGCAAGACTACTGTTAAACAAAAAGCTAAAGAGAATGATTACCTCAAAGTAAATTTTTGCTCAGATAGGGAGTCGACTGTTCAGAAAATAACCATTAGTTTTCTCTTGGGAAACAAAAACCCCAAAAATGCCACCTGCGCCAATTAATGCATTCTAACTTTGCACAATGATTCTAAGAAATGAGGCTATTAAAAGCAAGTGAGGAAGGTGTTCAAAGGGCATTGCATATATTACCATGCCATTGAACAGCAGTCGACCAAATAAGTTCTTGCCTTCTTCCAGACCACCCTCTAAGTACACAGCACCTGCAAAATTAATATCCAAAATCAAACACAAACTAGAACACACAACTAAAGATCACAGTAGGCAGATGCTCATATTGGCTCCAAACTAATTAACTACCTCAGAATTACAATAATTAATCAGTTTAAAAGAACAGATGCATGGCAAATGATAAAATTCAAATTTTCCTTGATAAAATAACAACTTAAATGAATGAAATTTTAAAAAAAAAATCATTATCAGGTACACTAGAAGGATTTACCGCCAAAAAAGTGTGGTCCAACTTTGATGTCCAATCAATTGACTCACTTACCAAAATTTCTCTCTTGAAACTTAGCTCTGTATGCATTTGTTTGGCTTAATTTACAGCCCACCCCATGTGTTAACCCAGCCCCGACATGATTTTCAGATTTAATTCATTCAACAAACCAAATGTCAAATCTGCAATCAGTGTCACAAAGCATCACACAAAAGGCAAAACACTGTAAAGTAGTAAGTTTATTGGCCAAGAATTCCCATACAAAGAATTTGCCTTGGTGCTCCGCCCAGAGGTAACATGACACACAGTGAAAACACTAAACATTAATAATAATAAAACGTTAATGATAAAACACCATTGATAAAGCATGTGAAATACTAGATCAAAGGGAGGCTACAGATGTTTGGCTGTTGAGTATAATAACTACTCGTGGATAAAAACTCTTTTTATGTCTGGCTGTGGCACCTTTGACAGACTGGAGTCGCCTTCCAGAGGGAAGTGATTCAAAGAGTTTGTGGCCAGGGTGAGAGGGGTTAGAGATGATCTTGCCCGCTCGCTTCCTGGCCCTTGCGGTGTACAGTTTATCAATGGAGGGATGGTTGCGGCCAATACCTTCTCTGCTGATCGGACGATTCGCTGCAGCCTCCAGGTGTTGTGCTTGGTGGTTGAGCCAAACCAGACCATGATGGAGAAGGTGGGAACAGACTCTACCATGGCCGTGTAGAATTGTGGCTGTGGCAGATTGTGCTTCCTCAGCTGCCGTAGGAAGTACATCCTCTGTTGTGCCTTTTTGACTGTGGAGTCGATGGTCGCCCCCCACTTAAGGTCCTTGGAGATGATGGTTCCAGGAACTTAAAAGACTCCACAGATGTGACTGTGGTGTTGTTGATGGTGAGTGGGGTGAGGGAGGGGGAACTCTCCTAAAGTCTACAATAAATTCCACTGTCTTAAGAGCATTGAGCTCCAGGTTGTTGCGATGGCACCAGGACGCCATATGTGACACTTCCTGTCTGTTGGTAGATTCCTCCCCATCCTGGATCAGTCCAATCAGGGTTGAGTCATCCGCAAACTTGAGAAGCTTGACAGAGGTGTCTGTGGAGGTGCAGTCATTGGTGTAGAGAGTAGAGAGGAGAGAATATGCAGCCCTGCGGTACTCCTATGCTGAGTGTTTGCGGGTCCGAGATATGCTTTCCCAGCCTCACATGCTGCTTCCTGTCTGTCAGGAAGCTGGTGATCCACCGCTAGAGGGGTTCAGGCACAGTCAACTTGGAAAGTTTGGAGTGCAGTAGCTCTGGCACAATGGTGTTGAATGCAGAGCTAAAATCAACAAACAGGATCCTTGCATAGGTCCCCTGGCAGTCTAGCTGCTGTAGGATTAAGTGCAGGCCCAGGTTGACTGCATCATCCACAGATCTATTGGCCCGATATGCAAACTGCATAGGATCCAGCCGGGGGGGGATCATGATATTTTTCAGCTTGGCCTTCATGACTACTGAGGTCAGTGCGACAGGCCTGTAGTCATTAAGACAAGTAATCCTTGCCTTTTTGAGTGCAGGGACAATAGTGGAGACTTTGAAGCAGGAAGGGACAGTACACGTTTGCAGGGACTGGTTGAAAATGTCTGTATAGACCGGTGCCAGCATTTGGCACAGAGCTTAAGAGTAAAGGGGGAAACATTGTCAGGTCCTGGAGATTTCCGGCTTTTTTGTCTTCTCTCAAGACCTTGAGCGCAGCCACAGCCCCAACGACGAGTATGTCCAAATAATCCAGCGAGTGAGAGAAATCCGGAACGATGTTTGAAGGTACCGTATGTCCAATGTTTATGAGGACCTCTCTCATGAAAGTAATCTCTGTAGGGTTTTCACAGACGACACAAACGAACAAACACATACAAAACAGCAAGGAGCAGTACACCGTGGCCGCCATCATTGGCGCCAGCAGCAGCAGCTACACTGCAAGCAGCTACTTGTGCCAATTGCCAGTGAAATGGAATGGCAAGAGAAAAATACAATTTAATTTTCTCCCCTCTTGATCCAGCAATAGTTCAGAATTTTGGCAAAGAATCAACATCACCCACCGTAAAAATGCTTCCAAGCCAGTCGCTGCACAGGCTTTGGCGAACCAAGCATAAGTAATTGGCTAAACTTTCACATAGTCTTCGCTTGGTCTCACTGATGTGCAGGAGGCCACAATGGGAACACCAGATGTAGTAGATGAGGTTGGAGGAGGTGCACATGAACTTCTGTCTCACCCTGGATGGATGCAGTGGAGGAGATATAGGGCCTGGTGTTACAACTCCTGCGGTTTCTGGGGAAAGTACCTGGGGAGGGGGACATTTAGGTGGGAAGGGATGAGTGAACCAAGCAGTTGTGGAGGGTACTGTCTCTGGAAATGCGGAAAGAGGCAAAGCCGGGAAGAGGCGACTGGTGGTGGGATACCGTTGGAGGTGACGGAAATATTGGAGAATAATGTGCTGGATGTAGAGGCTAATGGGGTGATAGGTGAGGACCAGAGGACCTTATTCCGTCTGGGTGGGGGGGGGGGGGGGGGGGGGGGGGTAGATAAAGAGCAGAACTGCAGAACACAGAGAAGACACTTGTGAGGGATCAATCTATGACAGAAGGGAAACCACATTTACTAAAGAAAATGGAAAACCTGTGCCTGCAGCAAGTCACACAATCAGACAGTGATCTACTAGTGCAAGAGTAGCGTAATCATAAAATTACTCTCACTCTCCAGTACTTGGGCTAATGAACCAGAGACATGAGTATGGATCCTACCGTGGTAGTTGGTAACTTTAAATACAACTCATTATTTAAATCTGGAAAACGCTGGCATTGGTAATAATCACTACGAAACCATCAGGGTGTTGTAAAATCTCATTAGGTCACTGACGTCCTTCAATCTGACCTTCCTGTGACTCCAGCTCCACGAATCACAATGGTTGAATCAGAACTGCCCGTTGAAATGACCCAGAAAGCTACACAGTCCATGGGGGCACTTAATGATTGTCTATTCCACATTTGAACAATGAAAATGTGGGACAATATCTGATAATAGCCGTCTTCTTTTTCATACTGAAATACAAGGACATTGTGAGAATCCACAAAGCATCTCTGGAATGTCGACTGTTGCGAGGAGACTTGGTAGAAGTATATAAAATTATGCAAGGCACAGATAGGGCAGACAGAAATAACCTTTTTCGCGCGGTGGAAATGTCCAACACCATAAGCTGTGGGGGGGAAATGTTTAATGGAGATATGCAGGGCAAGGGTTTTTTTACACATAGAATGGTAGGGGCCTGGGATGCATTGCCAGGCTTGGTGGGGGAGACAGATATGATTGTGGCACTTAGAAGCTTTTGGGTAAGCACATGGAAGTGAGAGGATAGAAGAATATAGATCATGTACAGGCAGATTAGATCAGTTTAACTTGACATCATGTTCGACACAAAAATTATGGGCCGAAGTGTACGTGTTCGAATCACGTCGGGGTCACCAGTTGTAGCGGCCTGGACGAGGTCAGGAAAAGGCCAGACGCCAGGCGAGTTCAGAAGTAGTTTAACAAAGTCTCGAGAACACACCGCACCCCAGCGAGCAGGACCTGGGGAACCCCTTGGGCAGACAATCGTCCCTGTCCTTCAAGAGACGAGGGGGATGACCCAAGGAGTGGCCTAACCCCCAGGGACCGCCACAACATTGATTAATCAGTTAACAACTGTGCTCAATAATGGCCACCACAGAAGTAAGAATTGGTTTAGTTGGATGTTCATGAATACCATAACAACTGAAGAAAGTTTTCCCTCGCCAATAACATGTCCTCAACCATAGTACGGTTCTAGGCCAACTACAAATGCTGATTAAAAGCTCATGAATACACTGCTAAACACCTTTTTGAGCAGAATATGCCAAGCAATACATAGCTGGAGAAGTACATTTAAAATAATTGGGAATCTGAAATAAGACAGAAAATGCTGAAGCACTCAGCAGATCAGGCAGCAACTGTAAAAAGAGTATTTAACATTTAATCGTTAACAAGTTTGAATACTCTTTATAGACCTGAAACATTATTTCTGTTTCTCTTTTCACAAACACTGCTGGACTTGCTGATTGTTTCCAGTAATTCTGTTTAATTGCA
This sequence comes from Raja brachyura, assembly GCA_963514005.1. The sequence goes on from OY740782.1 coordinate 63,982,484, forward strand.
GGGATGATGAAAACTTACTGCATAAATAAATGGTACATTTATTAATCCTGGAATCCACGGCTGAGCCAGATTTTCATGTGTTGTTTTTCAGAGATGAGGCTCTAACATTATTTTTAACCGCAGCTCATTTACAGCAAAACCTATGTCCCCTTTGATCTCTTGTTTTCGTAACTTACCCTTCCATATCTCTATGTCTCCCCCTCCGCTGACTCTTGTCTGAAGGGTCTTGAGCCGAAACATCACCCATTCCTTCTCTCCAGAAATGCTGCCTGTCCCACTGAGTTACTCCAGCATTTTGTGTCTATCTACCGGCCTAGGATGGATGATGGTTGGGGGGGGGGGTTGGGGGGGAATGGGAACAAAATGGCGATTTTTCCCTACATTGCTAAGTCAAGTAAAATTTAATAGCAATCTTGTGAAATAAAGAAGACATCCAATTTCATAATTTAAGGAAAGCATCAACAACCAAAAACCTGAAATTGAAAACAGTTCAGAGCAAATTCTTTAGGTTGCGTTGCAACTCTAACCTCAGTGTTCAATTGCACTGTTGACTGGTGAGACCCTTTTAAAATTACCTATTAGGGCTTCAAAACAATTAGCCATGGCATGGCGCAGGTCTGATTCTCTGCAGAGGTCAGGTCCATGGGCATACAGCATAAAACGATCCAATTCCAGTTTCTATGGGAAGAAACAAAAATCAAAATCAATACATTTATTCTGAATACACATCCATTAAAAACTGGCAGGGTGTCTGGCACAGCACTAGAAAGGCAAGAGGTCACCAAGTTGTGAACACAAAAGAAATGCAGTCCTGTGCACTTGATTTCTGGGGAACAATGAAGAAAGCCGTTAGGCCGATGGAAAAATTAAACAATCCGGGCCAGAGAATTTGACAGAGCGACACATTTTGGACAATACATGAATGTTGACTTGCATGTGATGCTTAGCCTTTCGACCTCACAGACCATTCAATTGTAAAAGATCATTGGCAGTTCAAGGCAGCATTCTACTACCACAAAGTGTTTACCGATGGATTATAAATGAGGTCTCCCCAGCATCACCTCGATCCTCACAGCTAATCCTAAGAAATATTGCCATTTTTTTCAATCAACAATATGCCATCAAACCTGACTAAATACTGTCCGCACCAATAAAACATTTAAATAAACTGACCTACCAACTTATGTCCAACTTCATTGTGATAGTTAAATCATGGTCAGTAGCAAGGTCATAGCACAAGCTTTACATATTCTTTAAAAAACAGAATTTGAATAGTTCCATTTCAGAACAACTCAAAGCATTTAAGAGTCAGTGAATCGTTTCTAATATGCAGCCACAATTGTAATGTAGGGCACAGCAAAGGCCAGATCACATGTTTAATTTAGGCGCTGGTTAATGAATATTAGGACATGGCGTGGGGCAAGGAGTGGGGTGAGAAATTCCCGCTACTCTTCCCCAAATTAACGGTTGTAATCCTAGATTAATTAATTTTTAATTAATAAACTTTATTAATAAAAAGATTATGATTATTATTATGATTGATACAGCCAACCTTTCTGCACCATGAGTTTTTATGTTCTGCTTAAGTCAATGATTATAGCTCAGAACCGCTCGCTATTTGATACCAGCAATTGATACCAATTAAAACATCCTATTGACAAATAGCGAGCGGTTCTGAGCTACAATCTACCTCATTGGAGATCCTCAGATCATCTTTAATCAGACGTTATCTTGCACTAAATGTTATTCACTTCATTATGTATCCGTACTGTGGATGGTTCGATTGCAATCATGTAGTCTTTCTGCTGACTGGTTGGCACGCAACAAAATATTTTTCATATTTATATGTAACCATATAACACCATATAACAATTACAGCACGGAAACAGGCCTTCTCAGCCCTTCCAGTCCGTGCCGACCATTTATTTTCCCCTAGTCCCATCTACCTGCACTCAGACCATACCCCTCCATTCCCTTCCCGTCCATATACCTATCCACTTTACTTTTAAATGTTAAAATCGATCCCGCCTCCACCACTTCTGCAGGAAGATCATTCCACACAGCCACCACTCTCTGAGTAAAGAAGTTCCCCCTCATGTTACCCCTAAACTTCTGTCCCTTAATTCTCATGTCATGCCCTCTTGTTTGAATCTTTCCTACCCTCAATGGGAAAAGCTTACCCATGTCAACTCTGTCTATCCCTTTCATCATTTTAAAGACCTCAATCAAGTCCCCCCTTAACCTTCTGCGCTCCAAAGAATAAAGACCCAACTTGTTCAACCTTTCTCTGTAACTTAGTTGCTGGACCCCAGGCAACATTCTAGTAAATCTCCTCTGTACTCTCTCTATTTTGTTGACATCCTTCCTATAATTAGGCGACCAAAATTGTACACCATACTCCAGAATTGGTCTTACCAATGCCTTGTACAATTTTAACATTACTTCCCTATTCCTATATTCAATGCTCTGATTTATAAAGGCCAGCACACCAAAAGCTTTCTTTACCACCCTATCTACATGCAATTCCACCTTCAGGGATTATGCACAGTTATTCCTAGATCCCTCTGTTCCACAGCATTCCTCAATTCCCTACCATTTACCATGTACATCCTATTTTGATTTGTCCTGCCAGGATGTAGCACCTCACACTTATCAGCATTAAACCCCATCTGCCATCTTTCAGCCCACTCTTCCAAATGGCCCAAATCTCTCTGTAGTCTTTGAAAATCTACTTCATTATCCACAGCACCCCCTATCTTAGTATCATCTGCATACTTAATTATCCAATTTTCCACCCCATCATCTAGATCATTGATGTGCATGACAAACAACAGTGGACCCAACACAGATCCCTGAGGCACCCCACTGGTCACCGGCTTCCAACCTGACAAACAGCCATCCACCGGTACTCTCTGGCATCTCCCAATCAGCCACTGTTGAATCCAACTTGCTACTCCGCCATTAACACCCAAAGATTGAACCTTCTTAACCAACCTTCCATGGGGAACCTTGTCAAAGGCCTTACTGAAATCCATATAGACAACATCCACTGCTTTACCCTAATCAATTTCCCTAGTAACCTCTTCAAAAAAGTCAAGAAGGTTTGTCAAACATGACCTTCCAGGCACAAATCCATGTTGACTGTTCTTGATCAGACCCTGTTTATCCAGATGCTTATATATATTATCTCTAAGTATCCTTTCCATTAATTTGCCCACCACTGACGTCAAACTAACAGGTCTATAATTGCTAGGTTTATTCTTTGAACCCTTTTTAAATAATGTAACAACATGCGCAGTACGCCAATCCTCCGGCACTATTCCCGTTTCTAATGACATCTGAAATATTTCTGTCATAGCCCCAGCTATTTCTACACTAACTTTCCTCAATATCTTAGGGAATATCCTGTCAGGACCTGGAGACTTATCCACTTTTATATTTTTCAAAAGTGTCAGTACCTGACAATAAACTAAACTTAAACGAAAACGAAACATTCTGACCTAGAGACAGAAGCACTATTAAATGAACCACAGCTGAGTGTATGTGAAAATGATTCAGAGGCCACTGACTGGAAATCATGTGAGATTTTAGTTTCCTTACTTGAAAAGCAGGAACAACGTCCTTTAAAAGGAAGAGATTTTCCAGACTGATTTACAGAGTCAACGTGCTGTTTCATGTAAAGGGATCAAATAGGATGGGCCTATTTGCTCTAATGTTCAAGGTAAATGCAATAATGTAATTGAGAGGTTTGAAATTGTGTTTCTGCTGGCTAAAGAATCTAGGACAAATAGTCATAATAGTTGACCTAATTCACTGAAATTAAGAAAAAGGAAATGTTTCTTCCATCAGATGATCATGAATGTTTGGAACCCTCCATCTCAGATGACTTCTTTGAGTTTAGTACATACTCAACATGTCAAGTCAAGAGTCAAGAGTGTTTTATTGTCATATGTCACAGATAGAACAATGAAATTATTACTTGCTGCAGCACAACAGAATATGCAAAAATAGTATAACAAACGAGAGAAAAAGGAAAGCTCAGAGCGTATATATACACACATACTAACAACGTACCCATATACACAAACACAAATACTCAAAAAACAAACAAAACAGTGCACCAATAATAATAATAATAGTCTTTTGTAGTTCAGAGCCTATATGAGGTTGAGGTGTTTTAATAGCCTGATGGCTGTAAGGAAGAAGCTGTTCCTGAACCTGGACGTTACATTTTCAGGCTCCTGCACCCTGTTCCTGATGGCAGTGGTGAAATGAGTGTGAGGCAAGGATGGTGTGGGTCTCTGATGATGTTGGCTGCCTTTTTGAGGCAGCGACTCCGTTAAATCCCTTCGATGGTGGGGAGGTCAGAGCCGGTGATGGACTGTGCAATGTTCACAACTTTTTGCAGTCTTTTCCACTCCTGGACGTTCAAGTTGCCGAACCAGGCCATGATGCAACCAGTCAAAGTGCTCTCTACTGTGCACCAGTAGAAGTTCTAGATAATCCTCTTTGACATACACAATCTCCGTAATCTTCTCAGGAAGTAGAGGCGCTGATGTGCCTTCTTTATAATTGTATCAGTGTGCTGGGTCCAGGAAAGATCTTCGGAAATATGCACGCCCAGGAATTTGACGTTTTTGACTCTCTCTACCATCATTCCATTGATATAAACAGGATTGTGGGTCCTCATCCTTCCTCTTGGTTCTTGGTTCTTGGAATCTCAGTTCCGTGAGCTTGGTAGCCAGCTTGGAGGGGATGATAGTATTGAATGCCGAACAGGATGTTTCAAGTTCCAGTTCAAGTTTACATTCATTGTCACTGTACCAATTGGTACAGCGAGATTTGGGTTGCCATACAGCCATACAAAAAATTAAAAAGAACACAACGATAGAATTTAAAATGAACATCCCCACACTGGAATCAACATTTCCCACTGTGAGGGAAGGCAATAAAAGTTCAGTCATCTGTCTCTTTGTTCACCCATGGTCGGGGCCTATTGAGGCCCCCGCAGTCGCCGCAACGGCAGCCCGATGTTCAGGCCCTCTCGCTGGCTGATACCAACGCTCAGTTATAATTTTACTGTGTGGGCAGAGAACTCTCAAGGGACCCAAGCCAAATCTTGCAGCTATCTTCATGTCATTAAGGTTGCCATTTACTTACAATGCCCAGCTTGGCCCGGATGACTACACTAACTCAATTAGCAGCTCAAGCTTGGTTTTCACGCACTCTCGTCTTCTGCACGAGTGGAAGCAAGCACAACGTTTTGCAGAAGAATTAACTGCACAGCAATATAGATCACCATCATAATGAACCTTTTATAAATGAAAATACTGACCTTAGCCAACATAGCAAGGTGCTGGTTCTGCACAATTGCAGTGCGGTAGGTAGCTAATCCACCTTCCTCCAGATTCGGAAATAAAAAGTATAGGTGGACACTGAAAGCAAACGGAAGGAAAGGTAAACGGAATCCAATCAATAAAATGTTTCCTGCAGTAGCAATGCCTCACAATGATACCTTTATCACTCGATTTCCGTTCAAAACACTTGGCAATACTAAAGCTGCCACAGCTATTAGTATTAAATTCAGATGCAGTAGCAACTCCCCCTTGAAGCCTGTTCCCAAAATTTAATTCCACTGACTTAATCCCATGAAATGTAGTCATGGCAGAGAGCTGTTGCTTAATGTACATTCATCAGTAAAAGGATATAGTATCCTATTTCAATATTATAAACTTTTTTAACAATTTGATGGTGGTTAAAATTTCTGAAATACTTACCTTCCACAGCAAATTTACAACCTCGAGACTTAATTGTGGACACTTCATAAGGTCATATGAGGTAGAATTAGGCCATCCGACCCATCAAGTCTACTCCGCCATTCAATCATGGCTGATCTATCTCTCCCTCCTAACCCCATTCTCCTGCCTTCTCCCCAAAACCACTTGTACCTGTATTAATCCAGAATTTATCTTTGCCATAAAAATATCCACTGAATTTTCCTATGAAAAAATTAAGAAAATCTATGAAAACATCACAGTACACACTACCACAGAAGTATTATCAACTAAGATCAAGTTATGCTTAATTTAGTGATACAGCGTGGAAACAAGCCCTTCGGTCCACTAAGTGCATGCCGACCATTGATCACCCATATACTAGCTCCATGTTATCCCAGTTTCGCATCCCACACACTAGGGAAAATTTACAGAAGCCAAATAATATATAAACCTGCGCGTCTTCGGCATGTTGGAGGGAACTGGAGAACGTATACATTCTTCTCTGGAGCGCAGAAGGTTAAGGGGGGACTTGATAGAGGGCTTTAAAATGATGAGAGGGATAGACAGAGTTAATGTGGACAAGCTTTTCCCTTTGAGAATAGGGAAGATTCGAACAAGAGGACATGACTTTAGAATTAAGGGACAGAGGTTTAGGGGTAACATGAGGGGGAACTTCTTTACTCAGAGAGTGGTAGCGGTGTGGAATGAGCTTCCAGTGGAAGTGGTGGCGGCAGGTTCGTTGGTATCATTTAAAAATAAATTGGATAGGCATATGGATGAGAAGGGTATGGAGGGTTATGGTATGAGTGCAGGCAGGTGGGACTAAGGGAAAAAAGTTGTTCGGCACGGACTTGAAGGGCCGAGATGGCCTGTTTCCGTGCTGTAATTGTTATATGGTTATATGGTTACGCAGATAACATCTGTAGTCAGAATCAAAACCAGGTCTCTAGTGCCATGAGGCAGCATCTCTACCACTATGCCACGCTTAACTAGAAGATGTGGGGATCATAGCTTTGGGAAAAGGAAGGTAGATTTAAAATAGTTTCTTAGGGTTACAAGCCTGCGAGATGGAGGGGTGGGGGGGGGGGGGGGGGGGGGGGGGAGATTCCGAACCTCAGGGCCACAGTTAATAGCAGTGCAGTCAATGGTGAAATAAAAGTAAAAGTGGACATTTGTACATGAGAAATTATATCCCACGCATATTTAAAGAGAATGATCAGATACTAATGAGGCTTAAATAGAAAATGCATATGGATAGCACAGTGGCATAGCAAATGGTGTTGCCACTGCTCTGCCCCAGCAATCAGAGTTCAATTCTGACCTCTGTCATAACGGTGTAGCGTTTGCATACCCTCCCCATAACTGTGAGGGTGTCCCCAGGTGCTCCAGTTTCCACCCATACCCCGAAAACTTTCTGGTGTGTTCATTCACAGCTGTAAAATACCCTCTGGTGTAGATGGTTGGCTTGAGAATCAGGGGCAAGACGATGGACGTGAAAGAGAAAATGGGTTACAATGAAATACGAATGAGAATGACATTTTTGTTCTGAGAGCTGGCACACTCTCATCTGTGATATTCCATTTATCCTGTGTTTATACACCATAGACAGCGTATTTGCAATACATAGTCTTTTCTCTGCCCAGATAGCACTCAACAAAAAGGGTTCTTCATTGTACTTCGGTACACCTGACAACAAACTAAATTAATGAACTGAGAAACTATAAGAAACATGTATTAATAAATTGTACAATTTCTACCAATAGTTAGTTTTAGGATCATCTTTGCCTTGATATCCCCCACACATCACTGGCCTTGGCTTAGAAGTCAGCTGGACATTGGAACTCACTAGCTTTGGACTGACTTGCTTTTCCCTTCCATAGATGTCCAATTCCATCACTTTCCTCTTGCTAAGACTAATATGGAAACCGATTGTCCTTAAGGTAAGATCATGGAAACAAAACTCCAATCTATCATGTCAAGGCACTCTCTACCAGGTTTTCAATGCTTTATGCTGCACACATTCATTAAAAATATATAGCAATATTAAAAATTAAAACTACTGCAAACTTAAAACTAAATGTATGGACATTAAACTCGTACCTCGTTAAAAATTCAACCACTGCGTCTCCCAAGAATTCTAGTCGTTCATTGTGGTTAATCCTTCATAAAGAAGAAATTAAATGTTTATAATATGGCTATTAATTTAAAACACGATACAATTTACAATTAATTAGAATTTCAACTGTATGGCATTGAAATATGTAAGCAGCTTGTAGAAATGGTTGCCATGACTATAAATGCAACCCTTTAATAAATCATATCCCAGCACAGCTGATGGGTGCATCACTTGCAACTTAAATCACAGGCACCTTTCAAAAACAGTTTTGGAGAAGAGTGAAGGTTGGCAGAATAAAAGTTTATCATAGTACCATTCTGCATCTAATTCAGTGAAAGGCAGAGCTTCACACACACACATTTCATCACATGCTCGGAAGCTAGCTTAACTGGCACCTGGCAGTAAAACTTTCTATAAAAGAGCTCTGTCGAAAGAAATGAAATGTTTGCCCAAAGTAAACCCACAATGAAAATGGTCCAAAAACTTTCTGAAATACAAGTCAAATGTTGAATAGATTCAGCGATCAAGCAGCATCTGCAGAGGCAAAGGGATGGGTTGAAACACTGCATCCGGAGACCAGTAAATAGGTGCGAGGGAGGAGTAGAATAGGGACTGGTGGGTGATAGGTGGAGCATGATGGACAGATGGATATAAGAAACAAATGTGGGAGGGGAGGGTGAAGGTAAGAGTCAGAGATGTGGGAATATGGAGGGAAGTTGAAATGACACACAACTGGAAACTTAAGATGGATTGTGATCTAACCAAGTGTTGGACTCTGATCTATGAACTGCGTGGTTGGAGCTTGTACATTGGAAGTCAGAGCTTTTTGTGACTGCCCTGCTAAGACATTAGATGGAGAAACAAAGAACTGCAGATGCTGGTTTATACCAAAGATAGGCACAAAATGCTGGAGTAACTCAACGGGTCAGGCAGCAACTCTGGAAGAAAGGAATAGGTGACGTTTCTTGTCATAACCGGATATGGACAGGGCATAGCTGCCCCGCAAAATGGTTACCCAGTCTACGCTTCGATGTAGAAGAAACCAAATTGAAAGCACCAAATGCCACAGATGAGGTTAGTGTAAGTGCAGCTGCCTCACCTAGCTGGGCTGTTTATGTCCCTGGATGGCAGTGAGGAAGATGGTACAGTGAGAAGTGTTGTAGTTCTTTTGGGTGCAGGTGAAAATGCCAGGAGAATGGGAGGGATGTTCGGGAAGGGATGAGTGCATCAGGAAGACATGGAGAGAACAGAATACAGAAAGGGGAATTGGGGGGGGAAAGACCAAAAGATGTGGGATCCAGTTGCAGTTGGTGAAAATGACTAAGAATGACATGTTGGGTACAGTGGCCTTTCGGGTGGAATGTGAGGACCAAAGAAACTCCGTTAGGTCCAAGGGGAGATGGGATGAGAATAGATTTATGGGAAACGCAAGTGAAGGCTCCCATCAGGCATAGCAGAAGAGAAGCCACATTTCCAGAAAAAGAAGCACATTTCAGAAGGCTTGTCATGGAACTCCTCACCCTGGCAAATCCGGCAGTTGGAAAAACGTAAACAAAGGGATGGTACACTTATAAGAGATATGGTGGGTGGAGGTTGAAGCCGCTGTGGTAATTGGTGGTTTAATGTAGAATTATAGTGGAGTCAGTGTCACCAGCCATACAGCACAGAAACAGGCCGTACGGCACAACTCTCCCATACCGACCAAGATGCTTAACCGAGCCAGTCCTGCGTGCCTGGGCCTGGCCTATATCCCTCCAAACCTTTCCTATCCAGGTACCTGCCTGATTGTCCTTTAAATGCCATAATGTAACCACCCTACCACTACCTCGGGCAGCATATTGTACATATGCAACACAGTGGAAAATATTGTCCCTGAGATCCCTTTTAAGCTTTTCCCCACTCACCTTAAACCTATGTCTCATAGACTTCAGCTCCACTGCTCTGGAGAAAAGACGGTGGCTATTCATCTTATCTATTCTCTTCATGATTCTATATACCTCGATAAAGGGGATTATGGAGCCATGAGAGAGGAGCTGGCCATGGTTGACTAGAAAGATACCCTAGCAGGGATGACAGTGGAATAACAATGGCAGATATTTCTGGGTATAACACAGAAGGTCTTTTCTTCGGTATTCACCAAGGAGAAGGATATTGAATTATGTGAGGTAAGGGAAACTAGTAGAGTCACTACGGATACTATGAGTTTCAAAGTAAAAGAAGTACTGACACTTATGAAAAATATAAAAGTGGATAAGTCTCCAGGTCCTGACAGGATATTCCCTAGGACATTCAGGGAAGTTAGTGTAGCAATAGCCGGAGCTATGACAAAAATATTTCAAATGTCATTAGAAATGGGAATAGTCCCCGAGGATTGGCGTACTGCGCATGTTGTTCCATTGTTTAAAAAGGGTTCTAAGAGTAAACCTAGCAATTATAGACCGGTTAGTTTGACTTCAGTGGTGGGCAAATTAATGGAAAAGATACTTAGAGATAATATATAAGCATCTAGATATACAGGGTCTAATTAGGAACAGTCAACATGGATTTATGCCTGGAAGGTCATGTTTGACTAATCTTGAATTTTTTGAAGAGGTTACTAGGGAAATTGACGAGGATAAAGCAGTGGATGTTGTCTATATGGACTTTAGAAAGGCCTTTCACAAGGTTCCTCATGGAAGGTTGGTTAAGAAGGTTCAACTGTTGGGTATAAATGCAGGAATAGCAAGATGGATTCAACAGTGGCTGAATGGGAGAAACCAGAGGGTAATGGTGGATGGCTGTTTGTCGGGTTGGAGGCAGGTGACTAGTGGGGTGCCTCAGGGATCTGTGTTGGGTATTTTGTTGTTTGTCATGTACATCAATGATCTGGATGAAGGGGTGGTAAATTGGATTAGTAAGTATGCAGATGATACCAAGATAGGAGGTGTTGTGGATAATGAAGAGGATTTCCAAAGTCTACAGAGTGATTTAGGCCAGTTGGAAAAATGGGCTGAAAGATGGCAGATGGAGTTTAATGCTGATAAATGTGAGGTGCTACACCATGGCAGGACAAATCAAAATAGGACGTACATAGTAAATGGTAGGGAATTGAAGAATACAGTTGAACAGAGGGATCCGGGAATAACCGTGCATAGTTCCTTGAAGGTGGAATCTCATATAGATGGGGTGGTAAAGAAAGCTTTTGGTATGCTAGCCTTTATAAATCAGAGCATTGAGTATAGAAGCTGGGATGTAATGTTAAAATTGTACAAGGCATTGGTGAGACCAAATCTGGAGTATTGTATACAATTTTGGTCGCCCAATTATAGGAAGGATGTCAACAAAATAACCATATAACCATATAACAATTACAGCACGGAAACAGGCCATCTCGGCCCTTCAAGTCCGTGCCGAACAACTTTTTTCCCTTAGTCCCACCTGCCTGCACTCATACCATAACCCTCCATACCCTTCTCATCCATATGCCTATCCAATTTATTTTTAAATGATACCAACGAACCTGCCGCCACCACTTCCACTGGAAGCTCATTCCACACCGCTACCACTCTCTGAGTAAAGAAGTTCCCCCTCATGTTACCCCTAAACCTCTGTCCCTTAATTCTAAAGTCATGTCCTCGTGTTTGAATCTTCCCTATTCTCAAAGGGAAAAGCTTGTCCACATTAACTCTGTCTATCCCTCTCATCATTTTAAAGCCCTCTATCAAGTCCCCCCTTAACCTTCTGCGCTCCAGAGAATAAAGACCTAACTTATTTAACCTATCTCTGTAACTTAGCTGTTGAAACCCAGGCAACATTCTAGTAAATCTCCTCTGTACCCTCTCTATTTTGTTGACATCCTTCCTATAATTGGGCGACCAAAACTGCACACCATACTCCAGATTTGGTCTCACCAACGCCTTGTACAATTTTAACATTACATCCCAGCTTCTATACTCAATGCTCTGATTTATAAAGGCTAGCATACCAAAAGCTTTCTTTACCACCCTATCTATATGAGATTCCACCTTCAAGGAACTATGCACGGTTATTCCCAGATCCCTCTGTTCAACTGTATTCTTCAATTCCCTACCGTTTACCATGTACGTCCTATTTTGATTTGTCCTGCCAAGGTGTAGCACCTCACATTTATCAGCATTAAACTCCATCTGCCATCTTTCAGCCCATTTTTCCAACTGGCCTAAATCACTCTGTAGACTTTGGAAATCCTCTTCATTATCCACAACACCCGCTATCTTGGTATCATCTGCATACTTACTAATCCAATTTACCACCCCTTCATCCAGATCATTGATGTACATGACAAACAACAAAGGACCCAACACAGATCCCTGAGGCACCCCACTAGTCACCTGCCTCCAACCCGACAAACAGCCATCCACCATTACTCTCTGGCTTCTCCCATTCAGCCACTGTTGAATCCATCTTGCTATTCCTGCATTTATACCCAACAGTTGAACCTTCTTAACCAACCTTCCATGAGGAACCTTGTCAAAAGCCTTACTGAAGTCCATATAGACAACATCCACTGCTTTACCCTCGTCAATTTCCCTAGTAACCTCTTCAAAAAATTCAAGAAGATTAGTCAAACATGACCTTCCAGGCATAAATCCATGTTGACTGTTCCTAATTAGACCCTCTTTATCCAGATACTTATATATATTATCTCTAAGTATCTTTTCCATTAATTTGCCCACCACTGAAGTCAAACTAACCGGTCTATAATTGCTAAATAGAGAGGGTACAGAGGAGATTTACTAGAATGTTGCCTGGGTTTCAACCGCTAAGTTACAGAGATAGGTTGAATAAGTTGGATCTTTATTCTCTGGAGTGCAGAAGGTTAAGGGGGAGACTTGATAGAGGTCTTTAAAATGATGAGAGGGATAGACAGAGTTGATGTGGACAAGCTTTTCCCTTTGAGAATAGGGAAGATTCAAACAAGAGGACATGACTTTAGAGTTATGGGTCAGAAGTTTAGGGGTAACATGAGGGGGAACTTCTTTACTGAGAGAGTGGTAGCGGTGTGGAATGAGCTTCCAGTTGAAGTGGTGGCGGCAAGTTCGTTGGTATCATTTAAAAATAAATTGGATAGGCATATGGATGAGAAGGGTATGGAGGGTTATGGTATGAGTGCAGGCAGGTGGGACTAAGGAAAAAAAGTTGTCCGGCACGGACTTGAAGGGCCGAGATGGCCTGTTTCCGTGCTGTAATTGTTATATGTCATAACCTTCCAAACTAATGGCATGACATTACTTGGGGGAGGCAACCCCTACAAACCATTATTAATTATAACAGTACATAATTCACAGTTCCTTAATTAACAGGATGACCATCTTGCAACATTATTTATACTATGTATATCTGGTTTGCATTGACCCAATCAGTTCATTGCGATTTACACCTTATTGTAAGAATCTGCAGATGTCCCATTCTTTCCCTGCAGCTCTTATCTAGGGTATGGAAGGTTATGATATGAGTGCAGGCAGGTGGGACTAAGGGAAAAAAGTTGTTCGGCACGGACTTGAAGGGCTGAGATGGCCTGTTTCAATTGGTGCTGTACTTGTTATATGGTTATATGGTTAAGGTGCAGGATCAGTTCATTCCAAAGAGAAAGAAAGATTCCAATGAGATTAAGAGGCCACCATGGCTGACAAGGGAAGTCAAGGACAGTATAAAAATAAAAGAGAAGTATAACATAACAAAGATGTGCGGGAAGCCAGAGGACTAGAAAACTTATAAAGAGCAACAGAGGTAACTAAAAAGGCAATACGGGGATAAAAGATGAGGTACGAAGATAAGCTAGCCAAGAATATAAAGGAGGATAGTTAAAGCTTATTTCGGTATGTGAAAAGGAAAAAAATAGTTAAGACCAAAGTTGGACCCTTGAAGGCAGAAACAGGTGAATTTTTTATGGGGAACAAGGAAACGGCAGACGAGTTGAACAGGCACTTTGGATCTGACTTCACTCAGGAGGACACAAACAATCTCCCAAATGTACTGAAGAATTGCAGTCTGAAGAAGGGTCTCGACCCGAAACGTCGCCTATCTCCTTCACTCCTTAGATGCTGCTGCACCCGCTGAGTTTCTCCAGCTTTTTGTGTAACTCCCAAATGTACTAGTGGCTCGAAGGGCCGAAAAGCTCACTCCTGCACCTGTTGTCGATAAAGATCACCCCTCAGTCTCTAATGCCCTTGGGGGGGGGGGGGGGGGGACCCTGCCATTCCAGCCTCTCCTTGTACCTCTAACCCTCCAGACCAGTAACTTGCTTGTAAACCTTCTTTGCATCATTTCCAATTTAATAACATCCTTCCTATAGCTGGGCAACCAGAACTGTACACAGAACTCCAAATGTGGCCATAGCAATGATTTGTACAGCTGCAGCATGATATTCCAACTCATGTGTCCAATGCCTTCATTACCACCCTATCTATCTGTGTGGCCACTTTCATGAAACTGTTCCTGTACATCAAGTCTCAGTTTTACGATGCACCCCTCCCATTTATAGTAGTTCCATATGGTAGCAATGTTATAAAATTTTGAAATTTAAAAAATCAAGTCTGCAATTTATCCCATCAGATAAAGCATAAAAATAAGTTAAATTTGACACCTAATTCACTTTCATATCTTCAGTATTAAAAAAGTTATGGACATTTTCGTACTCGGAAATTAGCATCTTGTTCCCCATTGCCTTTCCATTGACTTAGCTCCAAAGCTGTGATCTAGAACCGTCAAAAGCCCATAACTTTCTTAAAAATTAAGAGAACTCAATGAAATTTTCAGTTATTATAGATTGAAGTGTTCTGAAACAAATATGAAACAATCTTACTTGGATGACCTGAAATTAAAGCATATAATTAGTTAGTTATCTAATTGTAGCTAATTACAAAACTTAATTACTAGATCTAAACATCTATCCATTTCTTAAGAAAAGATAAACTTTTTTAAATTGCCTAAGTGTCCAAATAACATTCACACAATAATCCACAATATAACATGATTTTTAAATCTCATTTTCATGAACTTATAGGCCAAATGGAAGGAATTTAGTGTTTAATGCCTGTAACTTAATGACCATTTAAATCAACTTGCGAGTGGTGGATTGGAACATTGCGGTTTGCGGTGAAGTCGGTATGAAAACACAGCCGGTTCATACATTTTTTTTGTCCCCTTTTCGCAACATGAAAATATGATTTAAAGCCTTCCTAAATACCAAGTTTTAATGTAAAAATAAACTGTGCACTTTATTTTCTTCCCTACATTAGGTCCGTTCTGCTGTCGGCGTTCACGGCTTTAGAAGATGATTTTTAAACTACTCTAGTTAATAAATAATCTAGCGTAGTTTAAAAATACCTTCATGAATGAAATGTCAGAGCGATTTCTCTTTAGCGACGAAATCGCCCGACATGGATCGATTTGGACTGTCTAGGGAAAAACGGCATTTTAAACCCGCCCCCCCTCTGAAAGGCGCCAAAGTCACGCACACGGGGAACGGCAGAACTGCAGCGCCGCTAAAGGTAGGTATTGTAACATACCTACATATGGGTAGCCTACAAACCAATGGCATGAACAAAGAATTTTCCAACTTCAGGTGTTCCTTTCCTACTCCTACCGATTTATCTAGATTCACTCGCCTCTGCTCGCCTCTTCCCCTCCGCCCACATTGTTTAGTATTGTCCATTCCCCCTCTGTCCATCACCAACACATCAATCTACCTTGGCAGATCCCTTTGGTCTACGCTCTCTATCCCCTCTCACATCAGGTTCCTTCTGGTCAACATTCCTCCCTTATTTGCAGCCCCTTCCTCAACCTCCCTCCCTCTGACCCCTTTATACTACCTTCCCTTTGGCCTTTCAGCCCTGATGCAGGTTTTTGTCCTAAAAAAGTTGACTATCTAGTTGGTTATATAAATGCTACTTGACTTGCTGAGTTCCTCAGTTTGTATTTGATTCCAGTTTACATATATGCAGACTCTTGGTTTACAGATACAACATGGAAACAGGTCCTTCCGCCCATCCAAAACTATGCCAATCATTGGTCACCTGTACATGTTAGTCCTATGTTATCCCATATTCTTGTCCATTCTGTGCACATTTGGGGCAATTTTAAAGGTGAATAAACCTTCAAACCCACATGTCTTTGGGATGCGAGGGGAAAATGAAGCACTCAGAAGAAACCCATGTGGTCACAGGGAGAGCATGCAAACTCCACATTGACAGCACCAAGGTCTGGATCGAACTTGGGCTCTGGCACTGCAAGACATCAGTTCTACCTGCTGCACCACAAGGCCTCTACCTCTGGCACTGCAAGGCATCAGCACTACCTGCTTGACCCTACAACATTTTGAAATCCATTAGTTTGTATTGGACTCATCACCGTTTATTTGAAAGTATGCCTCGAAACATTTTATAGAATTCTGCAAAACTCCCTTTCTGAGAAGCGTACATTTAAAGATACTTGGTCTAATATTAAAGAACAGTTATATCAAAATGTTAGTGTTTTTAGTTATGAAAAAATGTTTGCAGAACAATCATAAAAGTAACTCTAAGGAATCGTTTGTGTATAACATTTTAACATCCCAATGTGTTTCAAGATTAATTAACCAGTTCTGAAGTAGAGCCCTTGTTGCAATGTAACAAGAACAACTGCAGCCAAGCCATAATGACTGAACGTGCACTCTTTTTAAGGGGGGTGGATTGAGCAAATAATACCAAGGACAAACAAGATGCCTTCTCTGCTCTTCAGCAAAAAATGCTAGGTATCTATTAAATCTACCATAAAGAGCAGATGTGTTTAATGTTCCACCTAAAATATCAGACCTTTCACAGTGCTCTTTAGAAATTTATTTTGTACCTGAACTTGGATTTCTGGCTCATCAGTGTGAATGTCACCAGCTCAGCCCTGGCTGACAAACTGAAGGCTTACTATTTACTCAGTCTCAATGTGGGACTTTCTTTTACCTTTGCCAATAATGGCCAAAGCAAGGCATGTGCTTAAGAACTGAAATCTATCCGTGTTTGAAGAGGACACTGCCTGTTAGTTCATGCCACCTTCAGGTTACATGTGTACATTTTATTTCTAGGTCTGTGGTGGGAAGGGGTGACGGTGCCATGCACCTGCTTATCCTCTTCTGTGAAATCTATTTTTTTTTTTAGCTTAGTTTAGTTTAGAGATACAGCATGGATACAGGCCCTTCGACGACGACCGTGATCCTCGCATACTAACCCCATCCTATGCACACTAGGGGAAATTTATAATGTTACCAAGCCAATTAACCTGCAAACCTATACGTCTTTGGAGTGTGGGAGGAAACTGGAGCTCTCTGAGAAAACCCACGCAGGTCACGGGGAGAACGTACAAACTCCGTACAGACAGCATCCGTAATCAGGATCTAACATGGGTCTCTAGCGCTGTAAAGCAGCAGCTCTACCGCTGCGCCATCGTGCTGCAGTATTATTGACTTTATAATTAAAAAGCAATTGAAAGAGACAAACACATACCTTGAAGGCGTGGGATCATCCTGGCCAAGGCGTGACATAATATTTATCAAGGTGTTTATGCCTATTAAAAAAGAACATAGCAACAGGGAATGTGTTGGAAAGGCTAGCTTTTGAAATGTCCTTTAACAACTTGAATTTATGTCTTCTTTAATGTAGCAAAATGAGCAAGGTGTTTCACAATGGTGTCGTCTACTAAAATTCAATTCCAAACCAGAAAAGGAATTGTTAGAACATATAACCAGAAGTTTGCAGATATTTTATTATGAGAAATTGTATAGCGGCGGAAAGCACCAGAACGTGCCAGCTGAAAACATGGTGCTAACGATGGAGTGATTACATTCAAGGATTTGCAAGAGAGCAGACTTGAAGGAGTTTGGATACTTCAAAGGATCATAGGACTGGAAAAATCAAATAAAAGTTGCAGTAAGCAGGGATGATGGTGGACCAAGGATACAGATTTTCATCCATTTTTAAACAGCCAGATAGTGGAGTACTAAGTGGCAGAATATTATCACAACACACAAATTCCACTAAGCAACACTGAGGCATTTGCTTGCCTACTTTCCACAGTAGCTTTGAAAGTCTATCGCAATGAACGACTGCAACTGAACAGGACAAGTTTTATTTTTAACCTGCAGATTCCACAACTTTTACCAATGATTGCATGCTTTAAGCCCCTATACCCCCCAAAACCAAAATTTATCACCTCACTTTGGAGGGTACTTTTGCAATCCCCATCTGGACTTTTTCCATCAGAAGGTAAATGTTTTCGTCATGTTGAAAGTATTGCATATTTAGTAGCATGTCTCCTCCTGACCAAGTTGATGAATGGATAACAAAGCTTGCAACCTTTCCTCCAAATTATAAAGCTCAACCACCATTGTGATGAGATTCCTACTCACCTTTCTTCCTCATGTACATGTGATGAACCTTCCTGTCTCCATACTTGGGCTGTCGGATACCACAGTTTGACAAAGAGTTTCTTGCATGGTCAGGATTCATTCCAAAATTCAGATGGTGGCTTGGATGGGTCATTGCCAGCTAAAGACATGTCAGAAGTGAGCATGCACTCTGAGCTAACCATGAACAATCAATATTTAATAGAAAGTCAATATCATAATCATTAATAGAGCTACCATCGATTTACTCAAGATTATTGCGTCCACTGTTATTAGATATCAAATTAGTCATAATAATTTAAAAGATATTGGACTACTCGCGTAAGGGTCTGGGATAATAAGATAGTATCTGATTTCAAATTCCATTATTCAAGAATTTGAATTAAATTTAAACATTGCAGGAATAAACACAGGAACGATCAGTGAACCAAAATCTTTCTGCAAAGCTGTCAGCTTGTTAAAAATAGTAAGGAAGGCAATAAACATTGGTCTTACCATGTTGCTATTTCTAAAGAACATATGTAAAATTACTCCATTCTTCAATTGAAATGTGAAATATTTCATATAACACCAGAGACTGGTTTTCATCCTGACTACGGGCGCTGCCTGTACGGAGTTTGTACATTCTCCCTGTGACCGCATGGGTTTCCTCAGGGTGCTCTCGTTGCAAGGTTCGTAGGTCAATTGGCTTCTGTAAATTGCCTCTAGTGTGTAGGATAGAACTAGTGTACGGGTGATCGCTGGTAGGCGTGGACTCAGTGACCGCAGGGCCCGTTTCCACACTGTATCTGTAATAATCTCAATAATCAGCTAAATCAAAATTCCCCAGCTGCAGTGGTGAGATTTGAACATGTTTCTGGTGCATAACTCCAGGCATCTGGATCACTAGTCCGGTAACATTATTCTTTGCTACCATTCCCTATTATTTTTTTAAAAAATGCGTAGCAGTAACTATAACTGACATTTCATTCATTCTGTATTCATGGAATATTAAGACTTAAAGCCCAGGGAAATGGCAAGGGAGAACAGAATTTCCTTCTATATGAATCTTCAATCTCAACAGAACTGATGAAGCAAAAATAACTGAAAATAAATGACAAAAAGGCACTAGCACATGAATAGATAGTTC
Organism: Raja brachyura; assembly: GCA_963514005.1. Next base: position 64,001,899 of record OY740782.1, read on the forward strand.
AACTCTCCCACCAAATTCCAATGCAGAATACAAATCTTCAATAGCAATGAGACCAGCTCCTGACTGAAAGGTCAAACCACTATAGTAAGTGATTGAAATGGTGGGTCAAAAGCCCTTTCAACACAAAAGACACCCAGATGTGAGAAGAAAAAAAAACACACAACTTCAAAATGACATCAAGTCAAACCTACTGAATGCATTCAACATATTCACCAGAGAAAACTGAGGTCAATAGAGCAGCACATTAAAATCTCCACTGGCCTTACAATGCTAAATGAGATAAAATTAAAAGGCAATGGAATAATTTCCACAGTAATTAGGAAACTTCCAAATAGTTGTAAGCTGACGTAGTTCTTACAACAGATTTAAACTAATTTAAAAAATGTTTTAGCTTGCGCTAAAATAGAAAACTCACTTCATTTATAATTTGCTCTGCAACACAAGACAATGGCTGTGCCATTTTGGGGTGAAAACCAATCTAAGTTAAAATTTTGGACTGGACAGGAGTGGCAACCAATCCACTCCTGCACCTCAATCCCACCACCAAACCGAAGAGGGCAGCAGTTAATTGTTCTCTGAGCTCTATCCTGTATCACAAGCAAATTAGCGGAGATCAGAAGACTCAGAAGAGTTCATTGCTAAATTTATACACTGGACAAATGATGAGCTAAGGAATATTTACCTGGAGCAAACAGCGTTCTTTGAACATGTAGCCTATTAGCTTGTCCAGGTGCATGAGACATTGATGGTATCGGATGTGATGGGTCAACACCGGCAACATCATGGCATGCTGGAAGAAACGGGAAAGCAAAACATGAAGCGTTTTTGCAGCAACTAAAGTTTCCCCTGCACCACACGGGTCCATGAGAGCCTACTTCACTACTTTGTCTTCCCAGAGTGAATGACACGCGGCAAGAACAGAGAGCACGTCAGATACTAGGAGCCAACATATTTTCAATTTGTTTAAATTGTCTTCAGATTGTCAGAAGAACCTCCTTACATATACAACGCTATTAAAGATAAACAAATGCATTACTCTGGTTAGACAGTATCAACATTCAGAATCTATCATGACATGAAATACTCACACCATGCACGCGCAAATAACCATTATAACAATTATTAAACCTGCTGCATAGAGGGATACTATTTAGCCCATCACAGAAAGGAGATTTAGAACCTTGTAGCCTGGTGCCAAAGCAACAACCTCTCCTTCAATGTTAGCTAGATGAAGAAGATTGTGATCGAACTCCATAAGCAAAGAATTCAGGACACACACCCTAGTCTACAATAATGGTGCTGAAGCAGAGATGGTTGAAAGCGTCAAATTCCTATGAGTAAATATCACCGGCAACTTGTCCTGGACTAGCCACATTAACATTATGACCAAGAAAGCACACCAACTGCTCAACTTCGTTAGAAGGCTTAGGAAGTGCAGCACGTCTCCAACAATCCTCACCAACTTCTACATATGCGTCGTAGAAAGCATCTTATCAAATGCATCAAAGTCTGGTTTGGGAACAGCACCATTCGAGGTCGCAAGAAATTGCAGAGAGATGTGGACGTAGCCCAGACCATCACACAAACCAGCCTCCCTTCCATTGACTCCATCAACGCTTCACGCTACCTGGTCAAGGCTGCCAGCATAATCGAGGACCAGGATAACCCATCAGTTTGAAGAAGGGTCTCAACCCGAAACCTCATAAATTCCTTCTCTCCAGATGTGGTGCCTGTCCCGCTGAGTTACTCCAGCATTTCCCTCTTCTCCCCTCTCCCATTAATATAGAAATTTGAAAACGCACACTTCCAGATTCAAAAACAGTATCTTCGCAGCTGTTATCAGACACATGAACAGTCCCCTCATCAATTAGCCCTGACCCATCTACCTCAATAAAGATCTTTGACCTATGTTTAATCTTTATTGGACCAATGTATTATCTTTAATGCTGTGCACTTATCCTTTATCTGGGCACTTGAATTTGAATTAAATTTAAACTTTGCAGGAATAAACACAGGAACGATCAGTGAACCAAAATCTTTCTGCAAAGCTGTCAGCTTGTTAAAAATAGTAAGAAAGGCAATAAACATTGGCCTTACCATGTTGCTATTTCTAAAGAACGTATGTAAAATTACTCCATTCTTCAATTGAAATGTGAAATATTTCATATAGCACCAGAGACTGGTTTCAATCCTGACTACGGGCGCTGTCTGTACGGAGTTTGTACATTCTCTGTGTGATTTTTCAGAGGGAGAATGTACATTCAGATTTTAATAAAACGCATTTTTATACATTTTTGTTTCACCATGTAGAAATGACAGCAGTGTTTATATATAGTCCCCCCCATTTCAGGGCACCATAATGATTGGGTCACAGCAATGTCATGTAAATGAAAGTAGTAATTAGTGCTTTGTTTCATATCCTTTGCATGCAATGACTGCTTGAAGTCTGCGATTCATGGACATCACCAGTTGCTGGGTGTCTTCTCTGGTGATGCTCTGTATTGCAGCCATCTTTAGCTTATGCTTGTTTTGGTGGCTAGTCCCCTTCAGTTTTCTCTTCAGCATATAAAAGGCATGTTCAATTGGGGTCACATCGGGTGATTGACTTGGCCACTCAAGAATTGACCATTTTTTAGCTTTGAAAAACTCCTTTGTTGCTTTAACAGTATGTTGGACATCATTGTCTTGCTGTAGAATGAACCGCCAGTCAATGTTTTGAAGCATTTGTCTGAATTCGAGCAGATAGAATGCATCTATACACTTCAGAATTCATTATGCTACTAACATCAGCAGTTGTATCCTCAATAAAGATAAGTGACCTGTACATTCAGCAGCCATACATGCCCAGGCCATAACACCCCTACCACCGTATTTCACAGATGAGGTGGTATGCTTTGGATCTTGGGCAGTTTGTTCTCTCCTCCATACTTTGCTTTTGCTATCACTCTGATATAAGTTAATCTTTGTCTCATCTGTCCACAAGACCTTTCTTCCAGAACTGTGGTTGCTCTTTTAAGTACTTCTTGGCAAACTGTAACCTGGCAATCCTATTTTTGCAGCTAACCAGTGGTTTGCATCTTGCAGTGTAGCTTCTGTACTTCTGTTCATGAGGGCTTCCGCGGATGGTGGTCATTGACAAATCCACACCTGAAGAGTGCTTCTGATCTGTTGGACAGGTGTTTGGGGATTTTTCTTCATTATAGTGAGAATTATTTTGTCATCAGCTGTGGAGGTCTTCCTATGGCCTACCAATCCATTTGTGGTTAGTACGCTCACCAGTGCCCTCTTTCTTCCTAATGATATTCCAAACAGTTAATTAAGCCTAAGGTTTGGTTGATGTCTCTAACAGTTTTATTCTTGTTTCTCAGTCTCATAGTGGCTTATTTGACTTTTATTGGCACGACTTTGGTCCTCATGTTGATAAACAGCAATAACAGTTTCCAAAGGTGATGGAAAGTCTAGGTGCTGAGAGCTCTCTTATACCTGCACTAAGGAGGCATTTAAACACGCCTGAACAATTACAAACACCTGTGAAGCCATGTGGCCCAAACATTATGGTGCTCTGAAATGGGGGTGGGGGGGACTATGTATGAACACAGCTGTAATTTCTACACGGTGAAACCAAAATGTATAAAAATACCCTTTAATAAAATCTGACAATGCACACTAACCACATGTGCTTTTTTCCATAACAAATTGCAATTTGTGGAGTACAGAGGTAAATGAATAAATGATGGGTCTTTGTCCCAAACATTATGGAGGGCACGGTATATCTGACTGAGTACAGATCAAACACTTTGTTGCAACATTATATCCCCCTTCCAATGATGTTGCACTATACAACAAGATTTCCGTTATTCTTAACTGTGTCCAACTGCTTTGGCGCTATATCTTTGTTTTATATTTACTATTGCCCAGTTGATATTAAATAGCTCAGGTTCAATTTCTGTCATCTTCTGCAACTGTACCTGGCAAGAGTCAGTATTAGGAGGGCAGGGGACAAAGGGAGCAAAGCTGGCAAATGAAAACTGATTCTCTCTACACTTGAACAACACTTGCCTACAAAGTGCTTTGGACCCAAGGTCGCACAAGGTCCTTTATAATTAAGACCCTTTCATTTGTCAAATCCTTGCATAAAGCAACTGAGACCCTGAAGATTCAGTGGTCAGCTTGTGTTTTATGAAGTTAAGGTGATCTCAGTCAAGGTGAGAATGATAGTGCAGCAACTATAATTAGTCTCAATGTTGCAAAGTACCAATTTGGCCACAACTCTAAGATCATTACATCGACAAATCTGGGATTTAGTGACAAAGATGAACTCAAATGAGTGCAGGTTCCAAGTTGTGATCGCAATTACCAGCAAATCAACTTTTGTGCTGTCATTAGAGGAAGCCTTCGACTGACCCATTTAAAAAGATTTGCACCGTCCTCCTGACTATTACTTAAATAAAATTATATTGATTAACACAATTTTATTGCAATACAAGCACTTCTTTGATTCACGTTGTAATTCAGACAGCTGAGTGATTTTATCAATATCTCGTTAAAGTTAAGTGCTAATATATGAAATTGTGCATATAACCAGTGCTTTTTTTGTAGTCAAAAATGTGCCGGTAAGCACATCACAGTTCACACTATGATAACAGCGGCTGCATTTCAACCCAGGTTTTAAGTTTTCAAAGATATGTCATATCGACATGTAATGTCACAAGATAAGCACTGCTTACAAACTTCAAATACTTCCATAAACAGACAAATAGTTCAGCTCAATAAAGGATTTCAATTTACATTTTGTTGGAAAGACATTCTGATGAAATACCACCATGTATAAAAACAATTTTCAACACATCAGTACATGGGGGGAGATTTGCAAACTGCAAATAGCACTCCCATCATTGACTTTAACCCGCGTTTTACAGTGGTAATAATGACAAAACCTAGATGCTTTACCGTGATTATCCTGTAAAACTGGCTGGTACGACTGATTTCCCGTGCAAGTGTGTAATAATGCAGAAATCCCAATGTTGTTGTCGATAATTCAATGTTTCTGCACCTGCAATGCCGGTGCCAGCTTTCTCCAATGCAATCAAGGAACACCAATAGCACGGATGTGAATTTACAAGTTTGCATTTAATCATGCAAGGTCTAAATGAGTTTTTAATGGTGCATGAAACTATTATTACCAATCAGCAATTTATCTTGCCTTAATTAAACTAATTTTATTCATGTGGACTGTATTTTAATTATTTAAAATTCACACATCATACATTGTAAACCTCTCCGACTCGTCCTGTAGTGGACGAGATTGCAGGAGTGCACAAAAATATTCTTGGGAATATCCAAGATCCCAAGAATTGTTATTTCATGCAAATTGTTGGAATATATCATGAGAGCCAGAATGGTTGTATATTCAGATAGCTACAAGCTGATCACAAAGTGAAGTTGGGAAGGAAGAAGGAGACGGCATCTCCGGAGAAAAGGAATAGGTGACATTTCGGTGACCCTTCTTCACAGACCGGAAACGTCACCTATTCCTTTTCTCCAGAGATGCTGTCTGACCTGTTGAGTTCTTCCAGCTTTTTGCATTTGTCTTCAGTTTAAACCAACATCTGCAGTTCCCTACACATCAACTTGGGAAGGATTGGGTCATGTCTTACTAACGCAATTACGTTTTTTTTTCAGAAACATGGTGAGCATATGCAGAAATTGTCTGCAAAGGCTTTTGATAAGGCCACATTTGATAAGGTTGACAACAAAGGAACATTAATTAAATGTGAAAGAACATGGAACTAACAGCGTTTCTCTCCTTTTCAACTATCATATTGCACCAAGTTTCCAAAGAAACTTGGCCGGTGACAGGTAGAAAACCTTTTGGGATTGTTTAAGGGATGATGCCCAACGAATTGTATAGGATTTTTAACCTTTGACCACCGTTCCATTACACGAATAAAAGAATAGAGCCGCGGATAATGCCATTAGAAGATGCAGTTAGCAAAAAGTAATAAGATGATAGAGACAGATAATGCACATGAGTTGAAGTGCAGCACATGGGAAGTGGGGTGCATGCGAGATCATTCAACATCGTAGAAACAGAATAGGACAATTTGCACACAAGAAGCTGTGAAAGAGAAAAGGGTAGACACAAAATGCTGGAGCACCTCAGCGGGTCAGGCAGCATCTCTGGAGAGAAGGAAGGGTTGACGTTTCGGATCGAGACCCTTTTTCAGACTGATGTCAGGGGATGGTGTGGGCCAAAGATAAAATGTAGTCAGAGACAGTAAGACTAGTAAGACAGGAGAAAAGGTTTGAAAAGTGCATTGGCCCTGACCTCAAAAGGATGGAAGTGGTGCTTTAGTTATGGAGAACCCGATCAATGTTGGTATCAATCTAAAGGATGGATAAGGAGAGGGAAATAGACAAATTCACCTGCATTTAAGGAAAGGACAGGTTTAAAGAGTTAAATAAAGCAGGTTAACCGTTTTATAAACACACTCAATTAATAAATCATTTTATCAAGGTCTTTAAAATTTCAAAAAGGAATTCAATACATGTAACTGCATGCAAGCAGGCAAAAGAACAGATAACTAGGGGACACAATCTCAGGAGCAAAGGGAAAGAATTTTCCACAAATGAGGCTGGTGGAATTAAAAACCAATCACTCAAATAGTGGTTACTTGAATGTTTTTAAGCAGAGATTCATTGATGTATTGTGCTTACATGTGCTTAAAGGGACATGATACAACAGACTGAAGGCACATCAACCATGGCCCAATGGAAGGGCAGAATGAGTTTGCAGGCCTTATCTTCAATTTAGATTTATTAATGATAATTCCCCAGCTTTTTTCTGGGAATCTTGATCATTTAATAATTGAAAGGTGCTGAACAGGCTGCATGCAATCGTGCAATGAGTGGATGTCCAGAGTCCATAATGCTGAGTAAGCGTATATTCATTTCTACTGAGTCACTGCTTACCTGGCAGACGTCAGAACGTAAACCAGTCTTCCAGAAACCTTGACTGCTCAGTTCTACTGTCACCTCGCGTCGCATGGTATTCTTCTGACGGATCTTCTGCAAGGCTTCCTGAAATTGAAATAAAGGTAACGGTTTTTGGAATGTGCTGAAAATGGGTGGATGTACTTGTAACATGCCCCTCAGAATCTTGAACTGCGTTTAGAGAAACACAGGCTATGTTCACCAATGCTCGCTAAGCTGCAATCACTCTCTGACCCTAATTATAAAGTCTGTCTAAAGCTTCATCCCTCTCCTTCCTCTGTAATCTCCACATGACTAGATGATCATGAGAGGAATAGAGTGTAAATGCACACTCTTTTACCCAGAGTAGGGGAATCGAGAGCCAGATGACGTAGGTTTACGGTGAATGGGAAACATTTAATAGGAACCCAAGGGGCAAATTCTTTTTACATAAAGGGTGGTGGTATATAGATTACACATTATAAATAATGTTTTTTTTCCTGAAAACAAATAAGTTACTACTATTTCATGTTAAAAATATTAAGACATTTAATTGAACAATAGTGTATACTCTGTATCTTTGAATAAACAAAATTAAATCTAAATTAAGTAATCTTAGTCAAATAATCTGCAGGCTACATACTTTGAAGGAACTTAGCCTTGACATTTTTTAAGTTTCACAGAAATTTTTCAATAAGTTTTAATATTTTTAGTGTTAACAATGTATCATTAATTAATTATGACACATAATAAAGCGTTGATGTGTAAATCCCAGTGTACTTTTATTCCCCCTGGATTAGAATACCCTGCACAATACAAATTACATTGCCACGTTCACGTTGTTTGAATATAGTACCCTATTTGAAATTTGGAATGAATAATATGGAACAAATGTATGAAGTTGATAGCTTGTGCAAAAGGCGTGCAGTTTATTTGCTAACTGGTCTGCAGGGCAGGTGGGCTCTTATGCAGTGCAAACACCGATTGCAATCAGCACAGAACATGTATGTTTGGAACACAGTCCAGATGGTCAACAATTTGAACTTAAAGTACAGTTAAACTTGGAAATATGTACAATCTTTTTTCTTCCCAGTTCTCATCATTTCAAAACAATTTAATCTTGCTCCCCCGTAATTTGCTTGAGATTCTAAGCAGTAAAGAAGTAGTTCATTAATCAGGTTAACAACCTAAAACGCTGAAGTAATCACTGTATCCCATCCAATCCCTTAAGAATATAAGAAAAAGTGATCAATGGCAAACATACGACATCAGGCACAAGAAAATTAAATCTTGTCAGGAGCATAAAGCAGAGGCTCCAAAGCCAGTTTATTCTCTTTCAGGTTATATTAAGGTTTTCTGTAAACATTCTGACTCTTACAGTAGGGATGAAATTTAATGGAATTACAGGATTGATAGATCCAAAATTCCCAATGAACATAACAAGCAGGAGCAGGGCATTTGGCCCTTCCTGCGTGTTCTACTATTCAGTACCATGCCTTATTTTTAATTTCCACACCAGTTTCATGTAATAAATTCTCAACCCTCGATTTAATATCAGAATCTCCACAACCCTCTTCGGGAGAGAATTCCACAATTCACTCCCCTCTGAATGAAGAAATCTCTTTTCATCTCAGTCTTAAATTGTTGACCCTGTTGTGAGAGTCCGATCCTTGGCTCTCAACAGCACAGCTTCAGAAAATATCTAACACCCAACTGCCCTGTCAAATTCAGTAGCAATTTCTGTGTGTTTCAATCACTTAATACATTTTTCCTCTTCAAAGTACTGCTTAATTTCCCCCTCACAGAACAAACCTGCCACTCTAGAAATCCAAGGAGAGGCAAAATGCTGGACTAACTCAACAGGTCAGGCAGCATCCCTGGACGTGTTATTTCGGGTCAGGACCCTCCTTCAGATGAAAAGAAACGTCACCCATTCATGTTCTCCAGGGATGTTGCCTGACCCGCTGAATTACTCCAGCATTTTCACTCATCTGAAAGAGTAGAGGGGAGAAAGCGAGTACAAAGAGGGGAGGGAGAAGGGTAGGGAGGCAAGGTGGTTCCGGGAGAAGAGGGATTGATGGTCAGGTGGGAGTGGGAAGGGTGGAAAATGTGAGAGGTGATAAGTGGGTTGAACAAAAGGCTGCAGATATAGTACACGTAAGAAAAGAAGAGTGGAACCAAATAAGGGAGGAACAGTGGGTAAATAAGAACTGTGGGGAGGGGATATCGTGAGCCAGGAGGAGCGTGTGGCTAAAGCGCAGATCGTGTGAATGGGGAAAGAACTGGGTGATGGGAGGCTGGGGGAGTGGGAGGCTGGTAAGAAGGATGTGTGCAAGAGGACCCGAGTAGGTCGGAAGGAAAGGGAAAGGGGTAGAGGTGATAGCTGGTTACAGTTCTCGCCATTGATTTGCAGACGACCCAAGCAGAATATTTGGTGATGTTCCTCTAGTTTGTGTTTGGCCTCACCCCTCAGTGGAGGGCCAAGGACAGATGGCTCAGCGTGGAAATTCCCTCTTTTGTACTCTCTGACCCCACCCAGCAACCCCGTGTTTCCCCTTTATTCTCTTTCTTCTTCCCTGTCCCCATGCACCCCTTTCTTCTTCCCTGTCCCCATCCTTCCCTTCAGCATTACATTACACTTCTCCTCTTCTTTGCAAGCCTTTTGTGCACTTCTCATCTTCAGCCTTCATCACTTTGTTCACCCATCTGTAAATCCACCCCCTTCACCTGCTTCAACATATCATTTGCCAGGCTTTGTTCCATCCCCATTCTTCAGTCTGAAGAGTCCCAACCTGAAATGCCATCTATCCATTCATTCCACAGTTGCTGCCAGATCAGCTGAGTTGCTCCAGCAATTTCTGTTTTAATTAATGCTGTGAGCATCTCTTTTACTTTGCATCAACTTATAAAGGCTTTACAGTGAAAGATTTTCTGCATTAATGGTACATAGGGGAAAGCTTTGGTCTTCACTGAGCAACCCTCTGACAGGCCTTGGGAAAACATAGCTACACAAGTGCAGGCCACCCGAGGATAATCACTGTCAGAACGTGGGAGGAAATCTATAATCGCAGCAATCTTGTCTTATTGGCAGCAGGTTTTCAACATTGTTTAACAAATTTCTGACATTATCCTATTATAAGTTCATAATTTCTTGAAGCATACTGAGGTCACTCGGCCCATCAAGGCTACTCCACCATTCAATCATGGCTGATCAATCTTTCCCTCTCAACCTCATTCACCTGCCTTCTCCCCATAACCACCGACACCCTTACCATTCAAGAATCTGCCAATCTCCGCCTTAAAAATATTAATTGACTTGGCCTCCCCTCTGTGGCAATCAATTACACAGATTCACCACTCTCTGACTAAAGAAATGTCTCCACATTTTATTTTTAAGGTATGTTCTTTTAGTCTGAAGCTATGGTCCTAGACACTCCCACTAATGGGAACGTCCTCTCCACATTCGCTCTATGTAGGCCTTTCACTATTTGGTGAGTTACCTCTAAGCCTTCAAATGTTCATCATATGTTAACCCAATCATTCCTTGGATCTCGTAAACCTCCTCTCCAAAGCCAGCTCACTCTTCCTCAGAGAGGAGGCCCAAAACTGCTCACATAATAAAGCATCACAAAAGTGAAATGTACAATAAACATTTAACACTAACATGTATTGTTATCACTGCATTTAAAGCCAGACTTCTGGTGAGGTTAAACATCATGGAGAGAAAAGCACTCCTCACCTCTCGCTGAGCCAGCTTCTGCTTATCTGCTTGCTTGACCTTCGGGCTATTTGCTAGCAGATGCCGCAATTTAACGTAACTCTTCCAAAGCTTCTGGTACCTTTGGAAAACAAAAATAATGTTAACTTGCATACAATCCTGTCAAGCATATGCCATCTGATCAACATAAATAAACTTCGCTTTGAGTGTACAAACCGATGGCACAAATTAAAAAATCATAATTTTGGAGTCAGCAACCGTAACCTATAAAACTAATAACACTGTATTTGTTTCATAGAAACATAGAAAATAAATGCAGGAGTAGGCCATTCGGTCCTTCGAGCCTGCACCGCCATTCAATATGATCATGGTTGATCACTGAACCCAGTATCCTGTACCTGCCTTCTCTCCATACCCCTGATCCCTTTAGCCACAAGGGCCACATCTAACTCCCTCTTAAAAATAGCCAATTAACTGGCCTCAACTACTTTCTGTGGCAGAGAATTCCACAGATTCACCAATCTGCATGAATTTTTTTTATCATCTCGGTCCTAAAAGACTTCCCCCTTATCCTTAAACTGTGACCCCCTGCTGATTCTATCCAGTCTTTCTTCATATGATCATATGATCATTTTATAGATATGTGAAGAGAAAGAGACTAGTTAAAACAAATGTTGGTCCCTTGCAGTCAGAAACAGGTGAATTGATCATGGGGAACAAGGACATGGCAGACCAATTGAATAACTACTTTGGTTCTGTCTTCACTAAGGAAGACATAAATAATCTGCCGGAAATAGCAGTGGAACGGGGGTCAAATAAGATGGAGTGAAATCCAGGTTAGCCGGGAGGTGGTGTTGGGTAAATTGAACGGATTGAAGGCTGATAAATCCCCAGGGCCAGATAGTCTGCATCCCAGAGTACTCAAGGAGGTACCCACAGAAATAGTGGATGCATTAGTGATAATTTTTCAAAATTCCTTAGATTCTGGAGTAGTTCCTGAGGATTGGAGGGTAGCTAATGTAATCCCACTTTTTAAAAAAGGAGGGAGAGAGAAAGCGTGGAATTACAGACCAGTTAGTCTAACATCGGTAGTGGGGAAACTGCTAGTGTCAGTTCTTAAAGATGGGATAGCAGCGCATTTGGAAAGTGGTGAAATCATTGGACAAAGTCAGCATGGATTTACGAAAGGTAAATCATGTTTGACAAATCTGATAGAATTTTTCGAGGATATAACTAGTAGAGTGGATAAGGGAGAACCAGTGGATGTGTTATATCAGACTTTCAGAAGGCTTTCGACAAGGTCCCGCATAAGAGATTAGCATACAAACTTAAAGCACACGGTATTGGGGGTTCAGTATTGATGTGGATAGAGAACTGGCTAGCAGACAGGAGGCAAAGGGTAGGAGTAAACGGGTAATTTTCAGAATGGCAGGCAGTGACTAGTGGGGTACCGCAAGGCTCGGTGCTGGGACCAGCTATTTACAATATATATTATTGATTTGGACGAGGGAATTCAATGCAACATCTCCAAATTTGCAGATGACACCAAGCTGGGGGGTATAGTTAGGTGTGAGGAGGATGCTTGGAGGCTACAGGGTGATTTGGATAGGCTGAGTGAATCGGCAGATGCATGGCAGATGCAGTATAATGTGGATAAATGTGAGGTTATCCACTTTGGTGGCAAAAACATGAGGGTAGACTATTATCTGAATGGTGGCAGATTAGGAAAAGGGGAGATGCAACGAGACCTGGGTGTCATGGTACACCAGTCATTGAAAGTAAGCATGCAGGTGCAGCAGGCAGTGAAGAAAGCAAATGGTATGTCAGCATTCATAGAGAAAGGATTTGAGTATAGGAGCAGGGAGGTTCTACTGCAGTTGTACAGGGTTTTGGTGAGGTCACACCTGGAGTATTGCGTACAGTTTTGGTCTCCAAATCTGAGGAAAGACATCCTTGCCATAGAGGGGGTACAGAGAAGATTCACCAGACTGATTCCTGGGATGTCAGGACTTTCATATGAGGAAAGATTGGATAGACTCGGCTTGTACTCGCTGGAATTTAGAAGATTGAGGGGGGATCGTATAGAAACTTACAAAATTCTTAAGGGGTTGGACAAGCTAGATGCTGGAAGATTGTTCCCGATGTTGGGGGAGTCCAGAACGAGGGGTCACAGTCTAAGGATGAGGGGGAATTCCTTTAGGACCGAGATGAGGAAAACATTCTTTACACAGAGAGTGGTGAGTCTCTGGAATTCTCTGCCACAGAAGGTAGTTGAGGCCAGTTCATTGGCTATATTTAAGAGGGCGTTAGATGTGGCACTTGTGGCTAAAGGGATCAGGGGGTATGGAGAGAAGGCAGGTACGGGATACTGAGTTGGATGATCAGCCATGATCACATTGAATGGCGGTGCAGGCTCGAAGGGCCGAATGGCCTACTCCTGCACCTATTTTTCTATGTTCTATGTTTCTATTTCACAGGCTGTCACAGAGATCATTTCACAGGTTGAAAGGTGATGCCAGAGTATCCAATGTAAGAGCTGGAGCAGATGTGTTAACTGTGTGCTGAAGATACTGTGTCGGGATTGTTGATAAACTGAGAAATGGGGAAGTCCAAGGAACAAGGCTTGAATCAGTCCACCAAACAATACGACCAACCAGCATTTGTAGAGGTAGGTAGCTTCGAACACTGTAATTGACAAACTAGTTACATTCAGGATAACCACAGTCCAGGTGGATCCTGAGCACCAGTCTCTAACAGACCCAGTGAAAGCTTCCACCAAAAGCGGTCAATGATAATGATGTTCTTTAGTCAGAGGGTGGTGAATCTGTGGAATTCTTTGCCACAGAAGATTGTGGAGGCCGTCAGTGAATATTTTTAAGGCAGAGATAGATAGATTCTTGATTAGTATGAGTGTCAGAAGTTACGGGGAGAAGGCAAGAGAATGGGGTTAGGAGGGAGAGATAGATCGCCCATGATTGAATGGCAGGGTAGATATAATGGGCCGAATGGCCTAATTCTACTCATATTCCTTATGACATGACATTGGACAAGAAAGAAGAAACCTGAGCCCTCTTTTTCCTTCAAAAGATAAGGTTGCAGGTTTACTAAATTGAGTTCAACATAATAATGTGGTTTAATAAGAGAAGGCAAAGATTCACAGAGATCATGAAGTCAATCGCCTTGAATTCAGGAATACACCAACATCAGGGTATCATGATGTGCCATGTTCAGCAGTCAGTCATATATCATCAAGTGTTTCTACTTGTGGGAAAGAGATAAACCATGGGCATTTATATTGGCTCTTCAGTATCACTATACTGGTTTTACTGAAGAACCAACAAAAAAAATGGCAGAAGACTTGAATGGGGAATAAACCACAGCATGGATATGTTGGGCCAAATACAACAATCATAAAGTACAGGTTCTGTCAGGAAGCAGCTCATGAGACCAACTAGATATTGGCACTAAATGCTGACCTGACCAACAAATCACATGAAGCAAAAAAGGCCTAAGAATGGTCTCTCCAATTCTCATCGTATTTAAAAAACACACAAGCAATAAGCCTACAATTCAGCGGGAAACAGATCAACAAGGTGGGAGAAGCATCAACAGCCCTTACATTCACTGATGCAAACAGAATCGGCTGACTGTTACACGTTTCTGTAATTGTAGCTCAAATCCAGGCTCCTACTGCATTCAATAAGGAAAACATTCAATGTTGGGCACTCAAAATGGAAAATTGTTTCCGTAACCCAATTTCAACATCCCTCCATCTTTACACGAAAAATACTGCTGACATTCCAAGACGATCGGAATTACTATATAAAACTGTAAATGCTTAGTCACCTACTAAAATCAACTATGTTCTTCCTTACACAGGGTAGTTTGGATAATGTTTTTTTTAAGCAATGCTATACAATTAGTAACTATAAAATAAAAGACAAGCATCTAGTGAATTTCAACCTGAAGAGTTCTATTCTGAGTCGGTATGGGGCTGTTACATCAGTAAAGCATTATGTTTCCAGTTTCTCCTTTGTTGCTTTATTGACATAGGCAGTCCCTTGGGGTTGAGGATGATTTGTGTCCATTGCATTGTGGCGGGTTTCAACATAGCTGAGGCCAACTTGGGACCCACTGTTGGGACAGGAGATGCCTGACAGGGTGGTGGATCTTTTCCTTGCGAGGTGAAATCCACTGTCCATTATTTATGCAGGCTGGGCTCCCAATGAACAACCTCAAGGATCTCAATGTCACCCTGATTACTTATCTATTTTGAGCAGTGGTATGCCAAGGACATCCACAAGTTTGTGGGGCTGTTACACTTTTTAAAGAGTCGCGCTTATTTTTTCCCCTCTGTTCATCTGGCAATTTCTTCTGTCTGGCAGACCCCGAGCTTCATGCTGGGTTTACTACCTTGATCATCATTCTTCATATGCTATGCTTTACGCACCATAACTTCTTACAGCTTTTGAAACTGCAATACCCTGAAGCTACAATCAGATTCATTCTTCCAAATTCCAGGTATACTTTTCACCTATAATTGTACCTTCAATCAACCTTCAGGCGAGTTGCATAGAAGTATTCCAGTGAGGGGGTCTCACAATTTCCATAATATCATTGCAGCCGCAACAAGATTACATTGACAATAACATAGTGCCACTAATGACCTACAAATTCGGTTTCACCTCCATATCTAGTTCAAATCTAAAAGCAAGCATTGAAAACCAAATCTGCAGGGAATTTAAAGCAAGCCTTTTTTTTGTAAGACACATTCAGTTATCAGTAGGGAGCACTTTGTGGATATATTACTCTGACCCTCTTTCCTGAAGTTGGAACTTCACATGAATTACTGTATAGATTACTTTATTTATACTACGTACTTAAACCAAAATAGCTGCAGGGCTGCCAACTCTCACGCATCGAGCATGAGAATCACGCATTTCACTCGATTCTCATGCTCTCACGCTGATCACAATATTCGCATGCTCAAAATTTTTTTTAAATGAAGTCACGAAAAATTCAATTCGCCCAAGGCTTCCACACTCACCAATGAGAATAATCTTCTGTCGGCCGGTTGCCCGTAAATAACAAACAATTTGATTGGCTTAAGCCCATCGCACACTAATTAAAATGGCAAATTCTGCAGTGCTAATGATTCCATTTGACAGTCAGCTGCTGGAAATTCAAATTAAAGCAAAAATTGTTTTAGAGATGAGTAAAATCCATGAGGGGAATATATAAGGTGAATGCATAGTCTTTTTCCCAGGATATGTGATTCGGGATATGTTAATACCGCTGGGGTGCAAGCTACCCAAGCAAAATATGAGGTTTTATTCCTCCAATTTGCACTGGGCCTCACTCTGACAATGGAGTAGGCTGAGGACAGATAGGTCAATGTGGGAATGGGAGGGGGAGTTAAAGTGTTGAGCAACCCGGAGATCAGGTAGGTTTGGGAGGAGTAGTGTGCAGTGAAACAATTGCCGAGCCTGCGCTTGGTCTCGCCGATGTACAGAAGTCCATTGTCAGAGTGAGGCCCAGCGCAGGTTGGAGGAACTGCACCTCATATTTGGCTTGGGCAGCTTACACCCCAGCGGTATGAACATTGACTTCTCTAACTTCAAGTAACCATTGCTTTCTCTCTCGCTCCATCCCCTCAAGTTCTCCGACCAGTCTTACTATCTCCGACTACATTTTATCTTTGTTCCGCCAACTCCCCCGACATCAGTCGAGAGAAGGGTTGGACCCGAAACGTCACCCATTCCTTTTCTCCACAGATGCTGCCTGTCCTGCTGAGTTACTCCAGCATTTTATGTCTATCTTCGATTTAAACCAGCATCTGTAGTCCTTTCCCGCACATTTTGTCCCTTTGTGTCCTTCATTTCAGTATTGCTGCATTGCAAAGCACTACGAGAGTTTGGAAAAACTCAAACAGAAATGCAAAAGAACCGTTGACAAACAAGATATTTCAAATATGCACAGATGGGAACAGATGAGCAGGCCAGCATCTAAGTTATTGTTTTTTCATTAACGCATTTTGGGTTCACAGCTAAAAATTATCCGAAGCTTTGCACGACCAGCTAATACCATTTAACTCAAATACTGGAAAAACAAACGTGTTCTCCAATTGCAGATCCACTCAGAGCTAAGACGGGGTTCCATTCTTAACCGGTGCAGTTTGAAAGACAGAAATGTGGCTGTCCGGTAATAAGTTTATGTTATGGGCAACTAAGGAAAAGCATAGTCAAACATAGGCATTCAGAAATCTCCACAAACCAAATTCCCACCGGGTGGAAAATGTCTGCAGCCCCACAGCAGCCAGAAAATCCATCCCATTGGTCTCCCAAACGTTGGTGCCTTTGTATATATGTACAAAGTAGAGCATTTGAGAGGACTTGTAAGTGGAAGATTTTCGCACTTCGGTAGTTTGGGTAAAGGAGTACTGGCATAATTCAGAAAAATGTTTATTATACGTTCACTATGAATTTAAATGATTGCCGGAAAAGAAGTAAAACTAGCTACAACCCAACAGCGTCAAACTACAACTATTTCTCAAGAAAACAATGCATTTGTTCGTCCCAGAGACTGAACCTGGAGTCTATCAGATTGACTGTAAAACCAATGGTTTCTTGGTAATGGTTGATCAGAATGTGACTGAGGTTACAGAGGCTGGTGTTTCATTTATAATCTGCCACTTGTCTCGAAAAGGTTCAGATCAATAGATTACTGAATATCAAAACAATCAAAGAGTATGGCATCAGCTAGCAAAGAAGGCGATATGGCAGATCATCTGACCAAGTGTGCAGGAGAAAATGCTTGAACCAGTCAAGTGGCGGTCAGATTGACAAAGAGAAAAGTTGCCCATCAATGGAGACAAATAATTACAGATGCTGGAATCTTGAGGGAAAAAAAAAGTGCTGGAGGAACTCAGCATCTGTGGAGGGAATGGACAAACAACATCTTGCGTTCGGATCCTTCTTGAGAGTGAAGCATGTGCTTCATATAAAATCGAAACCAGTGAGAAAGTGAAATAATTTCATTTACTTAATTAAAACATACGATGAGTAAGAACTCTTTCAAAAGTTTTGACACAGTTTATAATGGAAGTTGAAAGAACGGGGAAAAATCACTTGTCCAAGTACAATTTAATTAAACATTATAAAATATCTTATGATTTATTATGTGAAGTCAGTACTCTTTTTGATGCACAAATTATTGCTAAGCCAAATAGATGGTCCTAATATACACATTTTAGAAAATTAGAATTTTATAATTCCCTCAAATAAAAATTTCCAAAGGTGAATTTAAAATTCATATTTCTTTAAAAATGTTTTTCAAACTGCCATGTTTTGTTTTTAAATTAATGCTCCAAGAGAAATTAAAAAAGCCAAGTCAAATCAATGCCTTTTGCTTTCTTCAATATGGCCAAGTCATATTGGCGTCTGGCAAGGTCTTACTACAGAAATCACTACATTGTGGTAGAAATGCATTCAAGATCAGCAGCAAGTATGGTTACTTCATCACCAATTGCAAATTCTGGGTGTCTTTTATTCCCCCAGAAGGAACTGCAGATGCTGGTTTACCAAAGATAAACACAAAATGCTGAAGTAACTCAGAGAGACAGGCAGCATCTCTGCATAGAAGGTATGGGTGACGTTTTGGGTCTGAAATGGGGTCTCAACCCGAAACGTCACCCTTTCCTTCTCCATAGATGCTGCCTGTGCAGAGTTACTCCGGCATTTTGTGTCTAGCCTTGTTCCTAACTTTGGTTAGTTTAGCTTAGAGAAACAGCATAGAAACAGGCTCCTTGGCCCAACGAGTCCACACCGACCTTCAATTGCCCATTCACACTTGTTCTGTTATCCCATTCTTTAATCGACTCCCAACACAAGGGTCAATTTTACAAAGGTCAATGAATCTACAAACCAGCACATCTTCGGGATATGGGAGAAAACCGGAGCTGCTGGATGAAACCCATGTGGTCACAAGTAAAACTTGCAAATTGAACACACAGGGAACCCAAGGACAGGATCAAATCTGGGTCTCTGGTGTTGAAAGGCAGCAGCACTACCAACTGGGCCACCAGGCTGCCCTAAAGGGCAGCACGTGGTTAAATCAGAGAGTTTGCAAGAGTAATGTGCTGTGATATTATTGCTGGTGCTGAACAGCCACATAAGTTTGGGAATGTTAGTTTATCCGTGCTATACATCTGTATAGCGTGACAATAGGAAAGCAAAGTACATCTGCAGCAGTTGCATGAAGAGGAATCAAATACCTTGAGCATAAACTGGCTTCACTGTCAGACCACCAAGTTTGCACTAAGCAATTAGACTGGAAGCCACAAAGGTCTTATGATTCAAAGGTTGCAAGGGACTTTGTACAAAGCATTTAAACAGTGTTGACAAGTGAAAGTTGTCAGCAGTAAAATCTAGCCAGGCTAGTCAGGATACCAGGCAACTGAACAAAGCAGCAAGGTAAGATTTTGATTAGTAGCAGCAGGGAAATGGGAAACTGAGAAACACAAGCTCCATTCACAATGATTAGTGGCAACTTGTCAGGTGGCAGAGGGAGAGAGAACAGCGAGATTCAGATACAATCCACTGAATGAAAAAGGAGCCTCAAAATAAGAGTAATTATATCTAAATATTCCTCACCTACCAAGGTACCTCGACTCTGCACAGTGGGAGTTCCAGATTCTTTGGAGCACCACTTATCAAAGATGATACCACATGCATTAAATTTATGATGGCAATACATAATAATAATGCATTTGTCTGAATCCAAGATTCATTTTAATCTGCAATGCAAGGGCTATAATGCACTATAACACACAATCCCATGAAATTAGACCGGGTTACAAATATTCCTTAACCTGCCAGGTTTACCAATCTATCCAATTTAGAAGTTTTTTTCCACTTCACACAATTATTTCTTTTCTTTTTTTTTAATCGCCCAGTTAAGATCACGGCACAGTCAACGTGGGTGGCAAAGTGGCACAGCAGTGGTGTTGCTGCCTTACAGCACCAGAGACCTGGCTAAGGGGTCCGGACTTTAAAGAGTCTGCACATTCTCACGTGGGTTTCATAGAACAATAGAAAAATAGGTGCAGGAGTAGGCCTTTCGGCCCTTCCAGCCTGCACCGCCATTCAATGCCATTCAATGTGATCATGGCTGATCATCCAACTCAGTATCCCGTACCTGCCTTCTCTCCATACCCCCTGATCCCTTTAGCCACAAATGCCACATCTAACGCCCTCTTAAATATAGCCAATGAACTGGCCTCAACTGCCTTCTGTGGCAGAGAATTCCAGAGACTCACCACTCTCTGTGTAAAGAATGTTTTCCTCATCTCGGTCCTAAAGGAATTCCCCCTTATCCTTAGACTGTGACCCCTTGTTCTGGACTCCCCCAACATCGGGAACAATCTTCCAGCATCTAGCTTGTCCAACCCCTTAAGAATTTTGTAAGTTTCTATACGATCCCCCCTCAATCTTCTAAATTCCAGCGAGTACAAGCCGAGTCTATCCAATCTTTCCTCATATGAAAGTCCTGACATCCCAGGAATCAGTCTGGTGAATCTTCTCTGTACCCCCTCTATGGCAAGGATGTCTTTCCTCAGATTTGGAGACCAAAACTGTACGCAATACTCCAGGTGTGGCCTCACCAAAACCCTGTACAACTGCAGTAGAACCTCCCTGCTCCTATACTCAAATCCTTTCTCTATGAATGCTGACATACCATTTGCTTTCTTCACTGCCTGCTGCACCTGCATGCCTACTTTCAATGACTGGTGTACCATGACACCCAGGTCTCGTTGCATCTCCCCTTTTCCTAATCTGCCACCATTCAGATAATAGTCTACCCTCATGTTTTTGCCCCCAAAGTGGATAACCTCACATTTATCCACATTATACTGCAATGCCATGCATCTGCCGATTCACTCAGCCTATCCAAATCACCCTGCAGCCTCCAAGCATCCTCCTCACACCTAACTATACCCCCCAGCTTGGTGTCATCTGCAAATTTGGAGATGTTGCATTGAATTCCCTCGTCCAAATCAATATATATTGTAAATAGCTGGTCCCAGCACCGAGCCTTGCGGTACCCCACTAGTCACTGCCTGCCATTCTGAAAAGGACCCGTTTACTCCTAGCCTTTGCTTCCTGTCTGATAGCCAGTTCTCTATCCACATCAATACTGAACCCCCAATACTGTGTGCTTTAAGTTTGCATGCTAATCTCTTATGCGGGACCTTGTCGAAAGCCTTCTGAAAGTCTAGATATAACACATCCACTGGTTCTTATCCACTCTACTCCTCCGGGTGCTCCGGTTTCCTCCCGCATCAAAGACATGCAGGTTTGTAGGTTAATTGGCTTCCAAAAAATTTCCCTAGTGTGTCGGATAGATATAATGCAAGGGTGATCGTTGGTCGGCATGGACTCCGTGGCCCAAAGGACCTGTTTCCATGCTGCATCTCTAAACTAATCTCTAAACTAAACTACATTTTCAGAAAACTGGATCAGCTCCTCCAGCCAATCAAGCCATTGCGGCTTTCAATAGGTTTCTGACTGTATACAGTAATCCCTGTATCCATCCAACGCCCTAAAACACCAGTGATCTCAGCCTTTAGTACATCCAATAACTGAGGAAGAGAAGTCTAAAGATTTACCACCCTCGTATTTTCCTGGCTCAGCAGCCAATGTCTTTTCCTGAAATTAAGAGCCTAGTTCGAGACTCTCCAGACCGAGGTAAAAGTCTCCCCACATCTCGTGTCATCTTTCTCAGAACCTTGCAAGACTCGTTAAGTTATGCTTGCTTTCCTCCTTTTCTATAATTACACATTCAACATCTTGCTGCAGGTAGCAGCCAATTCAAGCTGAAAGGTCCAGGAACATGAAAATAGCGCCGTTAAAAACTCCCTGGATTATGGCCTGGTACCCCTGCTTTTGACATTTGATCACACGTCTGCCATTATTACATGTTCTTAACAAGCATAAGCATGGTTAGCCTAGTTTCTTAACTAGCATACCTTTGATCGGACTTTACCTTGCAGTGAACATGATTCACATTATTCCCTTAATCATGTCTCTACACTGTGGGTGGCTCGATTGTGATCATGCATTGTCTCCCCGCTGACTGGTTAGCATACAACAAAATACACATGACAATAAAGTAAACTCACGTGCAAAACATGAGATGAGGGCATGACATGAGAATTAAGGGACAGAAGTTTAGGGGTAACATGAGGGGGAACTTCTTTACTCAGAGAGTGGTGGCTGTGTGGAATGATCTTCCTGCAGAAGTGGTGGAGGCAGGTTCGATTTTAACATTTAAAAGTAAAGTGGATAGATATATGGACGGGAAGGGAATGGAGGGGTATGGTCTGAGTGCAGGTAGATGGGACTAGAGGAAAATAAATGGTCGGCACGGACTGGAAGGGCCGAGAAGGCCTGTTTCCGTGCTGTAATTGTTATATGGTTAAAACAAAATCAGGCTGCATCAAAATTTATTGTATCCACCTGTTGTTCCCCAGCTCTCCCTCCCCCACATTTCATCTGAAATGGGTATCAACCACACCCATCCTCCAAAAGGTAAAGGTCCTGTCCCTCTAGGCGATTTTTTTAGGCAAATACCGGAGATTACGATAATGGAATTCACCGAAGTTAGCACCGGCGACAACCTACGCCATCCTGGCGACAACCTGCGACAGCACCTATGTCAGAAGAAGACAAGCTACGACAAGTCCACGGTCACCGAAAAGCTTTGAACATTTCAAAATCCAGTGGCGACGAGAAAAACGCTATGACTGGGCGACTGAGGAAGCTACTTACGGCCATACAGGTAACACCCCGGCGACCATGTGATGCTAGCCTAGTCACTGGCAGTTGCCTAAAAATTTGCCTAAGTGGGACAGGTCCTTAATGAACCAAATCCTCCAAATGTTTAATTATCCTTATATTCTGAACATTCTGTTGCTCCTTCAAATTGTATTCCTTGGAAATTGTAATACTAATTAACCTGATATTTTGTTAAATATTATCCCTTCATTAAAACAACAATGGAACTACATGAGAGAGTTGAGCATCAAAACAATTTTGTTCACACATCACTGGTTCCAGACTTACTTTGGTTAAAGAATTGCAGGATTTTATCCCTGACTGTTTACAGAGAAAAAGATTTTTCTCTGCAGTTGATAAGGCTGTCATTGTTGTTAATTGAGATTTTAAAGGCGTGAGATTGATAGATATTCGATAGGTAAGTAAGTGGTCTGAGAATGTACTAGAGGTGGTGATAGTGTAGAGTGGGACAGAGGTCACAAGATTGACTAGAAAAGGATCATGGAACTGAATACCTCCTACATGGCCTCCTACAGCATCTATGCATTCAGGTGCAGCAGTCAACAAACAACTTGAGATTTCCATACAAATCATTTCGTAGCATTACACAATTCCCACCAAAAATCCGAAATCTCCAAATGCCGATAACTGAAGTCATACATATGTATGAAGAAACTGCAGATGCTGGTTTAAATCAAAGATAGGCACAAAATGCTGGAGTAACCCAGTGGGACTCAGTAACTCAGGCAGCATCTCTGGAGCGAAGGAATGGGTGACGTTTCAGTGGACTCAAAATATAGATTTGCAATGAGAAAGACTATTGCAATTTCTCCTGCATCATGTTTAGACTTTAGAAATACTGAACGGAAACAAACCCTTCGGCTCATTGAGACCGCGCGAGACCAGCGAATACCCCATACACCAATACTATCCTACACACTCGGGACAATTTACAATTTTTGCCAAAGCCAAATTAACCTACAAACTTGTACGTGTTTGGAGTGTGGGAAGAAATCGGAGGATCTGGGGAAAACCCACGAGATCATGGGGAGAATGTACAAACTCCGTGCAGACAGCACCATAGTTAGGATCAAACACGGGTCTCATCGCTGCACCACCGTGCCCCTCGAATGTGGAGGAGCCTTTCCAGCCAAATCAATATAAATATGTCTAGGACAAATATCAGTGCTCTTGAGTAAATGCTCTTAAACCTCTCACCAAAAAATATACAGTCGGCTTCTCAACTTTATTTATCTCTCACCCAATCCCATATTCCAATTCACTCCCAGACCATTCTGTTTCACGACTGTTAAGGGCCTGCCCTACCAGCCGACTCCATGCGATGGACGCGATTAAACTAGAAGCGGGAGCTGCGCAGAGGTCGGGTGATCCCCTGTACAGGGCCGTTCCCACCAGCATGCGCCTGCATGCGGCAAGCGCGAACAAACCGGCAGCAGGGGCCGTGCGGAGGTCGGGTGAGTGGCGCAACGCGGCGCAAAGCGAGGCGAACTTGGATCGAAGTCTTAAGGTAAGTTTGCCAGGACAGAGAGGGGCACACAGGCACACACAGAGGGCCACGGAGCTACACACAGAGAGGGTCACGGAGGCACCTACAGAT
Source organism: Raja brachyura (assembly GCA_963514005.1). The sequence goes on from OY740782.1 coordinate 64,026,041, forward strand.
AGGTTCACGGAGGCACGATGTCGAGGCGGTGTGTAATGCGTCGAGGTGACTGCGAGCCGACAAGCCGTCGCCGCGCGGAATTTTTGGACATAGTTAGTTTTTCGGAGCCCCGCGCGATGTCGGGATGAACTCCGCACAATTCCGCACGGCTCCGGCGATCGGAGTGGGACCGGCCCCGCGACGCCGGACGGCTCAAGCGACCACGTTAGGTCGCACTAATCGCATAGAGTTGCATGCTTGTAGGACAGGCCCTTTAGGGTCTGGCAATTTTAGGCACTCAAATGACATCATGGGCTTTCCTTCCCCAGGCCTGTGCCCTTGATGGACTCTGACACCTGCTGGTTTTGTAAGGAATACAATTTGGTCATTGAAGTCTCACAGGATTTGCACTCCAAGGGCGCAAACCATCTGCCCTATCATACTTCCCTTTCTGCCATCCCTCAAACCCCGCTACTCATTGAAATATGCCATTATTTTAATACCGAAATCAGGTATTGCATACCACAAATTCTTTACCACAAATTGGATATAATGTGATCGATGAGATAGGAAACACTATTTGCATTACACAGGCAGAAATGGTAATTGAGATTTCAATCAGGAACTGAAGAACCAATTAAAATTTATGTTGAAAATGGACAAATCAGTGATAAAACTGTATTGCAAATAAAAAAAGGGGAAAAAAATGCTTCCATGTAACCTCCCTGCTGTAGTCAGACACCAGTGTCTCTGAAGAAAACAGTCTTATCAGTTTTTCTGCACGTGGCCATTGAAATTGACGTAATTGCTCCACAGACACTTGTGCAATGATGCTCTATTAAAGAAGGTAACACACACACTTGAGCATTTTGAGCTTACTGTAACAAAAATAAACTTATTACGGTTAAAAGATTTTTAGTTTTGAAAATGTTATAAGGAAAAAAACATGACTGCAAAATGTTTTAACTGCTAACTCCCTTTCCCCATTTACAGAATTGCTTTTGGAACTCAACGTTCTATAACACAAAGTTTCTTAATGCAACTATTGCATTAGAGCAGAACTACTTGCAACTATTGTGCTGTAGCAGAATTATTTGTGTAATTTGCTATCCATTATTTGTGTTATTTACTATCCATTTTCATGTAAATATAGCTCGCTCACTTTATTTGTAACAAACTGACTTGTTTGATTGAATTTCTCTTTTCCAGTAAGGATTCTAGCACACAAGCAAAAAGTCAGCAAAGGATCTCTTCCTTTGTGCGAGATGCAGGAGCAAATTGGAATGGTAAGCTTAATGGGAGGTTAACACAGCGAACGTCAATGTCTCAGACTGAAAATGTCACTTCACCTGAAATCAATTCTTGATTTTCGAAACTCTCACAACTTCCTTCAGCCGAACAACTCGTGGAGATTTTTCTGCTCTAATCATGGTCATATCCAATGATTTTTTTCTCCCAAACCTCTCAAAAATCTCCCGTCCTTTGTTAAAATATATTTTAACAAATTGTCTGTAGCTAGATATCACGTGTTATTTGACAAAATTGCAGTGGAATCCCTTGGGCTAATTTTACAAATATATACCTGTTTTTTTTGGCATTCTAAACTTTGTAACTTTCAAGCAAATTAACTAAAAATTCCAAACATGAACTAGATGTTTGAAAAGTTTTGTTTCTTACAGAAAACAGGATAACATTTGTTATAACACTCAGAGCCACCCAGCCTTTTTATTTACAGCAAGTTTATTTGTTAATTAAGTGAACAATTACTATAGAGAAAACAAAATGGGTGCTTTAAGTTTTACTTGGGAACTCGTATTTTTGAATACAATTTGAAAGTCATTAGGTGGGCATAGAATGATTTACACTACAGAAAATAACAAATGTAGATCACAAGGATGAAGTACAATTGATTGGTGAGGTGGGTGGGTGGATAAATTAGGCTGTGGGTTTCAAACCACATTAAATTACAATTGTGAATTTCAAGTAGGTTTAATTTATTTAAATATTCAGAATTCACTATATTCAATGCCAATTGCCACAGATAAAGACGTTCCTTGTACTTTCTGAGACATTGCTGCCATCTTTGGGTGAGGGAGCAAAATTACCAGGCAGCTTGTTTAAAAGAATGTTAACAGTCACAATAAAAATATTCCTTTTGCACATGCGAAGCCCACTTAAACATCATCTAAACTGTGTATTATCTAAACCAATGGAGAAATTGTGTTCCATTTATTGGAAATACCACAGGAAAAAATATTGTGCATCACCATAAAGAGGCTTGCATTACTTCCCTGCTGGAAGACATGATTAACCATTTAAAAAGCATTTAAAAAATGTATTATTGCAATTCTAACGACAATAGGTTATTTGGTTAAATAAATAATTTTCCTCAATAATATATTATTTAACTGCATCTACATTGTTAGTTATTGCACACAATATTTTAGTTCTAAATGGAGAGTGAGAGAGATTTAGGGAGGGTTTCCAAAGTTTAGCACCGAGCCTGCTGAGAGCAGAACCACCAATGTGAGAATGATTAAAATGGGAAGAAATTGCATCTGGAAGAGCTCCAACATCTTAGAGGGCTATGGGGCTGGAGGAGACTATGGAGTAATATAGTTGCAAAGCCATGGAAGGATTTGAAAACAAAGATAAGAATTGTAAAGTAGCGGTTTTTCCAGATCTGGTGCTTTTGTATGGCATTGAGCAGAATGGTTAATTGCAGCAGTACAAGTAAAGGGCCTGTCCCATTTCCGTGTCCTTGGCACGCAAATTACGCGTTGCACCGTGATGGTCCTGTGAAGGTCGGGCGCGATTACATGGAGTACGTGACGTCATTTGAAGATGGACACAAAGTAGCAATGTTACAAAATTTTGAGATACTAAAAATCAAGTCTGCAATTTATCCCATCAGATAAAGCATAAAAAGTTTAATTTGACACCTAATTCACTTTCATTTCTTCAGTATTAAGAAAGTTATGTCCATTTTCATACTCGGAAATTAGCATCTTGTTCCCCATTGCCTTTCAATTGACTTAACTCAAAAGCTGTGATCTGGAACAGTTAAAAGCCCATAACTTTCTTAAAAATTAAGAGAACTCAATGAAATTTTCAGTTATTATAGATTGAAGCATTCTGAAACAAATATGAAACAATCTTACTTGGATGACCTGAAATTAAAGCATATAATCAGTTAGTTATCTAATTGTAGCTAAAATTCAATGAGTAGATCTAAACGTCTATCCATTTCTTAAGAAAAGATAAACTTTTTTTAAATTGCCTAAGTGTCCAAATAACATTCACACAATAATCCACAATATAACATAATTTTTAAATCTCATTTTCATGAATTTCTGGGCCAAATGGAAGGAATTTAGTGTTTAACACCTGTAAATTAATGGCCATTTAAATCAACTAGCGAGTAGGTTTTAGTGGAATGCGGTGGATTGGAACGTTGCGGTTTGCTGTGAAGTCGGGAGGAAAAATACTGTTTGTTCATACATTTTTTTGGACCCCATTTCGCAACATGAAAATATTATTAAAGCCTCCCGAAAAACCAACTTTTAATATAAAAATAAACTATTTACCTTTTTTTCTCCCCTACGGAAAATCCTTCCCGTTGTCGGCGCTCACGGCTTTTGAAGGTGATTTTTAAATTACTCTACTTAATAAATAATTTAGCGTAATTTAAAAATACCTTCATTAATGAAATGTCGGAGCGATTTTTCTTCCGCAACGAAATCGCCCGACATGGATCGATTTTCCCTGCCTGTGGAAAAACGGTACTTTAAGCCCGCCCCCCTCTGAAAGCGCGAAAGTCGCGCACACGGGGAGCGGCAGAACTGCAGCGCTGCTCAAGGTAAGTTTTGTAACATACCTATACAAAGCTGGAGTAACTCAGCGGGACCGGCAGCATCTCTGGAGAGAAGCAATGGGTGATCTTTCGTGTCGAGACTCTTCGTCAGTCTGAAAAGAAGGGTCTTGACCTGAAACGTCACCCACTGCTTCTCTCCAGAGATGCTGCCGGTCCCGCTGAGTTACTCCTGCATTTTGTGTCTATCTTCAATGTTCTTGGCCTTGCTCTGGAAGTAGAAGTGGGGGTGGTTCCGGACCGCAACGACCGTGAGCCCCAGGCCGAGTTTGGCGATCGTTTGCCTACTTCTGCCGCTGTTGAAGGTGAGACGTTACGTCATGCCAGGGTCTTGGGTCTGTCCCACTTTGGCCGTCAGTTCCGCTACAGGCCGTTGGCGCGTGAAGATTTTGTTCACTACAAAAATTTCGGAGCCCCGTGTAATGTCGCGCACAACTACATACCCCTCCGCGCTTCTAAGTGGGACCGGCCCTGCGCGGCCATACGATGCCCATATGCCTCAATCCGACCACGAGGTCACGTAATTTGCGTGCCAAGGACACATAAATGGGACAGGCCCTTAAGGGTACATGCACAAGCGATTTCATGTTATGTTAAGGGAGGGTGCAAGGTGGAAGGCTATTTTGCACAAACATTGCTAAATAAAGCAAACTGCGTGGAAGAGAAATATTACACCTGCAGGACATATTGAAAGTATATTGAGCATGGAATACAAAAAGACATGCACTCATTTTATAAAAGCATTTGTGTCAGTTTTGTTGCTTAGTTGTGATGCTGAAAGGAGGGGTGGAAGATTGCAACCTTCACCTGGTCCGTCCTGTTTCGACTAATGCAATCAACTCAATGTGCACAAACAGAAGATCAAATAGAACAAGTTGTCCTACAACTTTAGGCTGTGCACGCCACACGGAAGAAGCAGATGCTGAAATGGAATGGTTTGGGGAATAAAATAGTGGTGAATACTTTAGTGACCGGGAGGTCTAATAAAGGAATGGGGAAACAGCTGCTCTGTGGAGGAAAGAGAATAAGTTGAGAAAAGGGTGATGGTGAGAGAATAATAATAACAGATTCAGAGAGGTGAACATTCTGGGACATGGCTTAAAAGTTGGTCTTGGCAAATGGCAACAAGGGGTTTTACTGAGAGACAAAATACAGGAAGAGAGGGAATAAGTGAGCAAGAGAAGAAAGGTGTGCAAGGGAGGTATATATTACTTACAATTGAGGCTAAAAACAGATAATCTATGTTTAGTTGCAGTTTTAGCTAACTAAAATGTTGTTCAGGATACCAAGTGGAACACCACTGCTCTTCTGTGAAATGGTGCCACAAGCTTGTTTACACCTCTACCCGAGAGAGCAGGTGGGGTCCCAGTATGACCGTCAATCATAGACAGGATCTTCAACAGTGAATCATCCACTCAGTACTGTAAAGGAGTAGAAGCCTTGATTTTATATTTTGCCAAGATCCAACACTTCTGCATCAGTAGGTTGTGACTTGAAACCGCAACCTATTGATTCAGAATTACTACCGATTGAGCTTAAAGGGAGCACCATCTTTCCCCTTCCGAATGCTTACAGTATATCCTAGCTTCGTCATCAGATTCTCTTCTAGTGTATTGAAGATTGCAGAGTTAATTCCTGATCTGCTAAAAAGTTGCTGAACTAATGCAAGTGGAGAAACCCCATGTCCACTGAAGCTTCCAATATCCTCCATAACAACTTCAGCAGGCGCTAGTCAATTACACTTGAAATCACTGATTTAAGAGATTTCTTGCTATTTAGAGAGATAGGAAAATAGGTGCAGGAGTAGGCCATTTGAGCCAGCACTGCCATTCAATATGATCATGGCTGAACATCTAAAAGCAGTACCCCATTCCTGCTTTTTCCCCATATCCCTCGTTTCCTTTACCCCTAAGAGCTAAATCCAACTCTCTTGAAAACATACAGTGAATTGGCCTCCACTGCCTTCTGTGGCAGCGAATTCCAGATTCACAACTCTCTGGGTGATTTTTTCTCCCCCTCATCTCAGTCTTAAATGGGCTACCATTACTTTTAAACTGCGACCCTTGGTTCTGGACTCCCCGAACATCGGGAACATTTTTCCTGACTATTTCCCAACTCCATGCACACAGGAACCTATTATATGTTTGAGAAATGGTATTCCTACAGAAGACTAGATACAGCGTTTTCAGTGCCAGAGACGCGGGTTAGATCTCGACTACTGGTGCTGTATGTACGGAGTTTGTACGTTCTCCCCGTGACCGCGTGGGTTTTCTCCGAGATCTTTGGTTTCCTCCCACACTCCAAAGACGTATGGGTATGTAGTTTAATTGGCTCGTTATAAATGTAAATTGTCCCTTGACTACTGTTGAGCTGATCAGAGATGTCCTTAAATAGTGGTAGCCCTTCATTAATGTATCAGCTTAAAAAATAGTGTATGTGTGGTGTCACAAAGCTACTCAATGAGAGAGAAATGTCTCTTTCCTCACTAATACAAAATACTTTGGCTGCCAGCTATAAACACATCTGACATCTTATAATTCTGAAATCAATGGAACCAGAAGTTTAGTTTAGTTTAGTTTAAAGAAACAATGCAGAAACAAACCCATGGCCCACGCCGACCAGCGATCTCAGTACACTAGCATTATCCTACACACCAGGGACATTTTACCAATCTGATAATCTTTACCAAACCCAATTAATCTACAAACCTATATGTCTTTGCAGTGTGGGAGGAAACCAGGGCACCTTGAAAAAACCCATGCCGTCACGGGGAGAACGTACAAACTCCATACAGACAGCGCCCATACACAGGATCAAACCCAGGTCTCTGGCGCTGTAAGGCAGCAACTCTACTGCTGCGCAGCCGTGCCACCCATGTTGGAGAAAGTATAAATAAGCACCCCATGAAAGTTTCAGCATTTAGCATTAACCAGTATATGTGAATTTTAATCTTAATTATTCTATCATTTTCCTTCTACTCGACAACATGTAGCTGACGACATCAGAAGATGGCGCAATTGAGCACTGGTCACCACTGATCTCAACACCAACAGCCACGCAGGAAGGAGCATGCAGTTTTGGTGAGGATAGTGAAGAAAATTACCAGATAACATTGAGGGAGAGAAGGGAAGAGCTGAAGTTCTTCCCTTTAGAACAGAGTTTGAGTTTAGGTTATTGTCACGTGTCCAAGGTACAGCGAAAGGCTTTCGTTGCGTGCTAACCAGTCAGCGGAAAGACAATACATGATTACAATGAAGCCACCCACAGATGCACGATAAAGGGAATAATGTGAAGAATGTTTAGTGCACATTAAAGTACAGTCATTCCTATATCGTAAATAAGGAAAAAAGGACCTCTAATGGACAAAATGAATAGATAATTGAGAGCACAGAAATAGACATTTTCTTTTCATTCATTTCTGAGACTTCTGATCAGCCAGATCACATTGAATGGCAGTGCTGGCTCGTGGGCCGAATGGCCTACTCCTGCACTTATTGTCTATTGTCTATTGAACATTGCTGGGATGGCCAGCATTTAATGCCAATTCCCAATTGCAGTTGTGTGATGGCAGAGAACTGCTTTCTTGAACCCCTGCAGTCCACCTAGTGAAGGTACTTTCAGAAGGCTCTTGGGTAGAGAGTTTCCTACACAGATCCGGTGAAAGTGAAGGAGCATAATGAATTTGTGCGAGATGGAATGTGCAGGGTGTGGTATTTCCATGTACGTAATACCCGCATACTTGGTAGCAGAGGATGCAGGTTTAGGATGTGCTGTAAATGTAGTCTAGGCAAGTAATTGTCGGAACATGAATAGCACAGTGGCACAGCAGGCACTGCTGCTGCCTCACAGCGGCGGAGATCCAGTTTCGTCCCGACCTTAGGTGTTGAAGGTGTGGAGTATGCACGTTCTCCTCGTGACCATGTGGATTTCCTCCAGTTTCCTCCCACATCCTAAAGAAGTGCAGGTTTGTAGATTAATTGGCTTCTAAAATTTGTCCCTAATGTGTCATGCATGGATGAAAAAAGTGGGATAACAGAACTAGTATGAACGGGTGATCGATGGTCACCGTGAATGTGGTGGGCCGAAAGGCCTGTTTCCATGCTATATCTTTCAATCAATTCAATCAATCAAAATCTATTCTGAGTACAGGGCTTGGATTTGAGGCGTACTAACACATTGATCAATACAGATTCAATGGCAACCTTCGAGAAAGACCTCAGCAAATATTTGGAGAAAAAATGTGCTTGAATATGATTGCTCAAGTAGATTGGTCGTCAAAAGAACCTGTGCGGCTCCAACATGCAGAATGGCCTTTTTACCATGTTTCCAGAGGATAAAATATTGAAGCTTCATATCAGAATTGACTTTTTAAAGATGCTACTTTCCCTAACGATGCTGCCCAGCCTAGTTTTATTGCGTATTTCCAGCACACAGTGTTGAATTGTGCAGTGGTCGACTTACTGTGGGTCCCCGGCGTAGCTGAGCTGAGCAGGCCGAATCCCAAAGTGCACGATAATTGGAAAAGTGATGACCTCGGGGTTAAACTGTTCCCGGTCCAACTGGTCAATGCGAACTGAGCTGGGCTTCTGCAAAGAGAGGCCAAAGATTCAACTTCAAACAGACATTTAGTAAATAACAAGTCACAATTTACACACAAAAACAGAAAATGCCGCTGCATAGTAAACTAACAGCTGACCTAAAATGATTTATCATAGAAAATTATTTGGTCAACTCTAACAAGGAATTATACCCAGGTTATTTTTCTTCTCTGCAGTACATGCTTCAGCAGATGGTTCATCTGGGACCGAATCCCATGAAACACTTGTAATCCATGTTATCCCGCGACACAACTATCTGGTAGCTCTCGCTGTTCCTTCCCTCCACATGTCATTGAAACACTGTTTGGCCTGCCTAAACTCATTCCCTGGGTGCTACGTTCTTTGCCCTTCACATTACTCACCTTCATTAGTTGGCAATTAAAATGCAACTATTTCAAAAATTGTCATTTTGGTTTACATCCCTCCATGCCTCTTTTACCACTTCTAGCCGTTTCATCCCGGTGCACTTATAATTTTAACCTTTGTGTTAGTTGAGAAGACTCCCACCTCAGGCAATGCTGAACCTGCATGGCTCCTTCATAAGTTCATTGCTCCATCGCATTTTGATAAATTCATGTCATGGAAGCAGAAGTAGAACATTTGACTCATCAAGTCCACTCCACCATTCAATCCTGGCTGAACTATCATTTCCTCTCAACCCTATTCTCCTGCCTTCGCCCCATAACCCGTGACAAGCTTATAAATCAAGAATCTCTTCATCTCCGTCTTGGAAATATCAATTGACGGCCTTAACAGCAGTCTGTGGCAATTCATTCCACAGATTCACCACCTTCTGGCTAAGGTTATTCCTCCTCATCACCTTCCTAAAGGCGAGTCCTTTTATTCCGAGGCTACGGTCCCAGACTCCCCCATGAGTTGAGGAAAAGGTGATGGTGAGAGAATGATAATAGCTGAGATTCAGAGAGGTTTCAGGATGAACGTTCTGGAACATGGTTTAAAAGTTGGTCTTGGCAAGTGGAAACAAGGAGATTTACTGGGATGGTATATACAGGAAGGAGGAAGAGGGGGAATAAGGGAGCAAGATAAGAAAGGTGTGTGAAGGAGGAATATATTACTTGCATGCATATGGTGCCTTTGAAGCTAATAACCAGATAATTATGGGTTTTATTAGGATTAAATGTTGTTCAGGACACCAAGTAGAGCACCGCTGCTCTTCTTTGAAATGGCATCACGAGTTTATTCCTCCACCCGAGAGAGCTAGTGGGGTCTCAGTATGACCGTTAATCTTTCACACAATCTTCAACATGAATCACTCACTCAGTACTGTATTGGAATGGTAGCCTCGATTTTATTTTTTGCCAAGATTCAATACTGAATCAGTAGGTTGTGACTTGAAACCATAATCTACCGATTTAGAATTGTTACCCATTGAGCTTAAAGGGAGGACCATCTTTCTACTTCTGAAAGCTGAGGCTACACCCTCTTGTCCTAGACTCTCCCACGAGTGGAAACATTCCCTCCGCATCAACTCTATCCTTTCACTATTCGGTAACTTTCCTGCTTAATGACACTATTCGGTAACTTTCCTGCTAAATTATGCTCTGCTTTGCATCCACTCTTCTCAAAAGGGAGGCATTTATGTTTGAGGTGAACAATGTACAATTGATTAGAGCATCAGTCTGCAGCTCTCCATCCTGTCTTCTTAGCAGCAGCTCTGGCTTGGTGATGGCACTCTCACTTCTCAATCAAAAGATTATGGGTTGAAGTCCAATGCACATTGTACTGAACAGTTCCAGGCTGATACTCTTCCTGAAGAAGTAACCATATAACCATATAACAATTACAGCATGGAAACAGGCCTTCTTGGCCCTTCCAGTCCGTGCCGACCATTTATTTTCCCCTAGTCCCATCTACCTGCACTCAGACCATACCCCTCCATTCCCTTCCCATCCATATACCTAGTAATGTTGATGAAAAGCATCTCAGATTCATCATTTCATAAATTCATGTGATAGGAGCAGAATTAAGCCATTTGGACTGTCAAGTCTACTCTCTTCCTTTCAACGCAATTCTCCTGACCTCCCCATAACCCCTGACACGAGTCAGATGAAATTTACCCTGCATGTCTTGGCCCACACCCTTCTACCTTCAAACAACATGTCTTGGCCCACACCCTTCTACCTTCAAACAACATCAGTATAAAGAATGATGAAAAACCAGTGCTGGAGTAACTCAGCACGTCAGGCTGCATTTGTGGAAAGAAATGAACTGACGACGTTTTGGGTCGGGATACAAGGATGGTGATAACTTTGGTGAGAAATAGCTGCTTTTAAATTTATACATCCCCAAATGGAAGCATACCAATGTCGACGGGTGCACATTCAGCTGTCCGAGCTCTGGAAGTCTCTCCCTAAACCCTTTTTGTGGTCTACCTCCCTTTGCAACCCAATGATTTGCCTTAAAGTTGTTTTTGGACCAAGATCGTGATAATCAGCCCTAATATCTCCCAAATGAAGCTGAGCATCATTTTCCTTGGCAGTGCACATGACGCACCTTGGACCATTTTATTCACTGAATATGTTTTTATTGTTGTAAAACCTTCACTGCTTTTGAGATCATATCTGTAGTCTTTATAAGGACATGACAGCCATAATACATCTTTCCACAAAGAGCGCATTGCGTTTAGGCCAATTTCTACTTCCACCTTCACTTACCATGCCAGGGTAAGTCACGATCATGCCTTTGCACTCTTCGGCGTACTTCTGCCATTCCAACTCCTCCCACTGCAGCATATTGGCAATCTCCTCCTCGGGAACAAGAGGTTTGTTGCTGTGCAGCAGGTAAAGCAACACCTGATGCATGGACAGTACTTCTTTCCCACTATCTGAAGACAACAAAGCAGACCAGACACACGTGCGGAGCATGAAGTGACCATGATGAGTGTGGCAGTGACTATGAAAATAGATGCAGGACAATGACATTCAGCTCTCTGTGCCTTCTCCACTATTCAGTGAGACTAGAACTCATCTTTCATATTAGACCCACTTCTCTGCACTGACCTCAAAACTCTTGATTCCCTTAATATCCACAACCCTCTCAGCTAGAAAATTCCAGAGATGCACTACCCTGTCAAATCCCAAAAATCCACGGAATAGTCTTGTAATGATCGTAATCTACATAAATCCTGGAAAGGTATTTATTTGGGTGAAACTGAAAAATATATGTATCTTTCAGGCAAGTTAGCATTGGTCTCAGGTCTGAACTTTATACTTATGATTAAAATATAAACGGGTGGACTTCCCTTTGTCCAAGAAGCCCAATGTAAGTGTAGAAAACATGGATCAGATAGATGTCCGCCTGTCTTAAAGGGCATTAGGAAACAGTGACATAAAATGTAACAACACAGAGTATGAGTAAGAGAATGAAGACGTGTTCCAACCCCAAACGTCGTCTATTCATGTTCTCCAGGAATGCTGCTTGAGTTACTGCAGCATTTTGGGTCTATCTTTGACATAAGATGTTAAACCTAATGCCAACAGAGAGACACAAGTGTACATGCGGGAATCTCAAGCTAAACAGAAAGTGCAAGTGTATTTGGGAGAAGTGGAGTATTATTTGAATTCGGAGAATTCAATGTACACACCATTGAATGTAAGCTACCCATTTGGAAAAAAAAGGTGCTATTCTTCCAGTTGGTATGTGGACTCACTTTAGCAATGGAGGAGGCCAAAACCAAAAAAGTCGGTAAAAGGAATTGGAAGGGAAGTTAAAAACTGTTAGCAACCAGGAGCGCCAGTAGGCCTGGGGAACAGAGTGTAGGTGCTCAGCGAAATGGGCCTCTAGTCTATGCTTGGTCCCGTTGATCTAATGGAGGCCACATCGGGAGCACTGAACGTAACAAGTTGAATCTCTATTCCCTCACAAGGGCAGCTGGGGTTAGTAGAGACTTAGTTTACCTTAAATCTAAACTAATATCCATAGTAAAGTAATGTACATTAGCACAGTTTGTCTTTACTCAGGTGATATCACATGAAGGTAGACTGATGGTAACTGGTATGTGTAGGAAGGAACTGCAGATACTGGTATAAATCAAAGATAGACTCAAAATGCTGGAGTAACTCAACGCGGCAGGCAGCATCTCTGGAGAGAAGAAATATGTGATGTTTCAGGTCGAGAACCTTCTTCAGACTGATGTTTGAATAAAAGCAGGACATACTAGGTTGTTGAAATAAGACACAAAGTGCTAGAGTCCGAAGAAGGGCCAACTCGAAACGTTACCAATCCATGTTCTCTAGTGATGCTGCCTGACGCGCTGAGTTACAGCAGCACTTTTTTGTTTCCCAATACTAGGTTGTTTTGCTTTGAGGTTAATGGTGTAATTGGTTGCTTTTTGTATCGCATCACACACAGGAAATTCCATGTGAAAAACCGACTTAAATAATTTAACAGCGACAGCAGCATTACTCACCAGGAATTGATCGCACAAAACGGGGGAAGAAATGAAATCTTGGGCATGATGCAGCTCCACTCTCAAATACTGGACCTAGGAAACACCAACATTTACATGCATAAAAACACTTCCAGAATCCAATAGAGATGTCCGGAGAAGCATTGTTCCCCAGAAAGTGGTTAGAATGTGGAAAATTTGTCCATCGTGTCTGGTTAAAGTGTTAAAACAAATATATGTTTTTTGATATTTTACACTAGGCAAAAAACGATTTTAAACTCCCATCAGGTTATGTTGTAGGAAACAGGACAGAGTGTAACATTTAAACGAGGTGGGCTTAAATGCCCGAGAGTATTTTGATCAGTGAACATGGGATGTATTCTGATCTCATTCTGCCCTTACACTTCAATTTCCATTATAAATACCGATCTTCACATTTTATAATGGAATTTCCCCTTTAGTAAATTTGGTACTCTGTAATTACACTCTCCTCCCATTATAAACCTGTCACTGATCCAGAAGGATGTTAACACTGAAGGCAAAATAGTGAAGCATAGCGTGTTTAAATTAACTACCAAGAATCAAGGAACCGCACTTAAAATGAGTTTTTTAAACAGAGATCTATTACTTCAATCAAGCAATTGTAGTGTACCTTCAATACAAAAGAATGAGCTGAACATTTCGTTCAAGAGTAACTCGTGAGGTGATATTTTATTGCAAAGGTTCGTTTGGCTCTAACTCTGGCATTAGTGGTTATATTGGTTGCAAAATTATTGATCGGCAGTTTAATCTTCACAAAATTATTATTTTTTAATCATCTACTGTCTCAAAACACTCGACATTTCAAAACCTTGAAGTAATTATATTTCACTTTACCAAGAATATTCCAGTCGTACAGTTCCAAAACATCCTTGTATAAGAACGAGGAGAACATTTCCAATCCTTTCACACAGAAATTCTGTAATCAAAACAAAAAGCAAAATCCCATGCCTTTGAAAAGCCAACAAAAAAACAGCTTTATATCATTTGTTGACATTTATTGGAGGTAATTGTCCCCATCTTGGCCAAGAGGCACAAGAGTCTGCAGATGCTGATGTAAATTGCTCATTCTAAGCTTCCCCCAGTCTAGTTTCAGTCAACAACCACTGAATCAAACACTTGATCAACTAATCTTTATTTTGACAAATCACAATTAGAGTTCAACTACTGTACCTAACCACCACGAGTTCGATCCTCGTATCTGCCTGTTCAAACCCTCTAGGCCTCGCACAAACAGACACTCCAGAAGGTCACGCAGTCCTAAGCGCTCTCCCAGAAGATCGACGCAGGACCTTGTGACAGCAGACTAAAGGTCCCTGGACCTTTAGGGGCCAAACCACATGGGGGTGGTCTCTTTACAATCCAATTACAGATATTGATTAACCCCATACATAACAGACATTTACAGAAACAAATAATACAGTAGCTAATACATTGTATTCAAACAGGGCCTCTCAGGGAAGAAAACATAGAAATTCGCCCTGAAACAAGAAATTTACCCTGATGTGCAAGAAAACCAGACAAGGCTCAATACCTCATCCAATCAACATTTGGCAAAGTGAAACTCTGCAACATTATTTACAAGGTGTATGTCTGGTTTGCAGTCATCCAATCCATTCTATGCATGTTGCACCTAATTGACAGGGTCTGCAGATTGTCTTATTCTTTTCCTGCAGCTTAGATCTAGGCTCTAGACACACAGGCACCACTCCGCAGTTTGTCCCAAATCCACAGAGCGCACTTTCAAATTGACCAAATCTCCCAGCAGCCCTGAAGGTTTTACCCAATTTTAATGTCCTAGCCTCTCCAATCTGGCCAGGATTAACACTGGAACCACTAGCAAATAAAAAGCTGAGCGACTGGAGTTCTAAATGGCCTACCCCTTATTCTTAAAGTGTGACCCCTGGTTCTGGACTCCCCCAACATTGGGAACATTTTTCCTGCATCTAGCCTGTCCAATCCTTTAAAATGTTTATATGTTTCTATAAGATTCCCTCTCATCCTTCTAAATTCCAGTGAACACAAGCCCAGTCGACCCATCATATGTCAGTCCTGCCATCCCAGGAATTAACCTGGTGAACCTACGCTGTCCTCCCTAAATAGTAATAATGTCCTTCCTCGAATTAGGAG
Source organism: Raja brachyura (assembly GCA_963514005.1). The sequence continues at coordinate 64,041,066 of OY740782.1, forward strand.
AACAAAATTGCACATAATACTCCAGGTGCAGTCTCACCAGGGCCCTATACAACTGCTGTAGGACCTCCTTGCTCCTAAACTCAAATTCTCTCGCAATGAAGGCCAACATGCCTGCTCTACTGACATGCATACTTTCTGTGACCGATGTTCAAGCACACCCAGGTCTTGTTGCACCTCCCCTTTCCCTAATCTGATACATTTATCTGCATTATGCAGCATCTGCCATGCACCCGGCCACTTGCTCAACCTGTCCTAGTCATCCTGCAGCCTCATAGCATCCTCATCGCAGCTCACACTGCCACTCAACTTTGTGTCATCCGTAAACTTGGAGGTGTCACATTTAATTCCCTCGTCTGAATCGTTAATATATATTATAAATAACTGGGGTCCCAGCACCAAGCCTTGTGGCACCCCACTTGCCACTGCCTGCCTTTCTGAAAAGTACCCGTTAATTCTCACTCTTTGCTTCATATCTGCAAACCAGTTCTCTCTCCATGTCAATACCCTACCCCCAATATCATGTGCTCTAATTTTGCTCTTTAATCTCTTGGGTGGGACCTTGTCAAAGGCTTTTTGAAAGTCCAGCTACACCACATCCACCGGCTCTCCTTTATCCATTCTACTTGTTACATACTCAAAAAATTCCAGTTTTGTCAAGCATGAATTCTCCTTCATAAATCCATGCTGATTTGACTGATCCTGTCGTTGCTATATCGTCTTTAACAATCGACTCAAGCATCTTCCCCACTACCGATAAATCTGTTTTCTCTCTTCCTCTTTTCTTAAAATGTGGGGTTACATTGGCTACCCTCCAGTCCACAGGAACTGATCCAGAGTCGAGAGAACATTGGAAAATCTACGATTCCTAGGGCCAACTCCTTGAGTACTCTGGGATGCAGACCATCAGGCCCTGGGGATTTATCCGCCTTCAGTCCCAACAGTTTACGTAACAGTTCCTCCCTCCCACTAGATCCTCGGTCCCCCAGTATTTCTGGGAAATTATTTGTGTTTTCCTTTGTGAAGACAGAACTAAAGTACTCATTTAATTGTTCTGCCATTTCTTTGTTTCCAATTATAAATTCACCCGTCTCTGATTGTAAGGGACCTACATTTGTCTTCACTAATCTTTTCCTTTTTACATATCTAAAGAAGCTTTTAGTCAGTTTTTATATTCCCCGCAAGCACACAGGGAATGTACACTCGCACTCAAATGGTTAACAATCTTCCAATTGTTAACCATTTTAACTCCCCATCCCATTTCCATGCTGATCTTCCTGTCTTAGGCCTCCTCCATTGCCAGAATAAGGTCACATGCAAACTGGAAAAACAGCAACTCATATTCCAATTAGGTAGCATAAAACCCCCCTCTTGTGCCCCCCACCTCCCCATTCTGCTGCACATACATTTCTTAGGAGATGGGTCCGTAGGTTAAAAAACATAACTATTCATCTAATCCTGGATTCAACTTTAAGTCAGGCTCTCACGTGGACCAACCCCTTCAAATAATCTATAAATTTAGACCATATTCTAGTAAATAATTTTGGTTTGTCAATTAAGACAAGTCTAGTTTTCTCCAAATGTAAGGTCTCCGACATCTCCATAATCCACATTTTGATTGTGGGGGTTGTTGGGTTTTTCCAAAATTTTAATATTAATTTTTTCCCAATTATTATACTATAATCAAGGAAATTTCTTTGGTTTGTTGTAAGTTTTAGGCATTGTTCTTATAGTCCCAATGTTATTCATTTAGGGTCGGGATCCAATTGGATATTAGCAACTTCGGAAATAATTTTTTTAATTTCCATCCAGAAATTTTACATTTTTATACACTTTACAAAAGTATGGGTTAAATTAGCCGCTGAATATTGACATTTGTCACAGAGAGGGGAGATATTAGGAAAAATTATATTTAATTTTGTTTTAAAATAATTTAGTCTATGTAGTACCTTCAATTGTATTAAAGAATGTCTGGCATTTAACGAGCATTGATGTATGTGTTGTAGACTTTCATCCCAAATATCTTTCATTACAGGTTGAGCTAATTCATTTTCCCATGCTTGTCTATATGATTCTGTCGACGGAATCTCACTATCTAAGAGTATTATAAATGTGACATATTAATTTAACCGCATTAACATAATCTCCGAGTTGTAAATATCTAAAAAAAATATTTGAATGTATTCCATAATTCTGTTGTAACTCATGAAATGAAAGAAAGATACCGTTTCTATAAAGATGTCCCACCTTTTTATTCCATAATTTTTCTATTGTAAAAAACCTTTATCCAACACAGAAGGTTTAAATGAAGGATTATTTACAATGGGGATAGAAAGTGATAAATTATCCAATTTTAATGCCTTTTTTAATTGTTTCCAAATTCGTATACCACTGTATATTATGGGGTTTTCACTATAGGTTTTGTGGGAGCTAACAGAATCGGGCCAATTTCAAAAGGCAAACAATCTTCCTTTTCCATCTTTAACCAGTCTGGTTGCTGATCCATATCTTCCAACCAAAAGTTCATATTTTTAATATTAACTGCCCAAAAGTAAAATAAAAAATTTGGTAAAACTAATCCTCCTCTCGTCTTGGATTTACATAAATGTTTTTTACTTATTCTATGATTCCTATAATCCCAAATAAAACTTCTGACAATAGAATCAACGTTTAAAAAAAAAAAAATTGGGAGATATATCGGGATTGATTGAAAAAGGTATAGTAATTGTGGAAGAAAAATCATTTTTATGGCATTCATTCTACCAAGCATTGAGATGGGAAGTGTTTTCCAATATTGAATATTCTTATGCAGTTTATTAAGTAAAGTCAGAAAATTTAATTTAAATAAAGAAGTATATTTCTTGGTCACAAATTCCTAGATATTTAAATTTGTCATTGACTATTTTAAAGGGAGATTGTTGCAATATATGTAAGTTCCGTTATTGGCATAATCTCACTTCTATTCCAATTAATTCTATATCCCGAAAATAAGCCAAATTGAGATAAGATTTAACAAGTTTGGAATGCGGGTTTCTGGATTAGTAATATATAGTAATACATCATTTGCATATAAAGAGATTTTATTAACTGTATTTTTAGTATTATACCCATATATTTCTGGGTGGACATTTCTTTCACCACGCCAGTCACCTTGCCCTTTTCCCCTCTGCCGTATGCTCATCCCCCTTCGCCGTGTCCCACATTTCCCCTTTATTCCTCTTCTTTCCCCTCCCCGCTGACCCATTCCACCTATACCGTTTCCTCTGTCTTTACATTACACTCCTCTTCGCTCCTTATCTGGTACCCCTTGGCCCCTTTTCACCTCTAGCCTTTGTCACTTATTCCAAATATCTTCAAATCACACACCCTGCTTACCTGTAATCACTGATCACTTGCCAGGCTTTGCCCAACCCCTCACATCTGTTTTCAAGCTTTCTCCTCTCTACTGCAATGTCTGAAGAAGGTTCCCAACCAAAAGATCTTCTATCCATTACCTCCACAGATACCACGTGACCCATCACATTCTTCTATGCAATGTTTTTTTGCTCACAATACAGTATCTGCAGTTTCTTGTATCTCTATCTGTTGGGGGAGTCCAGAACCAGGGGTCACAGTTTAATAATAAGGGGTAAACCATTTAGAACAGAGACAAGGAAACACTTTTCCTCACAGAGAGTTATGAGTCAGTGGAATGGAGGCCGGTTCTCTGGATACTTTCAAGAGGGCTCTTAAAGATAGCGGAGTCAGGGGATATGGAGAGAAGGCAGGAACGGGGTACTGATTGTGGATGATCAGCCATGATCACAGTGAATAGCAGTGCTGGCTCGAAGGACCGAATAGCCTACTCCTGTACCTATTGTCTATTACAACTGATCTCTATAACTGAGTTTATAAGGATGAGGGTGGACCTCGTTGAAAGAGTTTATAATGATGAGGGAGGCTTCATCGAAACTTACCGAATAGTGAAGGGCGTAGATACATAGAAACATAGAAAATAGGTGCAGGAGGATGCCATTCGGCCCTTCAAGCCAGCACCGCCATTCATTGTGATCATGGCTGATCGTCCCAAATCAATAACCCGTGCCTGCCTTCTCCCCATATCCCTTGATTCCACTAGCCCCTAGAGCTCTATCTAACTCTCTCTTAAATCCATCCAGTGATTTGGCCTCCACTGCCCTCTGTGGCAGGGAATTCCACACATTCACAACTCTCTGCGTGAAAATGTTTTTTCTCAGCTCAGTCTTAAATGGCCTCCTCTTTATTCTAAGACTGTGGCCCCTGGCTCTGGACTCACCCAACATCGGGAATATTTTTACTGCATCTAGTTTGTCCAGTCCTTTTATAATTTTATATGTTTCTAAGATACCACCTCATCCTTCTAAACTCCAGTGAATACAAGCCTAGTCTTTTCAATCTTTCCTCATATGACAGTCCCACCATCCCAAGGATCAATCTCGTGAACCTACGCTGCACTGCCTCAATCACAAGGATGTCCTTCCTCAAATTAGGAGACCAAAACTGTACACAATACTCCAGATGTGGTCTTACCAGAGTCCTAAACAACTGCAGAAGAACCTCTCTACTCCTATACTGAAATCCTCTTGTTATGAAAGTCAACATTCCATTAGCTTTCTTCACTGCCTGCTGTACCTGCACGACAACTTTCAGCGACCGGTGTACAAGGACGCCCAGGTCTGCTGCACCTCCCCCTTACCTAACCTAACCCCATTGGCTCTAGCCCAAGTGGGAGGAGAGTTCTCAGTGAGTCAGAGGGGGAGAGCAGTTAAAAAGGAGAGGCAAAGCACAGGCAGACTTCACTCAGTCTTCCCGTGGATTTTGAAGCAACAGCAACAAAGAGAAGCAGGAGAAAGCACTGATTGGCTCTAGCCCAAGTGGGAGGAGAGTTCTCAGTGAGTCAGAGGGGGAGAGCAGTTCCTCAAAACTGAGGAATTTGGTTTGTAAATTAGGCAATTGAACAGTCAATATAAGCAAGGCAGCTCTTGGGGAGCGGCCTTGTGAGGGAAGTGCCCTGTGAGTAAAGTGTGAGTCTTTGGCTCGAGAGTCTTCGGCGAGGAGGCTGCGCAAAATACTGGATAGGGCGAGACCGAGGCAAAAGAAGATGTCAAGCAAGCTGATGCAGTGTGATGCTTGCAGTATGTGGGAGGTCAAGGACACTGCTGGTGCCTCTGGATGCTACAAATGTGAGAAGTGCATCCAGGTACAGCTCCTGAAGGACCGTGTTGGGGAACTGGAGAAACAAGTGGATGACCTCAGGTTCATTCGAGAAACTGAGTCGTTTCTCGACAAGTCCTTCAGTGAGATTGTTACACCCAAGGCACTAGAAGAGAGAAGGTGGGTGACGGTGAGAAAGGGAGGAAAACATGGGATGCAAAGGTCCCCGGGTGTTGTACCTCTTGTGAACAGGTTCACCCACGGGACAGAAGACGGTATCCCACTGAGCGGCGGACTGGCTTGCCAAACAAAAAGGGCTGATGAGCCAAACCCACAGAGGCCAAAGTCGGGCAACGCCATTGTAGTTGCAGACTCCATTGTGAGAGGTACGGACAGGGGTTTTTGCGGCAACAGACGGGATTCCAGGATGGTGTGCTGCCTTCCTGGTGCCAGGATCCAGGATGTTACGGACAGAGTGCAGACAATCCTCAAGGGCGAAGGTGAACAGCCGGAAGTGGTCGTGCATGTTGGCACAAATTATGTTGGAAAGAAGGAGATGAATTTTTTGCAGCGGGACTTCAGAGAGCTCGGAAAAATGCTGAAAAGCAGGACTTCCAGGGTTGTTATCTCCGGTTTGCTTCCAGTTCCTCGTGCTGGCGAGAGCAGGAACAGGGAGATATGGGACCTGAATGTGTGGCTGAGGAACTGGTGCAGGGGGCAGGGATTTAGATTCTTAGATCACTGGGATTTTTTTTATAGTAAGGGGGAACTGTACAAAAGGGACGGATTGCATCTTAACAGGTGGGGAACCAGCATTCTGGCCGGCAGGTTTGCCACTGCTACACGGATGGTTTTAAACTGAATAAGGGGGGTGGGGTATCATATGGGATAGTCGAGGACGGAGTTAGAGGGAAAGAGAGTAAAGCGATGGTTAATGACCCCAGAATTAACGGGGAAGAAAGATTACAAAGGGATAGGAGAGTATGGCCAAGTGTAATAGGGATCGATATGAAAGGGGCCACTTGTCAACATAATTGTATAAGGAGTAAGAGTGTTGTAAAAACAAGCCTGAAGGCTTTGTGTCTCAATGCGAGGAGCATTCGTAATAAGGTGGATGAGTTGAAGGTGCAGATAGCGATTAATGACTATGCTATAGTTGGAATCACGGAGACTTGGCTCCAGGATGACCAAGGCTGGGAGCTGAACATCCAGGGATATTCAATATTCAGGAGGGATAGACGAAAAGGAAAAGGAGGTGGGGTAGCGTTGCTGGTGAGAGAGGAGATTAATGCAATAGAAAGGAAGGACATTAGCGTGGAGGATGTGGAATCGATATGGGTAGAGCTGCGAAACTCTAAGGGGCAGAAAACGCTAGTGGGAACTGTGTACAGGCCACCTAACAGTAGTATTGGAGTTGGGGATGGCATCAAACAGGAAATTAGAAATGCATGCAACAAGGGTAACACGGTTATAATGGGTGACTTCAATCTGCATGTAGATTGGGTGAATCAAATTGGCAGGGGTGCTGAGGAAGAGGATTTCCTGGAATGTATGCGGGATAGTTTTCTCAACCAACATGTGGAGGAACCAACGAGAGAGCAGGCTATTCTAGACTGGGTATTGAGTAATGAGGAAGGGTTAGTTAGCAGTCTTGTTGTGCGTGGCCCCTTGGGCAAGAGTGACCATAATATGGTTGAGTTCTTCATAGGATGGAGAGTGACAAAATTGTCAGAAACAAGGGTTCTGAACTTGAACAAAGGTAACTTTGAAGGTATGAGATGTGAATTGGCCAAGATAGACTGGCAGGTGATTCTTAAAGGGTTGACAGTGGATGTGCAATGGAAGGTATTTAAAGACTGCATGGATGAAGTACAAAAGTTGTTCATACCAGTTTGGCAAAATAATAAATCGGGGAAGGTGGTGCATCCATGGATAACAAGGGAAATCAGGGATAGTATAAAAACAAAAGATGAGGCATACAAATTTGCCAGAAAAAGCAGCCTACCGGAGGACTGGGAGAAATTCAGAATCCAGCAGAGGAGGACAAAGGGCTTAATTAGGAAAGGGAAAATAGATTATGAAAGGAAACTGGCCGGGAACATAAAAACTGACTGCAAAAGTTTTTATAGATATGTAAAGAGAAAGAGACTAGTTAAAACAAATGTTGGTCCCTTGCAGTCAGAAACAGGTGAATTGATCATGGGGAACAAGGACATGGCAGACCAATTGAATAACTACTTTGGTTCTGTCTTCACTAAGGAAGACATAAATAATCTGCCGGAAATAGCAGTGGAACGGGGGTCAAATAAGATGGAGGAACTGAGTGAAATCCAGGTTAGCCGGGAGGTGGTGTTGGGTAAATTGAACGGATTGAAGGCCGATAAATCCCCAGGGCCAGATAGTCTGCATCCCAGAGTACTCAAGGAGGTAGCCACAGAAATAGTGGATGCATTAGTGATAAGTTTTCAAAATTCCTTAGATTCTGGAGTAGTTCCTGAGGATTGGAGGGTAGCTAATGTAACCCCACTTTTTAAAAAAGGAGGGAGAGAGAAAGCGGGGAATTACAGACCAGTTAGTCTAACATCGGTAGTGGGGAAACTGCTAGAGTCAGTTATTAAAGATGGGATAGCAGCGCATTTGGAAAGTGGTGAAATCATTGGACAAAGTCAGCATGGATTTACGAAAGGTAAATCATGTCTGACAAATCTGATAGAATTTTTCGAGGATGTAACTAGTAGAGTGGATAAGGGAGAACCAGTGGATGTGTTATATCTAGACTTTCAGAAGGCTTTCGACAAGGTCCCGCATAAGAGATTAGCATACAAACTTAAAGCACACGGTATTGGGGGTTCAGTATTGATGTGGATAGAGAACTGGCTAGCAGACAGGAGGCAAAGGGTAGGAGTAAACGGGTCCTTTTCAGAATGGCAGGCAGTGACTAGTGGGGTGCCGCAAGGCTCAGTGCTGGGACCCCAGCTATTTACAATATATATTAATGATTTGGACGAGGGAATTCAATGCAACATCTCCAAATTTGCAGATGATACCAAGCTGGGGGGTATAGTTAGGTGTGAGGAGGATGCTTGGAGGCTGCAGGGTGATTTGGATAGGCTGAGTGAATGGGCAGATGCATGGCAGATGCAGTACAATGTGGATAAATGTGAGGTTATCCACTTTGGTGGCAAAAACATGAGGGTAGACTATTATCTGAATGGTGGCAGATTAGGTAAGGGGGAGATGCAACGAGACCTGGGTGTCATGGTACACCAGTCATTGAAAGTAGGCATGCAGGTGCAGCAGGCAGTGAAGAAAGCAAATGGTATGTTAGCATTCATAGCGAAAGGATTTGAGTATAGGAGCAGGGAGGTTCTACTGCAGTTGTACAGGGTTTTGGTGAGGCCACACCTGGAGTACTGCGTACAGTTTTGGTCTCCAAATCTGAGGAAAGACATCCTTGCCATAGAGGGGGTACAGAGAAGATTCACCAGACTGATTCCTGGGATGTCAGGACTTTCATATGAGGAAAGATTGGATAGACTCGGTTTGTACTCGATGGAATTTAGAAGATTGAGGGGGGATCTTATAGAAACCTACAAAATTCTTAAGGGGTTGGACAAGCTAGATGCTGGAAGATTGTTCCCGATGTTGGGGGAGTCCAGAACAAGGGGTCACAGTCTAAGGATAAGGGGGAATTCCTTTAGGACCGAAATGAGGAAAACATTCTTTACACAGAGAGTGGTGAGTCTCTGGAATTCTCTGCCACAGAAGGTAGTTGAGGCCAGTTCATTGGCTATATTTAAGAGGGCGTTAGATGTGGCACTTGTGGCTAAAGGGATCAGGGGGTATGGAGAGAAGGCAGGTACGGGATACTGAGTTGGATGATCAGCCATGATCACATTGAATGGCGGTGCAGGCTCGAAGGGCCGAATGGCCTACTCCTGCACCTATTTTCTATGTTTCTATGTTTCTATGAGATACTAATCTTCCCCCTTGTTTTTGCCACCAAAGTGGATAACCTCACATTTATCTATATTATATTGCATCTGCCCACACACTCAACCTGTCTAGGTCAACCTGCAACCTAACATCCTCTTCACAGTTCACACTGCCACCCAGCTTTGTATCAACAGCAAACTTACTAGTGTTGCTCCTATTTCCCTCTTCCAAATCATTAACATATATGGTAAACAGTTGTGGCCCCAACAACGACCCTTGTGGCACTCCACTCGCCACTGCCTGCCATTCTGAAAAGGACCCGTTCACTCCTACTTTTTGCTTCTTGTCTGCCAACCAATTTTCTATCCACGACAACACCCTACCCTCAATAGCATGTGCTCTAATTTTAGTGTGGGGCCTTATCAAAGGCTTTCTGAAAGTCTAGATACACTACATCCACTGGCACCCCTTCATCCATTTTGCTTGTCACATCCTCAAAAAGTTCCAGAAGATGAGTCAAGCATGATTTTCCTTTCATAAATCCATGCTGACTTGAACTAATCCATTTACTGCTATCCAAATGGCTCATTATACCTCTTTAATGATTGACACCAGCATCTTTCCCACCACTGAAGTCAGGCTAACTGGTCTGTAATTCCCTGTTTTCTATCTCGCACCTTTATTGCAAAGTGGGATAACATTAGCTATCCTCCAATCCACAGGAACTGATCCTGGAGAGGATGTTTCCACTTGTGGGGCAGTCTCAGAATATAAGAACATAACTTTAGAGGGGAGATGAGCAGAAATATATTTAATCAAATGGTGGCGAATCTGTGGAATTCATTGCAACAGACGGCTGTGGAGGCCTGATCAATTAATATTTTCAAGGAACAGATTGATAATTCTTGATTTGTAAGGGTGTCCGGGATTATGGGACATCAATCTCCCTTTAAAATAGGCAAGTGAATGGGGTTGAGAGAGAACGATGGATCAGCCATGGTTGAATGGCGGAGTAGACTTAATGGGCTGAATGGCCTATTTCTGGTCCTAGAACTTATGAACCTTGTTTGATTGACATCGCATCCAACAGACAGATAGGTCATGCCTTCCATCAGCAACTTATTGCAACCTTTGTTGTGTACAAGATATCTGGCGCAAACACAAATGTCATTTGGGTTTTGCTACATACGGACAGTGTAATTTGAAGATCAGTGATGGGAATGAATGCTGTGCAAACATCAGCCAACATCCTCATTTCCACCACTTCAAGCCAATGCTCACCACCACGTTCTTTGCCAGTTGTACCCACATCCCATGAATGGCCATGGGAGGTATGTTAATTAATAATATAGGAGCTATATTAACTATCACTTAAGTAAAACCAACACCTACCTCTGGCATCATTTCTTCCATGAAATGAATAGTATAGTCAATATTGAAACGTATGACCTTACATAAAGGAATCTGCAAATTAATAGCAATGCATATTCAGTTAGATAATGTAATTTTTGTTCCGATAGTATGTGATGAAATAATAACACCATTGTGTTTTTTGTCAAACATTTAAGGACATGTTAAGGTATATTCCCCATAAAAATCAAGACATTATTATTTTTTGACATGTTCAGATGTAGAGGAAACGGATCACATTTCGTTTATCAAAGTAAACACTTGTTTTCTAGGACACTGGCAAAATTTGTGAAGAAATGTGATATTATTTCCTGGCTGGAAGGATCGATTCTATTTTAAATGTTAAAAGAAATTAAACAACGGTGTTCAAAGAGATTTAGGTGTCCTTGTACACAAAAGAAAACTAATGCAAGTGCGATAAAGGGGATGCAAGATAACATTTACTCCACTGATTTCTGTAAATGAAGAGAGAATGAAGAGAAAGAGCCCATATTCGCTGGGCTTGGTCTGAATGGGGATAATCTGACAGAAACATTTAGGAGTACATGAAGGAATGATCTGACCTATGCTGAAATATTGTTTGCATAGTCGGAAGAATCTAGATTTATGGAACACTGTCTCAGGAGAAGGTCAGACATTTAAGACAGAAGGAATAAGAAATGCTGGAGCTCTCTAAATCTGGAGCCTTAATTGTTGAGAACGTATCCAAAGCTGAGACTGCTAGGGGGCAGCAAGGGAATCATCAATAAAACTGAGAAGCAAGTGAGTTAAATGTGAGAATGAGCCGTCACATTGGAGTCCTTTCCTGCACTGCCCACGCCTTCCCCCATTTCATACACTACCATAAGTCTCTGAAAAATTACTTTATTTTGCAGTACCATACATTTAGTTGAGTGAATGTGCTTTTTCGCACAATCTCCTGATTTTCAAAAGGAAGAACAGCATTCATTTGAAATGTATCTGGTTTGCTCAAACAAGATAGTTGAGTTTAGTTTGAGTTTACTTTATTGTCACGTGTACCGGGCTACAGTGAAAAACGTCTGTTTGCGTGCTAGGGGCAAAAATAATATCAATATGCAGGGAGTGGAAAACTAAATCAACAACATGGGCAGTTCACCCCTCCGTTACATTAAACCTAAGCATTAAATTGGATCCCTTACAGTAGGTCCATAAATAGAAGTAATTTGCACACCAGCGCCCCTCTCCGCCCTGCACACTCCCCAATTTAAGATAATGCAATGTGCATCACAATCTCGTCCTTAAAAAAATATACAACATACTGCGACATACCGGGTATAAAAGCTTTTGCCCGACATACTTTGTGACACTTAAAACATCATCATGTCTTCAGATCAACATGATCTGATTGGACCTGTGCCACAAAGAAGAGGAGGATGCATATAGAGTAATGGAATTGGCAACCCGCCTGAAATCTTGTCGTTCTATGGGACCGGCCCAAAGGCTCATCGGTCAACGGGACCCACCCGAACAGAAGGAAGAACTGGGAGGGAGCTGAAGACGTTGGGCACTAGGAGTGGAGGGTGAACCAGAGTAATGCCTCCAGCGCCTTCAAAGTCGCAGCAGGAGGCACCCGTGGTACACAAAAGTGGCCGGGCAAGGAGAGGAGAGGGACGTTGATTCACTGGAACTGCTCCAGTACACCAAGCTCCCTGGACGACCGGACTTTGGATAATGACACCAAAAATGGCGGTGGCAGCACGTGTGATTATATTCAAAATATATTATAATATATTCAACAGCAGTACTCACATTATTGAGAGGAGTGTGGGAGAAGAGGGAAAAGCCCTCAAAAATGTATTCATGATCATCATACTCTATTACAGTTGGTCTATCGGTCTGGAAAAAAGAAAATTAAAGTTAAGAGTAAAAACCAGCACCAGGAAATAATTGAAAAAGCTTTGTATTCCATTCCTGTACAGCTGACAATACAATTACCAAGAAGTTGGTCGGTGGAGAAACTGTAATTCGATAGTGGTATAATTTTCCTGCATTATTAGTCATGGGACGGCATGCTTCAGTTAGCTGAAAGAAAGCATTTCAAGTTTATTATCATTTCTATCATTGGCAAAAATAAAAAGCAGTACAAATGTTTAATGTCCTCTTGGCCATGAATGGACCACAGTAATTATTGGCTCTTTGTTGTCAAGTTTTTATCAAATTTGACACAGATGCGTTTACAATTAAATTACATCCAAACTCAATAATTTTAGTGTAACTTCCCAGTTCATCAAAAACCATACATGGTCTGTAACCTGGGGAATCCTGACCTTGCCAGCTACCGGTATGGAGTTTGCACATTGTCCCTATTACAGTGAGTGCTTCCTCACAGGTGTTTCAGTTTTTTTATCATACACGATCTGGATGTGAGCTGGAATTTACCACATCGAACTCAGGTGAAATGGATAGGAAAGGTTGAGAGGGGTATGGGGTAGGTGGAACTAGCTTAGATGGGACAGCTTGGCCGGCATGGACAAGTTGGGCCAAAGAGCCTGTTTCTGCAAGAATATATTCTAGCTAACAAATTGATGTCTATAGGCTTATACAAAATGTGTTTATATCGGCTTCAATTTTAAAAAAGTGACAAAACTAGATTTACAATGCTTCTCCAGTCAGCCAACCCATCTCTGCAGCCATCTTTTGCGATGAGGGAACTTGGTTCACAGCCGCAGTTCTGACTGGTGAACTGTCCGGGTTTACATAATCAGAGGAGCATCTGGATTCAAGGATGCGCTGCTTAGTTAATTATCTAATCCAGGTTTCCCCAGTGTGGCTGGGTGATTGGAGAATCAGGGTATGTGAGAAAGAAAAGATTGCAGAAAACAAGCAGAAGACTGAAACTGGTAACAATATTTTGTGACCCAGCATTGTCTTGATAGGTCAAATGGCCACCTTCCCTACTGCAATGAAGTATAAAAGTAGGAAACATCTCAAGTTCTCTGGCTTCAGGTATTAACTCTCTCGCTCTTGCTGGTAATATCCTTTGCCTTTTGAGTCAAAAAGTTGGGACGTCTAGTCCCATTCAAGGGAAAGTTGTAGCAAAATCTCAGCTGACATTCCAGTCCAATGTGGTCATTAAACACCATAAGCACGTTTTCAGTGACAATAAAAATAAATATCCACAGTTGTCTGCAAACTTTTCAGATGTGGATCGAAGCACCAAATTAATGTACACTCGACTAAATTACACAAGGCTCAAACTACTTAGCAAACTGGTCTTACCTCTTCACCAGGGTAAATGCTGTGTCTGATCCCAGTTCGCTTAGCCTTGGCACTGCACTTACACAGTGGGCCGTCATTCATCTGTGAGACAAACAAACAGCAACTCTGTGGAATATCCTCACCAATAGTGCCTGGAAATGTTTTTGTTTAATTTTTGAGATATGGATATCACATACAAGACATGCAATAACCACCACATTTATCCTCCTTAAACCATTGCAGTCATAGTCATACAGCACGGAAACAAGCTCTGGCCAGAATCATACACGCCAACCAAGATGCTTATCTACACTAATGTCATTTGGCCCTTATCTCTCTATTCCTTTCCTATTCATGACACTGCTTAAATGTTTTTTTAAACAAAGTAAATGTTCCCACATACTCTGGGAGCTTGTTCCGTATACCCACCTGCCTCTATGTAGGAAAACCGGCCCATCAGTTATTTCCCATCTCACCGTAAGCCCATGTCCTCTAGTTTTGAACTCTTCCAGATTATAACTATTGAACCAATGCCCTTCATAATTTTATAAACTTTAAATTACCCCGCTCCTCCTGCAACCCAGTCTATCCAGTGACTACTTGTGTCCACAATCTTCCATTCCAGACATTATCCTACTGAAAGAAAGACACAACACACTGGAATAACAGCAGGTCAGGCAGCATCCCTGGAGAACATGGATAGGAGACATTACAAGTCAGGATCCTTCTTCAGACTGAAGGGTCCTGACCTCAAACATCACCTATCCATGTTCTCCAGGTATGCTGCCTGACACACTGAGTTACTCCAGCATGTTGCATCTTTCCTTGGTAAAGCAGCATTCATAGTACCTTGTTTTCTATTAATATCCTATTGAATATCTTCTGCACTCTTTCTAGTGCTATCCCAGCTTTTCTATTGTGTGCTGACCAGAATTTGGAATTCTGCTATTCAGATTTGGAAATGAGAACCAGAGGGCATAGGTTTAAGGAGAAGGTTTAAAGATTTTAAAGGAATTCGATGGGTAACTTTTTCCATGCAAAGGGTGCTGGGTGCATGGAACGAGCTGCTCGAGGTAGTTGAAGCAGGGACTATCGCAACGTTTAAGAAGCATTTAGACAAGTACATGGATAAGACGGGTTTAGAGGGATATGGGCCAAATGCAGGCAAGTTGGACTACTGTAGATGGGACATATTGGTCAGTGTGGCAAATTGGTCCGAAGGGCCTGTTTCCACACTATATGAATCTTTGACTCTAACTTCACACACGTGTGGCCTAACCAAAGTCATACAGAGCTGCGGAATGACCTCAATGTCTGGCCAATTAAGTAAACCTGAGTGGTGAAAACACTCTCACAAAAACAAAATGATTTTCAGTACAAGCAGAGTTTAACAAAGTTTAAATGAATGTGAAGTAATTCTCACTAGGACAAGAGAGTTCCACCTCAAATGGTACGAATAAAACCAAGACTCACATCACCCTGTGAGATCTGTTCTCACAGGGTGATGGGTATATGGATCGAGCTGCCAGAGGTAGTTGAGGCAGATACTATACTAAAATTTAAAAGCCACTTGGACAGGTACATGGATAGGAAAGATTTAAACGGATATGACCCAAACATGGGAAAATGGGACTAGCTTAGATGGTGCATCTTGGTTGGCATGGATGGTTGGGCCAAAGAGTCTGTTTCTGTGTTGTATGACTCTGTGACTCAGTCATGTTGTGACGGCACGCGCATAATCATGGTCACTATTAGTGCCACTTGGATTTACTGAACTAAATTTCCCCAGTTGCTGTGGTTTAATTTGCACTAGGACTATATCCCACATTCCTGGACTACTAACCCCATAGTTTGATCACTCTGACATACCCCTTCTTGTCTTCAGATACAGCATCATGTATGCAGTGCCCTCCATAATGTTTGGGATAAAGACCCATCATTTATTTATTTGCCTCTGTACTTCACAATTTGAGGTTCATAATAGAAAAAAAATCACATGTGGTTAAAGTGCACATTGTCAGACTTTATTAAAGGCCATTTTTATACACTTTGGTTTCACCATGTAGAAATTACAGCTATGTTTGTACATAGTCCCCCCCATTTCAGGGCACCATAATGTTTGGGAAATGTGGCTTCACATGTGTTTGTAATTGCTCAGGTGTGTTTAATTGCCTCCATAATGTACCTATAAGAGAGCTCTCAGCATCTAATCTTTCCTCCACTTTCCATTACCTTTGGGAACTTATATTGCTGTTTATCAAAGCGAGGACCAAAGTTGTGCCAATGAAAGCCAAAGAAGCCATTATGAGACTGAGAAACAAGAATAAAACTGTTAAAAGACATCAGCCAAACCTTAGGCTTACCAAAATCAACTGTTTGTATCATTAAGAAGAAGGAGAGCACTGGTGAGCTTACTAATCGCAAAGGGACTGGCAGGCCAAAGAAGACCTCCACAGCTGACAGAAGAATTATCTCTATAATAAAGAAAATACCCCAAACACATGTCCTACAGAACAGAAACACTCTTCAGGTGTGGATTTGTCAAGACCATTGTCTGCAGAAGACCTCATGAACAGAAATACAGATGCTACAGTGCAAGATGCAAACCACTGGTTAGCTGCAAAAATAGGATGGCCAGTTTACAGTTTGCCAGGAAGTACTTAAAAGAGCAACCATAGTTCTAGTAAAAGGTCCTGTGGACATATGAGACGGAGATTAACTTATATCAGAGTGATGGCAAGAGCAAAGTATGGAGGAGAGAAGGAACTGCCCAAGATCCAAAGCATACCACCTCATCTATGAAACACGGTAGTGGGGGTGTTATGGCCTGGGCATGTATGGCTGCTGAAGGTACTGGCTCACTTATCTTTATTGATGATACAACTGCTGATGGTAGTAGCATAATGAATTCTGAAGTGTATAGACACATCCTATCTTCTCAAGTTCAAACAAATGCCTCAAAACTCATTTGCCAGCGATTCATTCTACAGCAAGACAATGACCCCAAACATACTGCTAAAGCAACAAAGGAGTTTTTCAAAGCTAAAAAATGGTAAATTCTTGAGAGGCCAAGTCAATCACCTGATCTGAACACAAATGAGCATGCTTTTATATGCTGAAGAGAAAATTAAAGGGGACTAGCCCCCCAAAAAAGCATAAGCTAAAGATGGCTGCAATGCAGACCTGGCAGAGAATCACCAGAGAAGACACCCAGCAACTGGTGATTACAGACTTCAAGCCGTCATTGTATTCAAAGGATATGCAACAAAATACTAAACATGACTACTTTCATTTACATGACATTGCTGAGTCCCAAACATTATGGTGCCCTGAAATGGGGGGACTATGTATAAACACTGCTGTAATTTCTACATGGTCAAACCAAAATGTATCAAAATGGCCTTTATTAAAATCTGACAACGTGCACTTTAACTCCGTGATTTTTTTCTATTACAAATCTCAAATTGTGGGATACAGAGGCAAATAAAGAAATGATGAGTCTTTGTTCCAAACATTATGGAGGGCACTGTATATCTAATTATCCTGGCTGAGTCCTTAGAGTAGGGGTTCCCAACCTTTTTTTAAATTAAAGTTGCCTTGCCGAATTAAAGTTGCCTTACCTTCTATATAATTAAAGTCTTTAATTATATTTAGTATTTAAAAAATGTTGAGATTCTCTCCACTGTCAATCACGCCATGAAGGGCACGCCCCTTCTGGTGGGAGGGGGGAGAGGGACTATAAAACCCAGAAGTGCGGGCGTGGCTCAGTTTCTGCAAGATGGAGGAGGGAGAGGTCACGACTCGCTGTCTTTAGTGGCCTTGCGCCCTGCTTGAAATGGTATGAAACTGCACTTGAATTTGGTGGCCTTGCACCCTGCTTGAAAGGGAATTTCAAGGAATAGCCGTGGGTCAACTGCCAGCCTACCAGCCGTGAGTGAGTGAGCTGCCAACACAACAGGCCCCATTCGGCCTCAGAGGGCAGTGGAGGCAGGTTCTCTGGATGCTTTCAAGAGAGAGCTAGATATGGCTCTGAAAAATAACAGAGTCAGGGGATATGAGGAGAAGGCAGGAACGGGGTACTGATTGGGAATGGTCAGCCATGATCACATGAATGGCGGTGCTGGCTCGTAGGGCCGAATGTCCTACTCCTGCAGCTATTGTCCATTGGCCCACAATGTCCATACTAGCCCTCTGGAAACCAGTCCCTTCAGCCCACAACACCCATACTAGCGCTCCAAACCCCCCCCCCCCCCCCCCCCCCCCGGCCACCAATATTGAAATTGGTGGAGAGGTGGAATATTGTGTTGGGGGACCAGCCTTCCCAAGGATGCTGGAACCCTTAGTCTAGTATATTTAAAATTTTAAAAAGCACTGTCTTTGAAATTCAATGTTATCTTTACAAATTAGGACAGTTAAGTGAGACAGTCTTTAAAGTGCAAACATTTTTTTTGAAGTTTAACCAAAACAAGGAAGTTGAATCGGACTCTTATCTTTAGAGATGTGGAGCGTTTAAGAAGGAACTGTAGAAAATTGAAGGTAGACAAAAATGCTGGAGAAACTCAGCGGGTGAGGCATCATCTATGGAGCGAAGGAAATAGGCGACGTTTCGGGTCACGACCCTTCCTTAGAGATGACAAAGTCAGCATTAAGCCTCGTTCATCAAAGTGATATCATGACCGTTGAGAAAGATCTGGAAAAGCAAGTCGGGAAGCTCGTGAGTGTTCGTGACCTCGGAAGCCCTCTGAAGCGCTCGGGAGCTGCAGTACAGAGCCCACTTGCTTGTTCTTTCTGTGTCTTTTGAAGAAATGGGAGGGGATGAGGGGGGAGGGGATGAGGGGGGTGATGTCACTCGCTGCACGTGGAACATAGGGCAGCAGGCCGTGAGGAGCAGAGCCATTGTGATGTCACCAGCGAGACCATCTCATTTATTTTCCAAGTTATTTCAAATTTTTGAACATTTCCATAAATAACTCGAGAAATAATGCATAACATTTTCAGATAAGGTGATTTTTGCCATCACAGCTTAAATCTCTATCCGAATATGTAATAATGTCACCATAAGCGTGTCGCGTTTTCGAGGAGATGTGAAACGCACACGAACGTCACACACACAAATTCATACACATCCAAGATCAGAGTTTTATAAGTATAGAGATATAATATTCTTAAGGGATTGGACAGGTTAGATGCTGGAAAAATGTCCCCCATGTTGGGGGAGTCCAGAACCAGGGGTCACAGTTTAAGAATAAGAGGTAGGCCATTTAGGATTGAGGTGAAGAAAAACGTTTTCACCCAGAATTCGCTGCCACAGAAGGCAGTGGAGGCCAATTCACTGGATGTTTTCAAGAGAGAGTTAGCTGTAGCTCTTAGGGCTAACGGAATCAAGGGAAATAGGGGGAGAGCAGGAACTGGGTACTGATTTTGGATGATCAGCCACGATCATATTGAATGACGGTGCTGGCTCGATGGGCTGAATAACCAACTCCTGCACCTATTTTCTTTGTTTCTGTTTCTATGACAAACCTGGCCTGGATCATTGTACCACAGCTCCTCATGCAGGCGATCAGGATGTGCCTTTCGACGTTTGATTTCTTCAATGACGTCAATAATCTCGGAATCCGAGCTGCACGAGCTGCTCCCACTGCTCTCATCATCTGAATCACAGCCCGAGTCACTGGAGCTATCGTCTGAACAACAGACATCACATTTCAATGTTGGAATTACCGATGGGTCACCAGAGTCACGGAGAAATACAAAATGTTTCATGTAGTCTCAGAAACATAGAAAAGAAAAGGCATATGTCCTTGGCAACTTTCATGCAGGATTTCGCCAAACCGAACATAGACACAAAATGCTGGAGTAACTCAGCGGGACAGGCAGTCTGAGGAAGGGTCTCGACCAAAAACGTCACACATTCCTTCTATCCAGAGATGCTGCCTCTTCCACTAACTCGATCATTTTGTGTCTATCTTCACTTTATTTATAGACAATGACAGTCCATGAAAATCCTGTCACTGTTGTAGCGTGGCAATTTGTGCACAGGAGGCTCCCACGCGCAGCACACTGGTCTTACTTTGTGCTGTCTGCAATCTAACAGATGCGATAGATGGTCAGATCCTTTTCTCTTTAAACCAAGGACAAAGGTAACAATACGAAATTGAGAATGTTAAAGTGAGATAGAGGTATTCCCAGCACCTGCAGTTATTACCTTTCACCAGACACAAACACACAGTGCAGAGAACCGTCAGTTCTGTTGAGGATTGGGAATCATCGACCTCAATTTGCCATCCTCTCATGTGTTGCTCACTTATCTCATCCGGAGTTATTCAGTTACCAGTGGTCACATAATTTACATCAAATGTCCACGTCCTTTTGCACCTGTTAATGTGTGTGTCCTTTTACAATGTGCAGTAAAATGCATCTATTTTCGTTTCTGCATAAGAATGTTTTTTTTTAAATTGTTACTTTGTCCTGGTAGGACAAAAATAAAACTGTAACTGTACAGTTTAATCCATTAGCATAACGGCTGGTCAGATGTCGAAAGCTCATTAACATGCTCCTTGGAAATGGGTAATCACCACAGTAAGTGCTCTACTCCCCACTTCCATGATCTACTCTATACACACATCTCAAGCTTCCTTGTTATAAATCACCTATAATTCTCCACCAACATTTTGTTTTGCCTTCCAAATCAAAAGGTTGAAGTCCATACTTCATGAATTCATACGTTCTAGGAGCAAAATTAAGTCATTCCACCCATAAAATCTACTCCGCTGTTCAATCATGGCTGAGCTACCTATTCAACCTATTCTGCCACCTTCTCCCCATAACATAGACACCTGTACTATTCATAATTAGCACGTACTAAGTCCATGATGGTTAGTAAGAAATAGTAGTGCTAGGAAATCTTCATTAAATATTGATTCAGCATACAATGCCCTCCGTAATGTTTGGGCCAAAGACCCATCATTTCTTTATGTGCCTCTGTACTCCACAATTTGAGATTTGTAATTTAAAAAAATTATGTGTGGTTAAAGTGCACATTGTCAGATTTTAATAAAATACATTTTTATACATTTTGGTTTCATCATGTAGAAATTACAGTTTTCTTCATTAATAGACCCCCCCATTTCAGGGAACCATAATGTTTGGAACACAACAATGTAATGTAAATGAAAGTAGTCATGTTTAGTACTTTGTTGCATTTCCTTTGCATGCAATGGCTGCTTGAAGTCTGCGATTCATGGACATCACCAGTTGCTGGTGGTCTTCTCTGGTGATGCTCTGCCAGGCCTATATTGCAACCGTCTTTAGCTTATGCTTGTTTTAGCTTATGCTTGTCTTCAGTTTTCTCTTCAGCATACAAAAGGCATGCTCAATTGGGTTCAGATCGGGTGAATGACTTAGCTACTCAAGAATTGACCATTTTTTAGCTTTGAAAAACATCTTTGTTGCTTTAGCATTATGTTTGGGGTCATTGTCTTGCTGTAAAATGTTCCACTGGCCAATGAGTTTTGAGGCATTTGTTTGAACTTCAGCAGATAGGATGTGTCTATACACTTCAGAAGTCATTATGCTACTACCATCAGCAGTTGTATCATCAATGAAGATAAGTGAGCCAGTACCTTCAGCAGCCATACATGCCCAGGCCATAACACCCCCACCGCCGTGTTTCACAGATGAGGTGGTATGCTTTGGATCTTGGTCAGTTCCTTCTCTCCTCCATACTTTGCTCTTGCCATCACTCGGACATAAGTTAATCTTCATCTCATCTGTCCACAAGGCCTTTTTCTAGAACTGTGGTTGCTCTTTTAAGTACTTCTTGGCAAACTGTAGCCTGGCCACCCTATTTTTGAAGCTAACCAGTAGTTTGCATCTTGCAGTGTAGCCTCTGTATTTCTGTTCAAGAAGTCTTCTGCGGATATTGGTCATTAAAAAACCACACCTGACTCCTGAAGAGTGTTTCTGATCTGTCAGACAGGTGTTTGGGGATTTATCTTTATTATTTAGAGAATTCTTCTGTCATTTTCTATGGAGGTCTTCCTTGGCCTGCCAGTCCCTTTGCGATTAGTAAGCTCACCAGTGCTCTCGTTCTTCTTAATGATGTTCCAAACAGTTGATTTTGGTAAAGCCTAACGTTTGGCTGATGTCTCTAACAGTTTTATTCTTGTTTCTCAGTCTCATAATGGCTTCTTTGGCACAACTTTGGTCCTCGCTTTGATAAACAGCAATAAAAGTTTCCAAAGGTGATGGAAAGACGGGAGAAAATACTAGGTGCTGAGAGCTCTATTATACCTGCATTAAGGAGGCAATTAAACACACCTGAGCAATTACAAACACCTGTGAAGCCATGTGTCCCAAACGTTGTGATCCCCTGAAATGTGGGGGACTGTATAAACACAGCTGTAATTTCTACATGCTGAAACCAAAATGTATAAAAATACCCTTTAATAAAATCTGAAAATGTGCACTTTAACCACATGTGATTTATTTGTATTACAAATTTCAAATTGTGGTGTACGGAGGCAAATAAATAAATTATGGGTCTTTGTCCCAAATATTATAGAAGGCACTGCAGTAAGAATCGCTGAATTACAAGTTTTAGTTTAGATTTCCAGTGTCCACAGTATTTTCCTTTAAAAATAGGCATTTGTCCTGGATGTCTAGTTCATTGATCTACCAGATGAACCCATTGATTCATCGAGAACACAGAATCGTAAAAAAACACAGTAAGAAGCCAGCTATACATCATTAGTACTTTTGAAAAATATTCCAGGTGGACTCCATCCTGATAGCCTCTGTAACTCTGCATTTTTCTGTCTGTCACATTTAGTTTTCTTCAAGGCTCACGATGGAGCAATTTATACTGCATTTATGATAGGGTGTTCCAAATCCAACCGCTCATTGCATTTACAAATTTTCCTCCCTTCAGATCCCTGTGCTCATTGCCTAAAACTAAAATGTAGGTAATTACCTTCTAACTTATCCACCTTATATTCAAAACTGAATTTTCATGGTAACTGTCAAATCTTCTTTTGCCTGCTTTGCCTTAAAAATCACCCAATCCAATCTTCTCATATTCCTTTCATCTCCAGAATGATTCCATTTAATCAAGTATTGTCTTTCTGCTGACTGGACAGCACAAAACAAATGCTTTTCATTGTACCTCGGTACACACAACGATAAACTAAACTGAATATTTATAAGTGTCCTTTATGTGGCGACTATTGCATACCTTTGGAATGCAAGCAAAGAATTTCACTGTGACTTGTCGCAAGTGACAATATAGTATAAAGTATGCATTCATTGATCCAAATTATGTACTTTGAGAACTCGCTGACATGTTTTTAGCGATAACCATGTCCCCTCACCTGGTTCTTCATCCAGTTTAGACTTTGGGGGTTCCCAGGCTGGTCTAGCAGCTTTGGCCTTTCCCTGTCTCTGTCCAAGTTCCTCCTCAAACTTTTTATAAAGATTTCGTAGTTTACTTGTGCCAACTACAGTGGAATCTCCCTGAAAAATTAAAAGCATTTCTGTAAATGTTTTCTTTAATGTAGAGCCCTTAGATGTGAATAATTTTCCTGCATGCAAAAAGAATAAGCCTTCTGTATTCTGAGTGGTTGAAAAATGCATCATTTCATTAATGAGAACATTATTCAGCTCCAGTGGCCTAGGTTCAACCCCAACATGTGGGGCAGGGCAGAGTTGGCACAATCTTCCTTTGACCACATGGGTTTCCACTCCCCCAACCCCCCCCCCCACACATGTACTCCAGTTTCCCCCATGCTGGTTGGTAGGTTAATCAGCTATTGTAAATAACATCTCTGAAGGTGGGTTGTTGGAGGATCGGGGAGAGTGGGGGGGAATTTGCCCTGGCATGTAATTTACAGAGGCCAATTAACACGTTGTTCATTAGAATGCGAGAGGAAACCGGGAGGAAACCCATGCGGTCACAGGGAGAATTTGCAAACTCCGTGCACACATATCACCCAACATCAGGATCGAACCTAGGTCTCTGGCAGTGAGGCAGCAACTCTACCAGAAAATAGCAAGCCCCAATTCCATCTCCCAGTTCCTAAAATCAACTTAATATATGTTCCCCAAATAAGGGATATATCAGATATTAAACTGATAAGAACACAAGATACTACACATGATCTTAGCCAATCTTTCATTGGAGGACACTCAAACCATTGTGTATTACCCTGGTATCTGAATAATAAAAATATGGAGGTTTTAGAGATTTTTTAAAATCTGCAAAGTTGATACCAGAAACCGGGCGTCACAGTGGTAGAGTTGCTGCCTTATGGTGCCAGTGACCCGCGTTCAATCCTGACTACCGGTGCTGTCTGTACGGAGTTTGTACGTTCTAGCCGTGAACTTGTGGGTTTTCCCCGGGAGCTCCGGTTTCCTCCCACACTCCAAAGACAAACAGATTTGTAGGTTAATTGCCTTTGGCAAAAATTGTAAATTGTCTCTAGTGTGTGTGTGTAGGATAGTGCTAGTGCACAGGAATCGCTGGTCGGCACGGACTCAGTGGGGCGAAGAGCCTATTTCCACGCTGTATTCCCCCAAATAACTGATAATTGACATTAGTAGAAATTGGACAAACTGGTATATAAGAGAGAAGACTGACGCCTACATTTTAAGTTTTTGACAGAATAATCAGAGATTAAATGTTTTACATAGTGGTGGGGGGTGCTGCTAAACTGGAGATCATAAATGTAACATAATCATTAATAAATCAACTGTTAATGAAGGAGAAACCAATTTACCCAGAGGGTAGCCACCAACTGCAGAACCGATCATCACAAGGAGTGGCTGAGGAATTAGAATGCATGCATTTGTAAGAGAGCAGAGCAGAATTTTGAGGAAGGAATAGAGGGTCACGGTGATACAATAAGGAAAAGATGAGATGAGATTGTGCAGAGAACTATTGACCCCTTGAACATCAGGGCTTGTGTTTCCAAACACTTTGGGATCTTACACAATACATCAAGCTCGCCTTACCACCTGATCCATGGGATCACTGGAGTAATAGTTTTCAGAGTGGGTGCATCGTATCCAGGCTGTCTTTGTATTTAGCGTGTCTTCCTCCTCTCGCTCTTCTTCCATTTTTTCAACAGACGTGATCTCTTCTGCATCTTTGCTGCGACTGGCTGGAAGGGATTTCTCCTTACTTGAACTGTGCACAGATCTTCGGTCTCTCTCACCCTCCCAGTGAGGCCGCTTCTTTTCTCGGCTACTTGAGTGGCTTCAACAAAAGGCCGAGAATTTTAATTATGACATTATCATAAAATCTGTGCTGGGTTAAAGTAGGCACTAACACAGCATTTCACATTCATATGTTGATAAGTTCTAGGAGTAGAATTAGGCCATCGGTCCACCGAGTCTACTCCATTAAATGGAATGGTATACTTTATTGTCATCCCCCCCCCCCCCCCAACGGTGGTTCGCCACGCAGGGTCCTTCATTGTTCTCCCACCCCCACCCAAACGGCAGTTCCACCACACTCTTATCAGCTACCGACCACGGGATAACCCGCAAGGCTTCACCTGCCGCCAAGGCCCCATCGCCATGAGGCACCACCACCACCACTGAGGCCCCATCGCTGCGAGGCGTCACGGCAGCCGCCGAGGCTCCATCGCCGAGAAATCACTGGCGCCGCTTCATCGCCGCTGAGGCCCCATAGCTGCGAGGCTGCACCACCGTTGCAGGGACTTTAGAAGGATGAGAGGGGATCTTATTGAACCATATAAGATTGTTAAGGGTTTGGACACACTAGAGGCAGGAAACATGTTCCCGATGTTGGGGGAGTCCAGAACCAGGGGGCACAGTTTAAGAATAAGGGGTAAGCCATTTAGAATGGAGACGAGGAAACACTTTTTCTCATAGAGAGTGGTGAGTCTGTGGAATTCTCTGCCTCAGAGGGTGGTGGAGGCAGGTTCTCTGGATACTTTCAAGAGAGAGCTAGATAGGGCTCTTAAAACATAGCGGAGTCAGGGGATATGCGGAGAAGGCAGGAACGGGGTACTGATTGGGGATGATCAGCCATGATCACATGGCGGTGCTGGCTCGAAGGGCCGAATGGCCTACTCCTGCACCTATTGTCTGTTGACTTCACCGTCACCGAGGCCAATTATGACTGACTATGGCAATCATCATCTTTCCTCTCAACGCATTTCCTGCTTTTTCCCTCACTACCAAGAATCTGTTAATCACCTCCTTAAACATATCCATTGACTCGGCCTCCTCAGCCGACCATGGTAATGAATTTCAAGTGTATAGGGGAGAGCAGTTGATAGGAGAAAAACAAAATCAAATTTGTGAGCCAACGTCAGTGACTTTTGTCTGGACATCAATATGGAAATATGGGTTTTTCATAGTTTTAAAATGGGTTCTAAGAGTTACTATGTGTAAACATTAATGGCACACACAGTTGTAACATCAACCACATTTGCAGCAGAGAGTGAGCCCCAGGGCAGGGTCTCCTGTGCAGTTAACACCTCCCTGCAAGTGCAGCAGCTGACTGCTCCTACACCCCACTATAAAATATATGCTTGGGACCAGGCTCAAAAGACTGTATCCGGGACCACAACAGAACAATGATGGTGCAGCAGTAATGTCGCTGCTTTACAGCACCAGAGACCCGGGTTTGATCCAGACAACAGGTGCTTGTCTGTATGGAGTTTGTACGTTCTCCCCGTGACCTGCATGGGTTTTTTCCGGTTTCCTTCCACACTCCAAAGACGAACAGGTTTGTAGGTTAATTGGCTGGGTATAATTGTAAATTGGCCCTGGTGTGTGTAGGGTAGTGTTAATGTGCGGGGATCGCTGGTCAGCGGGAAATCGGTGGGGTGAAGGGCCCGTTTCCGCACTGTACAGGGCCTGTCGCACTTGGCCGTCACGTTGTGACGCACGGGTAGCATGGGCCGGGCGCATGGAGAGGCGTGGAGGAGTGTGGAATACCGTGCGGTATCGCGCGGCGCTCCAGGATTTTGTGCTGCACAAAATCCTCACGCGCCACCTGCGTGATGTATCGCAGACGCATTGGGTACGCACGCTGACGCATTGGCGTTGTATGCTGGCGTCACAACGTCTCACATGTATCGCGTGGTGATGCATGGATACGTTACCGTGCGTAACCATGCGTCGCCGCGCGCCACAAAGTATTCTAATGACGTCACGCGCACCAGACGGAATGATGACGCGTGATTTGCGCGCAACGTCGCACATAACCACTCGTCGTCGTATTTTACATATGACGCGTAAATGAGGCGCAAATGATGGCCCAGTGGAACTGGCCCTTATCTCTCTACTAAACTAAACAAACAGTATGGCCCCGAGGCAGACAGCCAGCACCTTCAGGGCAACAGAAGACTTGTCCCATGTGGGCAGCACAGTGGCGCAGTGGTAGAGTTACTGCCTTAGAGCACTTGCAGAACCGGAGACCCGGATTTGATCTGAACTACGGGTGCTGTCTGTACTGTGTTTGTATGTTCTTCCCGTGACCGGGTGAGTTTTCTCAGAGATCTTCGGTTTCTTCCCACACTCCAGAGACTTACAGGTATGTAGGTTAATTGGCTTGATGCAAGTGTAAATTGTCCCCAGTGTGTGTGGGATAGTGTTAACGTGTGGGGATCGCTGGTCGGTACGGACCCGGTGGACCGAAGGGCCTGATTCTGCACTGTATCTCTAAACTAGACAGGTAAAAAAACTTTTTTTTTATATGTGTATATATATATATATATATATATATATATATATATATATATATATACACATACATACACACACCATTACCAAAAGGACACTTCAAGACATTGAAGAAGATGGCAGGACCATGTGAAATATTTATTAAAGCTCGGGCATGACAAACAGACGAGGAAGTTGGTTGTTCAGCCGTGGCAGCCAAGGGCAAGGCTGATGATGGTGATGTGATAAAACAACGTCAAAAATATTTCTGAAGAAATGGGGAACAAGAGATATGAAAATTTCACCTGCGCGTCCTTTTTCTCTCTCTTCTGTGCTGCCTTTCATAGGATGGGGATCTGTAGTTTTCATGATATTTGTGTCTCTCCCTGAGAAACACATAACACATAAATCACCTCAGAGTAATTAGGGCAATTAATTATTAGCTCTACAAACCCCATCATGATGGAAAACAACAGAACATTTTCATATGAATCTCCTAATTCCCATTCATATTCCCTTAAATTGCACCTTTACCCAGTTGTCAATACCTTATTGCAATTTCTAGTAGAAAGCCCAAACAACGTCCAACATTAGATCGAGTCCAAAATCATTTACCAATACTCAGCTCAAGTGATCACTGAAGTTCAACTAACTTGAACATCCATCTCCAGTGCTCACATTTAGCTTAGTTTATTGTCATGAAAAGTTTTTGTTGCGTGCTAACCATTCAGCAGAAAGACAATAAATGATTACAATCGAGCCATCCACTGTGTACAGCATCACAATAAAGAGAAAAACGTGAATAACTCTCGGTCACTCTCTTGAAAAATTGTACATTTTTAATCTAAGCACCAAGTGGGTAACTGAAACTAAACACTTGCTTGAGGATACAAGGAAGTTTACAAAAAAAAACATAAAGTGCTGGAGGTCAGGCAGTATCTCTGACATGGATTGGTGACCCTTCTTCAGACTGATTGGGAGGGGTGGGGGGGGGGGGGGAGCTGGAAGAGAGGTGAGGCAGGACAAAGTGGCAGGTAATAGGTTGATGCAGGTAAGGGGTGGGGGTTAATAGGCAGATGGTGGTCAAAGGCCAGTGATGATAAGACAGAAGGTGCGAGACAAAATAAATGAATGGTTGCGAAATGTGAAGCCAGAGGAAGAAATCTAGGTGGAAGTGGAAGGGCAGAAATAGGTACGAGTCCAGATGAAGCACCGGGGGGAGGGGGGGAGGTGCAAGGGGGGTAAAGAAGGAAGGGTTAGGTGGTTAACACTTGCATGACATAGATATAAGCTATTGCCGGAATCTTCAGCCAAAACAAAGTGCTGGAGAAACTCAGTTGGCCAGGCAGCATCTGTGGATGGAAATGGATAAATGACAATTCAGGTCAGGATCTTTCTTGAAACTCATTAGTCCAAAGAAACGTCCTGACCAAAAACAGCGCCTGTCCACTTCCCTCCACAGATGCTGTCCGACCCACTGAGTTCCTCAAGCACTTACGCTGCCTTATCCACTGAGTTCCTCCAGCACTTTGTTCTTTGTTTGAAGTATTTATGTACTTTGATCACAATTAAGCTTTATACCCAGAATTGTGTTCTTAAGATAGACACAAAATGCTGGAGTAACTCAGCAGGACAGGCAGCATCTCTGGAGAGAAGGAATGCGCGATGTTTTGGGTTGAGACCCTTCTTCAGACTTAAGGCTGCCTATAGTTTCAAGCCTTCCCATGCCACAAATGGACCTTCCCTGCCTGTGAACACACAGAGTAGGCTACAACACAATGCACTGACCTGATCTAAACCGAATGCCCTAGCCTTCAACTTCACGTGAAAATGTCAGATTGCAGGTGAAGCCAAACTAAAAGCATCTTGGAGGATACATACATTCTGGTAAATAGTTAACAAAAGATTGCCCTACCTCCTTATGTAATACAATAAAATGTAAACAGAGATTAGTCATGGTTAAAACAGGGATCCAGATTTTGGCAGCCTACCATCTGACACTATCTCTCGGCCATCCTTATGAAATATAACTGAAAGGAATAATAGGTTTTGAAAAGGGCTTTAAAATACATTTATTAATTGAACTGCTAATTTGCAGGTATAAATTCCCTATCCTACTACAAATGTTACAAATTATAAAGTCTGCAATCCTGCTAATAAAAATCCATCTTTCAATATCTATGTTTATCAAATTTTGCTTTTTAAGGCATTTTCCCCCACATTTATACGATCTTGGCTGCATAATACTAAGCTTCATAAGTTCTAGGAGCAGAATTAGGCCATTCGCCATTCAATCACGGCTGATCGATCTTTCCCTCTCAACCCCATTAATATGGCTTAAAACATTCTGTTACCCGATTCAGAAAATAGGTAATTAACTGCATAGGTAAAACAGAAACCTTCCATTGCTTTAGAACCAATGAGGTTCTGGGCTCTGCTGCAATGCAGGAAACACAATAGTCACATTGGGCTCAGGAAGATTTCACAAACATTTTCTAGCACTACAATGGTTCAATTTTTCAAACCCAAAATGGTTGCTGACCTGCTGTGATCTCGGTCCCTGAGCCGAGGCGGGGATCTCCCTCGCTCACGGCTAGACCTGCGGTGAATGCCCTCCCCGCGCCGCCGCTCCGGACTCCTGGTCCTCCGCTCTCCACGAGACGCTGACCTCCGCCTCTCACTGTGGCTGCGGTCGGCATGCCCCCGGCGGTGCAGATCGTGCTGGCGGTTTCGCTCGGGTGAGTGCCGGCTCTTGGTGGGGTAGGGCGGCTTGTGGTGGAAGTGGTCGAGCGGCTGGGAGGGGGAGTTCTGCTGGTAGACGGCGGGGATGGGGCCCTGCTGGTATCCGCTGGGCCCCTGGGCGGGGGGGTAACTGCTGGAAAACTGCTGGAGCGGGTAGTGCTGCGAGTAACCCATCGGGTAGGGGGTCTGATAATTCATCTGCTGGGGTGGGACGAGGGGTGGAGGTGGCTGCGTGGGGGCCGACGGCATCATGTGGTGGTGGAACCCAGCTTGCCTATCCAGAGCGCCCGGGACCATGGTTGCAGCATTTGGCAAGGCGGGTGTTTGAGTAAAGCAAGGCAAAGCGGGGTAGCCCTGGCGCACCGGGGGGCTGGGAAACGGTGCCCTGGGGCGTGCTGGGCACTGCTGGATGGCATTCTGATGGTTGTCCAGCTCGCTGGTCTGAGGAACGTTGGGCGGGTAGGGCATGAAGCCTGGCGGAGCATAAGCTGTATTGGGAGGGTTTGGAAACCTAGGAGGGAGAGGGGGAGGGGGAGGTGGAGGCAGGGGTGGAGGGGCAACTTGCTGCTCATAGGGGAAAAACGGCGGGGGCTGCTGCAGCTGGGATGGTTGGAAATTTCCAGACTGATAGCTCTGTTGAGGCATTCTGTTTCCAGGGGTTCCTCTTCCTCGAGTCCCCCCAACTTTAGGAATGGTGCTGTTGCCCGTGTGTGCAACTCCACCTCGTCCTGGATGAAACGACATGATTACCTTTAAAAAGAAACATATAATTAATAATAAAATACATAATTCGCCAAGACAAATCTTGCTTTACTACCACACAGGTAGATAGAATATATTTCTACATTTATTCCACATAAACTTTAGTTTTCGTTGTTTAGAGATACAGCACGGAAACAGTCCCTTTGGACCAGAGTATGCACCTCCCAGCGATCCCCACACACTAGCACCATCCTACACACACAAGGGACAATTTACAATTTTTACCAAAGCCAATTAATGTACAAACCTGTGCCTTTGAAGCAAGTGAAGAAACTGGAGAACCCGGAGAAAACCCACGCGGTCAGAGAGAATGTACAAACTCCGTACAGTCAGTACCCGTAGAATTGATCACCACCGCTGCGCCATTGTGCCGCCCACAAACTGTTTAAAGAAGGAACAGTGGTGCAAAGTAAATCAAAGATTAACAACAATGTCAAGGAACACCCTTGTCAATAGAGTCCCTTTTAGAATATCAAGAAAGTACAGCTCAGAGGGAGATCTTGAGTCCCACCGTGCCCTCTGCCAGAGCTACTCACTAGGTTCATCCTTACCCCTTTCTACATCGTCTCTGCAATTTATTTCTTCATCATACATGTAAAACATTCAGTCTTGATGGCGACAATGGAACCTGCCTCCATCCCACTCCCAGGAAGACCACTCCAGACCCCACCCACACTTTTTCACTAATGAACGGGCGGTCACAGTGGCGCAGCAGTGGAGTTGCTGCCTTACAGCAAATGCAGCGGTGAAGACCCTGGTTCGATCCCGACTACGGGTGCTGTCTGTACGGAATTTGTACATTCTCCACGTTTTTCTCTGACATCTTCGGATTCCACCCACACCCCAAAGACGTACAGGTTTGTAGGTTAATTGGCTTGGTGTATGTGTAAATTGTCCCCAGTGTGTGTAGGATGGTGTTAATGTGTGGGGATCACTGGTCGACGAGGACCCGGTGGGCCGAAGGACCTGTTTCCGCAATGTATCTCTAAACTAAAACTAAACCATACTCAAGTTGCAGTTTCTCGTAGCATAGGAACTACATTAGTGAACCAGTGACATATAGTGAGCTCCCAACAAACAGCTATGTGACATTAACCAGATGATCCAGTCTGCAAACGATGGATGTGGAGTAAATATTGGCCACGTATCTAAAGAGAGCTTCCACACTCTTCTTTACAATAGTGCTGTTCGATCTTTCACATCTAACTGAGAAAAAATAGGATAGCACAGGGGTGCAGCTGGAAGAGCTGTTACCTCACAGCCCGAGAGGCTCTGGTTCAACCCTGACCTTGAGATACTGTCTGTGTGGAGTTTGCATGTAATTCTCCCTGTGACGGCATGGGTTTTCTCAGGGTGTTCCGGAATTTCTCCTTTAGTTAATTGTCAGAACAGCTCTGTTTGTTTGGATGTCCAATGGTTTTGAGGCACCCCCACAATAGTAACTGCCAGCAAGAGCTACAGCTGTTCCAAATTAGCAGACACTATCTGGTGACTTGTATATTAATCATGTGGGTGATGGGGATTGAAGGCTTTGTGGCCAAGTTTGCGGATGATACAAAAATAGGTGGACAGGGGCAGGCAGTGTAGAGAAAGCAAGGACTCTGCAGGACTTGGATAGGTTGGGGGAGTGGGCAGAGAAGTGGCAGATGGAATATAGTGTAGCAAAGTGTGGAGTCATGCATTTTGTTAGTAGGAATAAAGGCGTAGACTCTTTTCTAAATGGGGACGGAATCCAGAAATCGGAGGTGCAATTGAACTTGTGAGTGCTGGTGCAGAATTCCCAAAAAGTTAACCTGCAAGTCAAATTATTAGTAAAGAAAGCAAACGCAATGCTAGAATTTATTCTGAGAGGCCTTGGACACAAAAACACGGATGTAACGCTGAGGCTCAATAAGGTGCTGGTCAGGCCGCATTTTGAATATTGTGATCAATTATGAGCACCATGTCTGAGGAAGGATGTGCTGGCTCTGGAGTGTCCAGAAGAGGTTTAGAAGAATTATCCCAGGAATTAGTAGGTTAACATATGATGAGCGTTTGATAGCACTGGGCCAGTACTTGCTTGAGTTAGATTGATTTAAATTTACCTTTAGTTGAATGAGACAACTAAAGGACTGTACCTTGCCTTTCTCTGTATTAAGGACAGATTCACCCTTCGAGTTCCTCTGCAGTGGGTAGAACATCTTTGAATACTTGGGATGGGGGGGCTTGCTTCAAAACACTGTTCTCTACCTAATATACGTTCCTTAAATACTGTAGCTACGCACCCATCTATCTGATAACCAACACGGAAATATATCAAGATTTCCTTCAAAGAAAATTTAATATAGTTATATTACATAATCATGCTATTCTGTGGAAACTCTTCCAAGCTACAGTGCAACCCATGTATGATCAAAACGGGAACAGGAGTGGGACGAGTTATCATAACATTATGGTGCACATTTTAAAAATTGCTTTCTAATTTAAAATATGATCCATTCATGAACGATTGGCAAAAAAAGCGTCTGTGTTTACTGTGACATTGTTATACGCTTCGTGGGTTCAATGTTACATTGTGAGACATGCGGTTGTGATAATCGCCATCACGTTACACGGCCCGGAGGAAAGACCGGTTGCATCAAAGTGTGTGTGTGTGGGGGGGGGGGGGGGGAGAAGAGATGGAGACGGGAAATAAAATGATCATACATTTATCAAGTGTTTTTCACGACCTCCCCCCCCCCCCCCAAGCATTTACTTGGCAATGACGTGTATTTCTAAAGAGCAGGAAGTATTTCAATGAAGCTAAAACAGCAGGCAATGTCTGCACAACAAACCACTTTAAAACAGAACTGCGTTTCGAAATTTTGGTTGATTTTAAATGTGACCAGAGCACTAAGCATAAGTCGTCTCTTCTAATCGCAGATTTACCCACTCCACGTTTTTCACCTGTAGTTACTTTGTGCGTCGTCCTTACCTTGCAGAAAATCCCTGCACACTAAGCTTCACAAATCAACGCATTACACTTGAAACGGGCGTTGAGGCAAACAAATTGCATAGAGTTTTGCAAATGTACTCTCGTGAAAACATAACAACTGTTCCGGAACTTCAATCACAGGAAACAAATGCCCAACCACCTGAACCTCTCGGAAGTGCCGCCCTCCGTCTGTCCCTATTGGCCACAAGGCTGTAATTCAATTCAGAAGACAATGGCATCAGATGTATCCATCTTCCCAGTCAACAGGTTTCTTGACAAAATTGACTGCAAGATCAGCAACGTGGTTATTTTTTAAATTATAAAAGTGAATCTCAAGTGAAAAATATTCATTTGGCCTGACATATGGACGGAAAACAATATATCTGTAATATTTTGGTTTAATTTGGAGAAAAGCAAACGTATCAAATTAGTTATTCCGCGGCTCTTTAAGTACAAATTTCCCAAATATAATAAAGTCTCGTTTCCGAGAAATTTCATTTAATATAATCTATTGCACAAACTGTACAAACGAAATCCACGTATTTGTATCACCACGGGCCGTTTAAGGGACAGGACTAGTTCCTATCCAATCAGAGGTAAAGAAAAGAGTCCGTCGCAACCTTTGCACCCCCGGAGCCATATATGTGCACACACACAGGCGTGTAAAAGAGGAGAAAGAACAGGCCCGGTGTTGCACGCCCACCCTCAAGCAGGCGATCAGAGTTATGAGCAGCAGCACTGCCACAGCCAGCGCTTGCCTCCGTTGTTACAAAGAGCTGCCAGTGTGGATAGTGGAGGACCATCACGATGTAAGCTCTGCTTCGAACTCGAACCGAGAGAACTCTCGATATCACCGTCTATATCGTGTCCCTTTCTCCCGACTCTCAGTGTAAAAAGGGCCTCTACCCGAAGCATCACCATATTCCTTCTCTCCAAAGATGATGCTTGTCCCGCTGGTTTCCTCCAGTTTTTTTGTGTCTGTCTCCGGAGAAATGAACCCCCATCGAACGTTGCCAGAGTATCGATGTTCTATTTGGAACGTTCGATTTCCATTCAGATCGGTGACCCGGGGAATGGAACGCACTGAAATTCTACCCCCTGAATATTCACATTATTCAGAGATGAGTGTTAGTTAATTTAGTTTATTGTCACGTGTGCCAAGGTAGAGTGAAAAGCGTTTGTTGCATGCTAACCAGTCAGCGGAAAGACAATAGATGATTGCAATCGAGCCCTTCACAGTGTACATGAGCCCTTAACACGATAGGGAATATTTGTTGTGCAAGATAAAGCCAGTAAAGAGTTGTCTTTGTATGGTAAAGTATCGAATTGTATTTGGTGCAATTTTTTTTACCCTTTCCGGTAAATGCCAAACAAAAAACATTCCAGTCACTGATCAGAAAACCACAGATTTCTGCATGATGTCTTCAGACCACTATTCTCCTAGCATCAATAAGTCATAAGGTCATACATAAGTGATAGTAAGCCATTTGGCCCATCAAGTCTACTCTGCCATTCAGCCATGGCTGATCTACCTCTCCTACCTAACCACAATTCTCCGGCCTTCTCCCCATAACCTCTGACACCTGTACTAATCACTAATCTATCTATCTCTGTCTTAAAAGTATCAACTGATGGCCTCCACAGCCTTCTGTAGCAAAGAATTCCACAGATTAAAGAAATCTGTCCAGAACAAGGGGTCACAGTCTAAGGATAAGGGGGAATTCCTTTAGGACCGAAATGAGGAAAACATTCTTTACACAGAGAGTGGTGAGCCTCTGGAATTCTCTGCCACAGAAGGTAGTTGAGGCCAGTTCATTGGCTATATTTAAGAGGGCATTAGATGTGGCACTTGTGGCTAAAGGGATCAGGGGGTATGGAGAGAAGGCAGGTACGGGATACTGAGTTGGATGATCAGCCATGATCACATTGAATGGCGGTGCAGGCTCGAAGGGCCGAATGGCCTACTCCTGCACCTATTTTCTATGTTTCTATGACTAAAAGAACGTCCTTTATTTCTGTAGCTAGGACCTCTAGTCCTAGACTCTCCCACCAATGGAAACATCCACTCTATCCAAGCCTTTCACTATTCTGTATGGTTCAATGAAATCCCCCCCCCCTCATTCTTCTAAACTCCAGCAAGTACAGGCCCTGTGCCCACAAATGCTCATCATAGGTTAACCTAAACTTTCCTGGGATCAGTCGTGTAAACCCACTCTGGACCCTCTCCAGCTCCAGCATATTTGGCACTTATCTTGCTGTTCGTGGGAGCTGGCTATTTACAAATAAATATTAGGTGTCACTCTCCAGTTTGCACTTTCACATGGAAGTAGAAAGGTAGCAGGTTCATTCCAGAAGTAATTCCAATGACTCGAGGACAGAATTCAAGGCTGATACTCGTGCTGAATTTTCAAAAGTATTGTAAACTTTCAAAGTTATTTCACCAATATACTACTGGCCTTATCGGATATATAAAATACCTGTTGACATTATTGCATGGAGGAGCAAAGGAGATAACCCCAACATCCTAGTTAATTCTTCAATTGACATTAAAAAAATAATAATTTGCTACAATTTTTCTCTATTAAAATGGGTGCTGAGGCATAAATATTTCACTGATCATAAAATGACTTGGGCAATAGACAATAGGTGCAGGAGTAGGCCATTCGGCCCTTCGAGCCAGCACCGCCATTCAATGTGATCATGGCTGATCATCCCCAATCAGTACCCCGTTCCTGCCTTCTCCCCATATCCCCTGACTCTGCTATTTTTAAGAGACCTATCTAGCTCTCTCTTGAAAGCATCCAGAGAACCTGCCTCCACCGGCCTCTGAGGCTGAGAATTCCACAGACTCACACTCTCTGTGAGAAAAAGTTTCCTCGTCTCCGTTCTAAATGACTTACTCCTTATTCTTGAACTGTGGCCTCTGGTTCTGGACTCCCCCAACATCGGGAACATGTTTCCTGCCTCTAGCGTTTGTCCAAGCCCTTAACAATTTTATATGTTTCAATGAAATGCCCTCTCATCCTTCTAAACTCCAGAGTGTACAAGCCCAGCTGCTCCATTCTCTCAGCATATAAGAGTCCCACCATCCCGGGAATTAACCTTGTAAACCTACGGTGCACTCCCTCAATAGGAAGAATGTTCTTCCGCAAATTAGGGGACCAGAACTGCACACAATACTCCAGGTGTGGTCTCACTAGGATTCTGTACAACTGCAGAAGGACCTCTTTGCTCCCATATTCAATTTCTCTTGTTATGAAGGCCAACATGCCATTTGCTTTCTTCACTGACTGCTGTACCTGCGTGCTTACTTTCATAGACTGATGTCCAAGGACCCCCAGATCCCGTTGTACTTTCCCTTTTCCCAACTTGACGCCATTTAGATAGTAATCTGCCTTCCTGTTTTTGCTACCAAAGTGGATAGCCTCACATTTATCTGCATAAAACTTCATCTGCCATGCATCTGTCCACTCCCCCAACCTGTCCAAGTTACATCCTCCTCACAGTTCACATTGCCACCCAGCTTTGTGTCATCTGCAAATTTGCTAATGTTACTTTGAATCCCTTCATCCAAACCATTGATGTATATTGTAAATAGCTGCGTTCCCAGCACTGAGCTTTGCGGTACCCCACTAGACACTGCCTGCATTCTGAAAGGGTCCCGTTAATCCCTACTCTTTGTTTCCTGTCTGCCAACCACTTCTCTATCCATGTCAGCACTCTACCCCCAATACCATGTGCCCTAATTTTGCCCACTAATCTCCTATGTGGGACCTTATCAGATGCTTTCTGAAAGTCCAGGTACACTACATCCACTGGCTCTCCCTTGTACATTTTCCTAGTTACATCTTCAATAAATTCCAGAAGATTAGTCAAGCATGATTTCCCCTTCGTAAATCCATGCTGACTCGGACCGATCCTGTTATTGCTACCCAAATGTTCGGCTATCTCATCTTTTATAATTGATGACCCACCACCGATGTCAAGCTAACTGGCCTATAATTCCCCGTTTTCTCTCTCCCGCCTTTCTTAAAAAGTGGGATAACATTAGCTACCCTTCAATCCACAGGAACTGAGCCTGAGTCTATAGAACATTGGAAAATTATCACCAATGCATTCACGATTTCTAGAGCCACTTTCTTAAGTACCCTGGGATGCAGACCATCAGGCCCTGGGGAGTTATCAGCCTTCTGTCCCATCAATCTATCCAACACAATTTCCTGCCTAATGTGGATTTCCTTCAGTTCCTCCATCACCCCAGATCCTCTGGCCACTACTATATCAGGAAGATTGTTTGTGTCCTCCCTAGTGAAGACAGATCCAAAATACCTGTTCAACTCTTCTGCCATTTCCTTGTTCCCCATAATAAATTCACATTTTTCGGTCTTCATGAGTCCAACTTTGGTCTTAACTAATTTTTCCTCTTCACATACCTAAAGAAGCTTTTACTATCCTGCTTTATATTGTTGGCTAGCTTACCTTCGTAAATCATCTTTTCTCCCCGTATTGTCTTTTCAGTTATCTTCTGGTGTTCTTTAAACATTACCCAATACTCTTGCCTCACGCTCATCTTTGCTACTTTGTACTTCTTTTTTTCATTTTTTTATACTATCCCTGGCGTCCCTTGTCAGCCATGGTCGTCCCTTGCTCCCCCTGGAATCTTTCTTCCTCCGAGGAATGAACTGATCCTGCACCTTCTGTATTATTCCTAGAAACACATTTTTGTTTCACTATCATCCCTGCTTGTGTATCTTTCCAGTCAACTTTGGCTAGCTCCTCCCTCATGGCCCCATAGTCCCCTTTATACGACTGCAACACTGACACCTCCGATCTACTCTTCTCCCTCTCCAATTGTAGATTAAACCTAACCATGTTATGGTCACTGCCTCCTAATGGCTCATTAAACTCGAGGTCCTTTATCAAATCCGGTTCATTACATAACACTAAATCCAGAATTGCCTTCTCCCTGGTAGGCTCCAATACAAGCTGTTCAAAGAATCCATCACAAAGGCACTCTACAAAGTCCCTTTCGTGGGGTCCAGTACCAACCTGATTTTCCCAGTCTACCTGCACGTTGAAATCTCCCATAACAACCACAGCATTACTTTTACTACATGCCAATTTTAACTCCTGATTCAACTTGCGCCCTATGTCCAGGCTACTGTTTGGGGGCCCATTAGATTAGTCCCATTAGGTTATTTTTACCCATACAATTCCTTAGTTCTATCCATACTGACTCCACATCTTCTGTTTCAATGTCACCCCTTGCAAGGGACTGAATTTCATTCCTCATCAACAGGGCAACCCCACCCCCTTTGCCCACCTGTCTGTCTTTTCGATAGGAGGTATACCTGTGAATATTCAGTTCGCAGCCCTAGCCCTCTTGCAGCCATATCTCCGTAATTCCCACAACATTATACTTGCCAGTTTCTAACTGAGCCTCAAGCTCGTCCACTTTATTTCTTATACTTTGCGCATTAATATACAGCACTTTGACCTCCGTATTCACTACCCCCCACGTACATGCTCGTAATTGGCCCTGACCTTACTCTGTTGTCCATTCTCGAGCTTTCCTTCCCATTAATTTGAGAATCTTTTGTAATTTTTCCTGTAGCCACTTCCCCTTCAACTCCATCTTTATACTCCCAATTTGTCAATCCCTCCCCCCCCCCCCACCATTTAGTTTAAACCCACACGTATAGCCCTAGCAAACCTGCCTGCCAGAATGTCGGTCTCCTCCAGTTAAGGTGTAACCCGTCCCTTTTGTACAGGTCACCCCTACCCCAGACGAAATCCCAGTGGTCTATAAATCTAAATCCTTGCTCCCTGCTTCCGTCCCTCAGCCACACATTCAGATCCCCTATCTCCCTGTTCCTGTTCTCACTAGTACGAGGTACTGGAAGAAATCCAGAGATAACCACGCTAGAAGTCCGGCATTTCATTTTTTTTTTACTTTATTTTATTAGAAGTAATCTATTTACAATAATGTAAACAGCTTTACAAACCTCAACTTAATTACACATTTTTTAAATAACCCATTGACAGTTATCATCTTCTATTTTTTGGAAATAAAGAAAAGAATAGAATAGTTTT
This sequence comes from Raja brachyura, assembly GCA_963514005.1. The sequence goes on from OY740782.1 coordinate 64,081,045, forward strand.
AAATCAATAAGAAAGTGATTAAATAATAATTTGATTATATAGAAAAGAAGAAGAAAATAGAGCAAGGAAAAAAGATTATAGATTGACAACAAGTGAAAAAGTATTATATATATATATATATCAATGAAAATCAACAAAATATATTGTATCTAAAACTATTACAAATAATAATATCAATGAAGACATGCCTATTAATCCTAGTATAAGAATCAATTATTCTCATCAAATCCCGCTGGGTACCCATCAGGCTGTGACGTCAAGAACAGCTACTTCTCTAGATACTGTATATATGGAGACCATATTTGTTCGAAGGTATTATATTTGTCCAATAGGACAAATCTGATTCTTTCTAATTGTAACGTCTCCAACATCTCTGCTGCCCACATTTTAATTGTGGGGGATAATGTTCCCTTCCAAAATTTCAATATGATTTTTTTCCCTATTATCAAACAGTAATCAAAGAAATTTCTTTGATTTCCTGTAAGTACCGAATTTGAATCCAAAATCCCAAGTATTATTAACTTTGGGTCTGGATCCAATCTAATTTTTAGAACGTCAGAAATAACCTTAAAAATTTCTGTCCAGTAGTAATTCAGTTTGGGACATGTAGCAAAACTGTGTGTTAAATTTGCTTCTAAGTTCTTACATTTATCACAAATTGAAGAGAGATTGTGAAAGATACTATTTAATTTAGTTTTTGAATAGTGTAATCTGTATAATACTTTGAATTGTATCAATGTATGTCTGGCATTTAACGAACACCGATGTATTTGCTGTAAACTTTCTTCCCAATTTTCTTTTGTTATGGATAAACCAATTTCCTTTTCCCATGCTTGCCGATATGTTTCCGTTGTTGGATTCTCCTTATCCAAGATTATGTTATATATATGGGCTATTAATTTTTCTGTATTTGGGTGTAAATTAAACAAATCATCTAATAATCCTGGTACTTTATTGTTATAATCTAGTGTGTTTGATTTTATATAATCTCTAATTTGTAAGTACCTAAACAAGTGTTGCGGAGACAATCCGTAGATATCTTGTAACTCTTGGAATAAAAGAAATTTTCCTTTTCTATAAAGGTTCTCTATCCTTTTAATTCCTAAATCATCCCAATGTCTAAACCCTCCATCCAATATAGAGGGCTTAAATAATGGGTTATTCATTATTGGTAGTCTAAGTGAAAGATTATCTATCTGTAAAGTCTTAACTATTTGTTTCCAAATACGTCTATTATTATGAAGTCCGGCATTTCAGTCGTCTTCCCAACTCTCTGAACTCATGTTGGAGAACCTCCTTCCTCTTCTTCCCAATGTCATTTGTGCCTATGTGCACAACTACTGCTGGCTGTTCACCTCTCTCTCTCTCTCAGATTGAGTTAGCCATGTTTCGCCAAGGCTAGATTTTTAAAGTTTACTAAAATTGTTATTTGTATTGAGAAATCCTAGCATCTGCCTGCTTAGTATTCAAATAATACTAGACCCTCAAAAAAATGATAATTGATTCCTTTAGGAGGTAAATGGAATTTGCATGGCAAATTTGTCATATAGCTTCATAATGTGTTAGCTCTTCGCAGTGTAGTTAGTTTCAAGCATTATAGAAACATAGAAATTAGGTGCAGGAGTAGGCCATTCGGCCCTTCGAGCCTGCACCGCCATTCAATATGATCATGGCTGATCATCCAACTCAGTATCCCGTACCTGCCTTCTCTCCATACCCTCTGATCCCCTTAGCCACAAGGGCCACATCTAACTCCCTCTTAAATATAGCCAATTAACTGGCCTCAACTACCCTCTGTGGCAGAGAGTTCCAGAGACCCACCACTCTCTGTGTGAAAAAATTCCTTCTCATCTCGGTCCTACAGGATTTCCCCCTATGCCAGCGGTTCTTGGACAAAACAATATTGCAGATATATGGAAAGAGCAGGTGAAAGGGTTTCAGAGGAATAATGCACAAAAAACATTCTGAATCATGATTCATTCTGAATTTATTCTCTAATTTCATAGTTTAGTGATTTTTTTAAAACAAATTATGAAGAATATTGTCTGATGCAAGGGCAGTGAGGCGGAAAGTCTTGTAAATCTATACATAACTAAAACTCTGATCTTGTTATCTTCCGGTTTGGCGGTCTTTCTATTTGTGCAAAAACGGTTTGCGATAGCGCTACGGTTTTTCGCCAGTTCACTCACCATTCTCCTGCGCTGCGATTGCACCAAGTTTTGTTCCGATCGGTTGAATGTTGTAAAGGTTAGCGAGGCGTAAAAACCTTAAAAAATGCACGTGCGCAGATCGATCTCTTCTCCTGCCAGTCAGCGCCACAGGGATTAGTCTCTTCCCTTGTCACTCCCTGGGACAGTCTGCCCCTTCTTGCACCATCACGTCTTTAATGGAGCTGCGGATGGCCGGTGGAGGTTTCCAACCAGACTTTCGGAGCAACCCGAACCAGCCCAGCCCCAAGCAGCCCAGCCCAGCCCCAAGCAGCCCAGCCCAGCCCCAAGCAGCCCAGCCCAGCCCCACCCCAAGCAGCCCAGCCCAGCCCCAAGCAGCCCAGCCCAGCCCCAAGCAGCCCAGCCCAGCCCCAAGCAGCCCAGCCCCAAGCAGCCCAGCCCCAAGCAGCCCAGTTGGAGACCCAGCCCAGCATAGTCGGAGATGTCGCCAAACGGAAAGCAGAGACACAGATCCCAGCAGAGGAGAACAACCAGTGCCCGCTGAGAGTCCCCATTCGATTGCCAATTCCAGCCACCACCCCTCTGGTCCCCCTTGCTGGCTCCCCCCATCCCCCTTGATGCCCTCGTCTCCCACATCTTGCCCGTCTTTTCTCCAAGCTCACTCCCCCCTCCCCCACAACCCCTCCCCCACAACACCAACCCCCCTGCCCCCACACCCACAGCACCCCCGTCCCCACAAACATCCCCATCCCCACACCCCCCTCCCACACACACACCATCCCCCAAACACACCCTCCACCACTCATCCCCTCCCCAATACCCCCCTCCCCCACACACCACACCCCTCCCCAAACCCCTCCCCCACATCCCACCACCCCCCCCGCCACTCCCCCCTCTCCTACACCTCCCCGTCCACACACACCCATCCTTCCTTCCCAACCCACAACCCAACCGCCACACACCACACTTCCCCCACCCCCACCCCTACCCCTCCTCCTTTTCCACACATGAAGTGGAGGGGTTGGGAGTGCTCGGGGATATGGGGAAATAAGCTACGCCTGCGCAGTTAGGGACTATGGGTGAGTGGTGGAATACTGAGCTGGGGGAACGTGTTGCGTTGGGGGACCAGGCCTCCTGTGTGACTGGGACCCAATGAGTCGCACTTAGTCTAGTTTTGTATTAAAATTGAGTTTCAACATTTAGAACAAGAACATTTGTAATTTATTATTCAGTAATTATGATCTCATATACTTTTTTTAACCTTAGAATGCATGTGAGTTCAGGGAATTTAAGAAAGGTATTTCAGTGTGATATGTATTTTGGGTAGAATATGATCTAATCTGCAGTGTGGCCATTCCTCAATTTAGATAAGGATTTGTTTCTGAAAATGTTTTGCTAACTGATATTTTGTCCATGGATATGAGGCTGAACATGCATTCTGATGATTTTCGTTTCATGTGATCTTGGACATGGGTATAGGGACCTTTTTCTATCATAGTGAAAATTAGCTTTTGTAATCAAAAATATGGCCCATAGAGTCAATGGAGTTATAACAAACATATGCAAATTGGATGTTCATAAGTTGAGCAATTACTGTATTTGAATATTGTCTTCTCCCTTTGTGTTACTGTTTTGCAGGTGGTGCCATACATCTATCGAGCAATTGGTTCAAAGCATTTGCCAAGTGAAAACATTGCCCTGGTTCACTTAGATTCTCACCCAGATCTCCTCATCCCACTTGACATGCTAGCTGACAGCGTGTTTGATAAAGAGTTGCTCTTTGGGTAATGCATGATTACTTTGCATTTAATGATTTAACTAACTTATGCATTCTTAATTACTGAATAATTTCTTAATAGACAATTCTACTTCTTTGTGTTTTGTGTTTGTGAATGTTGTCGTGGGTAGGTGAGCATGCTTTAGGCTCTCACTATTCGGTGGTATTGGAATGCATTTGTACATTTTGGATACATTAGTCGTGGTTGAATAATTATACAAGGCAGCTTTTATTCTCTCATCTTTTTTTCTGTAGGCTTGCACAGCTAGTGATTGCATGTTTCTTTTAACTCAGACTTGGAGAAATCAGATTCTTCAAATCGAAAGTAATTCCCATTCAAAATTGTGAAATAGCACAGTTCAATGCTAAATTTTATTCCTACATATCAATATAATTTTTATTTTAATCCTTCAAGACTACATCGCGTGTCCTTTCTGGGTGGTGGGGGTCAGTGGGGAAACCATGTAGATTACAAGGGAGAATCAGGAAAAATGCTAATGTAAGAAATGTAAAATAAAAAACGAGAAAAACTCAGCTAGTCAGGTCACATCTGTGGGAAGAGAAACCGAACTAAGGTTTCAGATCGAAGACCCTTTGTCAGAAGTGGGAAGGAGGCAACATAAGCTTTTTAAGCAACAGGGAGAATGGGGAAGGGTGATATCCCCGATATGGTAAAATCAGGTTGACCATGGGAATAAGCTGTATACAAGGTTATCTGGTCAATGAGTGAATTGTTAGAGAGTGAGAACGTTGGCAAACAATGGATTTGCGAAATGTGGAACGGGAGTAGAGTCAACGTCTAGAGTCCTCATGAGCTGAAAGTTATATTCATAAAACAATCAATATAACATGCTGCAATGGGCGCGTGTGTTGGAGCACATATCACAATTATTTGGGATCTTGTTCAATATTGACCTGTAAGTGTCAAAACAGAACTCAGAAAAGTTGGGGTGGCACAGTGAACTGCGGAAGAGTTGCTGTCTTACAGCTCCAGAGACCAGGGTTTGATCCTGACTGTGGATACTGTCTATACAGAGTTTGTACGTTCTCCCCGTGACCGTGTGGATTTTTCCCAGGTGCTCTGGTTTCCACCCACACCGCAAAGGCCAACAGGTTTGTTGGTTAATTGGCTTGGTAAATGAATAAATTGCCCCTAGTGGGTGTTAATGTGCAGGGATCGCTGGTCGGCGCGGACCCGGTGGGCCGAAGGGGCTGTTTCCGTGCTGTATCTCTAAAAAACTTATTTTAAAGACATACAGGTTTATAGGTCAATTTGCTTCAGTAAAAATTGTAAATTGTCCCTAGTATGTACGATAGTGTTATTGTGCGGGGATCATTGATTGGCACGGACTCAGTGGGCCAAAGAGCATGTTTCTGTGCTGTACCTCTAAAACTAAAAGGGAGCTACACTCTGGGAATTAGCTTACCATGACTATTCCTGAATGATCACAGTGGGCAGGTTGATTCTGATCAACTGGGAAAGTTTGTCCATTAAGGCCTTTGACAGTGCTTCAAAGTATGTCAACAAGTATGATGCACTTGGGAACTTGCTGAAGAATTATTGGTGCTTCAGAGGAAGACAGGCTTGCTCTTACAAAGCTAATGTCAGCTTTTTATTGATAACAACATGGATGAGTAATGGAACTTCCTTTTCTCCCCTCCCTTCTCTTCATCTAGAAGCCTGAGTATTGAGAATTGGATCATGCCTGTAGTTTATGCCGGCCATTTCTCGCATGTGTTTTGGCTTCATCCATCTTGGGCTGAACAGATCACCGATGGGAAACACAACTTCTTTGTCGGTAGAGATTCCTCAACTAAAACAATCAGGTATTCCAGTCATTACACTAAGAAATCATCCTATCTTGACTCGTGTCACGAGATGGAGAGTGTCACAATGATGAGTTCAAAGAATAGTTGGAAACATGGTTGTTTTGTACTGGCAGATTGAGTACAATTGGGAAGTCTTTTGTTTTTTTAATATTTATTAGAGGAACAGTAAATTACATCAGTGTACGCCCCGTATATATTATTACAATCATTGTACCCCTTAGTTTTTAAAGCTATTAAAAAAAGAATAGAAACAGAGAAAGTAGAGAAAGTGAGAGAGAATTGTGAAAGTGAAGAAGCGTGACAAAGGGAAAGAAGAAAGAGCCCTTGGTCGAAGAGTTAGAGAAAGGAGATTAACAGATAGACCCTAGAAAAGAAGAGAGAGAAAGAAGAAAAAAAAGACAATTACTTTATTATAAAGGAATTTACCAACTCGACAATTTTTCATCCTCCTTTACCAAGACCTGAAGCCGGTACCTTTTTGAGGTATTCTTGCACCCTATCCTTGTAGTAGATCTATAAATGCAGACCACGTCTTATAAAAGCGATCTGATTTTCCTGCCAGGCAGAGACTCATATCTTCCAGATGTAGTGTTTCAAACATAGTTGAAATCCACATATTTACTGTTGGTATGGGATATTAAAATCCAAAATTTTAAGATGAGATTTTTTCCAGTTATTAGCCCGTATTCAAATAGATTCTTTTGAAACACAAGGGCTACCTTCTGTTGTTCCAAAAATAATCCATTCAGCTTTTGGTGTCAGTTTTATTTTAAATAATTTTGTAAAGATTTCAAAAATTTCAGTCCAAAATTTTTGAATTTTTATACAAAAGTCAAATGAGTGCGCTATAGTAGCTTCTTGAGACTGGCATTTATCACAGATAGGTGAGACTTTGGGAAAAAGTTTACTTATTTTAGTTTTTGAATAGTATAATCTATGTAGGATTTTAAATTGGATTAAAGCGTGTCTTACGTTAATTGAACATTTGTGCACATTTAATAAGTGTTCATCCCACCCCTCTTTGGAAATTTTGATAGCTAATTATTGTTCCCAGTCTCTTCTAATACCTTCAGTTGTTGGTATTTCTGCATTTAGAATAATATTATATATATTGTCGTGGTGCATATTGGCACCAACGATATAGGGAAAAAAAGGGATGAGGTCCTACAAGGTGAATTTAGGGAGCTAGGAGATAAACTCAAAAGTAGGACCTCAAAGGTAATAATCTCTGGATTATTACCAGTACCACGGGCCAGTCAGAGTAGAAATAGGAGGATATTGCAGATGAATACGTGGCTTGAAAAATGGTGCAAGGGGGAGGGATTCAAATTTTTAGGGCACTGGGACCATTTCTGGGGGAGGTGGGACCAGTACAAACAGGACGGTCTGCACCTGGGCTGGAATGGAACCAATGTCCTTGGGGGAGTGTTTGCTAGTGCTGTCGGGGAGGATTTAAACTAATGTGGCAGGGGGATGGGTACAAGAGCAGAGAGGCAGGTGGGTGTAAAACGAGGGTGGAAGCAATAGGGAGCAAGGTGAAAAGTAAAAGGGGTAAGAGCATTGTAAAAACAAGCCTGAAGGCCTTGTGTCTCAATGCAAGGAGTATTCGTAATAAGGTGGATGAGTTGAACGTGCAGATAGCTATTAATGAGTATGATATAGTTGGGATCACGGAGACATGGCTCCAGGGTGACCAAGGCTGGGAGCTGAACATCCAGGGGTATTCAATATTCAGGAGGGATAGAGAGAAAGGAAAAGGAGGTGGGGTAGCGTTGCTGGTTAGAGAGGAGATTAACGCAATGGAAAGGAAGGACATTAGCTTGGAGCATGTGGAATCAGTATGGGTAGAGCTGCGAAACACTAAGGGGCAGAAAACGATAGTGGGAGTTGTGTACAGGCCACCTAACAGTAGTAGTGAAGTTGGGGATGGTATAAAACAGGAAATTAGAAATGCGTGCGACAAAGGCAAAACAGTTATAATGGGTGACTTCAATCTACATATAGATTGGGTGAATCAAATTGGCAGGGGCGCTGAGGAAGAGGATTTTTTGGAAAGTATGAGGGATAGTTATCTAAATCAACATGTAGAGGAACCAACGAGAGAGCAGGCTATTTTAGACTGGGTATTGAGTAATGAGGAAGGGTTAGTTAGCAGTCTTATTGTGCGTGCCCCCTTGGGCAAGAGTGACCATAATATGGTCGAGTTCTTCATTAGGATGGAGAGTGACATTGTTAATTCAGAAACAATGGTTCTGAACTTAAGGAAAGGTAACTTTGAGGGTATGAGACGTGAATTGGCCAAGATTGACTGGCAATCAATTCTAAAAGGGTTGACGGTGGATACGCAATGGAAGGCATTTAAAGACTGCATGGATGAACTACAAAAATTGTTCATCCCAATTTGGCAAAAGAACAGATCAGGGAAGGTAGTGAATCCGTGGATAACAAGGGAAATCAGGGATAGTATCAAAGCAAAGGATGATGCGTACAAAGTAGCCAGAAAAAGCAGCATACCAGAGGACTGGGAAAAATTCAGAGACCAGCAGAGAAGGACAAAGGGCTTGATTAGGAAAGGAAAAATAGATTATGAAAGAAAACTGGCAGGGAACATAAAAACTGACTGCAAAAGTTTTTATAGATATGTGAAGAGAAAGAGATTAGTTAAAACAAATGTAGGTCCCTTGCAGTCAGAAACAGGTGAGTTGATCATGGGGAACAAGGATATGGCGGACCAATTGAATAACTACTTTGGTTCCGTCTTCACTAAGGAAGACATAAATAATCTGCCGGAAATAGCAGGGGACCGCAGGTCAAAGGAGTACTTGAGTGAAATCCAGGTTAGTCGGGAAGTGGTGTTGGGTAAATTGAATGGATTAAAGGCCGATAAATCCCCAGGGCCAGATAGGCTGCATCCCAGAGTACTTAAGGAAGTAGCTCCGGAAATAGTGGATGCATTAGTGATAATCTTTCAAAACTCTTTAGATTCTGGAGTAGTTCCTGAGGATTGGCGGGTAGCAAACGTAACCCCTCTTTTTAAGAAGGGGGGGAGAGAGAAAACGGGGAATTACAGACCAGTTAGTCTAACATCGGTAGTGGGGAAACTGCTAGAGTCAGTTATTAAAGATGGGATAGCAGCACATTTGGAAAGTGGTGAAATCATTGGACAAAGCCAGCATGGATTTACGAAAGGTAAATCATGTCTGACGAATCTTGTGGAATTTTTCGAGGATGTAACTAGTAGCGTGGATGGGGGAGAACCAGTGGATGTGGTGTATCTGGACTTCCAGAAGGCTTTCGACAAGGTCCCACATAAGCGATTAGTATATAAACTTAAAGCATATGGCATTGGGGGTTCAGTATTGATGTGGATAGAGAACTGGCTGGCAAACAGGAAGCAAAGAGTAGGAGTTAACGGGTCGTTTTCACAATGGCAGGCAGTGACTAGTGGGGTACCGCAAGGCTCAGTGCTGGGACCCCAGCTATTTACAATATACATAAATGATCTGGATGAGGGAATTGAAGGCAATATCTCCAAGTTTGCGGATGACACTAAGCTGGGGGGCAGTGTTGGCTGTGAGGAGGATGCTAGGAGAATGCAAGGTGACTTGGATAGGCTGGGTGAGTGGGCAAATGTTTGGCAGATGCAGTATAATGTGGATAAATGTGAGGTTATCCACTTTGGTGGCAAAAATAGGAAAACCGACTACTATCTAAATGGTGGCCGATTAGGAAAAGGGGAGATGCAGCGCGACCTGGGTGTCATGGTACACCAGTCATTGAAAGTAGGCATGCAGGTACAACAGGCAGTGAAGAAAGCCAATGGTATGTTAGCTTTCATAGCAAAAGGATTTGAGTATAGGAGCAGGGAGGTTCTACTTCAGTTGTATAGGGTCTTGGTGAGGCCACACCTGGAGTATTGCGTACAGTTCTGGTCTCCAAATCTGAGGAAGGACATTATTGCCATAGAGGGAGTGCAGCGAAGGTTCACCAGACTGATTCCTGGGATGTCAGGACTGTCTTATGAACAAAGACTGCATAGACTCGGTTTATACTCTCTAGAATTTAGGAGATTGAGAGGGGATCTTATAGAAACTTACAAGATTCTTAAGGGGTTGGACAGGCTAGATGCAGGAAGATTGTTCCCGATGTTGGGGACGTCCAGGACAAGGGGTCACAGCTTAAGGATAAGGGGGAAATCCTTTAGGACCGAGATGAGAAGGAATTTTTTCACACAGAGAGTGGTGGGTCTCTGGAATTCTCTGCCACAGAGGGTAGTTGAGGCCAGTTCATTGGATATATTTAAGAGGGAGTTAGATGTGGCCCTTGTGGCTAAGGGGATCAGAGGGTATGGAGAGAAGGCAGGTACGGGATACTGAGTTGGATGATCAGCCATGATCATATTGAATGGCGGTGCAGGCTCGAAGGGCCGAATGGCCTATTCCTGCACCTAATTTCTATGTTTCTATGTTTCTATATATATATGATATTAAGTTTGCTGATTCAGCCTTTGTCTTCATGGCTTCATCCAGTAGATCTAATGGCATATTGTAATAGTCTTGTGCATATTTTTTCAGATAGTCACATATTTGAAAATATTTAAAATACTGTTTGCTTCCCAATTGTAGTTTAAATGATAGTAATTTTCCCGTTTCATACAAGTCTCCCAACGTTTTAATTCCTGCTCTTTCCCATTGTATAAATGCTTTATCTATAATTGAGGGTTTACAAGAAAAAAAATTAACTATAAGAGATAAGAGAGATAAATTTCTTAATTTTAAGCTGTATTTTATTTGTTTCTAAGACAATTGGGAAGTCTACTGACTAATTAACAATTAGTATGAATTAACTTAACTGCATTTCCTCTTAGTACAGTCACTTGGTTCCCTCTGCCCCCTCTCCTGTGTTAAAGCAACTATATCATTGAAGCCATTATCTTAAGGGAATCTTTGCTTTCTTTTCCACAATGCAACCATGATGATGTACAAATCATACCTATTAATTGAACAAATTATCAAAATTTTAATATCTACTGAACCTTAAACCATACTGAAAAGGAACAATTTTTAAATGATTTGATTTAGCAGAAAAAACTTTGTGACATTGAACTCTATCTTATGGAAACACTTGTCAGGTTATTTACACATTATTTTTTTTATTTTGTTTAAACCTGCTTCTTACAGTAATTCTTTACCTGTTCAGGGTTACAAGTACAGAGAGTTACTTCCTGAGTGATGGTCTCTACGTCTCGGAGGAGTTGCTGGAGAGCAAGAAGGCATTGCGTCTGCAGGTCATCAAAGTAAAAGCAAGAGAACCAGACAGCTGTGCCTGTCTGGGAGAAACTGGAGAATCCATTGCCAAAAGAACAAAGCAGGATCTAGCAACTATTAAAGACTTGTGTGATGCAAACTGTGGCACAAGCTCCAAAGTGAATGGTCAGAAGGGTGAATACAAACTTGGCGATCACTGTGTGGAGATGGGGCCAGCTGCCGCCAGGGAGGGTGTCATTTCAGAAACTGACCAGCTCTGCAATGCAACACCGACATCTGTGACTGAACAGCAGCAGCAGGATCAGGATGAAATGGTGAAGGACCTGCTTCATGTATTGGAAAAACAGAATGCCTATATCCTAGATATTGACTTGGATTTCTTTTCAGTTAAAAATCCCTTTAAAGAAATGTATACCAAGGTACATTGCATTTTTTTTAGCTTTAATCATGATTTCTTCAATGAAAAAGTTGCAAACCTTAGCTTATTTTGGTATTGTCACAAGTACAGTGAAGAGCTTTGTTTTGCTACCTAATCAAATCAGATAATACACATTAATACAATCAATCCAAATACAAAGGGTAGAGGAAAGAGAAAGGTACAGAGTGCAGAACATAGTTCTCAGCATTATAGCGCAATAGTTCCAAAGGCAATGCGGTAAAGGAGAAATGGACAGTACCCTAGGTTATGGAAGAACCATTCAGTAGCCTGATAACATAAGGGACAAAGGTGTTCCTGAGTCAGGTGCTGCACACTTTCAAGCTTCTGTATCTTCTGCCCAATGGAAGGGGGGAAAGAAGGAATGACCGGAGTAGAAAAAGTCAACAGTGGGGAGACTGGTCTGTGTGAAGACTGGGTCACATCCATAACGCTCTGCAAATTGTTTTGTTGTCCTGGGCGGAGCTGCTTCCAAACAATTGTTTTCAGTGGTAGACATTCACTGGTTTTAAATTAAATTAACTTGGCCTTGAGTTTACCTCCAATATTGTGTGGGTTTAGTCATAGAGTGACACAGCGTGGAAACAACCCTTTCGTCCCAACCTGCCCACACCAGCCAACATGTCCCAGCTACACTAATCCTACCTGCCCGCATTTGGCCCATATACCTCCAAACCTGTCATATCCATGTACTTGTTTGACTGTTTCTTAAACATCGGGATAGTCCTTGTCTCAACTACCTACCTCCTCTGGCAGGTTGTTTCATGACCCCGCCACCTTTGGCATGGAAAAAGTTACCCCTCAGATTCCTATTAAACCTTTTCCCCTTCACCTTAAACCTATGTCCTCTGGTCCTGATTCACCTATTCTGGGTAAGAGACTCTGTGCATCTACCCAATCTATTCCTCTCGGGATTTTATACACTTCTAAGATCAACCCTCATCATCCTGCACTCCAAGGAAAAGAGTCCCAGCCTACTCAACTTCTCCCTCTAGTGCAGACCCTCTAGTCCTGGCAACATCCTTGTAAATCTTCTATGTACCCATTCCAGCATGACAGGAGGAGGAGGACCTGAATTGGGTCGTACACTGGAGGGAGAGTACTGCAGGTGGTAGGTGTTTTGACAGGGTGGATGATAAGAGCTGTTTACCTTGGAAATGCAACAGGATAGGAAATCATGGATTTGGAATTCAACTTGAGAGGAATTGTTTCAACCTGAGAATTGTGCCCCTTTGGAATTCTTTATCCCATTGTTATGGATCTTCGATTGAATATTTTCAAGGCTGTGGTGGATTGGGAATCGAGGGATATGGAAATTGGGTGAGGAAAGTGGAGTCGATGTAAATGAGATCTTGTTGAATGGCTGAGCAAGCTGAAGTGGTTTTGTGGCCTAACCTGTACCTGCTTTTTTTCAAATGTGTAGGAAGGAACTGCAGATGCTGGTTTAAACCAAAGATAGACACAATATTCTGGAGTAACTCAGCGGGAGGAAGCATCTCTGAAGAAAAAGAATGGGTCTGAAGAAGTGTCTCGACACGAAATATCACCCATTCCTTCCCTTCAGAGATGCTGCCTATACCGTTGAGTTACTGCACCATTTTGTGTCTTCAAGTATTATATTAAGATCAGTATTGATTTTAAAATGGAGCAAACAGAAATATAGTCAACTGGTTAAGAAAACAGATATTCTTTGCTGGTTTGTTTGACTCTCCTGAACTTGCCCAGTGTGCCATTCCAATAATCCTCATCTTCACACTTCCAGCACTGCATTTTGACTCTGAAATATCCGCAATACTCACACTTATCCTTCAATAAATATCTCTGCGACAGATTTCCTGGTCATTATCATAATGCTGGGATCATACTGAGCACAATATCGAGTTTTGTTAACAATGTGACAATTACAAAAAGTCCTATAGACTCAATTAGCAATTTATAAACAACCTTTTCTTTAAGTTGCTACAGTTTTGAGGTATAACATTCCTGGAACTATTCGTATGAACATATAGGATGGTAAATTGTTTTCATGGGACTAAGGAGACTTAGAAATTGATATGTTATTTTATATATGTTAATGACACGAGTTAGAAACATAGAAACATGGAAAAAAAGTGCAGGAGTAGGCCATTCGGCCCTTCGAGCCAGCACCGCTATTTAATATGATCATGGTTGATCATTCAAAATCAAAATCAGTATCCCGTTACTGCTATTTTCCCCCATATCCCTTGATTCCTCTAGCCCTAAGAGCTAAATCTAACTATCTTTATGTTTAGTGTGTTGGATGTTCAGGGCAAACTTGGAATATGTCGAGCTTTAATGACCAGTAAGCTATTTCCAAGCTAATTATCTATTTTCTGAAATGTTTGGTTGTATGCATTAACTTCTCCACTGACCATCACGTCTGCCCTGTTGCATCCCACATGGCCATTGGAGTGGAACTAATGTATGGCACAGATGGGAAACTTTCAAATGACACCCCCTCCACACCGGAAGTGTGGTAACCCCAATTTCACCTATTGAGCTGCAGTGTCCAGATATCAAATACAATATCAATACTTGCATGCACACATTGAGTAGCCAAGCTCCAAACGGTTGTGAATTATTCACTGAAGCATTCCAGGATGAGCTTAATGTCTGCAAAATAAAGTTGCTCTCCCAACTCTCTCATTGTAGAAAAGCATCTACTCCTGGGACAATAAAAAATAAGATGAATCCCGAGAAAACATGGTCCACTTTCCATTTCTCGTGACCCGTGGCCTGAAGTGAAGACAGACTTCCGAGATTAAATTAACCGCTGCCTTCAGCAAGTCAGCACAGTCTTGCAACGTCTAAATAAAGTAATTTTGTAGGGATTGACCTCTAACTTTGAAAAATGCTAATTGTCAATGAAGCTGCAGTGACTGTAACATTTTTAATCTTCTTGTACCATTTTTGAATCATGGGTTACCCACAGAGAGCACAGTGAACATGAGAGAGATAGCACCAATACTGTCTCCATAAAATCATCAATCTACAGGTGAACCAATATTTGTGTACTCTCCCAGCTAACATGCTCAGCATTGAGGCTCCATGGGACTTGGCTGACTCCTTTGGACACATTACATCATTTCAAATGACCAACAACAGAGGAATGTGTTGAGAAAGAAATGGAATTAATGTATGATGAGAGGAATAGATCGGGTATATGCACAGTCTCGTGCCTACTGTAGGGAAATCAAAAAACTATAGGACATAGGTTTAAGTTGAAGGGGGAAAAATATAATAGGAACCTGAGGGGTATCTTTTCCACGCAAAGGGTGGTGGGTGTATGGAACAAGTGGCCAGAAAAGTTACTTGAGACTGGTACTATTGCAATGTTTAAGAAACATTTAGATAGGTACATGGATAGGATTGGTTTAGAGGAATATGGTCCAAACGCAGGTAGGTGGGACATTTTGGTTGGTGTGGGCAAGTTGGGTCAAAGGGCCTGCTTCCACACTGTATAAACTTATGACGATGATTAGTGTGATAGGGTGCTTGATGGTCAACATCAATTAAGTGGGCTGAAGGGCCCATTTCTATTCTTCATGACTGTCTATGTTTCATGACCCATCGGCCAGGCCGCAAACAGAATCTGCGGGTCTCCCAGTGCTCTCATTAGGCTCCTTGCAAACAGTTCTAGTGTGGAAGTCGGTCACCCTTAGTATCGAGGGATTGCTGTGAACTGCAACGTTTCTCGGACGCCTCTATTGACGGAGTGCTGTGTTGGTGGAGATGCTGCCGTCAGGCAAGATGAAACATATCCCAAGAAGTCGGGACACTGATGGAAAAACAGGGTTTTCTCTGGGTGTCTCGACTGATCTTATCTGTCTATCATCATCATCATCACAATGCCAAATTTGTGTATCATCCTCATGCTGTGTGTGGGAGCTTGCTGATGAAAATTTGCTGCCAAGTTTTCTTGGTCTACTATGGTAACTACACATCAAGCATATTTCGGACATTCTTAGGTGCTGAAAGCGGTGTAACATTAGTTTTAATTTAGTTTATAGATACAGCGCAGAAACAGGCCCTTCGGCCCACCAAGTCCACGCCGACCAGTGATCTCCGTTACACTAGTGCACACTGGGGACAATTTACAAATTTTACCAAAGCCAATTAACCTACAAGCCTGCACATCTTTGGAGTGTGGGAGGAAATTGGCGCACCCAGGGAAAACATACGCGGTCATGGAGAGAACATACAAACTCCATACAGACAGCAACTGTAATCAGGATCGAACCCAGTCTGTAAGGCAGCAACTCTACCGCTATGCCACCATGCCGCCCCTATCTATGTGGTAAATAAAATGCTTAAGTAAAACAGTTGTCACCATTGTTCTTACAGTGCTCTCCATAATGTTTGGGACAAAGACCCATCATTTATTTATTTTCCTCTGTACTCCTCAATTTGAGATTTGTAACAGGAAAAAAATCACATGTGGTTAAAGTGCACATTATCAGATTTTAATGAGGGCCATTTTTATACATTTTGGTTTCACCGTGTAGAAATTACAGCAGTGTTTATACATAGCCCCCCCCCCCCCCCCCCCCCCAATTTCAGGGCACCATAATGTTTGGGATACAGCAATGTCATGTTAATTAAAGTTGTCATGTTTAGTATTTTGTTGTATATCCTTTGCATGCAATGACTGCTTGAAGTCTGCGATTCATGGATATCACCAGTTGCTCGGTGTCATTTCTGGTGATGCTCTGCCAGGCCTGTATTGCAGCCACCTTTAGCTTATGCTTGGTTTGGGGGCTGGTCCCCTTGAGTTTCTCTTCAGCATTTTAAAGGCATGCTCAATTGGGGTCAGATCAGGTGATTGACTTGGCCACTCAAGAATTGACAATTTTTTAGCTTTGAAAAACTCCTTTGTTGCTTTAGCAATATGTTTGGGATCATTGTCTTGCTGTAAAATGAACCACCAGCCAATGAGCTTTGAGGTATTTGTTTGAACTTGAGCAGATAGGATGTGTCTATACACGTCAGAATTCAATATGCTACTACCATCAATGAAGATAAATGAGCCAGTACCTTCAGCAGCCATACATGCCCAGGCCATAACATCCCCACCACCGTGTTTCACAGATGAGGTGGTATGCTTTGGATCTTGGGCAGTTCCTTCTCTCCTCCATACTTTGCTCTTGCCATCACTCTGATACAAGTTAATCTTCGTCTCATCTGTCCACGACCTTTTTCCAGAACTGTGATTGCTCTTTTATGTACTTCTTGGCAAACTGTAACCTGGCCATCCTATTTTTGCAGCTAACTAGTGGTTTGCATCTTGCAGTGTAGCCTCTGTATTTCTGTTCATGAAGTCTACTGCGGACAGTGGTCATTGACAAATCCACACCTGACCCCTGAAGAGTGTTTCTGATCTGTCGGACAGGTGTTTGGGGATTTTTGTTTATTATAGAGAGAATTCTTCTGTCATTTTCTATGGAGGTCTTCCTTGGCCTGCCAGTCCCTTTGTGATTAGTAAGCTCACCAGCGCTCTATTTCTTCTTAATGATGTTCCAAACAGTTGATTTTGGTAAGCCTAAGGTTTGGCTGATGTCTCTAACAGTTTTATTCTTGTTTCTCAGTCTCATAATGGTTTATTTGACTTTCATTGGCACAACTCTGGTCCTCATGTTGATAAACAGCAATAAAAGTTTCCAAAGGTGATGGAAAGACTGGAGGAAAGTCTAGGTGCTGAGAGTTCTCTTATACCTGCATTAAGGAGGCAATTAAACACACCTGAGCAATTACAAATGCCCGTGAAGCCATGTGTCCCAAACATTATGATGCCCTGAAATGGGGGGACTATGTATAAACACTGCTGTAATTTCTACACGGTGAAACCAAAATGTATAAAAATGGACTTTAATAAAAATCTGACCATGTGCACTTTGACCACGTGATTTTTTCCATAATCTCAAATTATGGAGTACAGAGGCAAATAAATAAATGATGGGTCTTTGTCCCAAACATTATGGAGGGCACTGTATATCCATGTCTGCATGTGATTCCATAATCTGTTTTTTTTCAACAGGAGGAATATGAAATTCTCAAGCAGTTATACAGTTTTACTAAACCTGACTGGGAAGAGGCAAATGAGGTATGTGGCAATTAAATTTAGATCCTGTCTGTTTTTCCTTCTGTGTTCACAATAGGTTGTGTGTTCACAATAGCATTTCCAGTTGCCATTGACCTGTGTGGCGGTGATGGGCCATTTCCGAAGGTACTTCAGTGTTAACAAATTGTTGTGCCTCGATCGATAATAATGACAGATTTCTTTCCCTCAACAATCCATGGTCATTGTTACTAATGCTACCTTTTTAATTACTTGAATTCACATTCCCAGTTGCTGTGGTGGGATTTGAACTTCCAATCATTGTTCCAAAATATAGAATGCCCAGTCTGATATTTTTGCGACAAAAGGCAGCGTGAGATTTATGTTGTTGATTGATAAGTGGAATTCATATTCGTAACCACTTCAAATTTCCAATAAACTCCTTGACATCTACTTTCTTAAATTGAAGTATATTTTAAAAAGAATGACAATTTAGCCTTGATATTGACACATGAGGTGGATCACTATAGTCGTACAGTGTGGAAACAGGTCCTTCAGCATAACTTGCCCACACTGACCAACTTGCCTGCAGTTCGCCCATAGCCCTCTGAATCTGTCCTATCCATGTCCCTGTCTAATTGCTTCTTAAACGTTACAATAGTCCCTGCTGCAACTACCTCCTGCTGCAACTACCTCCTCCAGCAGCTCGTTCCATACACTCTTGGTGAAAAAGTTACCCCTCAGATTCCTATAAAACCTTTCCCCCTTCACCTTCAACCTATGCCCTCTGGTTCTTGATTCCCCCACTCTGGGCAAGAAACTCTGTGTCTAACGGATCTATTCCTTTCATGATTTTATACACTTCTATAAGATTACCCCTCATCCTCCTGCACTCCAAGGAATAGAGTTCCAGCCTGCTCAACCTTTCCCTATAGCTCAGACTGTCGAGTCCTGGCAGCATCCTCATAAATTTTCTCTGTACCTTTTTCAATTTGACAACATCTTTTCTATAACATGGCGCCCAGAACTGAACATAATACTCTAAATGTGGCCTCACCCATGTCTCTTATAGCTGCAGCATCATCTCCCAACATCTATATTCCATACTCTGACTGATGAAGGCCAATGTGCCAAAAGTATTTTTGACCACCCCATTGACCCGTGACTTCACCTTCAAGGAACTATGTTATGTACCTGCACTCCTAGATCCCTCTGCTGTACAACACTTCCCAGTGCCCTACCATTCACCGTTTAGGGCCTGCCCATGTTAGACTTTCCACTATCTTGTGCTTTTAGCCCATGTGCTCATATGCTTGCCGAGAGTTTAAAAAGATGCTGTGTATGAATCTATTTTTATCCAAACCTACCCTTTATATTCAGAGTTGTTTTCTAATGGAATGTGAAAATACATTAATAGTCCAACCCTGGAATTGAAGTGTTATTTAATCAGCTGATCCCAAATCAATTATATATATTTTATTATTCTGTGTAGATTGGGAGGTATTAAAGAGATAGTTTGGACTGAAGGAACCTTGTACTTAACTTCATTGATGTGTAAGCACCCTTGACACAAAGTGGGGTGATAAAGACTGGCCTTGACATTGAGGCAGCATTTGATCAAGTATGATTTGCTTCGCAAAATGCACAGCACCAGCTCATCAAGTTGCCCTTGGATTGGGGGCTCTGGAGAATGCTGGTGATGTATTATTGAAGTTTCTTCAATGATACTTGTCTGTGGTGTCAAACAGCCAGTTGTAAGTTGAGCCCCTAACAGATCACAACAAGGTGTGATATTGGTTTTAAGATCAAAAACAGTTTGAGAGATCTCAAAATAAAACGAGACACAAGATATTTCTGCATTTACATTTGAGAAGAACCTAATGCAAACTAACGCCATCACCTACTTAAATTAACCCATTATATCATGCCACCATTTTCTCTTGATAGACAAACTTAAGCAAGTGAAAAATGATGACGTAGTGATGACCAATGCACCCAAATGGAAATGTAACATTTTGCAATAGGGTGTAGTTATGGGACGCAGTTTGTCCTATAGCTTCATCTGCTCCCAGTAACAGGTACAGGACTCTCCAAAGCTAGGCCCTTCTAGTGTAAAAAGTGTACTTTATTTTAGTGTCGTAATCCAGTATTGACAGTACAGATCTGTTCCAGTTAAAAAAATAATCGTATTATCAGTCCCACTTTGATTTTTGACACTGGTGTTGTACAAAATTATAACCATTTATTAACATCTCAATTGTCTTAACCTGGGGCCAACACTTAGATATGACGATGAGGAAGACATGGCAGCACTTCTACTTACTCAGAAGTTTAAGAAGATTGGGAATACTCCAACAAACATTTACAGATGCACTGTAGAAAGTATTCTGACCGGTTGCTTCATAGCCTGGTATGACAATTCCAATGCACAGGCACACAAGAGGCTGCAGAGAGTGGTGGGCGCATCCCATTCCACCACTCTCTGATCTGGGTGTTATCTAAGTCAATGTGAGTTTAGTTTGAGTTCATTTTTTGTCACGTGTACCGAGGTACAGTGACAAGCTTTTGTTACGTGCTAACCAGTCATCAGAAAGACGTGCCTGTGATGTTGCTTCAAGCAAGATTTTCATTGTACCTATACCGCACCATACTTAAGCATTTGACAAAAGGTCAACTTGACTTGTAATCGATCAAAATAAGGCATGCTGCTTTGAGGAAGCTCAACTAATGATTGTCAGTGCTTGTCACCATTCCTTTTGAAGCAACATATCATGAAAACTACACTGGAATTTGTTTATCAAGATTTAACAATTTGCTTATGATCTTTCTATGCAAAGTACCAGTCTGTCAGATTTTCAGGTGTGTTTGTTCAGCAGTGAAGAATGAGATGATTTGAGGTCAGCAATTCTACTTTGAAATAATACCATGCTTTATCATGCCCAGGAGGTCATAATCAATTGCACGGAAGCCCGAACAAGGCAATTGGAAGATTTGGAAGCTGCATTTGCAGATTTGTGTGATGATGACAGTGAAGAGAACGTAAAGAAGTGGGCGGCAGTTCCCGGGTAAATTAAATAAATGCTAATCAGTGCCATAAATCATGGTTGTTTCTCTAAAAATGAGTTTAATCACATTTTAACCTTTTGCTTGCTGCTCTTCAATTGTCTTCCATGAATCCTTTCACCTTCTGCTTCCTGGGATTTGTGGTGTTGCCCCCTGCCCAATCCCATATCCAAATGTGTGTACGGAGGAACTGCAGATGCTGGTTTATACCAAAGATAGACACTAAGTGCAGGAGTAAGTCAGCGGGTCAGGCAGCATCTCTGAAGAGAAAGGATGGGTGATGGTTCGGAATGCGGAACAGAATTGGGTCGAGTCTGAACAAGTATTCCGAATCAAAACATTGCCCATCCTTTTTCTCCAGAGATGCTGCCTCACCCACTGAATTACTCCAGCAACTTGTATCTATCCCATGTCTAAAAAAGCAGCTTTTCTCATGGTGAACCCAAGAACCAGAAGATAATTGTGTACTGATTAACAAGAAACAACAAACTGCAGATGTTAGTTGCCACAGAAGGACACAAAGTGCGGAAGTAACTCAACAGGTCAGGCAGCATCTCTGGGAACATGGAGTGGTGATAGTTCGGTTCGGGATCCTTCTTCAGATTGATTAAGTCTTCCCTTCTCATAAGAACGGAACCTAGAATTACACAGGAACACTCTCGCCTCTGAGTTAGGTTGTGAGGTCAAATTTCACTCTTATTACTTAAGTACAAACAAATAGGGTGACATTTGGGTACGACACAAGTGTGCACTGCTTTGACCAAGGTGTTATCATTCAGTTGGTGATAAAACCATGAATATAAGAGACACAGGGCACAACGAGGTTGATTAATTACTACATCTTCTCCAGCGGTCATTACACTTCAGAACTACTTTATTGGCTATCAGGTACTTTAGCACATCCAGAAAGCGAATTTAAAGATCGGACTTTATCTTGCACTAAAGGATGCAATGGGTGTCAGGAGTTATGGGGAGAAAGCAGGTGAACGGAGTTAAGAGGGATAGATAGATCAGCCATGATTGATTGGTGGAGTAGACTTGATGGGCCGAATGGCCTAATTCTGCTCCTGGAACTTATGAAATTATGAAAGATGCTACTTACAAAGGAAGGTTTTCCCCTTGGGAAATGGCCCATTGGATGCAACTGATTTGTGCAGGTTTGTGTTTCAGATCCTTGTCCTTGTTCCATCCACTCAACCAGATTTGCTGCATTTGTAACCACATAATTTTCTCTCTGGATATTTAGTCCCAAATTTTAGAATCTCCTCCAAATGGAAACATTCTCTCTATGTCTACACTGTGCAAATAATTCATGGTTTTCTCGCTCTCTGTCGGGTCACCACAAAATCATTGTAAAAATTCTGGAATTTGGTTATGCCTTTCAGGAGGTTGTAGACCCTTAACAGACAATGGAGTAGTTTTGAAGTGTGTTCTTTGGAATGGATGCTTAATTTAGAACCACTGTCAAACAGTGCACAGTACAACTTGGTATTTTCTTTTATTTAATAATTCTAATTTTGCCAAGGGTGTCTCAATTTAAAATGCGGCACAACATAAAATATACGACGCTTATACATTCATCATTAAGGGTTGTGCATTCCTTGTTGTTGGGGAATCATAAAGATATACAGATATACGCTCAGGTCCGCATTAACTTGCTCCAGATGCCAGCTGATCTATATCAGTGAGACCAAGCGGAGGCTTCGCGATTGTTTCGCCGAACACCTCCGCTCGGTCCGCAATAACCAACCCGACCTCCCGGTGGCTCAGCACTTCAACTCCCTCTCCCATTCCGTATCCGACCTCTCGGTCCTGGGCCTCCTCCACGGTCAGAGTGAGCAACACCGCAAGTTGGAGGAACAGCACCTCATATTCCGCTTGGGGAGTCTGCATCCTCTGGGCTTAAAAATTGAATTTTCTCAATTCTGTTCACCGTTGCTGCCTCCTCCCCTTCCCACCTCTCCCTCAGCCCTCGGGCCCTGGCATTCCCTTTCTCTCTATCTCTCCCCCACCCAAGTCGCACTAGCTTCTCATTTTCACACTACAAACAGCTTACAATGGCCTGTTTCCTTTATCATCGATACTTTTTTGCATATCTTTCATTCATTGTTCTTTATCTCTCCACATCACCGTCTATATCTCTCGTTTCCCTGATCCCTAACCAGTCTGAAGAAGGGTCTCGACCCGAAACGTCGCCTATCTGGGGAAAATAAATAGTCGGCACGGACTGGAAGGGCCGAGAAGGTCTGTTGCTGTAATTGTTATATGGTTATATCTCCTTCGCTCCTTAGATGCTGCTGCACCCGCTGAGTTTCTCCAGCCTTTTGTGTACCCTCGATTCTCCAGCATCTGCAGTTCCTTCTTTAACACTGAAATGGGCCTGACAGCCCAACTTCCCATGCCGACCAAGATGCCCCATCTAAGCTAGTCCAATTTGTCTTAATTTGCTCCATATACCACTAAGCCTTTCCTCTCCACTTTTAATGAATAAGGGATCCTCAGCAAAAAGCAGAAGCACAGTGCACAAAAACGGGGAAATTACATTAAAAATAAAATACCGCTTTGCCCTAACTGTAGACTAATGCCAAATCTGAACATCACACTTTGCAAATGATATGAAGACTTCGGAGAAAAAAAAAGTAAAGAAAAAATAAACTTTGATTAAATTTTGGAACTACATTGTCAATGAAATTGAAATCTTTTTTAGGGAAGAAAACATTTTTTACATGAATTCAGTTTCTAAAGATAAAAATCTAAGAAAATAGTGTGTCATTCTCTTTCCAATTTGTGTTGTGAATTGCACATTTTGTGCATGCTTCTCAGGATATTGTATTATTTTGATTTATTTTTTCCAAAAATCATCCTTGCATGTTTCAGTCATTATCTCATTGGAATTTGGGATTTATTTGTAGAATGAAAAAACTTGGTGACCTTGTGCTTAGCCTAAAGGACAGGATGGGAACACCTGACTATGAAATGGTATGTACTGTTGTGTCCATCTGCAATCCCACCTCATTAACTGGGTAATTTAGCTTTGGTTAATTAAATTAAACCCAGGATAAATGCTGGGAACACTGGATATTATTTAGAAACAAAATCATATGGTTCACAAGCATCCTCAGAGATAGGAAATCTGCTGTCTTTGGCCCAGCCAGGTCCTGCCTACCTTCATACCACATCAAAATATAATTGACTAAATTGTGCTCTAAATGGCTTAGCAAGCCTTTCAGTTAAGCGGGCAATTGGGCATAGACAATGAATTCTGGCTCGCTTTATTTCCAGTTAATGATTTTTTTTTTAATGCTTTTTTAAGACCAGTAAACCCAGATATCATTTGCATTAATTATTCCCTTGAGGGCAAAAGTCTTGGGTAGAGTGATCCTTCATTTTGTCTGAATAAGTAGTCAGGAAACTTCTTTACACTCTACTTTTTTAGTTCAGAGATACAGCATGGAAACAGGCCCTTTGGAAACAATGCCGACCAGGGATCCCCATACACTAACACTGTCCGACACACTACAAACCTGTACGTCTTTGAATTGTGGGAGAAAACCAGAGCTCCCGGGAAAACTCACGAGGTGAAAATACAAACTACATACACAGGTAGTGAGGATCAAGCCCGGGACTCTGGTGCTGTACAACAGCAACTCTACTGCTGCACCGAGTTGATTGATTTCTATCTATTGAATAGAAGGAAACCATTCCACCTCCCGTGCCTGTGCTAGATCTTTAATGGAATTGGCATTAATCTCACAGCGCTGTTCATTCAACATAGTTCTGTAAATACTGTACATTCTTGCATTCTCTTTTAAAAGTCATTCAATCTTCCTCCATTGGCCTTTCAGCCAGTGCTTTCCTTATCACAACTTCTGGTTTAAAGTAAAGTGATTCTTCTGATGTGGTCCTTTTGCTGACCCTCTTCAGTTGTATCCTTGGTTGTTGACATTTCAAAGTGAGGGGCAAAAGTGAAATGCAATTACAAGGGACTGCAGCTGCTATAATCTTAAATGACAAACTACTGCAGCGGATCAAGCATCATTGATACAGCAACTTCCTGGGAGCGAGATGTTATGTTTATGGATCAACTGCTAATCGATACTCATGCCTGTTGCAGGTAGTTGAAGCTGCCTCATTGCTTCAACTAGTTTTAACGTGTTGATTGCTTCTTGGTTTCAGGTTCACCAAGCTGGTCTGACTTGTGATTATTCCGAGCTACCGCACCACATCAGCACGGAGGAAGAGATTGATAACCTCATGTCATCTGTGAAACGGCTGTTGAAAGCTCTACCCAAGCCGACTCTCATAACAATAGCACGGTATGAAAGTTATTTCAATGCAGAGCTGCAAAGGGTTTTGAAACAATGGGCTCTTTAATATACTTTAACGGACCCTTCGGCCCACCACGTCCGCATCGACCAGAGATCCCCGTACACCAGCACTACACACAATAGGAACAATTTACAATTTTACAAAAGCCAATTAACCTACAAACCTGCACGTTTTTGGATTGTGGGAGGAAACCGGAGCAGGCGGACAAAATCCACACAGTCACAGCAACTCTACCGCCGCCCCACCATGCCACTTCTTACAGTCCAATAGTATGAGCATTGAATTTTCCAAATTCAGGTAACCCACACTCGGTGTCCCTTTTGATTCACCTAGATTCCCCTCACCCTCATCTGGCTATCCACCACACTATGCCCGCTAACTCTCGTATCCCCTCCCCCAAATGGTTCCATCCTCCCATCATCCCTCCTTTATCTTGTCCCATTTCTCTCCCTCCTTACTTCTCAGATTCCAGACATACAACCTTTTTTACACAGAAGGTGGTGAGCATATGAATGGAACTGCCAGAGGAGCGGCACGGTGCGCAGTGGTAGAGTTGCTGTCTTACAGCACTTGAAGCACCAAAGACCCAGGTTTGATCCCGATGATGGGTGCTGCCTGTACAGAGTTTGTACGTTCTCCCTGTGACCTGCGTGGGTTTCCCCCCCCCCCCCACCCCACCTGGCTCCAACTGTCCATCTCTTCCCTCATCAGCTGGTTCCACCAATTACTTGCCAGCCCCTGATTCTCTATCCCTATTCGCCTCTTTAAACTGCTCCTTCCCCTCCACAGCATCATCCTGAGAGAGGATCTTGACTATCCCTTTGCCTCCTGAGATGCTGCCTGACCCACTGAGTTCCTCCACCAGTTTGTTTAGTCCCTTTTTTTGCTCTGGACCTCGGCTTCTGCAGCTTCTTGTGTCAACAAGGCAAAAATATGTTAGGCAAGATCTGTTTAATTTACTTTTGAGATACAGTGCGGAAACCGGCCCATCGAGTCCGTGCCAACCAACAATTCCACGCACTCTAACACTATCCTACACACACTAGCGACAATTTACATTTTTACACCAAGCCAATTAGTCTTTGGAATGGTGGACGAATCCGGAGCATGCTGGAGGAAACCCACGCAGGTCACAGGACGCATGTACAAACTCCGTATAGACAGCACCCGTGGTGAGGATCGAACCCGGGTCTCTGGCACTTTAAGGCAGCAACTCTACCTCTGCGCCACCGTAACGCCCCTTTTCTCTGCTGTCAGACTCTGAGTGTTTCTAGCAGTCCCCTTTTTAAAAAAAATTGTTCTTAATTCAAACGTCTTGGATGATATTTACCCCAAGTGCAAATTAGAGATGATAATTTATAGTAAGGTCAATGAGTCAATTTCCTCACAGCCTGTCTTCAATACATTTGCAAATGCTGGTTCCAAGAGTGACCTAACCCATGCATTGTTGCTGTTTCAGGTCCAGCTTGGATGAATACTGTCCATCGGAGCAGGTGGACTCCATACAAGAGAGGATGTTGAAGGAGTTGCGCGCTATCTATGGCTCTTTAGATGTCCACCTCGAGTATTGACTGTGACTCTGTCCAGATTAAACAAAGCTAGATTCCTGTTAAACTGATGGAGCAGAATAGTATTTAAGGAATAAATTCTAATTTAACAACCATTACTGATGTGATGCTTTTCTAGCTTTTTTTCCAACTATGGAATTAATAAGGAAATCCACCTGACAGATGTTTTTAGATGTGTCGGAAGGAACTGCAGATGCTGATTTACACCGAAGATAGACTCAAAATGCTGGTCGCAGAGGAGCAGCAGCCAGGCCAGCGAGTGAGTGAATTGGCTGAGACATCTTAGTTAGTTGTGTGGAGAGGTGACTTGATTAGATACAATTAAGTTCAGGTGGAGCAGAGCAGCCATGTTGAGGCAAAGTGCGAATCTTGGCAAGGAACTATGTTTATTCGGTTGAGTGTTTAATTTAATTCAAATATTTAAACTTATTGCAATGATGGAAGGAATGTTATTGCAGTGTGTTTGTTGCAGGATGTGGGAAGCTAGGGCACTGCTAGTGGCTCCTAGACCTGCAGTCAGGTCATCACTCCGAGAGTACAGGAGGAGCGACAATTAGAAACAGAAAGGAGGGGGATGAAACAAGGGCAGGAGACTTCAATGGATGAAACTCTTGAAAACAGGTACAACCTCTTGGGCGCTGTTGGGGCAAACTACTCTGCCAGTCTGAGTGGCGGACAGGCATCTGACTCGAATCCTGGCTCTGAGGCTCAACCGGCGAGACTGAAGTCAGGTAGAGCCACAGTGGTGGTGGCTCCATTGTCAGAGGTATGGACAGGAGATTCTGTGGCGACAGGGAGACTCGAGGATGGTGTATTGCCGCCCTGGTGCCAGGGTCCAAGACGTCTCAGACCGACTTCAGAACATCCTAGAGGGGCAAGGTGAGCAGCGCGGGGTAGTTGTATGTGTAGGCAAAAATGACGTGGGTAAGAAGAGGAAGGAGGTTCAGCAACGTGAGTATAGAGAACTTGGGAAGAGGTTGAAAAACAGGACTTCCAGGGTGGTTATCTCTAGGTTGCTAGTGAGGGTAGGAACAGGGAGATAGGCAATCCGAATGTGTGGCTGAGGAGTCAGGGCAGGGGGCAGGGATTTAGATTTCTAGATCACTGGAATCTCTGGGGCAGGGGTAACCTGTACAAAAGCAATGGGTTGCTCCTTAATTTGAGGGGGTTGCGACATTCTGGCAGGCAGGTTTGCTAGTGCCACACAGGTCGGTTTAAACTAAGCAGTGGGGGGGGGGGGGGGGGGGGGGGGTGGAGTCAACAACGTGGAAGCGTATACGTGCAGTTAATGGGAGAGTGTAGGAAAGGTCACTTTTAAACTAATAGGGCAGGGTGGTGGGAACCAATGCAAGGAGAGAGAGGGCCATAAAAGGAGGACAGAAGGAAAAGGTAGAAAGGAGATGAGAAAAACAAACCTGAAAGCTTTGTGCCTTATGGGCCTGTCCGACTTAAGCAACTGCAGGAGACAATGCAGTCGCCATATCTTCAAACCACGCACGACATGCTTTTCTGCCCCCGACTTTCCCATTCAGACTGACTTTTTCAAAACGAGGTATACAAGTACAAGATGTGCCATTTTTAAGATCCCTCTTAGACTCAGGCATGACAGAGAAATTCACTTCAAGGTGAGCTCTACCTATGCCAGGCTGGGCATTTGGATTGACAATTTTGCATTTTTTCTTCGGAGGCATCTGAAAAATGTAAAGAAAAAAACCACTGAACAGCATTAAGTAGAAACAAGTTGTTATTTGCAGTTTTGGAAAAAAAAGTAGAAATTATTTTGTTCAACAAAATGCCTAACACAAGTTAAACGTTAAAACAAATAGTAACAAAACATTAATATTCGTCAGTGTCATCAAATCAATTAAATTCATCTAAATTCTATTACTGGATCTAAACATCTATCCCATTCTTAAGAAAAGACTAAAAATAAATGTTTAAATAGCCAAAGTATCCAAATAACAAACTGATCCCATTCACACAAGAATTCACAATATAACATGATTTTTAAATCTCAGTCATGAATTTCTAAGCCTAATCAAAGGAATTGAATGTTTAATTCACCTAAATTTTACTTCGGAGTCACGTGTGACTTCGTGAAGACCCCGCCAACACGTATGCGCGGCATATCGTCGCGCGCATTTGCTCACAGCAGCTGGGGGGGGAGTGCGCTCCCTCAACCGGCTCCTTCAAAAAGGTAAGCAGCTGCAGGTAAGTTAACCTTTAGCTGGTTCGTGTGCTCTGCATTGTTTTGCAGGGCCATGGAAGGAGGAAGGAGGATTCCGAGTCGCGTTCAGTGAGTGAAGTCCCCGGAGCTGCCCGCTACATCGGGAGCAGCTGAGACACCACCGGGGAAGAAGTCGCGGCAGTCGGGGAGCTCTGGGCAGCTGATTAGCCCCGGCACAACCCCTCTGGCAAAGAAGAGGGTGTCCGCGCAGGAGCAGGGGCTGGGAGACCCTGACTCCAGGCCTCCAGTGCCCAAGTCCAGGGCTGGAGGTAAGGCACGTGGGGCTCTTGGAGCAAACGTGTCTGCGGGTGCATCCCCCCCTTTAGAGGTCCCTCGTGGGCAGAACAGGGGGGAAGCCTCGCTAAAGTCCAGCCTTGTCGGTGCGGCAGGCAGGGACAAGCCACTGCGTAAACCTGCGAGGAAGCAGGCCAGTGGCAATGCTGGCGTGCCGAGGATCCCTGTGGGGGCAGGATGTACCGGCACACCACCGGAACAGGCTGCCGTAGTGCGGGCCGGTGGCAGCAAAGTACGGTCCAGCACCCCTGCTGAGGCGGGTATAACAGACCATGCGCCGCCACATTCCCGTTTATGTGTGGAACACTGTGGTGGTAAGCCCGCACGGACATCGAGGAGTCTGGCTTCTGGTGCAAGCGCTGACTCAAGCCCTCTTCCCTCCCACCAGACAGAGGGGCCGCTGCTGTCCAAACGACGGCGGACTAGCGGTATGTCCGTGCGGGAGTCGCACAGCCCCACTGGAGTGGGAGCTGGCGACTTCCTGGCAGTGCATTCCGTGGGTGTGCTGACAACTGCCGGAAGCCCCGGTTCCTCTGGAGAGGCTGGGGAAGACGACCAGTGGCCCGCGTGCAGCGGTGACGGTCGTATGGCCCGGTTGGAGCGAATGGTGGAGGTGCTCTATAAACGGGACCTGGAGCATCCGGAACGGCAGTCCCAGAGGTCTGGGAGCTATGTACAGCCGCCACCTTCCATCTCACCATCGCTTATTGAGAGCCAGCAAGGAAGTATGGGTGAGTCTGAGGGGGAGGGGGAGGGAGAGCTTGAGGCCCCACTGGAAATGTTGGAGGCAGTCTCGAAGTTTGGGTCGCCTGCTACCGCTGGGGACCCATTACATCCCAAGATAGCGGCTTCAGTTGATTTCCTGACTACGCACCAGCTCCAGGATACCGTGCTCACGGAAACAATGGCGAGATATAAAGCACCGGCGAACTGCAACTCCCTCAACGTTCCAAAGGTGAATACAGCAATATGGGGGAACATGTCTACCAACTCAAGGATCAAGGAGGGCAAGCTCCAGAAGATCCTGAAACTGCTAACGGCAGGTATCACGGCTTTTGCTCGGTCGCTGGATGCCACGAGTGTTTCCGAGGAGCAGCAGGATGCACTAGCGCTCTTGTGCAACACTCAGTTTGAAATAAACTGCTTTAGGAAAAGCTCCATCCGGCCAAATTTAAATCCCAAATTTGCGGGATTATGCAGCACCTCCACCGCACCACCACCAAGGCAGCTGTTTGGGGAAGACCTACCTAAACGAGTAAAAGAGCTGGACGAGGAGGCCAAGACTGTGGGGATGATGAGGCAGCCTCATTCATCTAAGGCTCACGTTTACACCAGGCAGCAGCCACATTTCTCGGTCAGGTCCCGCACACTGGCGGAGAAGGTCCCCAGAACATACCCGCAAACAACATACTCCACGCCGGGGCCCCAACAGCAGAAGCCTTTTTTATTCCAAGGCCAGCCCAAGCCGGCTTGGAAGATGCGGCAACAGGGCCACGCCACACGGGGAGCAAAAACACCACAGTCCAGACCCCGGCGCTAACCTTGGAGGTAAGGGGGCATGGTTCCTTCCACAAAGTAGCAATAGTAACCTCACCGGTGGGGGGACGGCTACGGGAATTCCGGTCTGCCTGGGATACCATAACTACGGATCCTTTTATTTTACAAAGCATTCAGGGTTATGAGATAGAGTTTATTAATGGCAAGGATCCCCCTTCGCAACATGAGCCTAGTCGCAGATTTGCACTCCCTCAATTAGAGAAGGAGCGGGCTCATGTTGAGATACTACGATTGGAAGAAAAAGGGGTGATACAGAAAACGACGCATGAGCCACTGGAGTTTGTATCCAACATCTTTACTAGACCTAAGAAGGATGGAGGCTGTCGGATAATCATCGACTTAACCCAGTTGAATGCTTTCGTACAATATACCCATTTCAAAATGGAGACTTTTGAGACAACCAAGCAGTTGGTCAGTCATGGGTACTTTATGGCTTGCATTGACCTGAAGGATGCATATTATACAGTACCTATCGCTAAACAACATAGAAGGTTCTTGAAATTTGTCTGGGAAGGTCAATTATGGCAATATAAAGCTTTGCCTAATGGGATTACAACAGTGCCGAGACTATTTACTAAAATTGTTAAACCTATATTGGCACATCTTAGGAAACAAAACCATGTCGTAATGGCATATTTGGATGACATATTCATAGCGGGGGAAACCCTAGCGCTAGCTCAGCTGGCAGTCTCGGCCGCCATCTCTTTGTTTCAAAGAATGGGGTTTATAATCCATCCAGACAAATCCAAGTTCAACCCTTCGCAGGTCATGGACTTTTTGGGGTTCACTATAGACACTAACCAGATGAAAGTCACCGTCCCAATTGACAAAGTGGTGGACATTCAACACGCATGCATCAGTTTACTTGACAGCAACAGGCCATTCGGCAGGTTGCAAAGGTAATTGGGAAGCTGGTAGCTACGTTCCCAGCTGTAAATTATGGTCCATTGCACTACCAGAAATTACAAACAAGCAAAATTCTGGCGTTAAAATTGAATGCCGGACATTTTGACCGACCTATGCAACTGGCCATAGGGGAAAAGACCGAGTTGAACTGGTGGGTTGACGGTATTAGAGGAATGGGTTTTGGTGAGGCCACACCTGGAGTACTGCGTACAGTTTTGGTCTCCAAATCTGAGGAAAGACATCCTTGCCATAGAGGGGGTACAGAGAAGATTCACCAGACTGATTCCTGGGATGTCAGGACTTTCATATGAGGAAAGATTGGATAGACTCGGTTTGTACTCGATGGAATTTAGAAGATTGAGGGGGGATCTTATAGAAACCTACAAAATTCTTAAGGGGTTGGACAAGCTAGATGCTGGAAGATTGTTCCCGATGTTGGGGGAGTCCAGAACAAGGGGTCACAGTCTAAGGATAAGGGGGAATTCCTTTAGGACCGAAATGAGGAAAACATTCTTTACACAGAGAGTGGTGAGTCTCTGGAATTCTCTGCCACAGAAGGTAGTTGAGGCCAGTTCATTGGCTATATTTAAGAGGGCGTTAGATGTGGCACTTGTGGCTAAAGGGATCAGGGGGTATGGAGAGAAGGCAGGTACGGGATACTGAGTTGGATGATCAGCCATGATCACATTGAATGGCGGTGCAGGCTCGAAGGGCCGAATGGCCTACTCCTGCACCTATTTTCTATGTTTCTATGAAGTTCCAAACCCATCCTTCTCCCAAATCCAACGGTTCTGTTGCAAACTGATGCAAGCGCACAAGGCTGGGGAGCAACTGACACCATAACCAGCTGCGGTGGTAGATGGGACGCTCATGAGTTCACCCTTCTCCAAGTACAAGGCATTAATTATCTGGAGATGCTGGGGGTCTTTCATGGGTTACGGGCATATTGCAATAATTTGCGTCATGCACATGTCCGCCTTCAAATAGACAATACCACGGTGGTAGCCTATATAAATCATATGGGTGGTATCAGGTCAGTATCTTGTAATGATTTGGCAAATACAATTTGGCTCTGGTGCATCAAAAGGGATATTTGGATATCAGCAACGTACCTCCCGGGGATACTCAATACAGTGGCGGACACCAGGTCACGAGTGTTCAATGATAACATCGAGTGGATGCTGAATCCCCATGTGTTTGCTGAAATTGCAACAAAATTTGGTATGCCAGATATTGACCTATTTGCGTCTAGGTTGAACCATCAGATACCAACGTATGTATCGTGGGATCCAGACCCTGGGGCAGTGGCGTTGGATGCTTTTTCGCTCCACTGGGGGAATTGAATTGAATTGAATTGAATACCTTTATTGTCATTCAGACCTTTCAGGTCTGAACGAAATTTCGTGCCTGCAGTCATACATATATAAAAAACAACAATACAATACCACATAATAAACACAAAACTAACATCCACCACAGTGAGCTCACCAAACACCTCCTCACTGTGGTGGAAGGCAAAAGTCTTAGGGTCTCAGTCTTTTCTCCCCTCCTTATTCTCCCTCTGCGCTGAGGGGATCCAGGCCGCCGCCATCGCTAACGCCGGAACGCCGGAACACCACCACAGGGCCCGCCGCCGGAACGTCGCTGGAGCACCGCAGCTCCCGAAAACCAGGCCGCCGCTGGAGCACCGCAGCTCCCGACATCCAGGCCGTCGCTGGAGCACCGCAGCTCCCGACACCCAGGCCGCCGCTGGAGCACCGCAGCTCCCAACATCCAAGCCGCCGCTGGAGCACCGCAGCTCCCGACATCCAAGCCGCCGCTGGAGCACCGCAGCTCCCGACATCCAAGCCGCC
Source organism: Raja brachyura (assembly GCA_963514005.1). The sequence continues at coordinate 64,114,396 of OY740782.1, forward strand.
GCTGGAGCACCGCAGCTCCCGAAATCCAAGCCGCCGCTGGAGCACCGCAGCTCCCAAAACCCAGGCCACCGCTGGAGCACCGCAGCTCAGAGGGAGCCAGGCCGCCGCTGGAGCACCGCAGCCCCTGACACCGAAGCCGCCGCTGGAGCACCGCAGCTCAGAGGGAGCCAGGCCGCCGCTGGAGCACCGCATCTCCCGACATCCAAGCCGCCTCTGGAGCACCGCAGCTCAGAGGGAGCCAGGCCGCCGCTGGAGCACCGCAGCCCCCGACACCCAAGCCGCCACTGGAGCACCGCAGCTCAGAGGGAGCCAGGCCGCCGCTGGAGCACCGCAGCTCCCGAAGCCCAGGCCGCCGCCGGAAGCCAGGTCGCCGCTGAAGCTCTGAAGTCGTGCCGCCGCCGCTGGAAGCTGGAAGGCCGTCACCAGGGCCTCAGCACAGACGGAGACGGTGTCGGGGGACACGACAGGAAAAGTCGCATCCCCCCGAAGGGAGACACTAAAACCCCGTTTCTCCCACCCTCCCCCCCCCCCCCCCCCCCCCCCCACACACATACACAACCCGACAAACCAAAAATAAACACCAAAAACAGGGACGAGGACAAAAATAAAATAAAAGACAGACGGACTGCAGGTGAGCCGCAGCTGACAAGCAGCGCCGCCACTCCGAAGTTGGGGATCCACTTGGGGAAGTTGGCCGCCACTCTGAAATGGTATTGCTACGCATTTCCCCCATTCTGCCTCATCAGCCGGGTATTGCAGAAGATCAAATTGGACTCTGCGTCAGGCATTCTGGTAATACCCGACTGGCTGACACAACCATGGTACCCGGTGGTCTCCCAGATGTTGAAACATCCTTGGGTGCAAATTGCAAACAACCCGCAATTGGTCACTAATCCTGTCACTGGCGCGTCGCATCCGTGCCACGGCTGTCTAAACCTGTTGATCTGCAGATTCTGAAAAGGCCTTTTATAAACACCGGGATTTCATCGAGGGCTATGGATGTAATCGCTGCATCGTGCAGAACATCTACCAGACGGCAGTACCTGACCCAGATCAGGAAATGGGAGTTATTCTGCTCAAGGAAGAATGTTTCCTATGATTCTGCCACGATACCTGACGTCCTGGAATTCCTGGCGGGCTTCCATTACGATGAAGGGCTCAGCTATAGTGCCATCAATAGCGCCAGGAGTGCGCTGTCCTCGTACCTTCCGGTAGGAGTGGGGACCAACAATCTGGTGTCAAAGTTCATGAGGGGTGTATTTAATACAAACCCTCCACGGCCCAGATATAACGTTGTCTGGGATGCAGGAGTGGTCCTGGCCCTTTTAAGATCATGGTCTCCCATGGCAGGGTTACCACTTCACCGACTCACCCTAAAGGTGGTCATGTTGATGGCACTTACGTCTGCTCAGCGGGTACAGGCGCTTCAAAAGTTGCACATTGACAATATGCTCTCTACCCCTGGGAAAGTAACATTTTACATTGCAGAGTTGTTGAAGCAGCATAGACCCGGGACTATGGGGCTGCAATTGGAATTCCAGGCGTACCCCACTGATGCCACACTCTGCACAGTCACCCACCTCCGTTACTACATCGAGTCAACCCAGCCAATCAGGAACTCAGAACAAGGACTGCTCATAAGCCACAAAAAACCACATCACCGGGTGACAGTGCAGACAATCTCCAGGTGGCTCAGGGAGGTGTTGGATGCAGTGGGTATTGACATTCACATTTTTAAATCTCATTCCACCAGGGCTGCATCCACATCAACAGCGAGGGCCATGGAGGTGCCCATGGATCACGTCCTCGCTACCGCAGGATGGGCCAGTGAGTCAACCTTCCAACGGTTCTACCACAAGCCATTGGCCGGACCTGCAATATATGCGGATGCAGTACTCAGGGCTGCTCCCTAATGTCATTTGTCCCCAGACAGGGGGTTGTTTATGATTTGTTTTAATAAATCTCCATTATTTTGCTTTTAGCTTGTCCAGTCTGGATTGCATTAACAAACTTCCTCCATCAGGATTGCGGCAGTGTGGTAGCATGGACGTTGTCCAGGGCGTGTAATCACAGAGCTTTGAAATCTTCACGAAGTCACTCACGTGACTCCGAAGTAAAATAGTAAGATTAAACGAGAACTTACCAGTTCGAAGGTTGATCTTTATTTTATGAGGAGTTGCGATGAGGGATTTCATGCCCTCCGCTCCCAACCCTCGATCATTATGTTCAACTGGTTAGTTCAAAGGTTAATCTTAATATCCTTACTTTTGGTCGGGTCTGTGATTCCACACCGCTGCTTTGAAGGATGCCGCGCATGCGTGTTGGCGGGGTCTTCACGAAATCCCTCATCGCAACTCCTCATAAAATAAAGATCAACCTTCGAACTGGTAAGTTCTCGTTTAATCTTACTATTTTACTCTGTTTGTTTATAACACTGCAGCAGGCAAGGGCCGTTTTACACAGACATGTGTTCAAAATCTGCAAACATCCACTCTCAAGATAATCAAAATCATTATTTTGTGCACAATCATGTCATAAGAACATCTTAATTATCTATATTTTGTGTAATTGTCTATCCGTGATCAATATTTTCATACTAAATATCTGACTAAAAACTATGTACTGTGGAAGTTTTTAGTCGGATCATGCTTGACTAACCTGGAATGTTTTAAGGATGTAACAAGTAGAATGGATAAGGGAGAGCCAGTTGATGTGGTGTATCTGGACTCGAAAAGCCTTTGTCAAGGTCCTACACAAGAGATTAGGGTGCAAAATTGGACCACATGATATTGGGAATAGGGTATTGAATGGTGGTGCTGGCTTGAAGGGCTGAATGGCCTACTCCTGGCCTTTTCCATGTTTTTATGTTTCTATGAATAACTCAGTGGGTCAGGAAAAAAGGAATACATTTTGGGTCAAAACCCCCCTTCAGATGGAGAGTCAGGGGGAAGGAAGCTAGAGTATGAAGAGGTTCAGAACAAATTGGAGCCGGCACCGATGACCAAGGAAAGGTCGAGCCCACAATGGTCCATTGTTGGCTGTGGAAGAGGTGATAATGAAGTGATATATGATACAAGATACATTTATTTGTCACATGTACCAATTGGTACAGTGAAATGTGTAGTTGCGAAATACGAGTAATAAAGAGCACGTGACACAAAGTCTCAACACAAACATACCCACACAGCGGGATCAAAGTTTCCCACTGTGAGGGAAGGCTCCAAAATTCAGCCATCCTCCTTTGCAGTCCTCCCGTGGTCGGGGGGCTCCAAAACCCCCCGCTGTCGCCGCTACGGACGGCCCAATGATCAGGCCCGCTCGCCAAGGTGATCGAAGTCCGACGCCGGGACTGGAGGATATCCGCAGCGGCCTGGATATCCGAGTCGGCCACCTACGTCCGGAGTCCGGGGTCCCGAAGTCGACACGCCATGCTGGGCGGAGGTTCAACACTGGCTGCCCTCGGCAAAGGACCTCAGAACTCCGCAATGCCGAAGTCAGCGCCATCCGCGCATTAAGCTCTGCAACCCACAGCTCTGCGATGTTGGAGCAGCGGCCCAGTACTCCGGAGCTCCAAACGGCGATCCAGGTAGGCATCGCCCGCTCCGAGATGTATCCTGCACTGCGCCGCCGCTGCTGAAGCTCTGGTCCGGTCCCCGGCAGGAAAGTCTGTTCCAGTCCAGGTCGTAGGCCGCGAGGAGGGGGGGCGAGGACGCGACTCGGAGAATAGTCGCGCCCTCGCCAGGAAGTGACTGGGAAACGGTTTCCCCCTTACCCTACCCCCCTCCCCCACATAGAAAAACTAAAGAAACCTCCAACACAAACTTTAAAACTGACTGAAAATTTAGAAAAGATTGAAAAACAGACAGGCTGTAGGCAGAAGCTGCCTTCAATGCGGAACCCCTAGGTACTGCCTAGGATATGGATGCCAACAGTGGAACTGGCAGGAATACTAAGGTGGGGGAGGGACGGAGAATGGGAGTGCAAGGGTTACTTGAAATTAGAGAAATCAACATGCGTACCGCTGGGTTGTAAACTGCCCAAGCAAAATATTAGGTGGTGTTCCTCCAATTTGCTCGTGGCCTCCTTCACTCTGACAGTAGAGATGGCTCAGGGCAGATGTTTTTTAGATGTCTTGAAGCCCTGAATGACGTGCTGGTATTAACAAGGTATGTGTTTATTTTCTTAAGAAGCTTTCAATTTACATTGAACATTAGGAAGGTGGAATCATAGCTTTCTCCATTCTGAGCCAGTGCTCGCCTGGGCAGTACGCCCATTCCCATTCACTTCTTTAGTTTAGAGATACAGTATGAAAACAGGCCCTTCGGCCCACCAAGTGCACATCCACCATCGATCACTCGTTCACACTAGTTCTATGTCCCACTTTCTCATCCACTCCCCTAGATACCGGGGGCAATTACAGAAGAAATGCAACCTACAAACCCGGAGGAAACCCATACTGTCACAGGAAGAACATGCAAACTCCCCACAGATAGCATCTGCGGTCACGATATCACTCGGCTGTTGGCATTCTTAATTCGATGTTGAAGGATTCTAGTTCAAGCCCTCACTCTAGTGCCTTGAGAATAGAAATCCAGGTTGACATTGCAGTGTGGTATTTTTCTTCTTATCGAGTCCAGGTATTGAGTGTGTGCTAAAATTCGTGAGGAGCAATTCTTTGGACAAGGCAATAAAATAACGCTGTGAATATGGCTTCCTGGCTGGATTATGTTGAAGAGGGGCATTTATCACTTTTCTGTTTGAGAGGTTTGTTTGTGTGTGAATTGAGGAGGGCTCAACATAGTATGGTGATACTCATACAGATGTCAGCACAATACAGAGATGAGTGATTTCAAAATCCTGCTCGACACAATGGAATGTTTGTGAGTGGAAACTGTGATTGGGATTTTATTTCTATGGTCAAACCACAGCAACTGGCTTTCTTCTTCTTGGAGCACTTTGAGAAGAGTAAAGGGATTTAAAACCTTGAAGGATTTTACCTGATAACTGGACTATTTCCATTGATCAAAGATCCAGGAACAAAAGAATAGATTTAAAGTTGTTGGCAAAAGTAATGCAAAACTTTCTGTTGGCTTTTACTGCCCCTCTCATGAGGGATTTAATCCAGGAGGAATATTAATATTGTTTGCAATACTGTTTTTCATTCTTGGAGCATTTGCACATTTTATTCCTTTCTCAATTATTTTAACAGATTTTGTTGAATGACCCTGGCATAAAGTCAGGACTTGAGGAATGGATAGCAATTACAAGAATAATATCAGTATCACCCGTGTGCTTTTATTTGTCCCCGGTGGATAATGATTCCATTCAGAAGTACGCCGGGGATTGTAGAAAATGTGCCATTAATGAGAGCCCATCTGCTTTTCAGTTATAATTAATATTTTTTGTGCTCAGGGGTGATGACGACAAAAGTTTTTTGTTTGAAAACTTGCGAAGTAAACTTGAGGTGGTGCTCCTTGCTGTATATAAGAACTGGCCATCAGGGGAAGTTACATTTTGTTCCTTGATTTTTATCTTTAAGTAATATTTTCAAGTTTAATACAAAAAACTGCTGATGATGGAATTCTGAAATAGATATTTACCGCAGGTGGAACAATATCTGCAGAAAGCAAAGCACAGCTAACGTTTCAGATCCTGCACTGATCCATTAGTATAGACGCCATGAGGGTCCTAGACCTGAAATCTTAAGTGTTTGTTTTTCCACAGATGTTGCCTGACCTGCTGAGAGTTTCCGCCATTTTCTATCTTGCCTTTTCAAGTTGCTGGTGCGTTAATAATCTTTATTAGATATTTTCTATGCAGCTCTGCTGCTACTTAACTGTTGCATTATAATATCAAGGGGCCCCACCAGGATACAACTAATATGACTAATATCTGACTTTACACAAGTTCTCCCCTACATTTTCCAAAAAATGATTTTTCAAGCTAGGAATAATAAAACATTGTATTATATTCAATAATGAGTGAATACAGAAAATAATCAATTGGTTTAATTGTGGATAGTGCTCTGTGTGACCATTCATGGAATTTAAAAAATTGTAGCAGACCAATGCAATGAGGTAGTTATAGGAAACAGGTTTCTGACCTGTGGAGAAAATGGCTTATGGATACCTCGCAGGAATGCAACCCACGTTACCCGTGACAGTTTGTATTTCAGCTCTCAATACTTTTTCTTATTTCATACTTCTGTACAACACTGGCATTTCACTCATTAATTCTTTACTGGCTCACACGACAATTTTATTCCCCCGCTTTTCCTATTGCCTACTCTCCCCAAATTCCCACCATATCTTCCCAGTTTTTCCTACACATCAAAGGGAACCTACCAACATACAGGTCATAGATTTGTAGAGTCTTACAACATGGTAACAGCATACGCATGCCAACAAAGATGCCCCATCTACACTAGTCCTACCTGCCTGCGTTTGGCCCATATCCCTCTAAACCTTGGACTTTGGTGGTGGAAGGAAACCAATATGCTTACAGTAAGATTGTGCAAATCCTGCACAAACAGAAACCAAGATCATGACTGAATAAAGATTGCAACGAAGCCCCAGTGGCCCTGCACTTGGTCTGCTGTCTCTCAGGATCAAGGATCTTTCTAATCCAGTTTTCTGAGATCTTTCCGAGGATAAATCGGAAGGCTCTGGCACAGGTTGGGCAGGGATGGGATTGAAAGACAGGCAATTTTGGAGCTGGTATCTCCTCAAAGAAGAACCATTGTTAAATCTCTTCCCTGTCCCACTGGTAACGCCTGACCATGCCAGAGTTCAGAATAGAATATTTGTTTGACAGAATCTAGGTATGTTACAAAACTTATCTTTAGCGGTGCTGCAGTTCTGCCGCTGGCCGTGTGCGCGACTTTGGCGCCTTTAAGAGGGGGGGGGGGGCGTGGTTAAAATGCGTTTTTTTAGGGGACTTTAATCAATATTTCATGTGGCGAAACGATGATTTAGTCCCCATGCGAACTGGCAGAATTTTTCCTGTCGATATGGGGTTTAAATTCACCGCAACTGCAACGTTCCAATACATTGCGTTCCAGAAAATCCCACTCGCAAGCTGTTTAAAATACACATTAATTTACAGGCATTAAACACTGAATTCCTTCAATTTGGCCTAAATCATAACATAAATCATGTTATATTGTGAATTATTGTGTGACTGTTAATTGGACACTTAGGCTTTAAATTTTTTAATTTTTTTTTCTTAAGAAATGGATAGATGTTTAGATCTAGTAATTGAATTTTGTAATTGGCTACAATTGGGTAACTAACTAATTATATGCTTTAATTTCAGGTCATCCAAATAAGAATGTTTCATATTTGTTTCAGAAAACTTCAATCTATAATAACTGAAATTTTCTTTCAGTTCTCTTAATTTTTAAGGAAGTTATGGGCTTTTGACTGTCCTCGATCACAACTTTTGTGTTAAGTCAACAGAAAAGCAATAGGAAGCAAGTTGCTAATTTCTGAGTATGAAAATGGCCCTAACTTTTTTATTACTGAAGATATGAAAGTTAATTAGGTGTCAAATTAAACTTATTTTCATCTGATGGGATAAATTGCAGACAAATTAAGCTTAGGGCCTCGAGATCCGGGGGGGGGGGGGGGGGGGGGGTGGGGGGGGAGTTGCTCGCAGAGCCAGATTTACCACTAGGCTTCATAGGCTGAAGCCTAGGGCCTCGAAGTCTAGGCGGCCTCCGGCTAAATCAGGACACCTGCCGTTCAACTCTGGGCGGGCCCCCCTCTCTCTCTCTGTCTGTCACTCTCCGTCTCCGCCCGCCATCCGTGTCCGGGCCGCCGGGCTCCGCTCTCCACTCGCTCCTCATCCACTGGCACAACTGGCCGCCTTGCACATGCGCACTGGTACGGCCAGCACATCATCGGCCGCCCTGCGCATGCGCACTGCCACGACAACTGGTCGGCGCTGGCCACTTTCTCCCTCGCTTTGAATTGTGGGAGATCAGGCTGACATTGCTGTCCACTTGCCGCTACCGCTCAAAACCAATGCAGAATCACTCACTGACCCTGGATCTGGAGTAACTCCCTGGAGTAACTCTTGCTTCTAGTTTCCTGGTCCTCCATAAATATTCTAAATGGATTTTAAACTGGAGGTGGTGGAGGGCTGAATAATAACGGCCTATTGCATTTTATCTGTTTATTTATTGTGTATATATATGGTCTATGGTATATAAACTTTTATCTCCTGTTCTGTATTATGCATACATATTCTGTTGTGCTGCAGCAAGCAAGAATTTCATTATCCTATCTGGGACACGTGACAATAAAACTCTCTTGACTCTTGACTTGGAGTTAAGCAAAAAAGGGTTCTTGGGGGTAAAAAGAGGTACCTTAAATTTAGTTGTGTCTGGTTGGGTAACTATGGTAGGGTAAATACTATTCCATGCTTTAATTGTGCGGGGGAACTCCATGTAGTAGCCAGCAACACTGTATAGACGTTTCGGGTAGAGACCCTTCTTTAGACTCCCTCTGGTTTTAGTGTTTTTAGTTGAATTTAAAGATACAGCGTGGAAACAGGCCCATCGAGTCCACGCCGACCACCGATCACCCGTACACTAGTTCTATCCCACACATTAGCGGGGTAAGTCAAGAGTGTTTTATTCTCTCACGTCCCAGTTAGAACAATGAAACCCTTACTTGCAGCAGCACATCAGAACATGTAAACATAGTACTCTGTAAACAATGTTATAAATGAGAAAACAAAACAGTGTATATTTATATATGAATATATGACTATATAAATATATATATGTGTGTGTGTGTGTATATAATATATATACCCACACACACAATTTCCCTTCTGGGATTAATAAAGTTCTATCGTATAGTATCGTGTGTGTAGGAAGGAACTGCAGATGCTGGTTTAAACTGAAGATAGATACAAAAAGCTGGAGTAACTCAACAGGTCAGACAGAATCTCTGGACAAAAGGTAAATATTACGTTTTGGGTTGGGTCTGAAATAGGATCCTGCACAATATGGAATGTGGAAGGAAACGAGTACCCGGAGAAAACCCATGCGATCAAAGGGAAAAGGAGCAAACGCCGTACGGACAGCACCCATATTCAGGATCATTTCTGGGTCTCTGGCACTTTTAAGCAGCAACTTTATGCCCCATAGTCTTGAACTTAATTAAAACATACAGTAGCTGTAAAGGGAGACATAGCGTCACTTGGAGATTTAAAACTGAAAATGGATATTTTCATTTTTTTAGTAACCAAAGTTATCAACATATAATTTTTGTGTGTTGGAAAACAAAATATAGTGGCACGGCTGGTAAACTTGCTGCCTCACACGCCAGAGATCTGTGTTCGATCCTGTCCTCGGGCACTGTCAGTGTTGAATTTGCACATTCTCCCTGCAAGTGTGTGGGTTTCCTCCCACATCCCAAAGATGCATTGGCTTTGTATGTTAACTTGTCTCTGTAAAATTGCCCTAATGTGTAGGGAGTGGGTGAGGAAAGTGGGATAACAGAACTTGTGTGAATGGGTAGACAAAAATGCTGGAGAAACTCAGCGGGTGAGGCAGCATCTATGGAGCAAAGGAAATAGGCAACGGGTCTTTAGGTCGAGACCCTTCTTCAGACTGATGTGAGGGTGGGGGGGACGGGAAGAAGAAAGGAAGAGGCGGAGACAGTGGGCTGATGGAGAGCTGGGAAGGGGAGGAGAAAGCAGGGATTACCTGAAATTGAAGAAGTCAATGTTCATACCACTGGGGTGTAAACTGCCCAAGCGAAACATGAGGTGCTGCTCCTCCAATTTACGGTGGGCCTCACTCTGGCCATGGAGGCGGCCCAGGACAGAAAGGTCAGATTTGGAATGGGAGGGGGAGTTGAAGTGCTGAGCCACCGGGAGGTCAGGTTGGTTATTGCGGACCGAGAGGAGGTGTTGGGTGAAGCGATCGCCAAGCCTACGCTTGGCAAGCCTGCGGTTGCAAGGGAAAGTGCCAGGAGAGGGGGTGGTTTGGGTGGGAAGGGACAAATTGACCAGGGAGTTACGGAGGGAGCAGTCTCGGCGGAAAGCCAAAAGGGGAGGTGGTGGGAAGATGTGGCCGGTGGTGGGATCCCATTGGTATACAAAAAAGCTGGAGAAAATCAGCGGGTAAGGCAGCATCTATGGAATGAAGGAATAGACGACGTTTCGGGTCGAGACCCTTCTTCAGATTGATGTCGGGGGGGAGGGGACACGAAAAAGAAAGGAAGAGGCAGAGACAGTAGGCTGTGGGAGAGCTGGGAATGGGAGGGAAAGAGGGAGAAAGCAAGAAATTAGAGACTACCTGAATTAGAGAAGCCAATGTTCATACCTCTGGAGTGTAAACTACCCAAGCAAATATGAGGTGCTGCTCCTCCAATATGCAGTGGGCCTCACTCTGGCCATGGAGAAGGCCCAGGACAGAAAGGTTGGATTTGGAATGGGAAGGGGAGATGAAGTGTTGAGCCACCTGGAGATCAGGTTGGTTATTGCGAACTCAGTTGAGGTGTTGTGCAAAGCGATCGGCAAGCCTGCGCTTGGTGTCACCGAGGTTGATCATACGTTGAATAATCCAACCACATTTTTGTTTGGAAGTGGAAAGAAATAATATGTGAATGCTTCATTGAGCATAATTCCGACTGGTAACTACGCACTTCGTCCGAGCACATTATCGCACGCGTCATGCAAGACGTCTTAAATGACCACCTAAACTGTCATTTGGCAACCTAAAAAGTTGCCAAGGTTGCCCGGCTGACAACAGAGAAAAAAAATTAAGTGAGAGCTCTGCAAGGTGTATAATATTTTTGACACCGGCCTTTCTTACATATGCTGTCACAACGCACTGTAGTCTCTAAACAACCCTTCAGTAATTTTCCTTGCCCTCCATTTCAGAATAATAGTGTTTTAAGCCAATAACTGGACACTAGCACCGGCAAGAAATTAATTAAATAAATAAATAAATAGTGCAGCTTTCCAGCCCCTTATCTCATTGGACACGCTCGGCTGCAAATCTGGTGGATCATCTTCCTCTCATCGTGGGGGTGGGGGATTGGAAGGGGCCTCACAAATGGAACAGCTTAGGGCCTCTCTTCATCTAAATCCGGCCCTGATTGTATGCAATGGCTGATGGGGTGGAAAGTGAGGACTAGGGGGACTTTGTCTCTGTTGCAACTAGGGGGAGGGGGACCAAAGGCAGAGCTGCGGGGTACCGAGGAGACATGAGTGAGGGCCCTTATCTATGATGGGAGAAGGGAACCCCGTTCTCAAAAGAATGAGGATATCTCAGATGTTCTAGTATGGAACACCTCATCTTGGGCACAGATGTGGGTTAGACGGAGGAATTGGGAGTAGGGGATAGAGTCTTTGCAGGAAGCAGGGTGGGAAGATGTGCAGTTGATATAGTTGTGGGAGTCTGTGGGTTGTAATAGATGTCATTCAATAGTCTATTTCTTGTGATGGAGACGGAGATCAAGAAAGGGGAAGGAGGTGTTGGTGATGGTCCAAGTAAATTTGAGTGCAGGATGAAAATTGGTGGTGAAGTTGATGAAATCCATGAGTTCTGCACGGGTGCAGGAGGTAGCACCGATGTAGTTATAAATGTAAAGGAGATAGAGTTCGTGGATAGGTCCAATGTACGCCTGGAACAGGGATTGTTCAACGTACCCTACAAAGAGGCAGGCATAGCTGGGGACCATGCAGGTGCCCATACCTACACCTTGGACTTGGAGAAAGTGAGAGGAATCAAAGGAGAAGTTGTTGAGGGTGAGGACCAGCGCCGCTAGGCGGAGTAGAGTGTTGGTGGAGGGAAATTGGATGGTTCTGCGGTCGATGAAGAAATGGAAGGCTTTAAGGCCCTGCTGGTGGGGAATGGAGGTGTAGAGTGACTGAACGTCCATAGTAAAGATGAGGGAATGGGGGCATGGAAAGCAGAAGTTCCATAGTAAAGGTGAAGGGGTGGGGGCTCCATTATAAAGATGAGGGAGTGGGGGCTCCATAGTAAAGATAACAGAATGGGGGCTTCCATAGTAATGATGAAGGGGTTGGGGCAACCCCCCACCGAATCAACGACTGCTTGCTGTGACATGACATTATCTGCTTTTGTAGTAAGTTTGGAATAGCAATTCACTATTTTCTTCAATCTCTGTTTCATTTTCATTGAATTCTGTTGTTGTTCCCACAACCTCCTGTCACCCCTGATGCTATATGTGTCCACCAGCCCCACTCCTAAATCATTGTTAACATCCAAAGGGAGCCTCACTTTATCCAGGCTTCCAGTGTGCACAATTCCAGGATATCTACCAGGTGAATTAATTTTCCCTACAACAAGAATGCATATATTAATGGAATGGATAGTGGAGCAATGAACCTTTAGACCTCATCAGTCCGTGCAACTATTTCTGATCCACTGTTGCCTCTTTCATCATCCATCTGTCAGTTTCTTTCACTCTGATGTGTTAATCTGACTGCCTCTTAAATATATCTATACTATTCACCACAGCTGTTTCTTATGATAGCAAATTTCTATTATGGCGGACAGAACCAATAAATCAAACAAATATTTAGCGTCAAAATTTAACAAAGTAAGGTTCTGAACAAGTTAAAATATAACAACTTACCACTGAACCAAATGCGTGCATATACATCTCTGGAGAAAAGAAATAGATGACGTTTTGGGTTGAGACCGTTCTTCATTTTATAATTCCATTTCTCCAGAGATGCTGCCTGACCCGCAGAGTTACTCCAGCTTTTTGTGTCAGTCTTCAGTTTAAACCAGCATCTGCACTTCCCCCCACACACCAAATAATTACGTTGCTCTGCACATTTCAGCAGAAATTTTACACTGTTAATATCTCAGGTATTGAGGTCCACCATTTACATCATGCAATGGTCTGGAAGGAAACCATTCAGCAGGTTTATGCCTGGGAAGAGCCGTCCGATTAATCCAATTTTTCTACTTTTAGATTCAGAGTGATACAGTGTGGAAACTGGCCCTTCGGCCTACAACGGCCAACAATGTCCCAACTAAGCTCGTCCCACTTGCCTGTGCTTGGTCAATATCCCTCCAAACCTGTCCCATCCATGTACCTGTCTAACTGTTTCTTAAATTATGGGATAGTCCCAGCCTCAACTACCTCCCCTGGCAGCTTGTTCCATACACCCACCAACCTTTGAGAGAAAAAGTCACCCCTCGGATTCCAATTACATGTTTCCCCTTCACCTTGAACCTATGCCTCTGGTCCTCTGTTCCCCTACTCTGGGCAAGAGACTCTGCATCTACCTGATCTATTCCTCTCATGATTTTGTATACCTCTATAAGATCTCCCCTCATCCTCCTGCGCTCCATGGAATAGAGAGCCAGCCTACGCAACCTCTCCCTATAGCTCACACCCTCTAGTCCTGGCAACATCCTCGTAAATCTTTTCTGAACCCTTTCAAGCTTGCCAATATCTTTCCTATAACATGGTGCCCAGAACTGCAGACAATATTCTAAATGCGGTCTTCCCAACATCTTATACAACTGCAACATGACCATCTATACTCAATACTCTGACTGATGAAAGCCAAAGTGCCAAAAGCCTTTTTAACCACCTTATCTACCTGTGACTCGACCTTCAAGGAACCATGCACTTGTACTCCTGGATCCCTCTGCTCTACAACACTACCCAGAGGCCTACCATTTACCCTCCTTTGTTCAACATCTCCAAATGCAATACCTCACATTCTGTATTAAATTCCTTCAACCATTCCTGCGCCCACCTGGCCAAAGGATCCAGATCCTGCTGCAATCTTTCACAACCATCTTCACGATCTGCAAAACCACTAACATTTGTATCTTCAGCAAACTTGCTAATCTTGCCCTGTGTGTTTTCATCCAAATCACTGATGTAGATGACAAACAGTAATGAGCCCTTCCACCATCACCCTCTGCTTCCTTCCATGGCGCCAATTTGCTATCCATTCAGCTATCTCTCCTTGGAACCCATGCGATCTAACCTTCCAGAGCAGCCTACCCTGTTGAATGCCTTACTGACGTCCATGTACACAACATCTACAGCTCTGCCCTCATCAACCTTTTTTGTCACTTCTTCAAAAAAATCAATCGGATTTGTGAGACTCAACCTCCTACGTACAAAACCATGCTGACTGTCCCTAATCAGCCCTTGCCCATCCAAATGCCCGTATTACCTATCCCTCAAAATACTCTCCAGTAACTTACCAATTACAGAAGTTAAGCTCACCGGCCTATAGTTCACAGCATTTTCCCTGCAGCTCTTCTTGAAAAGAGGCACAACATTTGCCACCCTCCAATCTTCTGGCACCTCTCCTGTATTTAAGGACGACTCGTAAATTTCAACCAGGGCTCCCGCAATTTCTTCTCTAGTTTCCCGCAAATTCCTCAGATATATCTGATCAGGTCCTGGAGATTTGTCTACCTTCAAACACGACAGTACCTTCAGTACTCCTTCGACTGTAACCCTGACTGCTCTCAGAGGAAAAATACTCATTTAGAACCTTGCCCATCTCCTGTGGCTCCACACAGAGATGACCGCTTTGATTTCTGAGAAATTCTAACCTCTAGTTACCTTTTTCCCCTTTATGTATTTCAAAGGTTCTTTATTAGTCACATACACCAATTGGTGTAGTGAAATGCTTATTGCCAATACAGCACGTTAAAAAAAATTCAGACTTAACAATAATAAAGAAATTTAAACATAAAAATCATCCCCCCACAATGGGTCCTATCCTTTTTTAGTTTACTCCTTAGTTCCCAAAACTCCTCCAGGGATGCACTTACCAGTTACCTATACATGTCCCATGCTTCCTTCTTGTTTTTGACTAATTTACCTCATCAGCCTTCTGCTGTATCCCCAACAAGTCTTTTCCACACAAGTATTTACAATATCCCCTTTGGAAAATTCCGATTCTTAAGCATGTTTAACATTAGAAGAGTACTTTTGTATGATTTCAGCACAATACTGCATTCTTCTTCCATTATGAGCTCCTGTGGGTGCAAGCAAATATAATCCATTGCAAATGCAACCCACCCTCCTCAGGTTGTTTGTTTCAGTGAATCTGGGAGAAAAATACTCATCTTTTTAAGGAATTAGATACTTAAGAAATTATTCTTTGGTCACCTGTTGGTACATTTGGTTTCATTGATTTACTGTATGTAAACATATGTCAGTCCACTAGGTGGAACTGGTAAACAAGGCATTTTTCTTTGTGTTAAAGAAGGAACTGCAGATGCTGGAGAATCGAGGGTTATACAAAAAGCTGGAGAAACTCAGCGGGTGCAGCAGCATCTAAGGAGCGAAGGAGATAGGCGACGTTTCGGGTCGAGACCCTTCTTCTCCAGTCTGAAGAAGGGTCTCGACCCGAAACGTCGCCTATCTCCTTCGCTCCTTAGATGCTGCTGCACCCGCTGAGTTTCTCCAGCTTTTTGTGTAACCCAAGGCCTTTTTCTTTAATGTTAAACGATAGAATTGTTCAAATTATAACTGGAAAGTCACTTAAATCTGAAATAGAATGTTACATATATCTAGTCTCATCTTGACCACTTCCTGTCTGCGCAGCATATTAGAAGCATAGAAACATAGAAAATAGGTGCAGGAGGAAGCCATTCGGCCCTTCAAGCCAGCACCGCCATTCATTGTGATCATGGCTGATCGTCCCAAATCACTAATCCGTGCCTGCCTTCTCCCCATATCCCTTGATTCCACTAGCCCCTAGAGCTCTATCTAACTCTCTCTTAAATCCATCCAGTGATTTGGCCTCCATTGCCCTCTGTGGCAGGGAATTCCGCATATTCACAACTCTCTGGGTGAAAATGTTTTTTCTCACCTCAGTCTTAAATGGCCTCCCCTTTATTCTAAAACTGCGGCCCCTGGTTCTGGACTCGCCCAACATTGGGACCATTTTTCCTGCATCTAGCTTGTCCAGTCTTTTTATAATTTTATATGTTTCTATAAGATATCCCCTCATCATTCTAAACTCCAGTGAATACAAACCGAGTCTTTTCAATCTTTCCTCATTATTACAGTCCCGCCATCCCAGGGATCAATCTCATGAACCTACGCTACACTGCCTCAATCATAAGGATGTCCTTCCTCAAATTAAGAGACCAAAACTGTATTCAATACTCCAGATGTGGTCTTACCAGAGCCCTATACAACTGCAGAAGAACCTCTTTATTCCTATACTGAAATCCTCTTGTTATGAAGGCCAACTTTCCATTGGCTTTCTTCACTGCCTGCTGTACCTGCACGCCAACTTTCAGTGACTGGTGTACAATGACACCCAGGTCTTGCTGCACCTCCCTCTTACCTAACCTAATCCCTAACTGAGATAATAATCGGCCCCCTTGTTTTTGCCACCAAAGTGGATAACCTCACATTTATCTATATTATACTGCATCTGCCACGCATCTGCCCACTCACTCAACCTGTCCATGTCACCCTGCAACTTCCTAACATCCTCATCACAGTTCACACTGCCACCCAGCTTTGTGTCATCCACAAACTTGCTAGTGTTGCTCGTAATTCCCTCTTCCAAATCATTTATATATATATATATATACAATTTTAGAGATTTTTTAACTCATAATGTTTTTATTTTTCATCGATTGGAAAAACCTCGAGGCTACCTCAGCGGAAGAGGACTGTGAGTAAATTGACCAAAAATCATAGCGATATAGGGTAGTGCTTTTTCTAAAATCATATATATATATGATATATATATTATTTTTTTTAAAGACCCCCTAAAGCCCATCAGGTCTGTACTAGCCCAGGAGGAGTCCCCTAGGCCCATTAGTAAGTATTCCACCTGCAAGTATTAAACCTCACCCCAATATTTTTCTCCTCCCTTCATTGGCTCCCTGTGAGATCCAGGCCAGGATAGACTTTCCTGTTTCATTGTTGTGATCTGCAGAAAAAGATGAAAAATGTCTAAAATTGATTCATCAGCCTCTCTCACAGAGTCTCTCACCTGTTTTGGGCAGACCTTCTGCCAGTTTCTGAGCTGCCAGCCCACCAGCCCTGAGTGACTGAGCTTACAGCCCACCAGGCCTGAGTGACTGAGCTGCCAGCCCACCAAGCCTGAGTGACTGAGCTGCCAGCCCACCAGGCCTGAGTGACTAAGCTTCCAGCCCACCAGGCCTGAGTGACTGACCTGCCAGCCCACCAGGCCTGAGTGACTGAGCTACCAGCCCACCAGGCCTGAATAACTGAGCTGCCAGCCCACCAGGCCTGAGTGACTGACGTGCCAGCCCACCAGGCCTGAGTGACTGACCTGCCAGCACACCAGGCCTGAGTGACTGACCTGCCAGCCCAAGATTCTATTCAGCCCACAATGTCCATACTAGCCCTCTGGAAACCAGCCCCTTTGGCCCTCAACACCCATACTAGTGCTCCAGAAAGCCCCTCACCATCCCACTGGCCACCAATATTGGAATTGGTGGAGAGGTGGAATATTTCATTGGGGGACCAGCCCTCGCTTGTGAACATGGGTCCCAACAGGTCCCACTGTGTCTAGTAGTATTTAAAAGGGAAATTTAGCAGAACAGTGAATGGCCTTGCAATACTAAAGATCAGTATTATGCCAGGAACGATTGCTTACTATTGGAAAATTGATAAATTTAACAAAGTTAAAATTAAAATAGTGGCCTAGGTCTGTGCGACATGTGGTATTTCCAGCCTCTCCCATTACCCCACCAATTACAATGGATCTGAAACCTAGCTGTGGTCGATATTATGGATCGAAGCAGTGAGAGAGAAGGAAACTTAGCAAGAGCTCAGTGCAATTTGCCTCTTATGTCATATGTTGTGGATCACTCCAGAAAATTGAGAACAAATATCTGGGCTGAGGCTCCTAAGCAGTATGAAAGGGATGCTATAGCAATTCCCTTGGGTGATACGTGAGGTACCAATATCCATTGTAAGAAGGAGACACAAGAAACTACAGATGTTGGAAACTAGAACAAAACACAATATGATGAAGTACCTCAGCAGGGGAGGCAACATATGTGTAGGAAAGAACTGCAGATGCTGTTTTAAATCAAAGCTAGACACAAAATATTGGAATAACTCAGCAGGACAGGCAGCATCTCTGGAGAGAAGGAATGGGTGACGTTTCGGGTTCAGACACTTCTTCAGTCTCCCTTCATCTTTCAGCATCTGAGTGGATAAATCCCTGTATGTCCCCCTTGTTCACTCATCCATCTTCACTAACCTGTTCTCCTTTTCTTACTGCTTTTCTATTCAGCCACAGGAGATGCATCACCCAATCCTTTGTGTCGTGCCCTCACTCTATGGAACTAAGCATTCCTTCCAGGCAATGCAACGATTCACTTCACCTGTTCAATGGGCATGGGGGACCCTGAGCTTTCAGACGCCTGTAATTTTTATTCCGCATCTCACTCCCACTCTGACCTCTGCTCCTTGGGTTTCTCCACGATGCCCCCCACCAGGGGCGCCGCACGATTGGCAGCCCCGCTAACTGTCTGTTTTCTCGTCTTTTTTAATTTTTTTTATTTTTAGTGTGTGCTAAAAGTTTGTGTAAATGTTCTCCGGTGTGTTTTATGTGGGGGAGGGAGGGGGAGTGGGTCGGGGGCAACTTTTTTTCAGTTTATTACCTTGCCAGAGATGTGATTGATTTTTGGGTTGCATCTCCGGTCGCTCTGCGGCCTACCATCGATAGAGATGGAGGCTTCCTCGGACTTGAGCCCCACCGCGGGGCATGAACTTAACATCCGAGCTGACCCCTTGCCTGGAATCACTCCAACCACGGCCTGCGGACTTACCATCAAGATCTCGCAGTCTCGTGAGAGGCCGAGTCGAGAAGCTCCAACGATGCAGAGGCTCGATCAGCCCCGACTCGGGGTCCGATTGCCGAAGAGAGGAGCTGATCGCCCTGATGCGGAGAACCAAAAACGCCACCGGCTATGGTAGTCAAGATCGTCCCGTCAACGGAGGGCTCGAGACCCCCGACCGCGGGAGAGCATAGAAGGGAAAAGATTTGAACTTTTTTTCGCCTTCCATCACAGTGAGGAATGTGGAGGAGTCACTGTGGTGGATGTTCATGTTAAAATGTATTTTGTGTGTTCTGATGCTTTTTATTTGTATAACTGACTTCGCAAATGAAATTCCTCGTATGTTGCAAAACATACTTGGCTAATAAAGTAATATTGTGATTGATTGCGATTGTGATAAGCTCAAGGAACGTCACCTCATCTTTCATCTGGGGATATTGAAACCTTTGGGACTCAGTATTAAATGTAACAACTTTAACCACATTTTTTATTCTCTCTGCGCAGATGTGGTTTACTTCACTTTCAATGTCTTTTTTTCTCTTTTCTGTCTCCAAATGCCATTTTAATATAATTGTTACCTTGGTTACATTTAAAAATGGTGTTGCAGCCTGCAAATGAGGCCAAGTCATTAAAAGACCCAGGCTTAAGACTTCTGACAGTCATTACTTATTACCACTGAGACCCTTCCAAGGTTAGAATCCTCTTAAAACGTTCTACTCTGCAAAGCATTTTGCTTTTGAAGATAAATTACCTTCCAAACGATTGTCTGCCTTTGAAATCATCTTTGCAACTTTTTCTTTATCAATTGAAACACTGCAAGTCCTCAAGAACGCCAGTAGGGATAATTCTTATACTCTAAGGACTAATCTTCAGCTTTCAAAAAACAACTGAATAAATTTTACATTTACATTTCAATCAGATAATGGGAAAACTACAGTTAATACGAGATTAGAATTAACAGAGCTATTTAGAAGGGGCACGTGTCTCTTTCTAAAATGCTTGCTCGAGAGATCCTTACCATTAAAAGAACAATTAAAGCTATTGAGTATATTCACTTCACCTCAAACCAATAAATGTGAACGTTACACATACACACTTGAAAGGCAAATAAGTAACTTTGAGGTAACCTCGTGCTGAATGTAAAAAGCTTAAATTGACTTTCTCTATTGCTTTTAGTCAACAGTTATGATCAAGCCCATTCAGTTCTGGCAAGATTTTTAGCTTAGTTTAGTTTAGAGATACAGCACGAAAACAGGCCCTTCAGCCCACCGAGTCTGTGCTGACCAGTGATCCCCACACACTAACATTATCATACATACTCTATGGACAATTTACTATTTTACCAAGCCAATTAGCTGACAAACTTGTATGTCTTTGGAGTGTGGGAGGAAACCTGAGATCCTGGAGAAAACCCACGCAGGTCACGGGGAGAACGTCCGTACAGACAGGCAGCCGTGATCAGGATTGAAACTCGGTTTCTCTCGCTGTAAGGCAGCAACTCTGCCGCTACGCTGCTATGCTGCCCTCATTAAAAATAGTCTTTGAATATTTGGTTTGGAAATTCAGTCTTCATCAATGTCACTCCAAGCTCTGCATCTTAAATCTACTCCCAATTAGTCATGAAATAAATGTGACAGTAGCAAGATGTGAGGGTGCTTAGAGTTAGATTAATATCACATCCAGGCTCTAAACAATTCACCTAACAGAGAACAGGTCATAAAGTGAGGCAACTGGAAATGGAAAAGCATAAATAGGATTTCCACAATCACTAGGTGTAGATCAGTGTCACTTTTAGTTTAGCGATAGAGTGTGGACATAGGCCCTTTGGCCCACAAATTCCACAATGACCAGCTATCCCCGCACACTTGCACACACTCGTGACAATTCTTACAATTATACCAAGCCAATTTTCCTACAAACCTGTACATCTTTGGAGTGTGGGAAGAAACTAGAAATCCCGGAGAAAACCCATGCAGGTCACGGCTTCTGCTGTTGGAATAACTTAGAACACAGTGATTAAGATCCAAAGACTTTATTAGCGTTACAGCATAGGTAACTTCATCTTAATACGTAACTCAAGACTGAGGGAGAAAGGGCAGAGAAGCTGTCTGTTAAACTAGTGGGCATAGCTACAAAGTATGACTCATAACATGAGTGACACTGATCTACATCTTCCCTCTTAAAGAATTAAATGTCAGTACAAAACCATTGACTAAATAAGGCATGCATAGCAATTGATAATAAGCTGGGGGAAAGTCAAACATAGACCGGGTACTTCACAGTGGGCTTGCAAACACGATCAGCATGTGTACGATAAAAACCATCTCCGTTTTTCCCCACCGGAGTCAGAGCCAGTGGCTTCACGGGTGACGGAGATTGAACCAGCATTTCATTTCGGAGTCACGTGAGTGACTTCATGAAGAACCCGCCGGCACGCATGCGCGACATATCATCGCAACGCATTGCTGCCGACGGCTGGAGGGGAGCGCGGCTCCCCACCAGCCCTTCAGAGGGCCGACTCAGGTAAGGCTCAGCCCCCTAGAGTTGGTGTTCCTGTTGGGGGGGGCAGTGTGTTCTCTCCCTACAGGAACGTGGATTGGAGTCGCTGGCCACTTATCCCGGAGCCCTCCTCAGCGGCTCACCTGCGAGTCGGGCCGGGAAATAGGCGTGGTAGTCGGGGAGCCCTGTTGGTACAGGGCCCGACCCGCCGATACACCGGAGCTCCAGTGGGAGTTGGTGTCCTGTTGTGGCGAGTATGTAGTGTGTTCTCTCCCTACAGGTACGTGGCCGGGAAATAGGCGTGGAAGTCGGGGAGCCATGTTGTTACAGGGCCCGACCCGCCACTGTGCAGGAGCTCCAGTGCTGATTCAAGGAGCAGGAGCTCCAGTGCTGATTCGAGGAGCAGGAGCTCCAGTGCTGATTCGAGGAGCAGGAGCTCCAGTGCTCGAGGAGCAGGTAGACCCTGTTTCCATATTGGGGTCGCCAACGGGCTCGTTGGGCGACCTGGGCTAGGGCTCGCGTGCTGCTGCACGGCCCTTCTCCCTCAGCCCTCCGAGTAGGGGGAGGGAAGGAGCTCGCCAGCCTAACCCTTCTGGGGCTAAGGCATTACCTGCCGCCGAGTTGCGGACTGGTTCACAGGCGGGACCCAGGTCCACTGTGAGGCAGTGTCGACCCCCCAACCTCCGACGCCGGGACGGGTCATTTGGGTAGGGTCCCGCCACGGTCGCCGAGTCCCCCATGGATGGGGGGGACGAGACCATGCGTTGGCAAGGTCCACGACGTGGGCAGCCGGCAAGCCCGCGCGGGCGTCGTGTCTCTATGCTACGGCTGGTGCCGACTCCCTGCCGCATTTGCCCTCCGTGGCAGCGGCTTCAGCTCCCGCCAACCGGAGGCGGTTGAACATCTCCCGCGCGAGAATCGCGCGGTTTCGCTTCGGCGGCTGGCAGCGACAACTACCGGCACCGAGATCACCTCGACGAGGTGCGGGCCGATGAGAGGAGCCCCGGCAATATTTCTGAGCCGGAGGACTCCGACCACCCGAGTGTTCAGGGTGAAGGGCGTATGGCCGCATGACGCGGCTACTGGAGCTCCTCCTGCAACAGAATCATCGGGAGGAAGCATCCAGCTCCAGTGGGCACAGGGAGGTTTCACCATCGTCAGCAGAAGCCTGAGAAACATCAGCTCCAGGAGGAGGTCCTATCGGAGGCCTTAAAACCAGTCACAAAGCCCAGCGAACTGCTCCTCCCTTCAACGAGCCCATACGCCACGGTTGCCGAGTCCCCCATGGATGGGAGGACGAGACCATGCGTCGGCAAGCCCGCGCGGGCGTCGGGTTTCCATGCTAAGTCAGGTGCCGACTCCCCGCCGCATTTGCCCTCCGGGGCAGCGGGATCAAGCTCCGCCGAGGAGGCGTTTGAGTGTACCTCCCGCGCGGGAATCGCTCAGCTTCGCTGCAGCGGCTGCCGGCGACAACTTCCGGCACCGGGTTCACCTCGACGAGGTGCGGACCGATGGACGAAGCCCCAGCAGTTCAGCAGAACATGAGGACTCCGTCCGCCCGAGTTCTAAGGCCGAGGGGCGTATTGGCCAGGATGGAGCGGATGTTGGAACTCCTCCTGCAACAGAATCAAAATTTTCGGGGAAGACCTCCCCAAGAGGGTCCAGGAGCGGGATGACCACGCTACGATCGTGGGACTCATGTGGTCACATCTCTTGACCAGGAAGGCCCTGCCATTAGGCCAGCAAGGGCCTCCACTCCAGCTCCGCCTCAATTTTCAGAATCCAGCACCTCCACATACAGCCATGCATCTCGAGGGCCGCCGATAACCATGACGGTAAGGTGGTCTGGATTTCGTGCCCCTGCATGTTGAACTTCACATGTTGGTGGGGAACTACGGCTCTTTCCGGGGGCATGCGGTCCCATCACGTCTGATGAGTTTATCTTACAAAGTATTCAAG
Organism: Raja brachyura; assembly: GCA_963514005.1. The sequence goes on from OY740782.1 coordinate 64,137,668, forward strand.
GCCATGCGATTGAATTCATCAATGGTGACATCCCTCCATCCCAGCATATGCAGATCCGAAATTTACACTGTCCAGCAAAAAGCGGCAGTAGGCTAGGCTGCCAAATTTACAGTCACAAGGAAGGATGGAGGATGTCGACTTATTTTTTGATTTGCACCATTTGAATACTTTTGTAGAATATACCCATTTCAAACTGGAAACGTTCCAGACATCTAAGTTCTTGGGTTCTGGGGGCTGCTTTGTGGCATGCATTGATTAAAAGATGCATGCTATTCAGTATCCATTCAGAAATGCCACAGGAAGTTCTTGCCATTTATCTGGATGGATCAGCTCTGGCTCTACAGAGCTTTGCCAAATGGGTTTACACACCCCTAGATTATTTCTAAATTGCTCCAATCAACACTGGCTACACTAGGAGACAAAATCACATAGTGTTGGCCTGTCTAGGTGATATCCTAATTATTGGGAATCAGCCGAACTGGCAGTTTCAGCCCGTGGAAATTTTTCAGCAAATGGGGTTCATTACCCATCCAGATAAATCAACGTCCTGCCCTTCACAGGTTAAGGGTATCTGGGGTTATGGTGGATTCCAATCACGTGAGGGCCACCCAACTATGCTAGGGTCTAGTCTGGGCCAGTATACCATCAATTCAACAAACTACTAGGTGATTGGCAAGATTGTAGCTTTTTCCAGCTGCCCAATACGGGCCTTTGCATTATCAAATTTGCAGAGCGCCAAGGTCTTGGCATTACAACTGAACGCTAGACATTTCCATAGACCAATGCAGCTGCCTTGCAAGGCACAGATTGCGTTACAATGGAGGATTGACAATATTTATGTCTCACTGAAAATCCATCATTTTGGCCAATCCGATGGTATACTTACAAACAGACGCAAGCTCCCATGTCCGGGGTGCTATGGACAACTGCTCCAGTTGTGAGGGCAGATGGGACACCCTTGAATTTACCTTCTTGTTGTCACAAGGGATAAACTATTTGGAGATGCTGGGAGCATTTCACAGACTTGGAGCTTATTGCTCTAGCCTTACTGATGCTCATGTCCGTCTCCAAATGAATAATACCACTGAGGTGGCATATCTAAACCATATGGGCGGTACCAGGTCACTTTCATGTGATGAATTGACAAATACAATTTGGCTCTGGTGTGTTCGACGCACTATTTGGATTTCAGCTACCTGTTTCCCAGGTGAGCTCTATACAGTGGCGGACATCAGGTCACGCAAATTCTATGACCACATCAAGTGGATGATGAATCTCCAAATATCCGCTAAAATTACTGCCCAATTTGGTGAACCGGATATCGACCTCTTTGCGTCACGGTTGAAACATCAGGTACCAACATACGTTTGTGGGACCCGATCCTGGGGCAATGGCGATGGATGCGTCTCGCTGGACTGAGGGAAATGGGTTTCTATGCATTTCCTCCATTTTGCCTCATCAGTGGGATGTTGCGGGTAATCCAGACCAATGCTGCTAAGGGCATTCTTATCATACCCGACTGGCCTACGCAGCCATGGTATCCGGTGGTCCTTGATATGATCAGTCGCCCTTGGGTCCTCTTCGAGGGTTGCCCATAATTGGTACACACCCTGTCTCAGGGGGACCACATCCCTGCCACAGTCATCTAAACTTGTTGGCTTGGAGGTTCTGCACAGGCCATTACTGCGGTATGGCATATCATCTAGAACCATGGATACCATCGGAGCGTCATGCTGGGAGTTCACCAGGCGGCAATACCTCTCTCACATCCGGAAATGGGAAACCTACTGCGGCCGCTCCCATATTACCTACGACGCTGTAACCATAACCGACGTATTGGAATTCTGACGGGGTTGCATCATAATGAGCACCTGAGCTACAGTGCCATCAACAGCGCCTCAAGTGCGCTGTCATTCTACCTCAATGTTAAGGTAGGATCCAACAGGCTGGTGTCCAGACTCATGCGGGAAATATTCAATTCAAATCCGCCCAGACCACGCTATAATATCACCTGGGATATCGGGGAAATACTCACCCTGCTCAGGACGTGGTCGCCCATGGAGGGCCTGGAACTGGACAAACTCACCCTGAAGCTGGTGATGTTACTGGCACTGACTTCAGCGCAGAGGGTACAGACACTCCGCAAAATCCAGATCGACAGGATGATCTCTACCCCTGCGGAAGTAGTCTTCGTCATATACGAGCTACTCAAGCAGCATAGACCTGGGTACACAGGGCTGCAGCTGAAGTTCCTGGCATACCCCGCTGATGCACGTCTATGTTTAGCCGCCCATATCCGTCACTTTGTGAAAGTGACGAGAAAACTGAAGGAATGGAGAACCCTCACCATAGAGTGACGGTCCAGACGATATCCAGGTGGCTCAGGATCGTCTTGGGTAAGTCACGTGTTGACACTAATTGTAGATGGTTTTGCATGCAACCAATAACATAGTTACCTCAGTACCATTAACCCCGCCTAGTTAACATCAATCATGTCCCAGCCAGCGTTCCCTGCATGCCTCGGTCCCCATATCGAGCGCCCGGTTCCCCTCTGCGCGGGTCACCTGTTGGCGGTCGCGGTTCTCCCTCCGCTGTTCCTCCAACCCCACCGCCCTTCCCTGGTTCCCCTGCTGTCTCGGGTCCCCCTGTTTTTTCTGCTCCTCCGGGGGAAGGGGGAGGCATCCGTACGCGCTCGGGCCGGATCAGCAAGCCACCTGTTCGTTATGGCGATTCTGTTTAATTCTGTTTAATTCTGTTGTAGTGACAACGGTCTGTTTCTTTTAAATTTTCTAAGGGGAAGGATGTAGATGGTTTTGCATGTCTGAAGAAGGGTCTCGACCCGAAACGTCGCCCATCTCCTTCGCTCCTTAGATGCTGCTGCACCCGCTGAGTTTCTCCAGCTTTTTGTGTAACCCTCGATTCTCCAGCATCTGCAGTTCCTTCTTTAACAAACTCCTTTAAGTGTTGGCTGGTACATTGACTACCGTTATCAGATAACAGTATGCACGGAGCTCCGTGGTCTGCAAAATGGCGAGCAAGCTTTGAAACTACCCCACGAGAAATGGGGCTGCTATGAAAATCAATGTCAAACCATCCAGAATACGAATCGACGTACCAGGTACTGCTTGCTATGCCGTTCAAATATGTCAGTTGCCATTGTAGACCACGGGAGAGTAGGAGCCGGATGTGAAAGAAGTGGTTGCTTTTGTTGATGAGGTGCCAAGCTGTTACACACTGCACAGGACGCCGCATTCCCGGTGATGTATTCGGCCCTGCCAGGCCAGTAAAACATGTTTATTGCCCGTTGGACGGTGGCTTCAGTGCCTGGGTGCCTTGCATGGTCAACGTCAAAATACTTGATGTGCAGCGAAGCAGGAACCACAGCCTTATGTCCTTTCACAATATTGCCATCCTGCAGCACGAGCTCATCGCGGACGGTAAAGAAATGCCGAACTGGCAGTGGAATGTTGTAGTGCTTGTCTGGCCAGCCGCGCTTAATGACGGAGGCGAGCGACCGTAAAGTACTGTCAGCAGCAGTGTGGACAACCAATTCCTCCACACAGGATGAGGGATTAAAGGACACAGTCATTACGATAAAGTCATCATCCGGCGAGGATGGACCCTCACAGGTCTTCCGGGGTGCACGGGAGAGAGTGTCAGCCAGGTGCACATCCTTAACACATTTGTAGGTCAGAACAATGTCATATTTTTGAAGTTGTAGCAGCATCCGCTGTAAGCACGCTGGAGAGGCATGAATCAGTTTGTTAAAGATGCTGATCAGAGGTTGGTGATCGGTTTCAATTGTGACCGTATGTCCAAAGGTAAAGACGTTAAATTTCTTGCAGGCAAAAACAACCGCCAGTAGCTCTTTCTCAGTTTGGGCATAGCATTGTTCTGTGTCAGTGATAGTGTGCGAGGCATAGGCAACAGGCTTATTGCCGCTACCATCATTTTGAAGACATGTTGCGCCTAGTCCGTGTTGTGCAGCATCACAAGTCAGTGTGACCGGTCGTTTAGGATCAAAATAAGCAAGAGTAGGAGCATAAGACATCTGCTGCTTAAGAGTGTCGAACGCCCTCTGCTGTTGCTCATGCCAGGTCCAAACAGTGTCTTTCTGTGTAAGCTGGCGCAACGTGGCTGATATTTCACTGAAGTCCAGAATAAATTTGCTCAAGTAGTTAACCATGCCAAGGACATTTTGTAGACCGAGCACGTCTGTGGGTGCTGGGAGCTCGTTGATGGCACTGGTTTACACCGGATCAGTTATTTGGCTGTACTTTGTGAACACATGGCCTATGCATTTCACCTCACTTACACTGAATTTGTTTTTTTGGGGTTTAGCTTGAAGTTAATGGCCTTGGTGCGATCCAGGACCTTTGTCAAATTAGTATTGTGTTCTTCGACAGTTCGTCCAGCAACAAGGATGTCATCCACTACAATGGAGCATGGGTAACCTGCAAACAACTGCTACATAGCTTGTTGAAATACTTCACTAGCAAAGCTAAAAAAAACGGCAGCCAAAAGGCATGCAAAGAAATCTGTATCGCCCGAACGGTGTGAAGGTGGTTAACTTGGAGGAGTTGTGTTCCAGTGAAATCTGCCAGAATGAACTCTTGGCATCTAGTACAGTGAATACAGTTGCCTCAGCCATCTGCAATCACGTCCACAGTGTGCATGGGATAGTGAGGTCATTTAATGGCTGTGTTTAAGTCCTTAGGGTTGATACAAATCTGTATTTCCTCTTTATTCTTCTTCGTTGCCACAACCATGGTGGAGACCCAATCTGAGGGGTCAGCGATGGGAGCAATCACACCTGGAGACACCATTCTGTGGAGTTCACTTTGAATATGGTTCCGCATAGCATGGGGAATCTTGTGTGCTGGATGGATAACTGGGATTATCTCAAGGTGAATGGTAATTGTGTACTTAACAGGCAACCTGCCCAGCTTCTAGTCAAACAAAGTATTGTGTCAGGATTTGTTGGCTAAAGTCACAGGTTGTAGTCAGATGGCAAATAGAAGGGCTGAAAGAGACAAGTTCCAGGTTGCAACAAGCGTTGGCACCCAGCAGAGATGGCTCATCCTCACGAACAACATAGAAACTCAGGTATTGTGTCAGGATTCAAGGCACTGACATACATCACCACAGGTTCACCCTGTCTCTGGCTTCGGGAAAATAACAAATGCCTCTCCATGACCAAGTTAGTACGTAACTCACATAACTTGTGTAGTAGGCAATCAGGGTCACGGATAGACTCAGTGGGAGCGATCTGGACACCAGCCGGGTCAAACCTAGCCGGTTCATAATTAAATCTTCTGGCACGTCGGGCAGCTTCTGTGCCCGCTAGATTTAGAAGAATTGACGCTCGAACACTGGGAGCAGCAGCAGGATGAGCCGCTTCAATGTAATTGAGAAATATTCTTCAAATATGTGCCACCATTCTGTGAGGCCTTCGTCAAACACCAGGATCTCTGGTTTTCTGAGAGCAGAAGCCATAGTAACATATACCGGAGAAAACAACAAACTAAAATAAAAGCAATATAATTAAGCAAGGAGTGAGTCCGTACGCTTTGACACCATGTTGAGCTTCTGCTGCTGGAATAACTTAGGTCATGCACAGTAATTAAGAACCAAAGACTTTATTAGTGTTACAGCTTAGGTAACTTCATCTTAATACGTAACTCAAGACTGAGGGAGAAAGGGCAGAGAAGCTTTCTGTTAAACGAATGGACGTAGCTACAAAGAATGAATCATAACATGAGTGAAACTGATCAACAATGGGGAGTACTTATAAACTCCGTACAGGCAGCACCCATAGTCAGGATTGAACCTGGATCTCTAGTGTAATAAGGTAGCAACTCTATGTTTGCACCACTGTGCCACCTCAGTGGGCCCTCACTTGTTCCAATGAGGCCTGATGTAGACTGGATAATTGAAGACCCAGACACCATTCATGGTGACAAAGGGTGTGCACAAAAGAAAACAAAGATATGTCACATGAATTGGAAGAAATAAAAAAGATTGCAATCCGTTTCAATGGTTTCTTTTTTTTTCTTGTGTAGGATGTGGTGACAGGCATTGCCAATATGCTGTAATAGCCTGTGGCAGGTTTACTTCAAGCGGAATACAATGTTGGGAGTTGTTGTTTGATCTACTTCATCAGGCAAGTGCTTGAGAATGGGGACAAGCGCTGTCATTTGACTAAGTTTTAGTCCATTCTACAGGAGTGAAGTAGGGACCAGTAAGCCTAAACTAGTATGGTTAATATTTGGTGTTAAAAATAAGTGATGCGACTACAGCTAGGCTCAATGGGATCAGTGAGCAAATAATGGTTCTGAGAATGATGGATGAATAGCTAGCTCCAAATGACAATTCATTGCCAATCAGGGGAAAGAGATAAAAGGAATTGAAGGTCATAGAGGATTGTTGAGCCACTGCAGAATTTTTCAGGTCCAAGCTGGGATTGAGATACAGTAACTCCTGCTGCATGATTCAGTCAGCATATGTGACCATTGTGATGCATTCAAATGAAAGAAGGTAAGAGAGGAAAGATTTAATATGAATTGGTGGGTGCAACTTCTTCACTCAAAAGGGTGGTGGGTATATGGCAGGTTAGGACTTTATTCCTTGGAGCACAGGATAATGGGGGTTGATGTTATAGGGGGAGTATAGGATGAAGAGATTAGCTAGAGCAGATGCACAGAGTATTTTACCTAGTGTAGGGGAATCAAGAACCAGAGGACCGAGCTTTAAGGTGAAGGGATGGAATGTGAGGGGAAACTTTTTTCACACAGAAGGTGGTGAGTAATTAGAATGAGCTGCCAGAAGAGGTAGTTGATGCAGGTACCATAGTAGCATTTAAAATATACTTGGACAGGTATTTGGGTAGGAAAGATTTAGTAGGATATGGGCCAAACAGGGGAAAATGGGACTAACTTAGATGGGGCATCTTGGTTGGCATGGCGTGTTGGGCTGAAGGGCTTATTTCCATGCTGTATGATTCAATGACCTTCAAAGAAAGAGTTGAACTACAAATATATGCTTTTGCAAACTCCGTGTCTTTGTGGTTTCTGAGATATTTTCTTTTGCATATAAAACCCCTATGGACATGTCGGTGTCCTTTGGACATGTCGGTTCCACAATAGGAGTTTAGCTTTCTCCATGCTGACTGTTTGCACGGTGACATACTCTTGCTAATGGTCACAACTTAAGCCCCTCTCCCATTTGGGCGACCTAAACAGCAACCACTGGCCGCTGCAAGGTCACCATGAGGTCACGGGAGGTTTTAATCACTCACCTGGAAATCACGTTGAAACCACGAGCTGCATCTACTGACCGCGCACACACACACATCGCGAAGGCGGGGGCCATGGAGAGCGGAGGAGTGCTGTCTGCGCAATGAAGAGGAAGGTAAATGGCTGCCTCAGAGCACAGTAAGTCTTTTAGAGAGTACGGGGTGAGGGGGGGGGAGAAGGGGAGGGAAGGAGAGAGAAGGGAGGAGAAGGGGGAGGGAAGTGGGGGGAAAGGGGGGGGAGAAGGAGTATAGACTTTAAGAAGTTTAATAAAGTTTAGTGGGCATTTTACCTACCGGTGGGTCTTCTAGGTCGTGAAACTCCAATGCGCCAATCAAAATGGCCGGTCAGCGAAGGAGATGGCCTTCGACTGTCTGTAAGTAAATAGCAACCCCATTCCACTGGCTTCGACCAAACGGCAACCTATTTTTAGTCAAGGCCAGTTTTAAACATGTTGAAAAAAAACGCAGCGACCTCGACGAAGCCTCAACCACGCGGAAACCACTTTTGACCATTATGGAGAGTGACCAAAACCTCCTGCGACCTCTTGGCAACCTTGCAGCGACCTTGGTTCCTGCCTGCATTCTGTGATAAAGACATTGTTGAGCAGGTAGGAGATAACAGCCATGGTCTATCTGGTGCTGCCTGAATTGCAAAGACATCTCTCATCAAATCGTCAACCCGCTTGAATTATTTTATTTTAATTGTAATTTTATTCAACTGTGCAGGCAATCTGTTTGAGGTCCCCAAGCATATAAAGCCAAAGTATTTCTGCTGCTTGAGGAGATATGGCTCAATTTCAAAATGTCCCTTTCAAATTCTCTTTCAAGAGAAGAAAATTAGTTGCTGGGGGAACTCAGTGGGGCAGGCAATATCTGTGGAGGGAAATGGACAATTTTGGATTGAGTCCCATCAACTACAATAGGGGAATTGAACTGTACAGGGACCAAATGTCCATGATGATGATAAGGCTGTGGTGACCAGGGATTTGGAAATTGTTGAACTGATGGAGAGCATTCAAGATGTTCCAGGTATAGGTGGGAAGGGATTGGATGAGGAGAGACAAGATACAGTTGAGGTATGTATAGATACGTTCAGAGTGGCTCTGCTTGGGAATTTTGGATAGGAGACAGAAACGGGCAGTACAAAAGTTGGGAACCATCAGGTTGGAGGCTGAGAAGGTGCAAACTCCTGCAGTGATAAGATCTGTGATGGTATAGGAGACAGCCTGATAATCATTGGTGGGTGTCATGGTCCAGGAGTAGGTATGAGGAGACGTCCATGAGCTGTTGTGTAGCCTGTACAGAGTGATGATCAGACTGCCAGATCACAACAGCACCACCATGATCTGACAAGGCTGGGATGGCTGTGGAGTGAATGGAGAAGGCGTGGTTTCAGAGGGCATGAAATTGGAATGGATGAGGGGAGTGGTGGTCAACGTGGTTGATGTTGCATCAGCAGTTGGAAAGGAAAAGGTAGAGAAAGGGCAAAATGTTTGATAGAGGTGTCCAAGAGCTTCCTCCAGCTGCTTGTATTCTGCTCCAGATTCCAACATCTGCACTCTCTTGGGTCTCCTTTCAAGAGCAGAGTTAAGCTGAATGTTCTTCACAGGCCAGTCAACATATTTTTGTCTCTGAATTATTTCATTCTATTAATTCAATGTAGCACCCGAGACCAATTCAGAACAGGAAGGGATAGCCTACTATATAATGGCATTTAATGCAATGGAATGAGTGACTTACCCAATTACTGATTGCAATATGTAGCAGCAACCTGTCTGGGAAAGAATTCCCAGACTTCCTGGCTGGAAGCACCATGGCCTGCCATCCTTTTCCCTCTTCTACCTTCCATGAGAAGATACAGGAGGTTGGAAGCTCAGACATGCAGACTCAAAAGCAGCTTTTTCCACACTGCTAATCATTTCTTCAACTAATCCTCTCTTTCACATCCAATTTCCAGACCTTTGCACTCATTGTTTTCATTGTTGTTTTTATCATTACTGTATACATAATGTAATGTCTGTGAAGCTTGATTTGAACAAGGAATTTCATTACAGTCTGGTGCATTTGAAAATAAAATATTCTGACTTCTATCAATTGAATGAATTATTAACAGAATATTAGAATGAACAGCTTCACCTATTGTTTTACTAGTTTTTTCTTCTGACCTTCAATATAATACAAAAAGAAAGAAGTATCTTTGCAATTACCAGTTATTTTTGTTTAAAGTCCCAATGGGCTGGTTTCTGCTATGAAAATCACGTTGAGTTTATTGTTGCCCGCTGTTATGAATGTGTAAAGCATGCTGCGTATTGTGGCCATGGAGCTATCATGTGGATTGCATCCAATTTGTGCCGCTCCATCAATTGTCTCATGCAAATGACATCTAGCCCTCTGCCACCCTGTGAGATTAGTGAAACTGCTGTAGTTATTACCCATCACAACTTTCCATAGAAAGTTAGAGAAGATCATGGGAAGAGAGTTTAGACTTCAGAAATATAGCACGGAAACAGCCCCTTCAGCCTGCATAGAGTAGTCCACTCTGACCACCAATCACCCTGCACACCAGCACTATCCTACACACACTTGGGGCAATTTACAATTTTACTGAAGCCAAATAACCATCAAACCTGTACGAGTTTGGAATGTGGGTGGAAACCAGAGAACATGGAGAAAACCCATGCAGCCACAGGGACAATGTGAAAAACTCTGCATAGACAATATCCGTAGTCAGGATCAAACACAAGTGTCTGGCACTGTAAGGCAGTAACTCTATCCCTGCACCACCCAGCCACCCCCATACAGAATAGTTCAGCCATTAAATTATGTAAAACCTCCCAATGTCCTGGAAAACATTTCCTGTAACAAAATCACCTGAAACGAGTTACGGATTAATACAATATTCAGGCAATTTAGACAATCACCTCAAACTAGCATGAATTCATTTCTAATAAAGGAAGCCAAATATCTGACTTAAAACATTGGTGGGGGCTTTAACAATATTTATTTACATAACAAAATACACATACAGACAAAACAAAGAGACACACAAAAGACAATCGCAAAATGACAAAATACAGATCACCTAACCTCTATTTGCATCGCATCGGATTCTCTTAACATTCAATCATAGAAGCATCTTATTCACAGGCACCAGAGCAAGCTCATCCATTCATATCCTTAATCAATCTTGGCATTTGTAATAGTACCGGTTTCCATATAATATTAAAGGCATCAGTCCTCAACTGGAGTTTAGCAGTTATACTTTCCATCAAGTATACATTTTTAATCTTTCCCTCCACTGTTGAACATTTGGTGGCATTTCCTTTCTCCATAGCACTGTTATCATCTTTTTAGCAATCAACAGCATCACCCCAAGCAAATATATCTGATTTTGAATATCTGTCGTTGCTGGAGTATCTCCTAATATGAAACAAGCCGGTTCCATAGAAACCTAGAAACATAGAAAATAGGTGCAGGAGTAGGCCATTCAGCCCTTCGAGCCTGCACCGCCATTCAATATGATCATGGCTGATCATCCAACTTAGTATCTTGTACCTGCCTTCTCTCCATACCCCCTGATCCCTTTAGCCACAAGGGCCACATCTAACTCCCTCTTAAATATAGCCAAAGAACTGGCCTCAACTACCTTCTGTGGCAGAGAATTCCACAGATTCACCACTCTCTGTGTGAAAAATGATTTTCTCATCTCGGTCCTAAAAGACTTCCCCCTTATCCTTAAACAGTGATCCCTTGTCCTGGACTTCCCCAACATCGGGAACAATCTTCCTGCATCTAGCCTGTCCAACCCCTTAAGAATTTTGTAAATCTCTATGAGATCCCCCCTCAATCTTCTAAATTCCAGTGAGTAGATCCAAAGGTTCCAAAGGTAGATCTACTCCCTGAATTAATTTAATCTCTACCTTGATGTCTCTTCAGTAGTGGTACAATTTGGGACAATCCCCCAAAATATGTGTGTGATCACCAATCTTCCCACATTGTCTCCAGCATAAATTTGAGGTGTTACTGTATCTTGTCGGCACTAGAGGGGTCCTAAATACTATCTTTTTAATTTTCTAATTGAACTCCCTCCTAGAGGGACTGGCTGTCAGCTTATGGCCCAAGAGACATGTCCTTTCCCATATTTCATCTAATAATAATAATGTTCATTTGCAATTGCCATTTTTGTTTTGCTTCTATAGTATTTCCTATTGTATAGTCTTGAAGTCCTTGATATAAATGGGATATCAAATTCTTTTGCAACACTCCCTCTATAGTTATCAAGAAAGTATTTTCCAAATTTGAAGGATGTAAAGGCTACAGACCGATAAGTCTCTTATGCAATCACCTAAAGATACTCAGTGCTACATTAACCAAGAGAACCCAAAAAATTATAAAACAATTGATACATCCTGATCAAACAGGGTTCATACCGGGCAGACAGGGAGCCAATAATATTAGGCGGGTCCTGAATATCATGACATGTGCAAAAAGGAAGCATCAGACTTCAATGCTATTAAGTTTAGATGCTCAAAAGGCTTTTGACAAGGTCTGTCTTGAATATACACTAGATAAAATGGGGTTCCACACAAAATGTATTAACTGGGTGAAAATGTTATATTTAAATCCAAAGTCAAGAGTGGGGGTAAATGGATGTTGCTCTGAATTAAAGAGGGGAGTTAGGCGGGGAGATAGTTTGAGTCCCCTGCTTTTTGACTTGTGTTTAGAGCCGCTCGCAGAAACTATTAGGCAAGATGATTATATTGAGGGCATTAAAGATGATCGGGGGGGGGGAACAAAAAATTTCACTATTTACAGATGATGTTATGATCTATGTGAGTAATCCTATTTCTTCAGTGCCTCGCCTAATGCAAGTCTTACAGGAATATGGAGAAATATCGGGATATTAAATAAATGACTCAAAATCAGAATCCCTTCCTTATAAATAACAGAAATTATAGCCTCGGCCCATGATCTCGGTGGGTTACCTTCAGCCAAGGCATAATTATAGACTCTAGCCAGAATCGGAGAAAGCTACTTCTCAAAACATTTATAAAACTCTCCCGGAATCCCAAACGTCCCTGGGGTCTTGTTGTTCTTTAATTTTTTTATTACCTCTTTTATTTCCTGCTCTTCTATTTGTGTTGTCATATTTTTCACTTCTTCTTGAGAAAGGCAGGGAATTTTAAATCCAGAAAATAAAGTTCTGATCTTTTCCTCTTTATCTATGATTTCAGGAGAGTTATATAACTGTTCATAGAAGGAAACAAACGCTTCTGTAATTTCTCGTGGTTGTGAAACTAAATTTCTAGAAATCGGATGTAGAACTTTGGGAACTACTCGATTAGCTTGCTCCTTACGCAATTGAAATGCCAGAAGGCGACTAGCCCTATTTCCCTTCTCATAGTATTTTTGATTTAAGAATCAAAGGGCTCCTTCCGCTTTATATGTTAGAAGCTCTTCTAACTCATGTCTTTTTAGTTTTAGTTCCTTTAACAGATTCTTGTTTCTATTGTTATTTTTGTGTTCTACTTCTAATATTTTTTATTTTACTTTCCAAGTCAGATTGCTTCTACAATCTATTCTTCCTTACTCTACTCAATATTTCAATCATTTTGCCCCTTATTACTGCTTTTGCACCGTCCCAAAGAGTGGATAATGTTACTTCACTATTGTCATTGTGGTCAAAATATTCTTTAATACAATTCCTAATTTCCTGTGTCACTACGTTGTCTGTCAATAAAGAAATGTTTGCTCTCCAGTATTTAAAACTCTTTTCAGTTCCTAACTCTAAGGTAAGGATTATGTTCGCATGGTCACTGATTGTTATTGAACCAATTTCACAATCTACTACTTTATATGTATATTGTTTGAGAACACAAAACATGTCTATACGTGAGTAACTCCCATGCACGTTCGAAAATAAACTATAATCCCTCTCCCTTGGATTTTTACATCTCCATTCTAACTCCCTTAGCATATTATTTAATATTTTGGTTTGTTTTTGTTTGGTTGTACTCACCTGGTAATCTATCCAGTCTCCCATCAAGGACCGCATTGAAATCACCACGTAGTATTATCATTCCTTTGGTATTTTCTGGAATTATATTTGCAATGTCTCCATTGGTGCATAGATATTTAGAATCGATACTACCATCCCACTTATTGTACCAATTACCATTACATATCTCCCCAATGTATCTTGGAGTACTTTTTCCACAGAGAAAACTACATTTCTATTGACAAGGATAGCCACTCCATATTTTCCCATATGAGGCACTAAATACCTCACCAACCCACTCTCTTCTAAGCTTTTTATGTTCAGTTTCCACCAGATGCGTTTCCTGAATCAATGCAACTCCACATCCTACATTTTTGAGGTGGCTCAGAATTTTTCTCCTCTTTATGGGGTGATTTAAACCGTGGACGTTATAACTTACTATCTTTAATTTAGTCATTATCCCACTAGTAAACTACTAGTTGCTTTCTATACCATTTTTGTTTCTTGCTCTGGTTAGCCTGTGAATATCCGCTATACTCAAAATACAATTTACTAGGGTGCGGTGTAACAATAAAAAACATTTGCCAAACTAACAAATCAATAAACAATAAACAAATCATTAAATCAATATACAATAAAACTTGACACATAGGATAAAATATATATTTAAAAAAAGGGACTTCCTACCTAATAAACCCATCTGGACACCCTGAACTAACTGGTGTACCAGCTCCGCATAAAAAGGCGAATAGATGTGACTAGGTCTCTCCAGGGTAGCCCACTTATGTGTGGTTGCAACTACAGTAAGGTTGCTCTGAATCCCACTTTGGGACTTTTGAATTACAATTGTAAACAAAAATAAATGGCAGGTAATTCCCCCCCACCCAAGAGAGACCCCCTCAATCCCTCTCTTTGATGGTACATTTAAATCAATTAGAAAATATAATACATTAAGAAACCAGCTGTATATGTGCTGTAAAACGTGGCATGATTACCCTTCATCAAGACAACAAACCAAAACCAGAGAGTATATGTACAAACTATTTACTATTATATGTCTCATCTTATACTATTATCTGATTGTATAGATGTTAATTGTCCACTTCATTAACTCAATGGTCTCTTTCAGACATTTTACCATTTGCACATATGACCCACGTTTCTGTGCTTATTTCAAACCTGTCTGTAGTCCATCTCCTATGATACCCAGTATGGTGCGAAGATCTTCCTCTGACAGATTTGCCACTCCTTTCTGGCCACTTGCTTTATTCGCCCCCCCCTGACCATTGGTCTTGCAGCAGTTCTCTATTCAACACATCTCTGGACTCCGATCTGATGTAAATCCCCATCTTCTCCAGTGTAAGTGCTGCCTCAATCAATGTCCTGAAGGATTTAACTCCAGAATCTAGGAAGATCTTGAGCTGTGCCGGGAATGGACACTTGGCTTTAATATTTTTCTCCCGCAGTTGCTTAATCACCTGTCGTACCTCCTTACGCTTTCTCTGGATTTCTGGTGAGTAGTCTTGATCAAAATACACTCTGTCCCCATCATATATTATCTTTTGCTGCTTCCAAGCCTGTTGCAACACGAGATCTTTCGTATAATAGTCTAAAAATCTGACTATTATAGATCTTGGTGGGGCTAGCTCTGCACTCGGTCTAGCTGCGAGGGACCTATGTGCTCTCTCTATATTAATAGTTAAATCTTCTGGGAGTTCTAGGGAATTCCTCAACAGTTCATTTAGAAACTGGAACATGTCTTTTTTTCCTTTCCCTCTGTGACTCCATATATCCGCACATTTTTACGCCTCGCTCGATTTTCCAGGTCCAGGCATTTCTCTGCTAACTTAGCTTCTCTCTGTAACAGGTAGTTAATCACTCTCTTGTGTCTCATTTCCTTATCTGCTGTTGAACTTACTCTGACCTCCATTTCCTTCAATTTTCCTTCCAGCTTGTCCATTCAAGCTGTTAAATCCTTCATTTTATCCCCCATGTGGTCAGTGGGGGCTAGTACAACAGTGGAGTGTTGTGGTCTGAAGGGACTGATTTGCAGAGGGCTATTATGGATATTGTGGGCCAAAGGGACTTTTCTTGGGCCAGTACAGGCGTTGTGGGCCGGAGGGACTTGTTTCCAGAGGACTAGTGAAACATTGTGGGCCGAATGGAGATGTATTCGGCTAGTATGGGCATTGTGGGACTCCAACTGGGGACGGCGGGGAGCGTCCTGCAGCCTGGGTTGGGGGATGGCTTCAGGCGGGGCTTGTCGGGGGCTGGTGGGGGGGCCGCTGCCATGGCCCATCGCTGCCGTGGCCTACCACTGCCTACCCCTGGACTTTTATTGTGCTAGTAAGGGTGTTGTGGGCGGAAAAGGACGAGCTGGGGGAGGGGGACAACATCAGGCATGGGCTGTTGGGGGCCGGTGGGGGGGGGAGCATCTGGCAGCCGGGGACGGGGGCTGTCGGGGACCGGTGGGGAGTACCGTGTTTGAGCAAATTAAAAAACAATGCAAACCGGAAGAGGACAAGATGAGAGTTTTAGTTAAGTACTTGACTAAGTGGGACCCGTTGGGTCCCAGGTTCACACGAGAGGACTGGTCCCCAACGTAATATTCCTCCTCTCCGCCAATTCCAATATTGGTGGCTAGTGGGGAGGGGGGGGGGGGGTGCTTTCTGGGTGGTGTGGGTCAAGTCAAGTCAAGCACAGTGAGTGCAGGGCCAACAACCCATTTCAAACCATTTAAAGTCAAGTCAATCCATTTCAAGTCAAGTCAAGTCAAGTCAAGTCAATCCATTTCAAGCCAAGTCAAGTCAAGTCAAGTCAATACATTTCAAAGCGAATCTTGTGGAATTTTTCGAGGATGTAACTAGTGGCGTGGATAGGGGAGAACCAGTGGATGTGGTGTATCTGGACTTCTAGAAGGCTTTCGACAAGGTCCCACATAAGAGATTAGTATACAAATGTAAAGCATATGGCATTTAGTATTGATGCGGATAGAGAACTGGCTGGCAAAAAGGAAGGAAAGAGTAGGAGTAAACGGATCATTTTCACAATGGCAGGCAGTGACTAGTGGGGTACCGCAAGGCTCAGTGCTGGCACCCCAGCTATTTACAATATACATTAATGATCTGGATGAGGGAATTGAAGGCAATATCTCCAAGTTTGCGGATGACACTAAGCTGGGGGGCAGTGTTAGCTGTGAGGAGGATGCTAGGAGACTGCAAGGTGACTTGGATAGGCTGGGTGAGTGGGCCAATGTTTGGCAGATGCAGTATAATGTGGATAAATGTGAGGTTATCCACTTTGGTGGCCAAACAGGAAAGCAGACTATTATCTAAATGGTGGCCGATTAGGAAAAGGTGAGATGCAGCACGACTTGGGTGTCATGGTACACCAGTCATTGAAAGTAGGCATGCAGGTGCAGCAGGCAGTGAAGAAAGCGAATGGTATGTTAGCTTTCATAGCAAAAGGATTTGAGTATAGGAGCAGGGAGGTTCTACTTGAGTTGTATAGGGTCTTGGTGAGACCACACCTGGAGTATTGCTTACAGTTCTGGTCTCCAATATGAAGAAGGACATTATTGACATAGAGGAAGTGCAGAGAGGGTTCACCAGACTGATTCCTGGGATGTCAGGACTGTCTTATGAAGAAAGACTGGATAGACTCGGTTTATACTCTCTAGAATTTAGGAGATTGAGAGGGGATCTTATAGAAACTTACAAAATTCTTAAGGGGTTGGACAGGCTAGATGCTGGAAGATTATTCCCGATGTTGGGGAGGTCCAGGACAAGGGGTCACAGCTTAAGGATAAGGGGGAAATCCTTTAGGACCGAGATGAGAAGGACTTTTTTCACACAGAGAGTGTTGGGTCTCTGGAACTCTCTGCCAATTGCGGTAGTACCTTTTAACTTTAGCCCAAAGCACCCAAGCCACCATTTGCAGTAGTGCATTTTAACTTCAGCCCAAAGCACTCAAGCCACCATTTGCAGTAGTGCCTTTTATCTTCAGCCCAAAGCACCCAAGCTACCATTTGCAATGGTGTCTTTTAACCAGCCCTAAGCAGCCAAGCCACCATTTGCAGTAGTGCCTTTTAACCAGCTCAAAGCGCTGGTTATTGAGGGTATACCCTGTATATTGAGGGTAGTTGAGGCCAGTTCATTGGCTATAGTTAATAGGGAGTTAGATGTGGCCCTTGTGGCTAAGGGGATCAGAAGGTATGGAGAGAAGGCAGGTACGAGATACTGAGTTGGATGATCAGCCATGATCATATTGAATGGCGGTGCTGGCTCGAAGGGCCGAATGACCTACTACTGCACCTAATTTCCATGTTTCTATGTTTACTGCAAATGGTGGATTGGTGCTTTGGGTTGAAGTAAAAAGGCACCACTGGAAATGGTAGCTTGGGTGCTTTGGACTGAAGTTAAAAGGACTACTGCAAATGGTGTCTTGGGTGCTTTGGGTTGACGTTAAAAGACACTACTGCAATTGGTGGCTTGGGTGCTTTGGGTTGAAGTTAAAAGACACTACTGCAAATGGTGGCTTGGTGCTTTGGATTGAAGTTAAATGCAATAGTACAAATGGTGGCTTGGGTGCTTTGGGTTGAAGTTAAAAGGCACTACTGCAAATTATGGCTTGGGTGCTTTGGGCTGAGGTTTAAAGGCACTACTGCAAATGGTGGCTTGGGTGCTTTGAGTTGAAGTTAAAAGGCACCATTGCAAATGGTAGCTTGGGTGCTTTGGGTTGAAGTTAAAAGGCACTACTGCAAATGGTGGCTTGGGTGCTTTGGGCTGAAGTTAAAAGGCACTACTGCAAATGGTGGCTTGAGTGCTTTGGGCTGAAGTTAAAATGCACTACGGCAAATGGTGGCTTGGGTGCTTTGGGCTAAAGTTAAAAGGCACTACCGCAATTGGTGGCTTGGTGCTTTGGGCAGAAGTAAAAAGGCACTGTTGCAAATGGTGCCTTGGGTGCTTTGGGTTGAATTTAAAAGGTACTACTGCAAATGGTGGCTTGGATGGTTTGGTCTGAAGTTAAAAGGCACTACTGCAAATGGTGGCTTGAGCGCTTTGGGCTGGTTAAAAGGCACTACTGCAAATGGTGGCTTGGCTGCTTAGGGCTGAAGTTAAAAGGCACTACTGCAAATGGTGGCTTGGTGCTTTAGGCTGAAGTAAAAAGGCACTACTGCAAATGGTGGCTTGGGTGCTTTGAGTTGAAATTAAAAGGCACCATTGCAAATGGTAGCTTGGGTGCTTTGGGTTGAAGTTAAAAGGCACTACTGCAAATGGTGGCTTGTGTGCTTTGGGCTGAAGTTAAAAGGCACTACTGCAAATGGTGGCTTGAGTGCTTTGGGCTGAAGTTAAAATGCACTACTGCAAATGGTGGCTTGGGTGCTTTGGGCTAAAGTTAAAAGGCAGTACCGCAATTGGTGGCTTGGTGCTTTGGGCAGAAGTAAAAAGGCACCACTGCAAATGATGGTTTGGGTGCTTTGGGCTGAAGTGAAAAAGCAGTATTGCAAATGGTGCTTTGTGTGGTTTGGGCTGAAGTTAAAAGGCAGTACTGCAAATGGTGGCTTTGGTGCTTTGGGTAGAAGCTAAAAGGCACTATTGCAAATGGTGGCTTTGGAGCTTTGGGTTGAATTTAAAAGCCACTACTGCAAATGGTGGATTGAGTGCTTTGGTTTGAAGTTAAAAGGTGCTACTAAAAATTGTGGCTTGGGTGCTTTGGCTTCAAGTTAAGTCACTACTGCAAATGGTGGCTGGTGTGCTTTGGGCTAAGGTTAAAAGGCTCATCTGCAAATGGTGACTTGGGTGCATTGGGTTGAAGTTAAAGGGCACTGCTGCAAATGGTGGCTTGGGTGCTTTGGCCTGAAGTGAAAAGGCACTACTGCAAATGTTGGTTTGGGTGCTTTGGGCTGAAGTTAAAAGGCAGTACTGCAAATGGTGGCTTTGGTGCTTTGGGTTGAAGCTAAAAGGCACTACTGCAAATGGTGGCTTGGGTGCCTTGGGCTGAAGTTAAAAGGCTCTACTGCAATTGGTGGCTTGGTGCTTTGGGCTGAACTAAAAAGGCACCACTGCAAATGGTGGCTTTGGTGCTTGGGCTGAAGTTAAAAGACGCTACTGCAAATGGTGGCTTTGATGCTGTGGGTTGAAGTTAAAAGGCATGACTGCAAATGGTGGCTTGGGTGTTTTGGGTTCAAGTTAAAAGGCACTACTGCAAATGGTGGCTTGGGTGCTTTGGGTTGAAGTTAAAAGGCACAAATGCAAATGGTGGCTTGGGTGCTTTGGGTTGAAATGAAAAGGCACTACTGCAAATAGTGGCTTGGGTGCTTTGGGATGAAGTTAAAAGGCACTACTGCCAATGGTGGCTTGGGTGCTTTGGGTTACTTCCTGTTTGCTCTGTATATTGATTTCAGATAAAACACTACCACTTACTGCTGTGCTTTTTGGCCATCTTACTCAGTGCCCCTCTGCTCAGCAGGTGCAGAGGATTCTTCCCTTCAATGAAAAATAAAATTGTTATTAGTTATTAAAAAATGTTGAGCATCTCTCTCCTGTCAATCACGCCATGAAGGCCACACCTTTTCCGGTGGGTGGGGAGGGGTTATTAAACCCGGAAGCGTGTGTGTGGCTCAGTCTCTGCATGATGGGGGAGGGAGAGGTCACGACTCTGTCTGAACTGTGAATCAACTGAACACACTGAATGTCTACTTCTTCTTGCGTATGGCGTGCACAGCCTGAAGTTGTAAGACAACTTGTTCTTCTGTTTGATCTTCTGTTTGTGCACGCCAGATTGATTACAGGGTGGACCACGTGAAGCTTGCAGTCTCCCACCTCAAATGTCTACTGAACTGTGAGTTTTGTGTTTTTGTGATTTTATGGTGGTTTTATGGTGGTTTCACCCTGCTTGAAATGGTATGAAACTGCATTTGAATGTGGTGGCCTTGCACCCTGCTTGAAGTGGTATGAAACTGCAATGAATTTGGTGGCCTTGCACCCTGCTGAAAGTGGTATGAAACTGCACTTGAATTTGGTGGCCTTGGATTCAGCTTGAAGTGGTATGAAACTCCACTTGAATTTGGTGGCCTTGCACCCTGCTTAAAGTGGTACGAAACTGCACTTGAATTCGGTGGCCTTGCACCCTGCTTGAAGTGGTTGGAAACTGCACTTGAATTTGATGGCCTTGAACCCTGCTTGAAGTGGTAGGAAACTGCTCTTGAATTCGGTGGCCTTGCACCCTGCTTGAAGTGGTAGGAAACTGCACTTGAATTTGGTGGCCATGCACCATGCTCGAAGTGGTAAGAAACTGCACTTGAATTTGGTGGCTTTGCACCCTGCTTGAAATGGTAGGAAAATGGATTTGAATTTGGTGGCATTGTGCCCTGCTTTAAATAGAATTTCAAGGAATAGCCATGAGTCAACTGCCAGCCCACCAGCCATGAGTGAGCTGACAGCAAGCACATCAGGCTTGAGGGACTGAGCTGCCAACCCAGGAACCAATACCAGTGCTCCAGAAAGCCCCCCCACTGGCCACCAATATTGGAATTGGTGGAGAGGTGGAATATTGCGTTAGGACCAGCCCTCCCGTGTGAACACGGGACTCAACGGGTCCCACTTAGTCTAGTAATGCCTAAAATTGAATGTTAATCTTATGGGGGATTGGAATACCCCACAATTATATTGCGATTTAATTAATGGAGCTGGTAGAACATGGTATAAATACATGTAGCCTCTTCTCCGTGTGTTGTCACTCATGTACATCAGAACAGAGCACACATTCCTGAATAATATTTCTAACTTCTGAAAAATAGTTAATAGAGAAATGGTTTGTGCTACACCCAGAATTTATTTAAGAAGTCCTCAAAAGTGCAAAATATATTTAGGTATAAAAACTTACATTTTTAAAAAATATTTCAGATAAATGCACAAGTATCATGGTGATGAATGCTCCATGGGATGCTCTTTGTGGATTACAGCTCAGCTTTCAATACTATCATTCCGGACATTCTCATCGACAAACTGGTCACTCTCGGCCTCCCCACTCTCACATGTGCCTGGATAAAGGACTTCCTCAACAACCAGCCCCAGACTGTGAGACTCGGCCCCCACCTCTCCTCCATTCGCATGTTGAGTACTGGCTCCCCGCAGGGCTGTGTGCTAAGCCCCCTCCTATACTGTCTCTACACCCACGACTGTAGTCCGGCCCACAACAACAACCAAATCGTCAAGTTTGCTGACGACACTACAGTAGTCTGACTCATCTCAAGGGGAGATGAGGCAGCCTACAGAGAGGAAGTCCTGAAGTTGACAGCCTGGTGCTCAGAAAACAACCTGGCTCTGAACACCACGAAAACCAAAGAGCTCATTGTCGACTTCAGGAAGCACAGCACCGACTTAGCCCCCTTATACATCAACAGCGAGTGTGTGGAGAGGGCCCACACCTTCCGGTTTCTCAGCGTCCTCATCTCCGCTGACATCTCCTGGACAGACAACATCACAGCGGTCATCAAGAAGGCTCAGCAGCGGCTGCACTTCCCGAGGGTCCTCAGGAAGCACAACCTAGACTCCAACCTGCTGCTGACCTTCTACCGCTCGTCCATTGAGAGCCTGTTGACATACTGCATTACAGCATGGTACGGCAGCTGCACCATGGCAGACAGGGAGAGGCTTCAGAGGGTAGTCAGGGCAGCACAGAAGATCATCGGCTGCCCTCTCCCCTCTCTGATGGACATTTACACCTCCCGCTGCCTCAGCAGGGCGAAGAACATTTTCAAGGACAGCTCCCATCCTGCATTTGGCCTGTTCAACCTGCTACCCTCAGGGAGGCGCTATAGGTGCATCAGCACAAGGACAAATAGACTCAAGAACAGTTTCTTTCCAAAATCCATCATCTCCCTGAACTCACACATGCACTCAGTCTTCCCGTGGATTTTGAAGCAACAGCAACAAAGAGGAGCAGGAGAAAGCACTGATTGGCTCTAGCCCAAGTGGGAGGAGAGTTCTCAGTGAGTCAGAGGGGGAAAGCAGTTGAAAAGGAGAGACAAAGCACAGGCAGACTGTACTCAGTCTTCCCGTGGATTTTGAAGCAACAGCAACAAAGAGGAGCAGGAGAAAGCACTGATTGGCTCTAGCCCAAGTGGGAGGAGAGTTCTCAGTGAGTCAGAGGGGGAAAGCAGTTGAAAAGGAGAGACAAAGCACAGGCAGACTGTACTCAGTCTTCCCGTGGATTTTGAAGCAACAGCAACAAAGAGGAGCAGGAGAAAGCACTGATTGGCTCTAGCCCAAGTGGGAGGAGAGTTCTCAGTGAGTCAGAGGGGGAAAGCAGTTGAAAAGGAGAGACAAAGCACAGGCAGACTGTACTCAGTCTTCCCGTGGATTTTGAAGCAACAGCAACAAAGAGGAGCAGGAGAAAGCACTGATTGGCTCTAGCCCAAGTGGGAGGAGAGTTCTCAGTGAGTCAGAGGGGGAAAGCAGTTGAAAAGGAGAGACAAAGCACAGGCAGACTGTACTCAGTCTTCCCGTGGATTTTGAAGCAACAGCAACAAAGAGGAGCAGGAGAAAGCACTGATTGGCTCTAGCCCAAGTGGGAGGAGAGTTCTCAGTGAGTCAGAGGGGGAAAACAGTTGCAAACTGAGGAATTTGGTTTGTAAATTAGGTAATTGAACAGTCAATGTAAGCAAGGCAGCTCTTGGGGAGCGGCAGTGAGGGAGTGGTCTTGTGAGGGAAGTGCCCTGTGAGTAAAGTGTGAGTCGTTGGCTCGAGAGTCTTCGGCGAGGAGGCTGCACAAAACACTGGATAGGGAGAGACCGAGGCAAAAGAAGGAGATGTCAAGCAAGCTGATGCAGTGTGATGCTTGCAGTATGTGGGAGGTCAAGGACACTGCTGGTGCCTCTGGATGCTACAAATGTGAGAAGTGCATCCAGGTACAGCTCCTGAAGGACCGTGTTGGGGAACTGGAGAAACAAGTGGATGACCTCAGGTTCATCCGAGAAACTGAGTCGTTCCTCGACAAGTCCTTCAGTAAGATTGTTACACCCAAGGCACTAGAAGAGAGAAGGTGGGTGACGGTGAGAAAGGGAGGAAAACATGGAATGCAAAGGTCCCCGGGTGTTGTACCTCTTGTGAACAGGTTCACCCACGTGGAAGCTGCCTCGACAGAAGACGGTATCTCACTGAGCGGCGGACTGGCTTGCCAAACAAAAAGGGCTGATGAGCCAAAACCAAAGAGGCCAAAGTCGGGCAACGCCATTGTAGTTGGAGACTCCATTGTGAGAGGTACGGACAGGGGTTTTTGCGGCAACAGACGGGATTCCAGGATGGTGTGCTGCCTTCCTGGTGCCAGGATCCAGGATGTTACGGACAGAGTGCAGACAATCCTCAAGGGCGAAGGTGAACAGCCGGAAGTGGTCGTGCATGTTGGCACAAATTATGTTGGAAAGAAGGGGATGAATATTTTGCAGCGGGACTTCAGAGAGCTCGGAAAAATGCTGAAAAGCAGGACTTCCAGGGTTGTTATCTCCGGTTTGCTTCCAGTTCCTCGTGCTGGCAAGAGCAGGAACAGGGAGATACGGGACCTGAATGTGTGGCTGAGGAACTGGTGCAGGGGGCAGGGATTTAGATTCTTAGATCACTGGGATCTGTTTTGGAGTAAGGGGGAACTGTACAAAAGGGACGGATTGCATCTTAACAGGTGGGGGACCAGCATTCTGGCCAGCAGGTTTGCCACTGCTACACGGATGGTTTTAAACTGAATAAGGGGGGTGGGGTGTCAAATTGGATAGTCGAGAACAGAGTTAAAGGGAAAGAGAGTAAAAGGATGGTTAATGACCCCAGAATTAACGGGAAAGAAAGCTCACAAAGGGATAGGAGAGTATGGCCAAGTGTAATAGGGATCGATGTGAAAGGGGCCACTTGTCAACATAATTGTATAAGGAGTAAGAGTGTTGTAAAAACAAGCCTGAAGGCTTTGTGTCTCAATGCGAGGAGCATTCGTAATAAGGTGGATGAGTTGAAGGTGCAGATAGCGATTAATGACTATGCTATAGTTGGGATCACGGAGACATGGCTCCGGGATGACCAAGGCTGGGAGCTGAACATCCAGGGATATTCAATATTCAGGAGGGATAGACGAAAAGGAGGTGGGGTAGCGTTGCTGGTGAGAGAGGAGATTAATGCAATAGAAAGGAAGGACATTAGCATGGAGGATGTGGAATCGATATGGGTAGAGCTGCGAAACTCTAAGGGGCAGAAAACGCTAGTGGGAGCTGTGTACAGGCCACCTAACAGTAGTATTGGAGTTGGGGATGGCATCAAACACGAAATTAGAAATGCGTGCAACAAGGGTAACACGGTTATAATGGGTGACTTCAATCTGCATGTAGATTGGGTGAAACAAATTGGCAGGGGTGCTGAGGAAGAGGATTTCCTGGAATATATGCGGGATAGTTTTCTCAACCAACATGTGGAGGAACCAACGAGAGAGCAGGCTATTCTAGACTGGGTATTGAGTAATGAGGAAGGGTTAGTTAGCAGTCTTGTTGTGCGTGGCCCCTTGGGCAAGAGTGACCATAATATGGTTGAGTTCTTCATTAGGATGGAGAGTGATGAGATTAAGTCAGAAACAAGGGTTCTGAACTTGAACAAGGGTAACTTTGAAGGTATGAGATGTGAATTGGCCAAGAAAGACTGGCAGGTGATTCTTAAAGGGTTGACAGTGGATGTGCAACGGAAGGTATTTAAAGACTGCATGGATGAAGTACAAAAGTTGTTCATACCAGTTTGGCAAAAGAATAAATCGGGGAAGGTGGTGCATCCATGGATAACAAGGGAAATCAGGGATAGTATAAAAACAAAAGATGAGGCATACAAATTTGCCAGAAAAAGCAGCCTACCGGAGGACTGGGAGAAATTCAGAATCCAGCAGAGGAGGACAAAGGGCTTAATTAGGAAAGGGAAAATAGATTATGAAAGGAAACTGGCAGGGAACATAAAAACTGACTGCAAAAGTTTTTATAGATATGTAAAGAGAAAGAGACTAGTTAAAACAAATGTTGGTCCCTTGCAGTCAGAAACAGGTGAATTGATCATGGGGAACAAGGACATGGCAGACCAATTGAATAACTACTTTGGTTCTGTCTTCACTAAGGAAGACATAAATAATCTGCCGGAAATAGCAGTGGAACGGGGGTCAAATAAGATGGAGGAACTGAGTGAAATCCAGGTTAGCCGGGAGGTGGTGTTGGGTAAATTGAACGGATTGAAGGCCGATAAATCCCCAGGGCCAGATAGTCTGCATCCCAGAGTACTCAAGGAGGTAGCCACAGAAATAGTGGATGCATTAGTGATAATTTTTCAAAATTCCTTAGATTCTGGAGTAGTTCCTGAGGATTGGAGGGTAGCTAATGTCACCTCACTTTTTAAAAAAGGAGGGAGAGAGAAAGCGGGGAATTACAGACCAGTTAGTCTAACATCGGTAGTGGGGAAACTGCTAGAGTCAGTTATTAAAGATGGGATAGCAGCGCATTTGGAAAGTGGTGAAATCATTGGACAAAGTCAGCATGGATTTACGAAAGGTAAATCATGTCTGACAAATCTGATAGAATTTTTCGAGGATGTAACTAGTAGAGTGGATAAGGGAGAACCAGTGGATGTGTTATATCTAGACTTTCAGAAGGCTTTCGACAAGGTCCCGCATAAGAGATTAGCATACAAACTTAAAGCACACGGTATTGGGGGTTCAGTATTGATATGGATAGAGAACTGGCTAGCAGACAGGAGGCAAAGGGTAGGAGTAAACGGGTCCTTTTCAGAATGGCAGGCAGTGACTAGTGGGGTGCCGCAAGGCTCAGTGCTGGGACCCCAGCTATTTACAATATATATTAATGATTTGGACGAGGGAATTCAATGCAACATCTCCAAATTTGCAGATGATACCAAGCTGGGGGGTATAGTTAGGTGTGAGGAGGATGCTTGGAGGCTGCAGGGTGATTTGGATAGGCTGAGTGAATGGGCAAATGCATGGCAGATGCAGTATAATGTGGATAAATGTGAGGTTATCCACTTTGGTGGCAAAAACATGAGGGTAGACTATTATCTGAATGGTGGCAGATTAGGAAAGGGGGAGATGCAACGAGACCTGGGTGTCATTGTACACCAGTCATTGAAAGTAGGCATGCAGGTGCAGCAGGCAGTGAAGAAAGCAAATGGTATGTTAGCATTCATAGCGAAAGGATTTGAGTATAGGAGCAGGGAGGTTCTACTGCAGTTGTACAGGGTTTTGGTGAGGCCACACCTGGAGTATTGCATACAGTTTTGGTCTCCAAATCTGAGGAAAGACATCCTTGCCATAGAGGGGGTACAGAGAAGATTCACCAGACTGATTCCTGGGATGTCAGGACTTTCATATGAGGAAAGATTGGATAGACTCGGCTTGTACTCGCTGGAATTTAGAAGATTGAGGGGGGATCTTATAGAAACTTACAAAATTCTTAAGGGGTTGGACAAGCTAGATGCTGGAAGATTGTTCCCGATGTTGGGGGAGTCCAGAACAAGGGGTCACAGTCTAAGGATAAGGGGGAATTCCTTTAGGACCGAAATGAGGAAAACATTCTTTACACAGAGAGTCGTGAGTCTCTGGAATTCTCTGCCACAGAAGGTAGTTGAGGCCAGTTCATTGGCTATATTTAAGAGGGCGTTAGATGTGGCACTTGTGGCTAAAGGGATCAGGGGGTATGGAGAGAAGGCAGGTACGGGATACTGAGTTGGATGATCAGCCATGATCACATTGAATGGCGGTGCAGGCTCGAAGGGCCGAATGGCCTACTCCTGCACCTATTTTCTATGTTTCTATGTTTCTATGCATTGACTTCACAGCCTAACCCCCGGACTTTCATCTATCCACCTACTGTAATTTGTACTGTAACTGTAACCCATACTGGATATAGGAATCCTATTATCCATTCTATTATCCATTGTCTTTTTATAGATATGTATATAGTGCTGCAGAAACTGTGCACCTTATCCCCCCCCCCCCTTTTTGTCTTGTTTTTGCACTGAGTAGGAGCAGTTTTTAATCTCACTGTACATGTGTATAGTGACAATAAAAGGCATTCTGATTCTGATGAAGCGGTAGTGTTGCTGCTTTACAGCACCAGAGACCCAGGTTCAATCCTGACCATGGACGCTGTCTATACGGAGTTTGTACTTTCTCCCCATGACCTGTGTGGGGTTTTCCTGGGT
Source organism: Raja brachyura (assembly GCA_963514005.1). The sequence continues at coordinate 64,165,188 of OY740782.1, forward strand.
TATGTGATTGGAGTAGAATACATAGAGTAGATACATAGATACTTAGGCAATATGTGCAGGAGCAAGCCATTCGACCCTTCGAGCCAGCACCACAATTCAATGTGATGATGGCTGATCATCCACAATCATTACTCCGTTCCTGCCTTCTCCCCATACCTCTTGATTCCGCTAGCCCAAAGAGCTCTATCTAACTCTCTTTTGAATGCATCAAGTGAATCAGCCTCCACTGCCTTCTGTGACAGAGAATTGCACACATTCACAACTCTGTGTGAAAAAGTGTTTCCTCATCTTAGTTCTAAATGGCCTACCCTGTGGCCCCTGGTTCTGGACTCACCCAACATTGGGAACATGTTTCCTGCATCTAGTGTGTCCAATCCCTTAATAATTTTATATGTTTCTATACGATCCCCTCTCATCCTTCTAAATTCCAGTGAATACAAGCCCAGTCGCTCCATTCTTTCATTATATGACAGTCCTGCCATCCTGGGAATTAACCTCATGAACCTAAGTTGCACTCCCTCAAAAGCAAGAGTGTCCTTCCTCAAATTAGGGAAGCAAAACTGCACACAATACTCCAGGTCTGGTCTTACCAGTGCCATGTACAACCGCAGAAGGACATCTTTGCTCCTATAATTCATCTCATTATGAAGGCCAACATGCCATTAGCTTTCTTCACTACATGTTGTACCTGAATGCTTATTTTCAGTGACTAATGTACTAGGACAGCCAGGTCTCGTTGTACTTCCCTACAAGACACCATTCAGATAATAATCTGCCTTCCTGTTCTTGTGTCCAAAGTGGACAACCTCACATTTATCCACATTATACTGCATCTGTCATGCATCTGCCCACTCCCCCAACCTGCCCAAGTCACTCTGCATCCTCATAGCATCCTCTTCACAGTTCACACTGCCACCCAGCTTTGTGTCATCTGCAAATTTGCTAATGCTACTTTTAATTCATTCATCTAAATCATTAATGTATATTGTAAATAGCTGCGGCCCAAGCACCGAGCCTTGCGGCACCCCACTAGTCACTGCCTGCCATTCTGATAGGGACCCGTTAATTCCTACTCTTTGTCTGCCAAACTCCTGTCTGCCAACCAATTTTCTATCCATGTCAATACCCTACCCCAATACCATGTTCTATAATTTTGCCCACTATTCTCCTGTGTGGGACTTTATCGAAGACTTTCTGAAGGTCCAGGTAGACTACATCTCTCCCTTGTCCATTTTACTATTACATTCTCAAAACAATCCAGAAGATTTGTCAAACATGATTTCCCCATCGTAAATCCAGGCTGCATGGACTGATCTTGTTACTGATATCCAAATGTGCCACTATTTCATCTTTGATAATCGACTCCAGCATCTTCACCAACACAGCTGTCAGGCAAACTGGTCTATAATTCCTTGCTTTCTCTCTCCCTCCCTTCTTAAAAAGTGGGATAACATTTTGCTACCCTCCTATCCACAGGAACTGACTCAGAATCTATGGAACATTGGAAAATGATTACCAATACATCCACAATTTCTAGAGCCACCTCCTCGAGTACCCTGGGATGCAGACCATCCTGGGGATTTATCAGTCTTCAGTCCCATCAGTCTACCCAACGCCATTTCCTGACTATTGACAATTTCCTTCCGTTCCTCCATCACCCTAGGTCCTCTGTCCCCTAGTACATCTGGGAGATTGTTTGTGTCCTCCTTAGTGAAGACAGAACCAAAGTACCTGTTCAACTCATCTGCCATTTCCTTGTCCCCCATGATAAATTCACCTGGTTCTGTTTTCAAGGGACCCACATTTGTCTTAACTAATTTGTTTTCTCTTCACATACCTAAAGAAGCTTTTACTATCCTGTTTATATTCTTGACTAGTTTACCTTCATACTTTATCGTTTCTCCCCTATTGCCTTTTTAGTCACCTTCTGTTGATCTTTTAAAGTTAAACCAATCCACTGGCTTCTCGCTCATCTTTGCTATGTTATACATCTTCTCTTATATTTTTATACTGTCCTTGACTTCTCTTGTCAGCCACGGTCGCCTCTTACTCCCCTTAGAATCTTTCTTCCTCTTTGGAATGAAATTACCCTGCAACTTCTGGATTATTCCCAGAAACACCTGCCATTGCTCTTCCACCGTCATCCCTGGTAGGGTCCCTGTCCAATCAACTTTGGCCAGCTCCTCCTTCATGCCAACATAGCCCCCTTTGTTCAACTGCAATACTGACACTTCCAATTTTACCTTCTCCCACTCAAATTGCAGGTAAAAACTTATCATATTATGGTCACTACCTCCCAATGGTTCCTTTACCTTGAGTTTCCTTATCAAATCCGGTTCATTACGCAACACTAAATTCAGAATTGCCTTCTCCTTGGTAGGCTCCAGTACAAGCTGCTCTAAGAATCCATCACAAAGGCACTCCACAAACTCCCTTTCTTGGGGTCCAGTACCAACTTGATTTTTCCAGTCTACCTGCATGTTGAAATCTCCCATAACCACCGCAACATTACCTTTGTTACATGCTAATTTTAACTCCTGATGCAACTTGCACCCTATCTCCAGGCTACTGCTTGGGGGCGTATAAATAACTCCCATTAAGGTCTTTTTACCCTTACAATTTCTCAGTTCTAACCACAATGACTCTACATCTTCTGATTCTATGTCGCCGCTTACAAGGGACTGGATTTCATTCCTTACCAACCGAGCCACCCTACCCCCTCTGCCCACCTGTCTCTCTTTTCAATAGGACTTATACCCCTGAATATTCAGTTCCCAGCTCCGATCCGCTTGCAGCCATGTCTCTGTAATTCCCACAACATCATACTTACCAACTTCTAACTGAGCCGCAAGCTCATCCACTTTATTTCTTACTTGCACATTCATATATACGTAACACTTTTAATTTGGTATTCAACTCCCCTCTCACACTGTTTCCTATTTCACCTGACCTTACGCTCTTATCCCTTCTTGAACTTTCCATCCCATTAATTTCCCATCAAGTCTACTCCGCCATTCAATCATGGCTGATCTATCTCTCCCTCTTAACCCCATTCCCCTGCCTTTTCTCCATAACCTCTGACATCTGTACTATTCATGAGTCCATTGATCTTTGCCTTAAATATACAGTATTTACTGACTTGGCCTCCATAGCCTTCAGTGGCAAAGAATTCCACAGATTCACCACCCTCTGACTGAAGAAATTTCTCCTCATCTCCTTCCTAAAAGAACATCCTTTAATTCTGAGGCTATGGCCTCCAGTCCTAGACTCTCCCACTAGTGAAAACATCCTCTCCACATCCACTCTATCCAAGCCTTGGTAAAATTGTATATTGTCACTAGTGTGTAGGATAGTGTTAGTTTGCGGGGATTGCTGATCAAAAAACAGTCTTAATACCATACTTGTATAAGAAAGAACTGCAGATGCTGGAAAAATCGAAGGTGGACAAAAAATGCTGGAGAAACTCAGCAGGTGAGGCAGCATCTATGGAGAGATGGAATTGGTGATATTTCGGGTCGAGACCCTTCTTCAGGCTGATGTTGTGGGCTCCGACATCAGTCTGAAGAAGGGTCTCAACCTGAAACTTCGCCAATTCTTTCTCTCCATAGATGCTGCCTCACCCGCTGAGTTTCTCCTGCATTTTTACTCTACCTTTAATACCATATTTCACTTGTTAGTTTACAATATGTTTATCAAGCCCTTTAGAAATCAGCACTCATGGTTGTAGTATGGCTCCACCCTGTTGTTGAATGCTGTTGATCCCTGCGGATGGATGCAGAAAATGAGCTGGGTGTTACCAAAACGGATGGTTGTAAAATGCAGAGAATATTTGTCAGCAGAGCTTTAGTCTGTGAGTTCTCATTAACATTCAATAGCACATGTTTCAGCTTCCATCTGCAGATAAGCTGTTAATTAATGTTTCCTCTGCCTACTCAGGCAGAGATAATAGATCCCATGTGCACAAATCCCAAGGAATTTCCCAGTGTCTTAGGCAAAGCTTATTCCTCAATCAATGCCAGTGAAACATAATTTTTGGTTGTTATCGTATTGTTGTTTGTGGGAGTTAACTACTTGCAAATTACTTGACATGTTTCCCACATTTTACAGAAAAACTTCACTGGCTGTAGAAATATTTCTGAACTAGGTATGAAAGTTGCTATACAGTACAAAATGTGCCTTCCTGCACTGTCTACTTATTTATTTTGACTGATTCAGATTGGACTTTAGAGATACGGCGTAGAAACAAGCCCTTTGGCCCACCAAGTCCACATTGACCTAATTCGCCCTGTACACAAGCAATATACTACACACTAGGGACAGTTTACAGAAGCAAATTAACCTACAAACCTGTACATTTTTGGAGCATAGGAGGAAGCCGGCGCACCCAGAGAAAACACATGCGGTCACATGAAGAACATACAAACTCCATACAGACAGCAGCCATAGTCAGGATCGAACCCGGGTCTTGGCACTGTGTGGCAGCAACTCTACCTCTACACCACTGTGTTGCCCTGTGCATCCAATTATTTCCATGCGAGACCTTGAGTTCCCAGCCTTGTTATTCATGCGAAGGCAGCTGCTATAGAAGGTATATTAGTATCAATTACTATACATTTCCTCCATGTCTTTCTGAGTCTGAGGTCAGTACCTGATTATCTTTTCATGTTTAAATTTTCCAGTAACAAAGCAGATTGAGAGGCTCCCTGGTAGTCAGAGATAGGCTGTTAGCTCCAGGCCAAGGAGTGGAGGTAAGGCATTGGAGACAGGATAAGAGTGACAATTTTACTGATGCGGTTCTAATTGTCACCATAGCCTGTGATATCCAATTGTGCACATGTTTCTACCAGTTTCTTTCTGGTTCATCATACTGCCTGTATCAGCTTACATATACCCCAGGGTTTAGTGAGAACTGTGTAGCAAGGAAATTGGGTAAATGTCATTATTTAAGGATATCATCAGGAGCTCGAGACATTGCAAAAAAATTACCTTAAAGAGCCCATGAAGGATATTGAGAGAACATTGGACTAAAGTGGGATTAATTGCTGGGGAGATTCAATAGATTTGCTCCAGGTGCCCAGGCAGATGCTCTCCAGTCAGTGACCGATATCCGGTGTTAAAGATGAGGGTTTCCTTGCTCATATTTGACATGTTATCAGGACGTTTCATGGTTTCTGATGTCAGCTATATCTTCATAACTGAGTGGCAGTGCTGCCGTCAGTAGTGGAGTTTTTCCTCCAAGTGATGGGACTTATCCCAGTTTAGTGATGGAGAGGTTGAGGTGTGGTCAGAATGATCTGGCCAAAGATAACCTGCTACGGCCTTATATGCATCACAAAATTGTTTGATATTTTGGATTTATTGACTCAGCATCAGTTTTTTCCATTGTAATTTTCTTTCCACAGCAGGTTGTCGTAAAGATGTAATAACCTTGCAGTTGCTAATTCCTGCCTAGCACACCAGAAGTGTGTTTTATTTCCATGTTGTTTTCATTTTTAACAATTCCATGACTCATTAGTAGACTTCATTCTATAGTTTGGATTGCGAAAATAGGAGAGTTAATGCACCTTTAAAAACTGAGGCTCTTATGTGCTGTGACTTTTATTAGATTAGTTTAAACTAGGTTTACAAGATTACGGAGAGTCGGTTTGTCAAGGAGGACTCTCTCTAACCTCTACAGGTGCACAGTGGAGAGCTTGCTGACCGGTTGCATCGTGGCTTGGTTTGGCAACTTGAATGCCCTGGAGAGGAAAAGACTACAAAAGTAGTAAACACTGCCCAGTCCATCATCAGCTCTGACCTTCCTTCCATCGAGGGGATCTATCGGGTAGGAGGTACAGGAGCCTGAGGACTGCAACGACCAGGTTCAGGAATAGCTACTTCCCCACAGCCATCAGGCTATTAAACGTGGCTCGGACAAAACTCTGAACATTAATACCCCTCCATCTGTTATTTGCACTTTATCAATTTATTCATTCATGTGTGTATTTACGTATATTATTGTAGTCAATGCCAACTATGTTTTGTTGTGCTATGCAAAGAAAGAATTTAATTGCCCTGTCATGGACACATGACAATAAACTCTTTTGACTTTGACTTTGACTAGGTTAGGTTTTGATAGGTAAGGTTCGATTAGATTAGATTAGATTGGATTGGATTGTTCCATTAGGCATTGTTGCCAGCACTATGGAAGAGCCTTTGGACACCACATGGATTATCCAATTAGCAACTACATTTGTAGGAAGAAACTGCAGATGCTGGTCTAAACCGAAGATAGACACAAAAATCTACACACAAAAAGCTGGAGTAATTTAGTGGGACAGGCATCATCTCTGGAGATAAGGAATGGAGTTCTGGGTCGAGACCTCCTTCAGACTGGTTAGGGATAAGGGATAAGAGAGATCAGAATCATAATCATAATCATAATAGTACTTTATTAGCCAAGTATGTTTTGCAACACACAAGGAATTTGATTTGAAATACAGTCATACCAATAAAGAGCAACAAGACAACCAAATAATGTTTTAACATGAACGTCCACCACTGTGACTCTGCCACATTCCTCACTGTGATGGAAGGCAAAAAAAGTTAAATCCTCTTACCTTCTATGTTCTCCCGCGGTCGGGGCACCCAAACCTTCCGTTGACGGGACGATCTTGGCTCCCACAGTCGGCGGTCGAGCCCTCCACCTCGGGGTGATCAAGCTCCCACAACAGGGGGATCTCAGCTCCCCCGTGCCGGGCGATCAGACCCAGGGTTGGGGCTAGTCGAACCTTTTGCGACTATTGGAGCTTCCTGACCTCGGCCTCTACCTAAGACTGCGAGCTCCTCGATGTTGGAATCCGCAGGCCGCGGTTGGAGCGTCGATCCCAGGCAAGAGATCGCATTCTCCGATGGTAAGTCCACATCCCCGCGGTGCTGCAAAGTCAGTATCGAGCGAGGTCGCCAGCTCCTTGATGTTAGGCCTCGGAGCTACCGGAGATACGATCCGGAAAGCAATCACATCTCAGGCAAGGTAAAAGATTGGAAAAAGTTTCGCCCCCTCCCTCCCCCACATAAAACAAACCAGAGAACATTGACACATACTTTTAAAACACACTAAAAATAACAAAAAAGCCAAAAAGACAGAGAGACCATTGGTGAGCCTGCATCGCTGATGGTGCCACCAGGTGGAATAGATGGTGTAGGTCCATGATGATTTTGGCTGCCTTTTTGAGGCAGCAACTACGATAGATCCCTTTGACGATGGGGAAGTCAAAGCCGGTGATGGGCAGTGGTCACAACTTTTGTAGTCTTGTCGCTCCCGGATGTTCAAGTTGCTGAACCAGGCCACGATACAACCAGTCAGAATGCTCTATTGTCATATTGCCATAGAGGGAGTGCAGCGAAGGTTCACCAGACTGATTCCTGGGATGTCAGGACTGTCTTATGAACAAAGACTGCATAGACTCGGTTTATACTCTCTAGAATTTAGGAGATTGAGAGGGGATCTTATAGAAACTTACAAGATTCTTAACGGGTTGGACAGGCTAGATGCAGGAAGATTGTTCCCGATGTTGGGGACGTCCAGGACAAGGGGTCACAGCTTAAGGATAAGGGGGAAATCCTTTAGGACCGAGATGAGAAGGAATTTTTTCACACAGAGAGTGGTGGGTCTCTGGAATTCTCTGCCACAGAGGGTAGTTGAGGCCAGTTCATTGGATATATTTAAGAGGGAGTTAGATGTGGCCCTTGTGGCTAAGGGGATCAGAGGGTATGGAGAGAAGGCAGGTACGGGATACTGAGTTGGATGATCAGCCATGATCATATTGAATGGCGGTGCAGGCTCGAAGGGCCGAATGGCCTATTCCTGCACCTAATTTCTATGTTTCTATGTTTCTATGTTTCTATGTTTCTATGTTTCTATGCTCTCTACAGTGCACCTGTAGAAGTTTAGGAGAATCCTCTTTGACATGCCAAATCTTCGTAATCTTCTCAGAAAGTAGAGTGGCTGATGTTGTGAGGAAGTTGGAGTAATCGAAGGAGATTCATGTCCAACTAAATTCATGTCTCAACATAAATCCCAGTCGTTGGTCATGTTCCACAGGTGGCCAGGGTGCAGGTAAGGGTCATGGGTGCTGGTGGTGGCGGCAGATATGTTCTGGAAGCGGTCGAAGAAGCTGTATGGGCCAGCGGTGGCGGCAGTAGGTCCAGCCTGTAAGCAGCCAGGGAGACAGTGGAGGCCGGCGTCAGCTGCCCAGTTCAGCGGTGGTTGGTACATCTGGCCTGCCAGCGGCTGGGGGGTTGGTGTGGGCCAGGGGTGGCGTAGGCAGTCCGGCCTGGTGGTGAAGGTTGGTAAGTCCATCCGTTATAACAGAAATCCGTTATAAAAAGCTTCATAATAACGAGGGTTTATTCTAAAGCATAGTATCTTTATCACACTGATCTATGAGACACATTCAATATAGAATTGCCAGCAGTTTTGTAACAAACACCCACATAAACATCAACATGTACAGGATTTTAACATGTGTATTCGAATGCACAAACCGAAACTGACTGAGGTATTCCAGTCAGCAAATCTGATAGAGAATTAAAAAAATCTCTTTCTGGCCAACATTTTGGTCAACCGATAAGGTATAAATACTTGATATAAGATTGTGCTTGGTAAAACTATTCAGTAATGCCAAAGTGTGTTATAAAGTCATACAGTGTGGAAACAGGCCCTTCATCCCAACTTGTCCCATCTATACGTCCCATTTGCCTGCGTTTGGCCCATATTCCTCTAAACCTTTTGAAACACAGTGATCCTCTATGTATATTGTTTAGATTGAAGTTCAAGTTGCACTGTACTTTTTCTGAAATTGCAAATGAAGGTATTGATTTGTTATAAATATTTTGTCTAATTGTGTGACACGAAAACAAACTAAATTTTTTGTCACAATGAGAATTAAGGTTAGCTTCAAATCATCGCATTTCCCATCTGTTCCTGTGAGCCATTTAACTATACTGTACAACATGGCATCAGACTATCATCAGAGAATAAATTAACAGTAATGACAGTGACATTTTGCAGCGCTCCAGCTGCAATTCACCATGACAGTGGAACTTAATTTCAGCATTGTGAGCTTTCATGATGGTTTCATTAAATATTTTACTCTCAACAGTATTGACTTAATATCATCTGTTGAAAAAAATCTATTGATGTTGGAGATCTGCAACAAAATCATAAAACACTAGAAATGATGTTTTAAAACAACGTTATATTTTCCAATTAATCATTCCTAACTTCCAACCCATCACAGACATTTCTATACGTTCCTTATTTCTCTTTCTGCCCTAACTGTCCCCCCATCTTTTATTTCTATCTTAAAGCTTGGTTATTCAATGTCAACGGGTTGCGCCGTGCAGCAGCCTCACCAGCAGTCTGTTTGTCATTTCACCCTTTTTGTTATTTTTATTCTATTTAAAAGTATGTTTTTGGAGGTTTCTTAGTCTTTTTATGTTGGCGTGGTGTGGGGGGGGAAGAGGGAAACAGTTTCTCAGTCACTTCCTGGTCAAGGATGCGTCTATTCTCCGAGCCGCATCTTCCCCTCCCCCCCCCCTTCACGGCCGACCCTCTGGATTGGTATGGCCTTTCCTGCCGGAGACCAATCAGAACCTCAGCAGTGGTGCGGAATTGAATTACCATCGCGGAGCAGGTGATGCCTTACGGGGGATCGCCGTGTTGGAGCTCCGGAGTGTTGGAGCTGTTTAACACCGTGGAGTGTTGGAGCTGTTTAACACCGTGGAGCTGTGGTTTGCAGAGCTTCTAGCCACGAGCAGCGCTGCCTTTAACATCACAGAGACCTGGGATCCTTTGCCGAGGGTCGCCAGTGTCGGAGCTCTGCCCAGCTCCGTCTGTGGACTTCGGGGGCCGTGGTCTGTGGTAAGAAGTGGCCGATTCGGAAACTCCAAGCCACTGAGAGTGTTCATCTGTTCCGGCGTTGGAGTTCTAATCATCCCGGCAAGAGGGCCTGAACATCAGGCCATCCGTAGCGACGACAGCAGAGGGTTCAAAGGTCCTGACCACGGGTGAACAATGAGGAAGCTGACTGAACTTTATTGCCTTCCCTCACTGTGGGAAACGTTGATTCTGCTGTGGGGATGTTCATGTTAAATTCTATCGTATACTGTGTTCTTTTTATTTGTATGGCTGTATGGTAACTCAAATCTCACTGCACCAATTGGTGCATGTGACAATAAATGTAACCTGGAGTTGAAATTGAACTCATCTTTATTCTGATCAACGGTCATCCATCTAGCATTTTATCACCTTTTCTCTTTCCCTAGATTCTGCCTGATTTGCTCAGCATTTCCAGCATTTACTGTTTTTATAAAGATGTTAATTTAATTTAAAATTACATAAGGCTCAAAGCTTAAAGGCAGGCCATTTTGCTCGCTGTCGATATTAGCATTAATGCTCCTTATGAGAATTTTTGCACCACTCTTCATCCAATCAGTGGTTACATTATTGGACAAAGCCTTAGACCTTTGATACAGATATGAGAGTTCAAGTCACATCATGATATTGGGGGAATTTATATTCCAGTCAACACCAGTAATACATACAAAAAGATGCACATTCATTGGGGGTCGGGCACATTGCAGATTTGCTAGAATCCCAGCAGATGAAGGGATAGTCCTATGAAGAGATGGGCCAAGGAACTCACTGTAGGTTAGAAAAATAAAAACTGATCCAGCAATCTTCTGAGTGGGATTGATTGGTAAATGCCAAAAGGCAGTTTCCCCCACTAATCTGGAGAGTAGAACCAATGAATCAATGTCAAGATAAGAAGTTAATCATTCAGACTGAAGTGAGAAGTTTCTTTACCCAAACGTTTTGGGATTCCCAATCCTAGAGGGCCCATTAATGAGTACATTCAGGATTAAAATGAACAGATCACTGGGTACTCAGAGAATCGAAGGATATGATTTTGGACTGGAGAGTGATGTGAGGTAGGATCACCCACAATGTTAGTGAATGGTGGAACAGGCTTGAAGAGTCCTGTATTGCTGTTTCTTTCTTGGTAGTTGTGGGCTGCAACTTCATTTCATGACTCAGTCACTTAAATAGACTTGTAGCACTGAAGGAGTGCTGAATCATTAGACATGCTGATAATTAAAAGATTCCATATCACCAATCAAAGACATTATCTTGTTTGCCAACCAAGGCACTCCACCTTTAGACCGGCTGCTGTATAAATGTAAGCAATTGTTTCCCACAAAACAATTATTTGGATGGATGGCACTCAGGGCTGTGTAGTAAACCATTCAGTAAATGCAAGCTCTTCTCTATCAGTCCATGATTTAATAAATACGCAACATTAAAAAGCAATCATCATTCATATAGTACTGTTAACAAAATAGAAATACATTTCCCAAGTGTGTTTTCAAAGAAGAAACAAATACAAATGATGAAATTGTGCCAGGAGACTAGATACTTTGTGTAGGGAGGAATTGCATATGCTGGTTTAAACCGAAGATAGACACAAAAAGATAGATAATTTGGCAGTAGAAGACTCAGCCAAATTTAAGGATGGACAGAACTGGAGGAAAGTATATTTATTGGAAGGCTGTGGCATTGGAGAATATTACAGAGAAAGGGGAATATGAGGGTGCAAGGAGATTTGAAAAAAAGGATTTTACAATCATTAGAGACAATGTAAATCAGAAAACACAAAGATGATGACTGAAAAGTAGTTCTTGTTAATTTGTTGACAGGATTTGGATTTCACTGGTAAGATGAGCATTTATTTTCTATCCCTAAATGTCCTTGAGATGAAGAAAAAGTTAATAGTCAATCACACTGGTGTGTCTAGGGTTAGTTTGAGCCAAGCAGGTAAGTATGGAAGATTTCCTTCCTTAAAAGTCATCAGTGAACCAGATGGGCTTTTACAATTTGCTAGTTCCTTGATTACTTTACTAAAGCAAGCTTTTTGGTGCCAGAGTGTTGATTTGATTACTTGAATTCAGGTGCCATGAGAGGGGGGTGGGAAGGGAGGAAGAGGGAGAGAGGGGGTGGGAGGAAGAGGGAGAGAGGGGGTAGGAGGGAATTAAAACTATGCCTTTCATTAATAACCCAGATCTCAAGCAACCAGTCCAGTAATTTAGTCATTATGTTATCATTTGTCATATTCCAAAGTTATAGTAGTAGAATTAGGCCATTCAGCCCATCGAGTCCACTCCGCCATCCAATCATGGCTGTATTCTGCCTCCTAAACCCATTTTCCAGCCTTCTCCCCATAACCCTTGACACCAGTTCTAAGCAAGAATTTGTCTATCTCTGCCTTAAAAATATCAACTGATGGCCGCCACAGCCCTCTGTGGCAATGAGTTCCACAGATTAACTACCCTCTGACTAAAGAAGTTCCTCCTCACCTCCTTTCTAAAAGAGTGCCCTTTAATTCTGAGGCTATGACCTCTGGTCCTAGACTCTCCTACTAGCGGAAACATACTTTCCACATCCACTTTATCTATGCCTGTCATTATTCTGTAAGTTTCAATGAGGTCCCACCTCAACCTCCTAAACTCCAGCAGGTAGAGGCCCAGTACTGTCAAGCACTCATCATATGCTAACCCACTCATTCCTGGAATCATTCTTGTAAACCTGGGAGAGGTTAGAAGACATCTCAGCAGAGTTTCAGAGAATGGTCAAATTGATATTGCTCAGGAGTTCAATCTAATGGTTAAACTACAGTAAACAAAGAAAAGGATAGGAGTCATTGTACCTCCAAAAGGGAAGGGATGTCTGTGACAGCTGAGCTGAAGCATATCATGTTCATAAGTTCATAAGCTATAGGAGCAGAATTAGGCCATTTGACCCATTGTCTACTCTGCCATTCAATCATGGCTGATCTATCTTTCCCTTCCACCCCTTTTCCCTGCCCTATCCCCATAAACCTTGACACCCTTACTAATCAAGAATCTATCAATCTCTGCCATAAAACTATCCATTGACATGGCCTCCACAACCATCTGTGGCAATGAATTCCACAGATTCACCACCCTCTGACTAAAGGAATTCCTCCTCGTCTCTTTTCTAATGGCACGTCCTTTTATTCTGAAGCTATGGTCCCTGGTCCTAGATTCTCCCACTAGTGGAAACATCTTCTTCACATCCATGCTATTCAGGCCTTTCACTATTCGTGATGTATATGTCATGGCATAGTCTAGAACCTCCTAAGCCTTTTTTTGCTGATGCTATACAAATGTTAAGACCACAGAGTCCCTGGTAGTTTTTGGTTAGTGTTCTCCAGCTAGTCAAGGCCAGAAACTAGTTGAGTAGAACAGCCCCTTCAGGAAACCTTCCAGACTATGTTGTCAGAAGCAATGTCCTGCCGGTATATTTCAGGCCGATCTTCTACTCTCAACCTTACAAGTTTGCTGCAGTCATTCCAAACAAAATAATTTGAAGAGAGAGCAACAGTCCTTCAAATGGCATTGTTCTGCAGATTTAATGCCTTCCAGTCAGTCATGGACTGTGAAAAAATCTACTGGGAATTTTTTTTAAATAACGTACTAAAGTTCAGTTCAGCAAAGTCAGTAATGTCGGTAGTTAAGGAAGGAACACTGAAATTTTGGCATAATTTCAGCTGAGGCAGTTGAATTAAATCTACAAAATATTAAATGCCTGAAGTATATTTGAAGTTATCTTTGTGCTCAATGATTATGGAAATTAGGAGTGGACTCACAATGTCATAATAACCTAATGGATACTGCAAGATTTAACATGATAAAAACTAGGATGCAGCAATAAATATTGTCCTCGGACATAATGTGACATTACTATTATCTGACTGCCTTATACTGTAATATTAAAGTGGAATTATTCATGTGTGTAAATCCTATTTTGCTATTAGCTTTATTCATACATTTATGTTCTGGTGGTTAAATCACTTTGGGGATTTGTTGCAGTTAGTATGCACTTAGTATCATGAATTAATTAAGGAAATTAATAATTGCATCCTAATTCTCATCAATTAAACCAATAATTAGGGTTGGGAAATTTAACATTGTTCTATTTACATTTTAAGCAATGACAGGCATTGAAGCTGATTGGAAATAATGGTTAAAAACCCCACTGTGTAAACACGCATGTCTGAAATATATTTATCATGTAGCTGCTGCTGCTCATGAAATTGCTCTCATTTATGAATGCGTCAAAGACTTGTATTTTGTGCATTACCCTATAATATTTCAAAATGCCTTGGTGTGCACTTAATATGGATGTTGCCTCTGCTGTTAAACACTGCAGAATACAAAAGAGAACACAATGGAGCAAGTTATTTGATCCAAATGTTTCTTCATTCATTCAAGAAGTCACAATGTTGCTAACACTACTGTATTTATTTGTAACCTCAATGATTTCAAGGTTTCAGTCTCCAACCCTCTATCTGGAATCAATAGACACTGGACTATTTACAAGCTGGAAAACCAAACCGAGGTTCAGATGGAGGGGTGGATGGAAGTATTGTAACATTGGAGCACTGTTATTGAGGGTGACTATCACAGCCAAAGGCACAGGTACTTGAGAGATAATTTTCCACCTTGGAGAGTGTGCTAAACAGTGGGGTAGGAGACCAACTAACTGTTTTATCCCCCTCAAGGCAAGGAACATTTAGATCCATGGTCTAACAAAGAAATAGATTCTTGCATTTATAGGGCAGGTGGCATGTCATTGGATGCTTCAAAATACCTCCAAAAAACATTTTTTGATGTGTCATAATGATCATAATATAGAGAGAGCTGGAGCCAGTTTAGCACCCTGACAATATATTCTTATCAACCGTGCCCACATTTCAGAAGAATCTTTTTTCTTTTTGCTTATTTGTTCATGTTATTGGTATTGGTTTGTTATTGTCATGTGTACTGAGCTGCAGTTGTAAATAAGTTCTTTTAAGCTTCCCCCCCAGTCTAGTTCAGTCAATAAAACACTGATTCAAGCACTGGAACAACTAAACTTTATTTTTGGATAGAACAACAAATTCCACTATATGATACCTAAACCACCATGGATTTGATCCTTGTATCTGCCTGGCCAAGCCCTTCTGCCTCGTGCAAGCAGATACGCTCCAAAACATCACACCGTCCCAAGTGCTCTTCCAGAAGATCGACAAAGGGCCTTGTGGGGGCTGTCTTTTATAGGTCCCCGAACCTTGAGGGGCCAAACTACAGAGGAGTGGTCTATTTACAATCCAATCAAACATATTAATTACAACAATACATTATTGACAGTTACACAGACCAATAACAGAGTCTCCCTTACATTGTTGCAGGAGAAGCTTCCAGAAGACGTTAACTTAACTTGAATAATGCAACATTTACCCTGGAATCCAAACAAATCTTCCAGGGGCTCAACACTCTAATCAATCAACAAACAGCAGGGTAACTGTCTCGCAACATTATTTACAATATGTACAATTAGTTTACATTAATCCGATCAACTTCATGTATTTCACACTCCCTTGGAGGTCCTCTGCAGAAATCCCATTCATTCTGTCAATTAATTTGCAACATTGATCTGGGCCCTAGACTTACTGACACCATTCAGAAACGTGTCTTATTTCTGCAGAGCACATCAGACGAACAAAATGGCTTAACAATACATGAGTCCTTAACTAACTTTTGGTGCTATGGCTGCTCTGTTTTAGCCAGGATTTACTTAGTTACCAAAATTTTGTTTTATTTGTTATCCAGGTAAATCACTCCATAAATGAATTTAACAGGTAGTGAAAAAGAGAAAATAACGGTGTGCAAAATTTAGTGTTTCAGCTACAGAGAAAGTGCAGATAAAAAGAAGTGCAAGGGCCGCATTGAGGAAATGAGAGGACTACTGTAATGTCTGATAACAGCAGGAAGAAACTCTTCTTGAATATGGTGGTATGTGCTTTCAAGCTTTTCTATGTTCTGCCTGACGAGAGAAGAGAGAAGGACTGGGCTGTGAGGGGTCCTTCATTATTGGCTGTTTCATGAGGCAGTATGAAGTATAGATGGAGTCGCTAGACTGGTTTGTGTGAGTACTGGCCTGTTTACACAACTTGCCGCAATTTCTTAGGGTCTTGGGCAGGACAATTGCCACATCAAGTTGTAATCCATCCGGTTAGGATGCTTTCTGTGGTGCATTCAAGATTCAAGATTCAAGAGTTTATTGTCATGTGTCCCAGATGGGACAATGTAATTCTTACTTTGCTTCAGCACAGCAGAATATAGTAGGCATGAATACAGAACAGATCAGTGTGTCCATATACCATTATATAAATATATATACATACATGAATAAATAAACAGATATGGTGCAAACAAACAGATAATGGTCTATTAATGTTCAGAGTTTTGTTTCATTGGAGTTTAATAGGCTGATGGCCTGTTCATTTGAGTTTAATAGCCTGATGACTAATTTCTTAAGCCTTCTGTAGTGGATGAGGCGATAAAATGTTTTCTTGGCTGTAGTGTCAATGGAGTTGTACCAGAAAAAAATGAATGTGCTTTGACAGAACAATTTCAATCTGGTTGGATGAGGACAAAAATACAATGATTTCCACTGCATCATTGTACACATGACAACAATGAACCAATATCAATACCAGGATGTTAATGGCAATGCCAGCATTTATTGCCCACTCCAGTTGCATTTGAAATGAGGAGACAACTGAGAGTCAACCACATTGATAAGTTAGGTTCATAAGTTCATAAGTCATAGGTGCAGAATTAAGCCATTTGGCCCCTCTAGTCCACTCCACCATTCAATCATGCCTGATTTATCTTTCCCTCTCAATCCCATTCTTCTGCCTTCTCCCATAACCTTTGACATGCATACTAATCAAGAATCTGTCAAACCCCACTTAAAAAATACCCAATTACTTGGTCTCCACAGCTGTCTGTGGCAACGAATTCCACAGATTCACCACCCTCTGACCAAAGAAATTCCTCCTCATCTCCTTTCTAAAGGTACGTCATTTTATTCTGAGGCTGTGTCCTCTGGTTCTAGACTCACCCGTTAGTGGAAACATCCTCTCCACATCAATTAATCCAGGCCTTTCACTATTTGGTAAGTTTCAATCCCCCTCATCCTTCTAAACGCCTGCAAGTACAGGCCCAGTGCCATCATACATTAACCCAATCATCCCCAGGATCATTCTTGTAAACCTCGTCTCGACCCTCTCCAACGCCAACACATCTCTCCTCAGATATGGGGCCCAAAACTGCTCAAAATACTCCAGATGCGGTCTTATAAAACATGCGGCCCTGCCTTATAAAACATCTGCATTATATCCGTGTTTTTAGTTCTCTCAAAATAAATGCTAACATTGCATTTGCCATCCTTACTACTGATTCAACTTGCAAATTAACTTTTTGAGAATCCTGCACCAGCAGTCCCAAGTCTCTTTGTACCTCCGATTTTTAAATCCTCTCCCCATTTAGGAAATATTATTCGCCTTTATTCCTACTACCAAAATGCATGACCGCACACTTTGCTGCATTGTATTCCATGTGTCACTTCTTTGGCCACTCTCCCAACTTGTCCAAGTCCTTCTGCAGACCCTGCTTCCTCTATGCTTCCTACCCTTCCACCTATCTTTGTATTATCCACAAACCTAGCCACAAATCCTTCAATTCCCTTATCCAAATCATTGATGAAGAGTAGTGGGCCCAAAACTGACCCCTAGTCACTGCAAGGCACTGGCAGCCAACCAGAAAAAGACCAATTTATTCCCTCTCTTTGCCTTCTGCCATTCAGCCATTCATACATCCATGCTAGTATCTTCCCTCTAATACCATGGGCACTCATCTTGTTTAGCAGCCTCATGTGCGGCACCTTATCAAAGGCCTTCTGAAAATCCAGGTTCAGAATATCCACTGATTTTCCTTTGTCTATCCTGCTATTTTTTTCCTCAAAGAATTCCATCAAAATTGTCAGGCTTGACCCCTTCACAAAAGCATGCTGACCAGCCTATTTTATCATCTGCTTCTAAGTGCTTGGAAACCTCATCCCTAATAATGGGCTCTAAAATTTTACCAACTGCTGAAGTCAGGCTAACCGGCTTATAGCTTCCCCTCTTTTGCTTCCCTCCTTTCTTGAACAGTAGAGTAACATTGTCATGATCACATTGAATGGCGGTGCTGGCTCGAAGGGCCGAATGGCCTACTCCTGCACCTATTGTCTATTGTCTATTTGCAATTTTCCAGTCCTCTTGGACCACTCCTTACTCTAGTGATTCTTGAAAGATCACCACTAATGCCTTCACAATCTCTTTCAGAACCCTAGATTATAATCCATCTGGTCCAGACAATGTATTCACCTTCAGACCCATCAGCTACCCAATTTCACCTTAGTATCATTGATCATTGAATTTAAAGTAACCTAGCATTGTGTATAGCACAGATATTGTGGACTGAAGGGCCTGCTTATGTGCTGTACTGTTCTATGTTCTATGTTCACGCCATCATACGAGTCTACAACGTGGCAGTACGAAGGGAGGCCATTTAGCTCATTGCATCTGTAGTGGTTCTTTCAAAGGACAATTCAATTACTCATACACTTCTGTATCTTACCCATAGTCCGGCAAATTTCCTTTTTCAGTATTTTATCAAACTTTCTTTGGATGGTTTACAAAATGTGTTTTCACCACCCTTTTACATATCAGAATTACTATTTGCAAAAAAATGAGAAAATGTATTTTAAAACCTTTTATTTATTAATGTAATATTTTTTAATATTATACATGAAAAAAGTTTAATTTTAAAATCCTTCAAGAAGAATTCACTGCATCCTTTATAGTCTAAGAGCATGATTCCAGTTGGTTTATTTTGTGATCAAAGAAAGAATCAAGAGTGTTTATTGTCTGGAACAAGGAACTGCAGGTGCTGGTTTGCAAAATAACATAAAGTGCTGCAGTAACTCAATGGATCAGGCAGCATCTCTGGTGAACATGGATCGGTGACGTTTCGGGTTGGAACCCTTCTTCAGTCTGACACAGCACTGTGTGTTTTTTATTTTGTTTAATTATCATATGTACCAGCAACAGAACAATGAAATGTTTACCTGCTGTATCTTTACAGGTACATTAACACAATAATGCACAAATGAATACACAAAAAATTAGTAAGACAATAAATTAATAATCAGTAATACCAGGTAACGAGACATGAATAGTGCAAAACTGAAATATGGCGTGAAGCCAAAACAAACTCTATAGTAGATCATAGTTGCTGAGGCAAGGTTAGGGTTGTGCAATGTTCCAGAGCATGATGGTGGCTGGGAAGAAGCTGTTTTTGAATCGGGAGGTCACAATTCTCATGCTCCTGTACCTTCTTCCCCATAGTAGTAGCAAGATGAGAGCATGGCCAGAGCAGTGTGGGTCTTTATAATATCAGCAGCCTTTTTAAGATAACACATCCTGTAAATCCCTTAGATTGTGGGGGTCAGTAAATCCCTTTGATGATGGGGATGGACTGGATAAGGTCTTCCAATTTCTTCAGCCTCCTTCATTCCTGGGTGTTCGAGTTACCGAGCCAGGCAGTGATGCAACTAATCAGTATGCTCCCTACTGTACACATGTAGTAGTTCAATAGGGTATTTGGTGACAAACCAAATCGCCTCAAACTTTTAATCAAACACTTAGTTCTTCTTCTTCGAGTCCGTTGCAATCTCAGATGTCGTTCTGCCAGTATCTGGCACAGGTCACAGCTGGTCGGGTCGGTTCAGCCAGGTTCTGGGGGCTGCACTGGGGGTGTCGTCACACTCCAGTAGGTGGGACATTGTCTGTACTGCTCCACAGCTGCATGTGTCTTCTGCCTGGTAGTTCCATGCTTTCATAAGTGCTTTGCACCTCCCATGCTCCACTTGTAATCTGTTGAGAGTCTTCCAGGTTGGCCATGGGAGGTCGTGCCCGTTGGCGAGGCATTCAGTCGGAGTGATTCCTCCCTCCATCCAGTCGTGGGCTCGTGTGTTGAGCTGGTTCCATTCATCTTTCCAGATGTTGGTCCTTGCTGTTTCTTTGGTTGTCTGGAGAGGTGGGACTGTCTGCAAGAAACTTGCTCTGGATTTCAGTCGGGGTGGAGGTGCTGTGTGTCCGTGCAGGGGGTGCTTGGTATCGATCTCCTGTGCTCTCCGCTCATCTTGGGCAACGATGGATCGTCTGATATGGGGGGGGGGGGGCAATACCAGCTAGGGCGTAGAGGCACGGGACTGGCGTTGTCTTTATTCATCCCGTGATAATGCGGCAGGTGTCGTTGAGGGCTGTGTCAACCAGTTTGGTGTGGTGGGAGAGACTCCAGCTTGAGCACGCATATTCAGCTGTGGAGAAGCACAGGGCTAGGGCAGTTGCACGGATGGTTGGTGGATCAGTGCCCCACTTCGAGTTTACCAGTTTGCGCAGGATGTTGTTGCAAGTGTTGACCTTGGCTTTGGTGTTCTGAAGGTGGGTTTTGAAAGAGAGTGTCCTGTCGAGAGTGACACCGAGGTACACGGGGTGGAAGTGGTTGGAGAGTTTGTGGCCATCCCATGAGACGCTCAGTTGTTTTCCTGCATCTCGATTTTTAAGATGGAAGCTGCATAGTTGGGTTTTTGATGGGTTGGGTTTCAGGTGGTTGTTATTGTAGTAGGTTGTCATCTCTTGGATGGCGCTTTCCAGACAAACACTTAGTTACAATGTTGTTTGTTATAAATGTTGTCAGAAATTTGATACATCCATTTGAAGTTCCTGGAGTTTTAGCAATTTCACTGATGTACAGTACATTTGTCAGAATTGACACCACAAACATTACAAAGCTGTGCATACAGACGGCAGGTTTCAAATACTGGCTTTTAATTTACATATCAAATATTAATTGACCAATATTTGTTTAACAAGATGCAACAAGCCTCTTTACTTGTAATGTGATTCTGAAATGAAGCCATTGAAACAATCCAACATTAGTAATACAGGTCCTTCTGTTGAAGGAAAAGATAATATAAAAGAACGGCGATTCAAGAAGTGCGGGAACAATAATCGCAGGAAGGAGGGACCTGGGTTTGAAGCTCTAGAAGACTACCCCCTACCAACAGAAAGGATTGGCCAATTCATTCAGACAGGTAATATCTGATTTGTCTTGTATAAGAAGTGATAAGCTGAAATAGTAAAACAAAGGAAAAGTTATTGTGAGTCAGTGGTTTGCATGAACATTTAAGAAACTCATGTGCTAATAAAGATTAAAAATGTACTAAAGGGCCTGTCCCAATTACTCAACTTTTTCGGCGACTGCCGGCACCCGTCATAGGTCATTGCAGGTCGGCGAAAATTTTCAACATGTTGAAAATTCAGCGGTGACCAGAAAGACGCTAAGATTCTTTCGGTGACTGAGGAGACTACTCACGACCATGCAGGCGACACCCTGGCGACATGTTGCGGGGTGAAGCCTGTATGGTCGTGAGTAGTCGCCCAAAGAGTCGTACCTTGTTCTGGTCGCCGCTGGATTTTCAACATGCTGAAAATTTTCAGCGAACTGCAACGACCTATGGCGGGTGCCCGAAGTCACCGAAAAAGTTGCATAAGTGGGACAGGCCCTTTAGTCTTGTTTTAGAATCATTTGATTAGCATGTCAGTTGACATACTGTAGTTGATTTACAAATTATTTGCCTCAAATGAATAAAGGCCCTGGTGACACAGAGGTTGGTGCAAATTTCATAATTGAAGTCTGCTTCGCTAAGAGTTGGCTGCTTGGGTTCAATCAGTGATCCATGTTGTATAGGTCCTCGTCATGAACTTTATTGCCGGAGGATAGTGTGGAATAGCAGGGACATTTAATGAGACAACCTTTGCTTTGATCATGTTGATTTTAGAAAGATAGAAACATAGAAAAATAGGTGGAGGAGTAGGCCATTCGGCCCTTCGAACCTGCACCGCCATTCAATGTGATCATTTTAATGGCAATTCTCTACTATGCTTCAGTGAACAAATCACAATGTCCTAGCATTTAACTTCAAAGCATGCACAAACAGAAACATAATCTCCAGACTGCAACTTGAGGTTTAGGTGACCTGGGTTCTGGAATAGAGGCAGGAATATGCCAGCCAGACCATAACACGCAGCGGCCATTCGGGAAAGTCATAGGTGATTGTTCCCTTCAGAGTGTCTTTCCTGTATTAAACACTTATTCTTTGATTCCCTTGCTATTCAAAAATCTATCTCTTGTCTCAAATGCTGAAAGTTGAGTTTTGAAAAACATCTATCTTCCAGTATCTAAAGACTAAATGAGGTGATTCTGATATTAGGAGACCTTTGCTTTGCTCAAATCAATTTTAAATGTGATCCTCTACTCTGCTTCGGTGAACATATCAACAATGTCCACGAATTTAACGTTGAAGAATGCGCAAATAGAAACATTCACCTGAAAAAAAAGCTGAAGGAGTTTCAGTTTAATATGCCATCCAAATACACCAATTATTTTAAATTCACCCCCTTGTTTTCAAATGGAGAGGGTGGATGAGGCTCTGAATTTACCTTACAAAGAAACATAGAAAATAGGTGCAGGAGGAGGTAATTTGGCCCTTCGAGCCAGCACCGCCATTCATTGTGATCATGGCTGATCATCCATAAACAAAAACCTGTGTCTGCATTCTCCCCATATCCCTTGATTCCGCCAGCCCCCGAGAGCTCTATCTAACTCTCTTTTAAATCCATCCAGTGAATTGGTCTCTACTGCCTTCTGTGGCAGAGAATTCCACACATTCACAACTCTCTGGGTGAAAAAAGTTTTTTCTCATCTCAGCTTTAAAATGGCCTTTAAAATGGCCTCTATTCGTAGACTGTGACCCCTTGTACTGGACTTCCCCAACATTGGGTTAAAATTATCCTGCATCTAGCTTGCCTAATCCTTTTCTAATTTTATACCTTGAAACATTATTCAGCTGTATCAGTCGGTAAATTATAACCAGATTGCTTGCACCCCTGATTTTGCATTTGGAGATGATGTTATCTACTGAAGACGGATGTGTTGCAACAAATAAAACTGCTCTATATTTCACCAAACCTTCACTTCCTTGCAGTGGAAAATACTCTAGGAGAGAATTAAATGAAGGATAAGTTCTGAAGGCCAAATTCTAAAAATTGAGAGATTTCAAGATAATGAGAATAAAAATCTCTCCAGGCAGATGGCAATTTTCTTTGATATCTGATATCCGATTGTATTGGAGTTTTTTAGTTGTTTTTGATGGACACCCAGTGTTTCTCAGTCTTAAGTGTTCAGCTCGGTATCATTTTTGATTGATGACAAAACAGTTGGCCACTGCAAAGTCAAGGTTGAAGTCTACACCACATAATTAAAGTCATGTTACAAAAAGGACATCACAAATGTTTTGTTTACTTTGGGACATTTCTGTAATGTAGGATGAGACTCAACTGTATTACAACACAAAGTATTACATTATTAGAATTCACTTTTGCAGGTTATACGTCTGTCATTTTGATGTATTGAGTACAGGAGTTATGTTGCAGCTGTCTGAGTCATTGGTAATGCCACATTTAGAGTACTGTGAAAAGCTCGGGTTGTCCTGTTATACGAAGCATATCATTAAACTGAAAAATATGCATAAAATAGGTATTTAATCTCTGGAGCTAGGAGGCTGGAGGGATTACTTTATACAGTTCATAAAATTATGAAGGGCATAGATAAGATAAACAACCATAGTCATTTGTCCAGGGCAGTGGAGTCTAAAACTCAAGGGCATAGAGGGGAAAGATTTAAATGGGGCCTGAGGAGTAACTTTTTCACAGAGGATGGTGCACATATGGAGCAAGCTGCCAGAGAAAATGGTAAAGATGGGTACTATTACAATATTAAAAAAAAAACATTGCTCTTATCACATATTGGTTGTAATCTAATGGGGGTGTTGCATCTACTGTGGTTGCAGGGGAAGGTACCTGGGGAGGGGATGGTTTGGGTGGGAAGGAATGTGTTAACTCGGGAACTGTTGTTCAAGATGTGGAACATTCAAGATGTGCAACAACATTTATTTGTTCTATATCTCTCTACATCACTGTCTATATCTCTTGTTTAGACAGAGATGTAGAGAGATATAGAACAAATATCTCTCCCAATTCCCCCAACTCTAGTCTGAAGAAGGGTCTCAACCCGAAATGTCACCCATTCCTTCTCTCCTGAGATGCTGCCTGTCCTGCTGAGTTGCTCCAGCACTTTGTGTGTTTTCACTTGTGTCTATCAAGGAAATATAGATACTCGTTTACCAAAAAAAAACACACACCGAGTGCTGTAAGAACATTGGTTAGGCAGTATCAGGTCTTGGAGCCTGACCTGATGAGTTACTCCAGCACTTTGTGTGTGTTTTACTTGTCAACATATATTCATTTCAGATCCAATAATATTCTTTGGGTGCAGTCCCCATTGAATAGATTTATTGTACTCACAACCTAATGTAATCAAATTTCTACTAAATGCTCATCGCAGATCTGGAATAATGCCATAAGTTATGTTATTTCGAACTGTTTACAATATCAATCTGTCATTCAAGTCTAGACACAAAAAGCTGGAGTAACTCAGAGGAACAGGCAGCATCTCTGGAGTGAAGGAATGGGTGACATTTTGGATCAAGACCCTTCTTCAGTCCCAAAACTTTCAATCCGATCCACTGAGATTGGAAATCTGCTGAGCTGCAACCCTGCTTGCTGAGAATCTCGGTTTGCCATTCTCTTTGCTATTATCTACTGGAATTAGGATTATCAATGTTCTGAGAAAGATTTATCCTAACACTGGACTAAGTGGGACCCGTTGGGTCCCAGCATCACACAGGAGGTCTGGTCCCCCAACGCAATATTACACTTCTCCACCAATTCTAATATTGGAGGCCAGTGGGGGGGGGGGGGTGGGGGTGGGGGGGGGGCTTTCTGGAGCGCTGGTATGGGAGTTGTGGACTGAAGGAACTGGTTTCCAGAGGGCTAGTATGGACATTGTGGGTCGCATGGATTATTGGGCTGGCTGCTCAGTCACTCACGCCTGTTGTGCTGGCAGCTCACTCACTTAAGGTTGGTGGGCTGGCAGTTGACTCACGGCTATTCCTTGAAATTCCATTTCAGCAGGGTGCAAGGCCACCAAATTCACATGCTGTTTCTTACCACTTCAAGCAGGGTGCAAGGCCACCAAGTTCAAGTGCAGTTTCATACCATTTAAAGCAGAGTGCAAGGCCACTAAAGACAGCAAATCATGACCTCTCCCTCCTCCATCTTGCAGAGACTGAGCTATGCCCACACATCTGGGTTTTATAGTCCCTCCTTCCCTCCCACCAGAAGGGGCATGGCCTTCATGGCGTGATTGACAGGAGAGAGAATCTCAATATATTTTAAACACTAATAACTCTTTTAATTTTCATCGATGGGAAAAATCCTCAGCACCTGATGAGCGGAGGGGGATTCTGAGTAAGATGGCCAAAAATCACAGCTGTACGTGGTGGCGTTTTTTTTCTAAAATCAATATAAAGCGCAAACAGGGAGTGGTCAAGATTAGACTTTTAATTATATAGAAGGCAAGGCAACTTTAATTAGGCAATGCAACTTTACAAAGGCAACACAGCTTTAGCATTTCCAAACCAAAGGCAACACAGCTTTAACATTTCCAAACCAAAGGCAACACAGCTTTAACATTTCCAAACCAAAGGCAACACAGCTTTAGCATTTCCAAACCAAAGGCAACACAGCTTTAGCATTTCCAAACCAAAGGCAACACAGCTTTAGCATTTCCAAACTAAAGGCAACACAGCTTTAGCATTTCCAAACCAAAGGCAACACAGCTTTAGCATTTCCAAACCAAAGGCAACACAGCTTTACCATTTCCAAAACAAAGACAACACAGCTTTAGCATTTCCAAACCAAAGGCAACACAGCTTTAGCATTTCCAAACCAAAGGCAACACAGCTTTAGCATTTCCAAACTATATTTTTAAACCACATTAAGGGCACTGACAGGTCAGTAAAACCACTCACAGTTTAGTAGACATGTGCTCAGTGTCATTGACAGCTCAGACTGAGAGACGTGACCGTCTCGCTCCCCCATCTTGCAGAGACTGACTGAGGCACTCAACACTTCCGGGTTTTATAGTCCCTCCGGAAGGGGTGTAGCCTTCAGGAGAGAAAATCTCAACATTTTGTAAACACTAATAACTCTTTTACTTTTAATCAATGGGGAAAATCCTCTTGTCCTGCACAGCGGAGGGGGACTCCGAGTAAGATGGCCAAAAATCACAGCCATAAGTGGCAGCGGTCTTTCTAAAATCAATATACAGAACAACAGGAAGTGGTTAAGATCAGACTTTTAGTAATATAGATATGAAAATCTATTTGACAGACTTGTTGGCAGATATGAGAAATATATATTCCACTGCTGTTGAACGAAGGATTTTGAACGGAAATCGATTTCAACATTTCGGGTTATTTTTATTTTTACTTTTAGTATACATTTAGTATGCATATATGTAGCTATTTGGAGCTCACAGTCTGCATTTTATTAGGTCCAGTCTTTATGACAATGACCATAAACCAAGTATGCAATTCATCTTGTGCAAAATGTGTAATAACAATTCAGCTGCCTGTCTTTCCATACTATCTTTTCATTCACATAGTAGCCAGCTCATTATTGCACTATTTTTCACAGCCATAAAATATATTTCATTCCTAGGTTATCTCTGCTGTGTTCTTTATAGAGCATAATCAGTGTCCAAATTTCATTGCTATATTTGTATTAGGAATACACTAATGTGATCAGGATAAAGGAAGGGGGAAGACCAGATACTGCAGGATCTTGATACATTATTGCAGAACAATTATATGAAACCAAGTCACTATTACTGGTGTTTGCTCTCTGATCTCTTCCACGTGCTCACCCCCTCCCTTATTCCCCAAGCCAAACTTTCCTTTAGCCACCTAATTCCTAGGTTCTGCTTCAGTTCCTAACATGAGTGGGCGTAGTTTGCAACTTCATAGCTCTCTCAGGCTTGTAACGGAGAACCTGTTCAAATCCCGCATTGGTATCTTGATGGTATGAATTCAATGTAAACCTCATATCCATAAAAATCATGTCAAGTCAAGAGAGTTTTTTGTCATGTGTCCCAGATAGGACAATGAAATGTTTGCTTACTGCAGCACAACAGAACATTGTAGGCATAATACAGAACAGTTCAGTGTGTCTATATACCATACACCATATAAATACACATAGAAAAACAGATAAAATGCAATAGGGTGTTATAGCTCAGACGAACTCGGGACGAACTCCGCACAATTCCACACGGCTCCGGCGATCGAAGTGGGACCAGCCCTGCGACGCCGGACGCCTCAAGCG
This sequence comes from Raja brachyura, assembly GCA_963514005.1. The sequence continues at coordinate 64,192,532 of OY740782.1, forward strand.
ACCACGTTAGGTCGCGCTAATCGCATAGAGTTGCATGCTTGTAGGACAAGCCCTTTAGTCTGCTGTAAAAATGCAACAGGTTCAATAATATCATCAGATAAGAATGCCTGCTGTTCTCAACTAGTTGAACCAGTATGCAGCTCCAATTCTTTCCAGTTTGCATAACAAAGAATTTAAAATGTGGAAATGTCACCCATTCCTTTTCTCCAGAGATTCTGCCTGACCCACTGAGTTACTCCAGCATTTTGTGTCTATCTTTGGTGTAAACAAGCATCTGCAGTTCATCCCTACACATGATTTGAAGAGGAACTGGGTGTGAGTGTGGTGCAAAAAAGGTTACAGAAAGATTTGATAAAAGTTTAAAATGAGTCAGCTCAGACTATTCGATCAAATTGTCCAGTGGTTTGCTGCAAATTATAACTAATTACCACACTCTGAATCACACCAGTCTACCTAACATAACCTTTTGATTTCTCTGGCAGATGTCAATGGTCATGTGGAATTAGCTTCATCATGCATTATCAGATAATGGAATTTGCACAATAATGGTGGATTGAGCTATTATTTCAGTCACAGAAATTACGCCAAAATGAGAGAGAAAGATATTTCCAACAACAGCTTTTATGGACTGTTTTTTCCCGCTGATACATATAAGTGTGGCCAAGTTATATAATGTGACAGACTGATGGGCAATCTTATCCAGTGTTATTCAGTTTGAGTTTAGTTTATTGTCACGTTTACTGAGATACAGCGAAAAGCTTTTGTTGTGTGCTAACTAGTCAGCGGAAAGACAATACATTATTACAATCGAGCCATCCACAGTATATAAACACACGATGAAGTGAATAACGTGAATAACTTTTAATGCAAGAAAAAGTCCAGTAAAGACCTATCAAAGGGTCTCCATTGAGGTAGATAGTAGCTCAGGACTGCTCTCTAGTTGTTGGTGGATGGCCAGTTTCCCATAACAGCTTGGATAACAGCTCATTGCCCACTGTTGATATAACCCTTCCCTTTTCATGGGCAAGCTGTGGACAAAGTCATTTCATAAATGACTGTGACCAGTGACTGTAGACAGAGCACACTTAGTTGCTCAGTATTTAGTTTTAGTTTAGAGATACAGGCCCTTCGGACCATCGAGTCCGCATCGACCAGTGATCCCCGCAAAGGTTATTCTTGAGAGCAAGTAAATTATTGTTGTGGGATCAATATAAGTGCTCTACCAGTACTAATATAACAACATATGCTCAGGATAAACTTAGCAGAAATAATGGGACATGGACAGGAAAGATTTGGAAGGATACTGGCTTAATGCAGGCAAATTGAATTAATTTAGATGGGGCATTGAGGCATAGGCGAGTTGGGCCGAAGGGCTTGTTTCCATGCTGTATAAATAAGCACTCGAGAATGCATACACTGAGTGCCAGACTACTTAGAAATATTGGCTGCCACAATGCAATAGAATACAACGAGTACTGTGTTTTTGAGTTGTATCAACAGTGGACAATAATTCCTGGATAAGATTTGATTTGCCAGGGTTTGGTTTTAATAATACAATTTTCATGGAACATGTTATTGGCTCAGTCAAAATGTAAAAACAAAGAACTGCAGATTCAGGTTACGACACAAAAGGACACAATGTGCTGGAGTAACTCAGCAGGTCAGGCAGCATCCCTGGAGAACATGGATAGGTGATGTATGAACAAGGGTCTTGAACCACAAAGTCACCTATCCACGCTCTCCAGGGATGCTGCGTGACCCGGCTGAGTTAATCCAACACTTTGTGTCCTTTTAAGTAATTGCCTCATTTTGATTAGTATGATGTTTCATATTGGCAGATGGTCCCAAAAAAAGGACGGGCTCATGACCTTGAAAAGTATCCCTCAGCAACAATCATTTGTATTTACATGGCTACAATAGTGTTGTAAAATGTGATAGAACATTTCACAAGTGTGCTGCTAAACAACATTTGAGACTCAGCGGCATAACACATTTAGGATTTTTCATTTTATCACAGGGTGTGGGCATTATTGGCAAAGATGGAATATATTGTTTTCCTCTAATTGTCCTTGAATAGAATAGTTTGATAGGACATTGCAGACACAATTCTTAATTAGGAAGTAATCACATTGCCAATCCAGGCAAGGGCAGCACTTCTGTTCCCTCATAATGTAGAGGGTGGGTTTGTATGAAATTCTGGTAGCCATTTTTAAGAATTTCATCTTTTTTTAAATGAATTAAATTTAAATTCCATTTTGTCAATGTGGGACTTTGTGTACATGCATCTGGCTGGTCGATAACATAGCCATAATACAGTCAAAGCAAAAATGTTTTAAAAGATTTCCTTTACGAGGATGTTGCTAAGCCTAGAGGGTCTGAGCTATAGGTAGTGGTTGAGTAGACTGGAACTCTATTCCTTGGAACGCAGGAGGATGAGAGGTGATCTTATAGAGGTGTATAAGATTATGAGAGGAATAGATCAAGGATTATGGGAGAAGGCAGGAGAATGGGATTGAGAGGGAAGGTTAGATTAGCCATTATTGAATGGACTCAATGGACCAAATAGCTTATGTCTGTTCATAAGACTGATGAACTGATGAATGTATGAATGTTCCAGACTTAAGAGGCTGTACACAGCATTGAAAATATATGATTCCGTGTCTGAAATTTATGCTTTGCTAAATGCAAGAATCAGTTTCTTCATTTGTTGGGGAGTTGCAAAGTAATTAAACTTCACACAATCATCAGTGAATATCCCAATTTCTGTCCTTATGATGGATGAAAGGCCATTGATGAAGTAGGTGAAAATGGCTTCAGACACCACATGTGTGGATGGGTTTACTGAGGAACTCTTGCAATGATGTCCAGGGACTAGAATGAGTGAGCAACAATATAACTGTCTACCTTTGTGCAAGGTATGACTCTAACGTCACAATGCTTTCCCTTTGATGCCCATTGACTTTTGTTTTAACAAGGTACCTTGATGTCTCACTTTGTCATATGCTGTCTTCATGTCAAGATCAGTCACTCTTGCCTCATCGAAAATTAAATGACTTTCAGAAGGGTTGATAGTCAAGCTTTTTTCCCCAGGGTAGAAATGTCAAAGACTAGAGGGAATAACTTTGAGGTGATAGTGGCACAGTTTATAGGAGATATGCAGGGCAAGTTTTTTTTACGCAGAGAGTGGTGGTGAAGGTAAATAGGAGAGCGGTGTTGAAGAGACTTTCAGATAGGCACATGGATATCAAAGGGATGGAGGGGTACGGAGCATGAAGCGGAGATTAGTTTAACCTGGCATCATGTTTGGCATGGACATTGTGGGCAGAAGGGCCTTTTCATGTGTTGGAAAGTTTTATGCTCTATATGTTCTGAAAAAATAGGGATATATATTTTTGTCTCGAGCATTGAACTTACTGAGATATTTTAAATTATCAACTGTGCTAGTGGGCCAGAAGAAGAGAAATGCTTCTACTTTGGGGTAGAGCATAGAAACATCATCAGCTGAGAATTCAACAGGAAATTCAGAAGAAATCTGTTTACCCAAATATGGGGAGAATGTTGAATGAACCTCATAGTGAGTGCTTGAAGCAAATACAGTAAACCCTTGTTTTAACTGACCTCTTTATAGAGGATTTCAGTTATAGTGGACCTACCGACAGTTCCCCTTTCACCCCCGACTCACACTACCTGCCGTGGCCGACACTCCAGCCAGCTGCGGGCTGCGATCATTGACTCCACCGATCCTCACCTCTCCTCCGGCCGCCAGCAAGCCGAGGACATCAACTCACCTGGATTTCAGGCCCAGTTCCAGGCCGAGAGCCTGAAGAAGGGTTTTGACCTCAAATGTCACTATCCATGTTCGCCCGAGATGCAACCTGACTGCTGAGTTACTTCAGCACTTTGTGTCCGTTTTGTGTATTAACCAGCAACTGCAGTTGTTTGTTTCTATGACTTATACAATGTTAGTACCTTACTTTGTTATAGCGGACAATGGGCAATAATGGGCACCATTGTACCTCAGATGGTCCGTTATAACTAGGGTTTACTGTATGTGGACTTACAGCGGAGGATGCATAAGCATTGATGGTGGAGGAAAGGACAGTTACATTTTGATATTGAATGATTTGAGTGGAGCATAGACCCATCGAGCTGAATGGCCACCCACTCTTGTGTCTTACAGTATATCCATTCTAATCTGTTGTGGAATTTTATGAGTAGATGTTTGGTTTTATGCAATTACAATATTATCTTATAACACATTTGCAAGGCAAGGAGCTGCCTGGTAGAGAAACAATTGCCAGATGCAGCTCATATCTTGGAGCAGATCCATGGTTAGAAAAAAAATATTGTAAAATCAATATTGCAAAGAACAGTGAGTGCTTAACACAAAATGTATTGTTGTTATCTGATAATTTGTGCTGAATTATCACTGACATGCCACCAGTGTGAATTTCTTTGAAATATATCACTCCCTGCATGGTATCAACACGGGAGGAGGACAAAGGTAAATACTGTCGGGGTTGAAATAGAACAGATATTGAAGATGTTTATATTTAAATGTCTTTGTAAGGCAACAGGAACTGGAACATTACTATATTAGAGATAGACACTTAACTCAGCGGGTTTACAAGTTCCAAGATCACAAGTTATAGGAGTAGAATTAGGCCATTCGGCCCATCGAGTCTACTCCGCCGTTCAATTATGGCTGCTCTCTGGCACCTATTTTCCTGCCTTCTCCCTATAACCCTTGACACCCGTTCTAATCAAGAAATTGTCTATCTTTGCCTTAAAAATATCCACTCTGTTGGCCTCCAGAGCCTCTGTGGTAATGGGTTCCACAGATTGCCAAGACCCTTCTTCAGACTCAGAGTCAGGGGAGAGGGAGACCAGAGATATGGAAGACATCACCCATCCTTTTTCATCAGAGATGCTGCCTGACCCGCTGAGTTACTCCAGCATTTTACAGTATGTCTATCTTCGGTGTAATGTAGCATCTGCTGTTCCTTCCTAGAAATTACTATACTAGGATTGACAATGGAAGCTCAAGTTCAAGTTCGTTCAAGTTCGTTCAACTTCACATTTATTGCCACATGCACCAATTAAGGTACAGTGGAATTTGATTTACCATGCAGCAATACAATAAAAAAGAGCACAATGCACAATAGAATATGACATGAACATCCACCACAGTGGAATCAACATTCTTCACTGTGGTGGAAGGCAATAACGTTCAGTCAGTCCTCCACCTTTGTTCATCCGTGGTCGGGCCCATGGACCCTCTGCAGTCGCCGCTACGGATGGCCCGATGTACATGCCCTCTTATCGGGATGATTGAATCTCCGACGTTGGGACGGACAGACACTCCGCGGCTTGGAGGTCTCGATTCGGCCGCTTCCTACCGGAGACTGCGACTTCACGATGTTATAGGGTGCAGGCCGGCGGTCGGAGCTCTTCTCCGGCAATCCCCAGCAAGGGAACCCAGGCTCCGTGATGGAAAGTCCACGCCGCGTCCGCGGTAGAAGCTCCGCAGACCGCGACTTCAGGATGTTGTAGTCCGCAGGCCAGCGATCAGAGCACTTCTTCTGGTGACCCCCGGCAAGGGATGGCCGCACTGCACCTGCTGCTGATGCTCCGGGCCCGACTCCGGGAGAGGTTGCACCAATCCAAACTGTTAGGCCGTGAGGGAGGGCAAAAATACGACTAGGAAAAAAGTCGTATTCCACCGAGGTAAGTGACTATAAAACAGTTTCCTCCTTCCCCGCCCCCACACCCCCCCCACACTAAAACCCACTAAAACCCACTTTTAGACAAACTAAAAACAAAAAGATGTTTCTTGATGTTTGAGCGTATCAATTATCTACTACTCTAAGGACAGTACAAAGAATGCCGTACAGTTAGAGGTAGTCCTTCAATGAGAAAATAAATAAAGGGCTCTCTAGCCTGGATGGGAATGAAAATGGGAATCATCACCCTATTTGAAGGAAACCAGATAAAATGATAAAAATATCTGAAATTAGAACTAAAAATTCTGTGGACGCTGAGCAGGTCAGGTGGCATCAGTGATGAGAGAAGCATTTAACAGTTTAGTTGATGACCTTGTGTCTGAACTGAGTTAACCGGATAAAGATAAAAAGCATTCAGACCGAATCTCTACAATCATGCATTATGTTGAAGTGGTAAAGCTCGCAATGCTGCCTCTCTTTGCTGCAAAACTTGCCACCCATTGTCTTGATAGCACTTTGGTGCAATATACATGACGCATCGTAACTATCACCAGCACCTGAACATATGCAGAGAGAATGTAAGGGATTATTATTGAACAAACCCAGGTTTAGATTTAGTTTAGTTTAGTTTACTTTAGTGATGCAGCATGGAAACAGGCCCTATGACCCACCAAGACTGTGCCGTCCAGTGATTTGCGTACACTAGAACTACCCTACACACTAGTGAAAATTTACAATTTTTACCAAAGCTAATTAACCTACAAACCTGTTTGTCTTTGGAGTGTGGGAGGAAACTGGAGTACCTGGGGAAAACCCATACGGTCACAAGGAGAATGTACAAACTCCGTACAGACAGCATGACTCCGTATAGTCAGGATCGAACCTGGGTCTCTGGTGCTGTAAGTGTGTGTGTATGTGTGTGCCGCCATGCTGCCCTGGTTATTTAGTTGTTCTTCTGAATGCTCATCATTCATGCAAGGAAATAATTCAGCAGCACGTGCTAAACACATTATGTTTTCATTATTATTTTCAACAAAGATGTAGCATTTAACTAGACCAGGGGTGGGGAACCTTTTCAGGTCGGAATGCCGCATTAAGTTAGCTGTAATCTAATAAGGCCGCATCCAAGAAACTTCAATTAGATATACTTTAAAATGTACATTATTTTGTTAAAATAGCCCTCATGACTTACTAATATTTTAATTGTGGCCGTCAGTCGGGGAGGATTATTCCGTTGAATCTTCTTTTACTCTTTGGTATTTTAAATAGGTTCATTTTAAGATTCAAATAAAAATAATAAAAGATGAACAAAAACATATTAATAAAAATAAAGGGATTTGTTCTGCAAAATTTAGATTCATTCAAAAGGCCACATTTAATGGCCTAGAAGGCCGCATACACTCACATACACTCACACACACACACTCACTCACACACACACATTCACACCCATACACTCCCACTCACACATATACACACACACACACGCACTCACTGACACACTTATTCACACACACACTCACTCACACACTCACTCACACAGACTCATACACTCACACACACACGCACACACACACGCACACACACACACACACTCATACACTCATACACTCACACACCCACACATACACTCATACACTCACACACACTCACACTCACACACACATATATACACTAACACACACACACGCACATACATTCACACGGACACTCACACACACCCACATACACTCACATTTACACACACTCACACACACTCACACACACACACTCACACAAAGTCATACACCCACACAGACTCACACACACATACACCCACACACACTCACACACACATACACACATACTCACACACACACTCACTCACTCACACTCACACTCACACACACTCACTCACACACTCACATACACACGCACATACACACACTCACACTCACATACACACTCACACACACACACACTCACATTCACACTCACACACCATATACATGACAGTAAACTTACTTGAATCTACTCACATGGCTGAGCGCGGCCTCTCCACTATGGGGCTTCCGCAGTCAGCGGCACTTCCGCAATCAGCGTGACCTGTCCACTAAGTGGAAGTCATGAAATGAGTGGGACTTTTGGACTAAACGCAGTCGGACCTAATAAAGCATTTATTCCTTCCAAACACAGTCGGACCTAATAAAGCATTTATTCCTTCCAAACACAGTCAGACCTAATAAAGCATTTATTCCTTCCAAACACAGTGGGATCTAATAAAGCAATTATTTTTTTCCACACACTGTCAGACATAATAAAGCATTGCACTCTCATGCACAGGCAGGACAGCAGGCCGAACAATTCATGGCATTGTCATTTAAGGCTAACAAATCGTTTATTGCAAGTTTATTACAGACTCACAGTTCAGTTGATTCACAGCTTAGAATGACCGTTCTGGCCTCTCCCTCGCGATCTTGCAGAATGACTGACTCATGTCCAGGCATCCGGGGTTTTATAGACCTGCCCCACCAGAAGGGGCGTTACCTTCATCGCGGTGATTGACAGGCGAGAGTACCAATCAGCTGATCTCAAGGTTTTTTAAACACTCAGAACTCTTTCACTTTTCATCGATGGGAAAAGTCGTCAGGGCTGGCTCAGCGGAGGAGGACTGTGAGTAAGATGGCCAAAAATCAAAGCGATACAGGGTAGCATATTTTCTAAAATCAATATACAACGCAGACAGGAGGTGGTCAAGATGAGACTTTTAATTATATAGATTTAATTTTTACTGTCATTTTATATTAATAAAAATGTTTTCAGATGAGTAACACTTCTGAATAATGATGGTGCTTCCGCAAAATGCAAATGACATTTATTTGCTGTCATAACGCAACAATGGGAATTCAAGTGGAAGTACCATAAAATTATTGCAGACAAGAACCTCAAGATATTTAGCTTTTTTTTACACTGCTTTATTTTTGCATGTGTAAATATACAAATATTGGACAATTTCTGGGATGTATCATTTCCCTTCAGTAATTTATCCTCTTGAGGTTCACTTAATTCTGTCAATATTATCACCATCTTCCTGTTCTCCAGGATTTCTGTTCTATATTGTCAGAGGGAAATGGTTTTAAACACAATCATGGTTCCACAGCATTGGAAATCAATATGTTTGTTGTCAGCTTCACTTAACATTCAGACTCTCCGAAGGTCCAAATGGAATATAAGAACGATGATGGATTTTTCTTTGATCACACTAGCACAAGTGATCATGATTTGTTTGTAAGGTTTGGTACATTCATAACGGAAAGAGTAAAACAGCTGCTCTTTGTTGCAGACTAATTACTCACGGAAAGACTGTAGATGGATTTTATACATTGGTATAATATAATTAGAGAATAAAAGCTTTGATTGGAAAGCAATTTTCAAAAATGTTCTTGAAGTAGCAAGGTTTATTCTATATCATTTTTGCAAGAAGCCCATATTGAGGCTTAAAAAAAAAAGCTTTGGAGATACAAAAAAAGGTGTTCCCAGTTGCTATGCTAAAGCCCAGAGTACCAGCTGCTGGCTTCGGTAAACCATCATGATTTGGGTTTGAATGTATTCAATTTATTCACACATGCATAAGCACACACTCACACATAGAGCATCACTGACATAATCATCATGGTTTGGGTTTGAATGTATTCAGTTTATTCACACATGCATAAACACACACTCACACATAGAGCATCAGTGACATAATCAACTTCTAAACCAATAAATCTATATATTGTGAGTCTCTTTACTTTTGGGTTGGATAACGTTTTAGTTGGAAGGGGTTGCTAAATCTCTGATAAACTGAGTGAAATAAATGTAGAGCAGTGCATGAAAAGCCCAAATGTATAATGGACTCCATTTGTTTGTTTGAACCTTTTGACTGAACATCTGATTCTGAGGGATAAATGTTTTTTGAAAGAAAATCAGAACCCATACATAAGACACCAATTGGGCGACACGGTGGCGCAGACGTATAATTGCTGCCTTACAGCGCAAGATAGCCGGCTTTGATCCTGAGTAAGGGTACTGTTTGTACAGAGTTTGTACACGTTCTCCCCATGACCATGTGGGTTTTCTGCAGGTGCTCTGGTTTTCTCCCACACTCCAAAGATGTACAGGTTTGTAGGTTAATTGACGTCTATAAATTGTAAATTGCCCATATAATGTAGGATTGTGGTAGTGTACGGGGTGATTGCAGGTCACCATGGGCTCCGTGGGCTGAAGGGCCTGTTTCCATGTATATCTCTGGTCTAAAGTAAACCCAAGTTTCAACATATAAGGTTCTGCAGACCCAACATTTAAGACTGTGATCAAGAAGCCATCTGGCCAGTTCTAATTCAAACTAACCACTTTTTTCTGCTAGTGTATAATTTATTAGAGAGTTATGCCCCTGTCCCACTTAGGAAACCTGAATGGAAACCTCTGGAGACTTTGCGCCCCACCCAAGGTTTCCGTGCGGTTCCCGGAGGTTTTTTTCTCCCTAATGGTTGAAAGTGGTTTCCGCTTCTTCTATGTTCCGGCGATTATTTAAAAAAATTCATAACCGGCCCGTGACTAAAAATAGGTTGCCATTTTAAAAATCGGTAATTTTTTAGTCGAAGCCGGTTGCGATGCTAGTTGAAGGTGGTTGCCGGAGGTTGCAGGTAGTGGAAGGTAAAACCTTTTTTTCACCCAGTTTTATTCCACCAGGGAGGTCTTACATTTTGATAGATCTCCTGCATATTGGTGGAAGCAGTCTGTTGCTGAAGGTACTCCTCAGATTGACCAGTGTGTCATGGAGGGGGAGCTGTATTGTCCAGGATGCTCCGCAGTTTGAGGAACATCCTCCCCTCCAAGACTATCTCCTGTAAAGCCAACTCCGCTCCCAGGATGGAGCCAGCCTTCCTGATGAGTTTTTCTGATTCTATTGGTGTCTACAGCCTTCGCCCTGCTGCCCCAGCACATGGCAGTGAAGAGAATGGCACTGGCTACCATTGATTGGTAGTAAATCTGCAGCATCTTACTGCAGACTTTGAAGGAGCGGAACCTTCTCAAAAAGTACAGCCGGCTCTGTCCCTTCTTGTACACGTCCTCAGTGTTCCTGGACCAGTCCAGTTTACCATCCAGCTACACTACAGGGTATTTGTATTCCATGGTAAACTGCACATCCATACCATTGATGGAGACGGGACAGGGGTGTTCCTCTCCTCTTAAAGTCCACCACCAACTCCCTAGTCTTGTCGGTGTTGAGCTGCAGGTGATTCAGCCCACACCACTCAACTAAGTCGTTGACTACACCTCTGTATTGAACTTCCCTCCCTCACTGCTGCAGCCCCCAATTGCAGAGTCATCTGAAAAAATTTGCAGGTGACAGGAGTTGGAGTTTGATGGTTTGTTGATTTGAAGGTTTGATGTCTATTGTCCTTTGTTATGAATCTCTTTATGCATTTTGACCATAAATATCACATGATGCCCAGAATAAGTGTTGAAATACGATTACTTTTCCTGAGCATATTTTCAACCAAAGATTAGTGGGAGTCTGCAGCTTAGTGAAAGATTAGTGAAAGCAAAAGCACTTTGCACATGTAACCACCTGGGTAAAGCACATGACAACCAGCTGTAGGTCCAGCTGTAAGCTGGGAAGTGTGGGTAGACTAAATAACGCTTAGTTATAAATAGGCTAGTAGAATAAATAGGATAGTATGCATGATGGGCTGAATGGCCAGCCATTTTCTACGATTCTCTGATCCAGCCAAACCTTGCCGAATCAGTCATCTGAATATCAGTGAATCCTTGATTCATGGTTTACTGATGTACCCTGAATTGATGCATTAAACCATTCGCAGACTGACAGATCCACCTACAGTAATTGAAGATGTGTCCACATGTAGAGGTGCCTTTTGATCAGGATTTCAGTATTTAACTTCATTTCTTTCCTGTGAAAGAGAAAGGTTATACTCTAGAAAGTTAGTGCGATTACAAACTAGTCAAGTCATCGGTATTCTGTCCTGCAAATTGTTCTCACTAACCTCAAATACTTACACCTATTTTTATCTGACAATAACTTTGCAATGTGATTACTTTTGATGGGAGATTTGACATAAAACAAAATTTGCTATGTTGTAAATTCTTTGATACAGTGCCAGGAGGAAGCAAGAAATCAATCTGAAATCTCAATGCAGAATCTGTTCTTATCGATCGTAAAATGAATGCCTATTCCAAGTGGTAATTTTTACCTAAAGGATGGTGGGTGTATGAAACAGGCTGCTGGAGGATGTAGTGTTAAAGAAGGAACTGCAGATGCTGGAGAATCGAGGGTTACCCAAAAAGCTGGAGAAACTCAGCGGGTGCAGCAGCATCTAAGGAGCGAAGGAGATCTCCTTCGCTCCTTAGATGCTGCTGCACCCGCTGAGTTTCTCCAGCTTTTTGTGTAATGCTGGAAGATGTAGTTGTGGCAGGTAGATACTATTGCAACGTTTAGAAGGATATAGGCCAACCAAGGCAGGTGGGACTACTGTAGATGGGACATGTTGGTCGATATGGGAATGCTAAGCCAAAAAGACTGTTTCCATGCTGTTTGACTCTATTGCAAATGGCAGTGTGCTGCCTGTCGAACCCAGTGTCATCTCTGATGCCAAAATAAGGATATGGATTAGTTTAATGCAGCATTATGTTCGTCATAGACTAGTGGACTGAAAGGCCTATTCCTGTGTGTACTGTTCTATGTCCTATGTTTTGAAAAGTGCCTTAGTGATCAGGTATTATGAAGTTGTACTCTTTTTTTGATAGTATTCACATTGTAATCGTAGGAAATCCCTTAAAACTCAGTGCAATTTTGTACTGGTTCGAGAACAACCTGTTCTCGTTTCAGTGGGCTTCAGGTGGCAGGGATGTTATCCCTGAGTTCAAACCCTCCAAGATTTGAGGTCAAATTTTTCAGCTGACACATAAATGTTGCACATAAGAAGCTGTTGGAGCTACCAACAAATTTGATAATAAATCAAAACCCCATTTCCTCCCTCAGGTTGGCATTAGATTATTCAGCCACTATTTCGAAAGAATATGAATGTGGACAAGGAATTGTCTCTGACATTCTTAAGAAAATTTATCTTTTAATTAACATTGCTAAGGGTTGACTATTTGTTATTATCACATTATTTATCGGGAGTTTGTTCTGCAAAATTGGCTGCAACGTTGTCTGCGATAAAATAAAGACTAAAGAAGTTTAATGAGGGGTCATAGTAGGGGCTTTGACATAATTTCTCAAACAATCCACCATTAGAAGTACACACTCACCAAATCCATTCGCTAAATCCATTCTTTCTGATAATTTTTAATTGTTAAGTTTGGTTACTTTAAATGTTATCATTCAGTAATAAATTATACATTCATCTGTGCTTAAAATATAGGGATTTCCAAGTTCTGTACCCAGCCACTGACCAATTCCCTCTCTTTAGCCACTCCTTCAGGTAAGAATTGTGCTGCAATATTTCAAATGTTAGGGATCTAGTGACTGATTGAAATGTGTGTGACGTAGGAGGCAAGCAATCAAATACCAAAATATGTATTAATATAGCAACAGGGGATATGACAAAACTCACAATACAATTTAAATTATACATTATTTATATTATATATAATAATATTAGCTAAGGAGCACTAGCTAATTTATTTTAACTTTTTGTTTCAATTCTTTTAGCATTGAGAGTGAGTAAATACATTGGTAGCAAGTGTCTACTTGTTCTGCATTGATCATCAATTGATCTGGAACTCAGCAACATCAATCATTGATCAAACTCCAAGGGGATCCCACCAAGAGCCACATTTTCTCATCGCTACCCCTTTCCGCCTTTAGCAGAGACCGTTCCCTCCGCAACTTGCTGATTAACTCATCCCTTCCCACCCACACCACCATCGCCCCAGGTACCTTCCCCTGCAACCGCAGAAGATGCAACACATGTCACTATACCTCCTCCATCGACTCTGTCCAGGGACCCCGATAGTCCTTTCAGGTTAGGCAGAGGTTCACTTGCACCTCCTCCAACCTCATCTATTGTAGTCGTTGTTCAAGGTGTGGACTGGGCGATAATTTTGCTGAACACCTTTGCTCAGCCCGCCTGAACCTACCAGATCTCCCAGTTGCTGGACACTTTAATTCTCTTTCCCATTCCCACACAGACCTTTCTGTCTTCGATCTCCTCCATTGTCAGAGTGAGGCTAAACGCAAATTGGAGGAATAGAATCTTATAATTTGCTTGGGCTGCTTACAGCCCAGTGGTATGAATATTGATTTCTCTCACTTCAGGTAGCCCCTGCATTCCCTCTCTTTCTACCCTTCCCCCACCCATGTCGCACTAGCTTCCCATTTTGCCCTCAAACAGCTAACAATGGCATGTTTTCTTTATCATCATTACTTTTTTACATATCTGTCATTCAATGGTCTTTATATCTCCACATCACATCTATATCTCTCATTTCCCTTATCCCTAACCCGTCTGATTGTGGACTTTGGAAGCGGTAGGATAGGGACCCACAATTCCGTTTATATCAGTGGGACGATGGTGGAAAATACCCTCTAAGTTCTTTCAAATTCCTGGGCTTGCCTATTTCCAAAGGTCTTTCCTGGTCCCAGCACACTGATCCAATTATAAAGAAAGTACATAAGTGCCTCTACTTCCTGAGAAGATTACGGAGAGTTGGTATGTCAAAGAGGACTCTCCCGAACATCTACAGGTGCACCGAGGAGACCATGCTGACCAGTTGCTTCGTGGCTTGATTCGGCAACCTGAGCATCCAGGAGCGGAAACAAATGCAGAAAGTGTGACCACTGCCCAGTCCATCATCGGCTCTGACCTCCCCACCATCGAAGGGATCTATTGCAGTTGCTGCCTCAAAAAGGCTGCCAACATCATCAAGAACCCACACCATCCTGGCCATGCACTCATCTCTCCACCGCCATCAGGTAGAAGGTACAGGAGCCTGAAATTTGGTACATTCAGGTTCAGGAACAGCTGCTTCCCCACAGCCATCAGGCTATTAAACTCACCATCAAACAAACTCTGAACTTATAACAGCTTATTGTACTTTATCTGTTTATTTTTTGTGTGTATATATATATACGGTCTATGTTATATAGACACACTGAACTGTTCTGTATTTATGCTTACAATATTCAGTTGTGCTGCAGCAAGCAAGTATTTCGGTACCCGTACGTGGCGCCGACAGACAAGAAGACGAAGCAAAGAAGCCGAAGCCAAAGAACCAAATAGAAACGAGGTTGAAACACGAATTAACCGAAAGAGTCCGAAGACGAAACGTCTACTAACCGAAAGGATGGGATGCCTAAATGCAAACTAACCGAAGGGGCGGGACGCCTAAACGTCTACGAACCGAAAGACTGCGTCGCCTAAAAGCAAAGTTACCGAATGGCCGCTCAGTCGATATGCCACCAACCAGAAAGGCGGCGGCGCCTACAGGTCGAAGGACAGACAGCCACTCAACAGAAAAGTCCAATAACGGACTTGGCGTTGCCGGGGGGCGGGACATGTCAGCGATTGGTCCAAACCCTCACGTCCATCTCATCATTGTTAAGGCATGAACATTGCCTCAAACCTCCGCTCCACCCGACACACACACACCAGGGTGACCCCCCGCCCCCCCACCTCCGACCCCCGGTCTTTGACACCAACACAAGGGTGATTCACCCTGGCCGCGGGGACAGACGGTTTATATATTACCGTCTCGGTGTTAGCGGAACGCACCCAAGCTCCCACGCACAAAACAGGCAACATCTCTGGAGAGAATATACATTTATACATGGTTAATTAACTGGTGTATATCATGTATTGCATGTATAAATCGTTCATACATTCGGGAACATGGTTAATGTGGGATTTCAATTTGAGCGCACTTGTTTGAATAGATGCAAGCAGCATGTCCAGCTTCTCTCCTGGGCGCGCAATACACAAAGCCGATGAAATTACACAACTGTCACATCAAAGATAGACACAAAATGCTGGAGTAACTCAGCTGAAGAGGCAGCATCTCTGGAGAGAAGGAATGGGTGGCTTTTCAGGTCGAGACCTAAAGTTCAGACGCACACTGATGAATGGTCTCGGCACGTAACGTTACCCATTCCTTCTCTCCAGAGATGCTTCCTGTTTTGTGCGTGGGAGCTTGGGTGTGTTCCGCAAACACCAAGACGGTAATAAATAAAACGTCTGTCCCCGTGGCCGGGGTGAATCAACCTGGTGTGTGTGTCAGGGTCCAGGGGTAGATGGGGGGGGTGGTTCACCCTGGTGTGGATGTTGGGGTCTGATGGCGGTGCATCGCGGTCAGTGACTGTGAGATGCTCCTGTGGGTGGAGACGGAGGAGAGAGCGAAGGGGGAGAGAGGAGGTGAGAGAGAAGATGGGAGGAGAGAGAGAAGAGGCTAGAGAGAGGAGGATAGAGAGGGGAGAGAGAGAGAGGGGGGGAGAGAAGGGGGAGACGGGAACGTGGGGTTGATTTTCCCACACAAGCCATAGGTGACTGGGCAATCTGAACCCAAGCACCACGTTGAAAGCGGCCGAAGGTGTGCATTCCTTGGGACAGCCCTCACTCTCCCACGGCCACCCTCTGCGGGCTGTGTATGTGTCGGGTGGAGCAGAGGTTTGGGACAATGTTCATGCCTTCACGGTGATGTGATGGACATGGGGGTCTGGACCAATCGCTCACAAGTCCCGCCCCCCCCCTCCCCCCCCCTCCCCCAGCAACGCCAAGTCCGTTATTGGACTTTTCTGATGAGCGGCTGTCGGTCCTTTGTCTTGTAGGCGTCATCGCCTTTCGGGTAGGTGGCGTATCGACTGAGCGGCCATTCGGTATATTTGCTTTTAGGCAACGCAGCCTTTCGGTTCGTAGGCGTTTAGGCATCCCTCGCTTTTGGTTAGCTTGCATTGAGGCGTCCCATCCTTTCGGTTAGTAGGCGTTTCGTCTTCGGACTCTTTCGGTTCATTCGCGTTTCGGCCTTGTTTCTGTTCAGTTCCTTGGCTTCGGATTCTTTGCTTCGGCTTCTTGTCTGTCGGCGTCGCGTCCGCACACGAGAGTTTCATTGTCCTATCTGGGACACATGACAATAAACTCTCTTGACTTGACTTGATCATCTATCAAACTTCTAAGGTTGTACAGTGGCAGCATACAAAGTCTGCTTCATTAATTTGAATTCTCAACAATGAAGGAGGCTGCAGAAAATGGTGGATATTGCCTGGTCCAACATGAGTACTGACCTCCACTATTGGTGCAAATCTATTAGGTATGTGTCGCCACAAGAAGGTGGCTAATATCATCAGAGGCCCACACTGCCCTAGCTATGCTCTCTTCTTGCTGCTATCATCAGGAAGAGGACTATTGTTCAAGAACAGTCCCTATTGCAAGAACAGTTCGGGCGACAGGGTGGCGCAGCGGTAAAGTTGCTACCTTACAGCGCCAGAGACCCAGGTTCAATCATGACTGCAGGTGGTGTCTGTATAGAGTGTGTCCCTGTGACCATGTGGGTTTCCTCCAGGTACTCTGGTTTCCTCTCACAGTCCAATGGCATACAGATTTGTAGGTTAATTGGCTTCAGTAAAGTTGTAAATTGTCCATAGAGTATAGGATAGTGCTCATGTATGGGGCGGTCACTGGTTGGCGTGGATTTGGTGGGCCAAAGGACCTATTTCCTCGCTGGATTTCTAAAATCTAAAGACTGGGGCCGCCCTCAGTGCTGTCCTGATATCAGACTGGGACCTCCATCAATATTCTTCTGGGGTGTGTGTGGGGGAGTGCGGTGGTGTGGGGGGGGGGGTGGTGTGGTGAGGGTAGGAGGGGTGATGTGGTGGATGGGCAGTGGCCTGGGGGAGGGGGGTGTGTGGGAGGGGTGGTGGTGTGGGGGGGGGGGTGCTGGGGTGGGGGTGGTGTAGGGGAGGGGAATGGTGTGGGTGTAGTGGGGGAGGGGTTGGTGTGGGGGAAGGGGGTGGGGTGGTGTGGTGGATGGGGTGGTGGTGTGGGGGAGTGGGGGTGGTGTGGAGAAGGGGAGGGGTGGAGTGGGGGGGAGGAACAGGGTGGGTTGAGGAGGGTATATGGGGGTGAGAGGGGGTATGTGGGGAGGAGGGGAAGGGGGAGACGGGCGTGTGTGTGAGGAGGAGGGGGATGGGGAAGGGGGGAGATGGGAAGGGGGAGAGGGGAAGGAGGGAGAGGGGAAGGGGGGAGAGGGGAAGGGGGTGTGGGGGGTGTGGGGGGTGTGGCGGGGGTGGGACTCCACTCAGCAGCCACCGGCCGTGGCACCACACAGCGACTTTCCCGAATCCACACAATGACTTTCCCGACTCCACACAGCGGCTTTCCCGACTCCACACAGTGCTTTTCCCATCTCCACACAGCGACTTTCCTGGCACTGCACAGCAACTTTCCCGACTCCACTCTTGCAGACACAATCAGCACTTGTGGACTCAGCCGCACCTCCGGGACTTTATTCTCCAGAGGGTGCTGGAAGGGGCGTTACCTTCATGGTGAATGACAGGCGAGGAGACCAATCTGCTGATCTCATGATTTTTAAACCTTCATAACTTTTGTAATCTTCCACCGATCGGAACAAAACTTGGTGCGCTTGGAGGAGAGGAGAACGGTGAGTAAGGTTGCAAATGAATCCTAGCGATAAAGGGTACTGTTTTTGTGCAAATTAAAAAAACAAAAATGGAAGTGGTCAAGGGGTTTAGTAATAGTAGAGATAGATAGGTGTGTTAAATGTATGTTTTTAGTGTTCTTTAGCTTGTTTTATGTGAGGGTGAGGGGGGTTGGGGGGAACTTTTTCTGATCTCTTACCTTGATGGGGATGCTTCCATATCATATCTCCATCTGCACTGTGGCCTAACATCGAGGAGTTGGCGGCCTTTGCAGGGGACCGATTTTGATAGTTCCACCGCGGGTGCCTACGAGACTTTAACATCACAGAGCCCGCCATCCATTTGACAGGGATCGAGCACGGAGCTCCAACCTTGGGTGCTTGCGGATTTTAACATCACGGAGCCTGCGGTCTCTGGTCAGAGACCGACTTCGGGAACTCCAAGCCGCGGCAGTTTCGACTGACCCCCTGTGGGAGTTTCGATCGCCCTGACGTGGGAGTCTTGATTGCCCTGACGCAGGAGCTTCGACTGCCGACTGCAGGAGCTTTGATTGCCCTGACAGATGGTTCGACTGCACCGACCATGGAAGAACAAAGAGGAAGAAGCTGCAACATTTTTGTCTTCCATCACAGTGAGGAATGTGGGGAATCCGCTGTGGTGGATGTTTATATTAACTTTTATGTACTTGTGTGTTTTGGTGCTTTTTTATTTGTAAGGTAATTCACATATCACTGTTCCTTAATTGGTACATGTGACAATAAACGACCTTTGAAACCTCTTTTTTTTTTTTAAATTTATTTTTGTTAGAAGTAAGTACAGTAATGTGGTACCTAAGTACCTGATACATACACACACGTTACCATTCTTGTACAACTTCTTATTTTTAATTTAGTAATACAAGAGTGATAGAAAAAAGAAAATAAAGAATGTCGAGATAGACAAGAGAGTACAAACAGATACCGAGAGAGACAAAAAGCAGAGATAAGAAGCTAAGAAGATTGGAAAAAAATGCGAAAATAGAAAGAAAAGAAATTAGGAGGGATATACCTATTTAATATCTTTACCCATCCGTCACTCGGTTCTGAACCATTTAATTTCCAAGGTTATGTTATGTTGCACCATATACTTGTAAAAAGTCGATAAAAGGAGACCAAATCTTTAAGAATTGGTCTACTTTGCCTAGCAGGAGGAATCCATTTCTTCAAGATGTAGCGTGTCCGACATATTTGAAATCCACATTTTGAAAGTTGGCGTGGATACATTTTTCCAAAATTTATGTATACGTTTTTTTGCTGTTATTAAACCATAATTAGAAAGAGCTTCTTGGAACGTAGTTAATTTACGTCTCTCCTCCATTGATCCGAAGATAATTAGTTCTGTATTGGGGTTCAATTTTGTGTTGAATAGTTTTGTAAAAGTTCGAAGATTTCATTCCAAAATTTATGAAGTTTTGTTCAGGAGACCAAGGAATGTGCTATAGTGACATTTTGAGTTAGACATTTGTCACAAATGGGGGAAACATTTGGAAATATTTTATTCAATCTGGTTTTTGAGTAATATAGTCTATGTAAAATATTAAATTGTATTAAATTATGCTTTACATTAATCGAAAATTTATGTACATATAATAGGATTTTTTTCCCATCTGTCTTTCGGGATTTTTATCGATAACTCTTGTTCCCAGTCCCTTCTAATTGCCTCTGTTGTTGGTGTTTCTATATTTAAAATTATATTATGTAAATATGATATTAAATTGATTCTGCCATTTTGTTCATTCCTTCCTCTAATAAATCTGAGGTTAAAGTTTGATATCCTTGTATATATTTTTTCAAATAATTTTGAATTTGAAGGTATTTAAAATGTTGGTTACTTTTCAGATTATATTTTAGTTGTAGTTGTTGGAATGATGGAAGTTTTCCCATTTCATACATATCTCCAATCATTTTAATTCCTATCTTTCCCAATGGATAAACTTTTTATCAATAATGGATGGTTTGAATGAGGGATTGTAAATTATTGGGGAAAGAAGCTATAAGTTTCTTAATTTTAAAGTTAATTTTATTTGTTTCTAAATTCGTATTATGCTGTGAATAATTGGATTCTTCTTATATATTATATTGTTCAGTTTCATCGGATAAAAATGAATTGCTCCTATATTATAGGGGGAACAATCTTATTTCTCCATTCTTATCCAATCTACTTGTTGGGCAGAACTGTCCAACCAGTAAATTACTTTTTTTATATATTCACTGCCCAGTAGTAGTACAACAAATTAGGGAGTGTCAGTCCCCCGAATTCTTTAGATTTACACAGATGTTTTCTTTGAATTCTATGTGATTTATAGTCCCATATGAAATTTGTAATATCAGAGTCTAGTTTTTAAAATATTTTTTTTGGTAAATATATTTGTAATGATTGAAATAGGTGCAGTATTTGTGGTAAAAAGATCATTTGTATAGCATTTATTCTGCCTATTAAGGACATCAGCAGTGTTTTCCAGAATTTAATCAACCCATTCAATTTAGTTAATAAAGGCATATAGTTTGCATTAAATAATGATTTATATTTTCTAGTAATTTGGATACCCAAATACTTGAATTTTTCTGTTGCTTATTCTAAAAGCGAATTTCAACAGATGTGTCGGCTCTTGAGGTTTTATCGTAATAATTTCGCTTTGGTTCCAGTTTATTCTATATCCTGAAAAAGAGCCAAATTCCTCTATTAAATTTAATATATTTGGTATGCTAATTTGTAAATTTGTAATATATAATAATATGTCATCTGCATATAATGACATTTTATTATTTGAGTGTTTGGTATTATATCCATGAATATTCAGATGACTTATACTTTCTGCTAAAGGCTCTATCATAAGTGCAAATAGCAGGGGCGATAATGTACACCCTTGTCTATTGCCTCTTGATAATTGGAATTTCTGTATAATATATTATTAGTCAGTATTCTAGCTGTCGGCTTATCATATAATAATTTTACCCATGAGATAAAATTATCTCCCATATTAAATTTTTGCAATACTTTGAATAGATATTGCCAAGCTACTTGATCAAAAGTTTGTCTGCATCTAGTGAAATAATTGCTAAGTCTTCCTCTTCAGTTTTATGTGAGTACATTAGATTAAACAGCCGTCTCAAATTGTTGAATGAGTATCACTTTGGTATAAACCCTGTTTGTTCCGGATTTATTAGTTTGCTAACATATTTACTCAATCTTCTCGCTAGGGTCTTTGCTAATATTTTTTGATCTGTATTTAGGAGTGCTATGGCTCTATATGAGCCTGGGTCTTCTAGATCTTTATCCTTTTTAAGTATCAGTGTAATAGTTGACTCAGTTAGTGTTTCTGGTAATATCTTTTCTCTAAAAGCATGTATATATAAATTTTGTAAGCGTGGTGAAATTATCTCATAGAATTTTTTATAGAATTCATTACTAAAGCTATCTGATCCTGTTGTTTTACCATTCTCCAACAAATTTATTGTTTATTCGATTTCCTTAAGTGTAATCTGAGCTCCTAATTCCTCTTGTTCCAACGTATTGAGTTTTGGAAGATTACAATTGTCTACGAAGTTTGTAATTTTAGTATTGTTTGCAGAGGATTTAGATGTATATAGATTTTGGTAAAATTGAGCAAATTTTTTATTAATGTCTTTAGGTAGTGTTAATAATTCACCTTTATCTGATTTAATTTAAGTAATTGTATTTTCCGTTTCCCATTTTTTCGGTTGACGTGCTAAGCGTTTATGTGGTTTATCACCGAATTTGAAGTTTTCTTGTTTTGTAATTTGTAATAATCATATTATTCTTGCTAATAAATTGTATTTAGTTTGTATTTTAATATTGTTATCTTATTATGTTTATCTATGGTTGGTTCTTTGGCATTTTCTAGATCTAATTGTCTAATTTGTTGTTCTAACTGCAATTGGTCAGTGTTGTTCTTCTTATTTTGGAAAGCTTGATATGAAATTATAGTTCCTCTAATAAATGCCTTAAAAGTTTCCCATAATAAAGAGGGTTAAATACCTGGTGTATCATTTGTCTCAAAGAAGAATATCATCTGCTGTTTTAAATATGTACAACCTTGTGTGTGGTTTAAGATTTGGGGTTGAACCTCCAGAATGATTTTTTATCAGACATTCCTGCTAATTAAAAAAAAAGTTAACGGGGAGTGATCAGAAATAATACAATTGAGGTATTTAGGGTTATATGTATAGGGAATTAGTTTCGTATCCAAAAAATAGTCGCTACGTGAAAACGTTTTATGTACCGTTGAATAAAATGAGTATTCCCTACCTGCTGGATTAGCGATTCTCCATACATCTGTTATGTTTGTGTTTTTTATGTATGTAGTTAGGAGTTCACTAGTTTTAGATTTTATGTTAATCCATTTTTGTTTTGCTGATTTATCCGGATATGGATACAAAACACAATTGAAATCTCCCCATATTATCACATTTTGATAGTTAAATTCTGAAATTATATCCAGAATTTTACTAAAGAATTGGGGGTTATCAAAGTTGGGAACATAAATATTTATCAAAGCAAGTGGGGCAGAGTGAATTTCTCCTGTAACTGTAACGTGCCTCCCCTCTTTATCTGCTATGATATTCTTTGGTTTGAATGGTATACCTTTACGAATAATAATAGCCGTGCCTCACATTTCAAATCTAACTATTGGAATGCATCTTCAAAAAATCCAGCATTAAGTATGCACTCAAATATAACAGTAACTATGTTAGTTATATACCCATGTCTGCCGATATACTGACAAATATTAAATTTCACTCCCCAATTAAGTCCCATTCTTTTGTATTAGACAGCAGCAGGTTCCAAGGGGTTAACCAGATTCAGAACCTTTGAATAAATTTCAAGTATCTGAATCTCCCCCCCCCCCCCCCCCCCTTTACGCACAATTTAAACTAGATCTACTATATCCATTAAGTTTGTTAGTATATTGTTAATACTTATCGATCATATTCTTATGCTTAGAAGTTAATTAACATCATAAGATAAAAATCAATCATTATTATGCTGTGCATATATTACACAATAGTGGGTTATTGTTGTTGAGTTAGTTCTATTAGTTAAATGTTTTATGTTAGTATATAATTGGATGTTTCTTAAGTCATAAATTTCTCTATACAAGTCTGTTAGTATCATTTTTTCGTATTCCCAAATTCCGTTTTTTTCCACCACGGTTTTTCTTGTTTTTCAAGTTCTTCATTCAGAGTGAAACATAAAGTTCTACCTTGAGTTAACATTCTAGAGATAAAGTGTCTAGACAGCACCTCGTGGAGAAATCTGCCATCTTAACAAGAGCAGGCTTTTTTATAAAAAAGTTCTTTTTTCGCCGCTTCTCCTCTGTATTGTTGTGGGAAACCGACTCCTGATACTCAGTCAGCCTCCTTTGCGATACCTTGTACATATTTAAATGCCTCTTCTGGGTCCGTGAAGGCAGGTTCAACAGAGTTATAAGTAATCCTCATCTTTGCAGGATACATTATTTCATATCTTACGGCAGTAATTTCATTCAAAATCATTCTTGTGTTTGTGAACATGTCCCTCTTTTTAGCAATTTTAAATGGATAGTCACGAAAGAATCTTAGATTATCCTTGCCAAACATCAAATCGATCCATATGGAATCAGTTTCATAATTTCTTCCAGAGTAGAGATGTCATAAAATTTCACAATGATCTGTCTTGGGGGGGGGCAGCTGAGCTTGCTTGAGCCTTACGTCGAACCCGGTCAGCCATGTCTATTCTCGGGTTTACACGCAGCTTAAATACTTGTTTAAGTAAGTTGGCAGCAAACTCCCGAGGGTTTTGTCTACTCTCCCTTCCCTCTTTTACTCCAACTATTCTTAAATTCTGCCTTCTCGATCTTGCTTCCAAGTCCAGACATTTATCCTTCATTTTAGCAAGTTGCCCCCCAGAATTTTCTTCTTCCTTTCTCATCCTTATCTCCTTAGACATCTCAGTCATCGTATTATCCATTTCTTCCATAACCGAATCATATTTTGCAGTATTCTTGAGAATTGAATCAAATTTCTTGTTACATTATTTTTCAACCCGCTTAATTTTCTTGTTTAAATCCTCCACAATCTCTTCAACATGTTTATTTAATTTATCAATTTTCACCATCAGCTTCTCATTACCGTGTTTAATTTTTTCAGAGATACTTTTGTCCAGCACGGCGTTCCCATCTAGTATCAATTTAGAAATGTCTTGGGTAACTGAAGCTCTTACCGACTGTTCCAGTTGTTCCATCTGTCCATCCTTTGAAGTCATTTAAGTAGGAGGACTTCGAGAGTCAGCTTCTTCTTCTGAGCTTTCAGCTGATGTTTAAGGAGTTTGAGGAGTCTTACCAAGTTTTTTCAAGTAGTATCTTGTAGCAGGTCTTGCAGCAGGTTTTGCAGGCTTCTGGTGAGATTTCCCTTTTTTCATTTAAAACTGCCGTTAATCTCTGTTTTTTTGTGGTGATTTCTGATTACGTCACTTACTCGACTTCAAACAGCTCCGGTGAATATTGTTAAATCGGTCCCGTCTTCCAAACTGTCTTTTTTCAAAATTTAACAGGAGCAGAGCTCGATGCAGCGCCTTTGTTACTCTATGGTGCCATTGGAAGTCGAAACCTTTGAAACCTTAAATGACATTCAAGCATATCGATGGAAACTCTAAGGCATATTAGTGTATTTTATATCATCAGAGTTTATCCGTGCATTGCAGAGTTGAGGTCTGCTTTATTTGACAATTACAATGTTCGACTGTACTGTAAAGTCATCTCACTGTACTTTGGCATTTGGAATTGGCAGTCATCACACTGGCTGCAAAGAAAAAATTCAACCTTTAAATACTAAGTTGTAGGATTCAAGCATAACTAATTTACAATCATTAGTTGCACATCAGACTGGCTGTGATAGCAGAACAGATTAAACAAATAACTATGATTGCTATTTAATCAAATTAATTACAATGTTTATAGTTAAATGAAACATTCTTCTCCAGAAGTTCAGACCTTTTGCTTCCACTAAAATATCCTTATTTCCCCTGATACTTACATTCCAAGCCAAATAATTAATCAGGACAATTTACCATTACAGTGGCAAAGTGTCAATACTTTTTCTCATTGAGCTTGATAAGTTAGATGGTCATAGAGTCCTGCACATAGGGTCCATCAGCCCAACTTGCCTGCATAAACTACCTCCTCCGACAGCTTGTTCCATACACCCGCCACCCTTTGTGTAAAAAAGGTTACCCCTCAGGTTCCTATTTAAATCTCCCCCCTCCCCTTGAACCTTTGTCCTCTGGGTTAACATTTGGTTTGACTTGAAGTTTGACGGATAAAAGAAAAACTAGATATTTCCAATTGTGGCGATCATTTGATGAAGTATCGCATCAAAGCCTACCGTAGGTAACATTGACATGGATTGAGGTTTGGCAGCTAACAGTAAATTAAGGGTAGATATAATTAGGCCCCATACTGGTCATCAGAATGTAATGAGTGACATGGCGATAGGATCAATGCTGGAGCCTCAATTTTTTATAGTTTATATAAAAGACCTGGATGAAGGCACCAAAAGATATGATTGTTAATTTGGCAAAAGAGGTTTACTATCTAAATGGTGACCAATTGGAGAGTTCTGAGGTGAACGGATCTGGGTACCCTTGAAAACTAGTTTCAAAAAAGCTGGTACCTAGTGCAACAAGTATGGGGAAAATAATACTAAAGTTCAAAGGTTATGCTTTGTATACATAACGGGCTGGTGCAAACACATCAGTAGCACTGTGTGTGGTGTTTGTTTCCTTATATAAGGAAGAATGTTAATGTATTGATAACAGTTCAGGGACGATCTACTGAATAAATATTTGTTAAAATGATCTATCACATGATAAAAGGTTTGATATGCTTAGATATTATCCAATGAAATTTAGAAAAGTACAAAGGGAGTTGTTAGATCCAATCCTTGACTAGCTGGATATGGATGGGAATATTTTCTGCTCTGGCAAGATCTTGATCTAGGGATCACTTATTTTAATTCCCTCCCAACTCTCTCCTCTCCCTGCTCCCCCACTCTCTCTCCTCACCTCCCCCACTTTCCCCTCCCTCTCCCCTCCCTCTCCCCTCCATACCCCCTTCTTTCCCTCTATCCCTCCTCACCTCCCCCCTATCCCAAACCCTCTCAATGAAAATAGCGATGAATTTTTAAATATAACCTCCCCCCTATCCCCTATCCCACACCCCGACAATGAAAATCATAATTTTGTTTTTAAATAACCTGAACACAATGTTAGCTGTTAGAAGAATTTGATTAAAACTGAGTTGTTTTTTTTAATTGTGATTTTTTTAATGCAAATGAGATTCGGGATCCCATTGTGTCGTCATTGTAACACGGCTGACGGGCAGGGAAAGTAGAAAAATCATTTGAAAAGTGATTTTTGTAAAATTTAAAATGTCAATAACTTGTAAAATATACAACCAATCTGTACAAAACGTTTTTCATTTACATCACAGAACAATAGTGAGTAAGGTGGGACAGAAATTGCACTGTCATGTACCAGTTTGGCGGGGTTTTGGGATAATGCGCACACACACGCATGCACGCAAACAAACACGTTTTAGTAATATACTAGACCAAGTGGGACCCGTTGGACCCCGTTTCCCTAAAGCAATATGCCACCGCTCACCCCTAGCACCCACCTGCGCAGGCGTGGTTGATATTTTTAAAGTTTAAAATGGCAATAATGTAAAAAATAAGCTAAATGTGAACGCATCTCACTCTTGCTCTTCAGTCCCCTATTCTCCTCGTCCATTATCCTCCCTCTCCCCAGCCTCCACCAACCCTCCTCTGCTTCCTCCCCTCACCCTCTACCTCCCTTCCTCCTTCTCCCCTCCTCCATTACCTCACCATCCCCTATCCTCCTCGATTCCCCCTCATCCCCCAGCACTCCCTCCCCCTCCTCTTCACCCTCCCTCACCTCCCCGCTACACTCAGTCACTCCCTCCCTCCCTTGATAGCCCCTCTCCTCTTCCTACCCCCCTCCTCTCCCTCTATCCCAATCCTCGCCCACTCCTCATCTCCCCCTATCCCTCCCCCCACTCCCCTCACCTCTCCCACTGCCCTCCTCTCTCTCTATCCCCCACTCCTTACCTCCCCAACTAATTCCCTCCTCTCCCTCTATCCTCCCTCCTCCCCCACTCACCTCCCAAATTTTCCCATCCCTACTCCCTCCTCCCCCTCAATCCCCCACACTCCCTCCTCACCTCTCCAGGATCTCGATATAAACCACCGCCGGCCCCGTTTTCTCCACCTCGTTGGCAATGAGTTGTAGTTTAGACGGAGGCTGTTGGGGAGCACGGGCCGAGCAGCCTGGAGCCGGGGGAGGGGGGGGGGGGGGATGGAGGGGCCGAGGCAGCGTCCTAGTCATTGCCCCGTGTCCTGCTCCTCTCCATCGGCCTTACAGCGGCAGAGGCCCAGGTTCAATCCTGACAATGGGGGCTCTCCGTGTGTAGTTTATGTTCTCCGTGTGACCTATGTGGGTTTTCTCTGGATGCTCCAATTTACTCCCACTCTCCAAAGATGGACAGGTTTGTATCCTAATTGGCTTAGTAAAATTGTCCCGAATGTGTGTAGGATAGAGTTAATGTGCAGGGATCGCTGCTTGTTATGGACTCGATGGGCTGAAGGGTCTGTTTCTGTGCTGCATCTCCAAACTAAAAATATCTAAACTAAACTAAAATGCTTTTTGTGATTAACATCATTCAGAATGCACTGGAGGGTAATTACGGAGTCAGATTCAACTGTATCATTCCCAAACATCCGAATAAATATCTGAAAGGATGGAATATATAGAACGCTAGAGAGAGGATAGAGGAATTGGAGGATCCTGAGAGCACTTCCGCAGAGTTAGTAGAGATGTAAAGGCGAAATGGCCTTCCCACAGTAATGATTCTCATTGTGGTTTTGTGGTTATATGATTAGAAATGCTCAGAGAGCTTGATGTATTTCTTGGTGCCTCTCCAGCTTCTCCATATAATTAACATTTAATTTGACAGAATTTCTAAATAATAAAATCAAATTCAATGTAGTTCAGGTTCAAATTAAATCTAAATGTTGTCACAGGGTAGAGCTATGAGAGTGTGGAAAACTGAGCTGGGTTAAACACGACGCGGTCCTCACAGTGGCTGGAAACGCAAGCCAGACTTGACAAGTTGCTCTCACCGTCCTGCTTATGAGGAAGTATCCTGCTGGAAACTGCAGGATCATAAAATGGGCAGTCACAAGTTACGCATCCCTCAAGTCTGCTCCACTATTCTTATCTAATTCAGCTCTACGTTCCTTTCTTATCTGCGTATCCATAACTACAGTAGTTTGCAAGAAACTCTGCTCTATCAGAGCACAGGTTTTACCTGCTTGGAGCCACCAAGGAAACAATTCAGCAATTTGAATCTTTCAGTGGAATTTCAATCTCAATCACGTGGGCTAAGTGAAAAACACTGGAACATCTGTGCTCAGTGCTCCACCTTTGAAGTTCGGCTCCATTGAAGTCTTCAATGACTGAGCCAATTTTTTTTCACTTTAAAGATTTTATTTTGAAAGTGATATCACAACTGCTTCTATTTAACAACCTAGGAACATTTCTATTTTGTTTTCATTTGGATTCCAAGTCATTTTGATATAGAAATGAGTATTGTGAAGCAGTTTCCTTTTCTCAACTTCAATTGGTTCCATATCAGTAAGCTGCTTCTGTTGATAATATTAAGTTGTTCTGATGAACTTTCTGGTACAGAGATGGAGATTAATTTAAGAACCTGCTTAGCAACAGTTTGGATTTGGGTCATGGCCTATCAGGAAGACTAATAATAAAGTCATCAAGCAAATGGAAAAAGCTGTGTCGAACTGGGTCAGTTGAACAAACAGAGACAGCAGCAGCGCCGCAGCTTGACGCCAACCCGGAGCATGTGCCCTTTTTAGGGCGGGCACCTACGGATGTCGAACCGGATGGCATCACCCTGCTGCAGACTTCTGTTGTCTCAAATGCAAGAAGAGGAGGTTGATTTGTTTCCTTTTCCAGTGACCATTGAAAAAAATACTTTCACAATGTCCCTTCATGTATCACAACCAACAAATTAGTTTTGTTGTGATATAGAATGCACAGTTTATGTCCAGCGAGCCGAGTTTAGTTTCAGTTTAGTTTACTGGGCCATTTACCCGAGGTACAGTGAAAAACTTTCTTGCAAAAAGTTGTTGTGAAAAACTGCCACTAACTACAATGTAATAATGACCACATGATTCTAATAATCTGATGGACTGACTTGGAATTTAAAGAGAACTCTGCTGTTGCACCTTTAGATAGTGAAATTGAATCTCTGACATTACTCCTAAGACATGGCAATGTCTTAGATGACTTTCCATAGAGCAATTTGCAAGGCATGACAGCCTCAGGCCAGGGCCTGCCTTAAGCCGATTGGACCAATTGCTCCCAATTGGGCCCTGCGCCTAAGGGGGCAGCGCGTTAATTTTCCGTATTTCGTACGGAAATACGAATTCGCGTTGTTAAATTAAGAAAATTAAAGATTTGCCTTGTTAAAAACAAAGATGGATAAAAACCGCTGCACCGGCCATCAGACAAAAACGATTTGTTAACTACCACTGTTAACACCTGTTAACAGCCAGTAGTTAACACGTAGTTATACAATGTGTCATCAATGCATCGATCCACATTCCTCAGTAAATGTAATTGTGTTTTGACCAAGTATTAATGACACCGCACCCTTTGAATAAAATTCACGGGACTCACGCATCATTAATACTTGGTCAAAACACAATTACATTTATTGAGGAATGTAGATCGATGTATTGATGACACATTGAGAATTTCTTAAAACTCACTGTCATGATCGAGAGCTCCGGACCTTCTACTTGGTATGCAGGTAAAGTCATTCACCTACTGACCCACGTTGTGTCTCTCTGTCTTTCGTTCTCTCCCTCCCTCCCTCTCTCACTCTTGCACGCTCTCTCTCCCGCTCCCCATCTCGTCTCTCTCTCGCTCCCTCACTCCCTCTCTCTCACCCTGTCGCCTCGGCATTCCCGGAATCATTTGACGTTTTGCAGTGCTGACTGCATCTGTGGTTCCTTTCTGTTGGGGGAGGGGGGAATCCTGGCCCGTGGCAGCTCCTGGTCCATTCCCTCCGTAGGTGCCGCCTTCCCCGCTGAGTTCCTCCAGCACCCTGTGTTTTTTGTTTGGCTCTGGAGTTGAAGGTGGACACAGAGGGCTGTGGTGGCTCAGCGGGACGGGCAGCGGCTCTGGGGAGGGTTGCATTTGCAGACTCAAGTACTCTCACTGACGAGAGTTCAGTTCAGGCTGAAGAAGGGTCTTCTCTCCAGAGTTGCTGCGCTGCCTGTCCTGCTGAGTTACCCCAGCTTTATGTCTCTCTATCTTCAATTTCAAAGTTAAATAAAATTTCTCACAGGGGGCTTATAGCGTCTACCACCACCTTCATTCTTCATTCTTCATTCCCAACCTCACGGAACTTAGCGTACCCCTAGTTCCTAAAACCCATTTCCATCACTAATTGCAATATATATGTAACAACACATTCCCGGCATTGAAGACGCTATTTTTTACCCAAAAATTAGGCACAAAAATGTACCTGCATCTTGGAGGCTGAAGGTTAGGTTGTTAGCCAAGAAAGATAGATCAAGAACGATGTTGCTGTATTGAGGGATAGCCAAGTCTATCCCTCATTGCTAGCAGCTGATGGGAAGTGGCTGTAAAGTGGTAAGCGGCTGTAAAAGGACAGCACTGCGGGGGGGGGGGGGGGGGGGAGAAGTTCCTTTCACAGCGTGTGGGGAGTCTGGCCAGGGGTAAAGTTGCCGGGAGGGCAGGAGTGTTGAGAAGGAGGGGGTCGGGGATCATGCCAGCATCCAGCTCAAGAGCGGGTCAGCGGGCGATGGATAACAGGACAGCGGGTGATGGAACTTACTCCATATGTCAGTGCGAGTAACCTCAATTAGTCCCTTGTTCGCGCTGACACAGGAGTAAGCTCCACCGCCCGCTGTGATGTTATCCATCACCCGCTGACCCACTCCGCTCTATGATCTTTGCTCTTGAGCTGGTCCCCTCACTGTTCAGATGGAGAGCACTGCCAGGGGTGAGCGGGCCGGCAGAAGGTGCTGAGGTCCCGGCAGCCACTCGTAGCCATGCGGGCTGCTTCCCTCCCCGGCCACAAAGCGGTGGCTCTGCGCCTGGAGCGCCACGGCAGCGGTGAGTGAGTGGGTTATTAGCATGATCTCCGACCCCCTCCTTTTCAATGCGCTTCTTTCCCTGCAACTTTACCCCTGGCCAGACTCCCCGCACGCTGCAAAAGGAACTCTCCCTCCAATTGGTCCTTTGAACTAGTATTGTCATTCAATAAGATCATAACTGATTCAACTTGTCCCGGTGTGCCGTTTTTCCCATCATCTCTCCACCTGCTGTCACCCTCCACCCCACACCCATTCAGTAATTCAGAAAGAAGCCTTTAGCAAATTGAATTGTTACTTTCTTTATTTATTTTTATTTTATTTACGGAAGGAGAACAATCTGCGCATGCGCGGTTTAAGATTTTTTTAAAGCCGACTGACTGCCTATCCTGCGTAGACAAAAGTGCTGGAGAAACTCGGCGGGTGCAGTAGCATCTATGGAGCGAAGGAAATAGGCAGTTTCGGGCCGAAACTCTTCTTCAGACTGATGTAGGGTGGGGTGGGGGGGGGGGGGGAGGGGGGGGGGGAGAAGAAAGGAGAAAAGAAGAGGAGGAGCCCGAGGGCTGAGGGAGAGCTGAGAAGGGGAGGAGACAGCAAGGGCTACTGGAAATTGGAAAAGTCAATGTTTATGCCGCTAGGGTGCAAACTACCCAAGCGGAACATGAGGTGCTGCTCCTCCAATTTCCGGTGGTGCTCACTCTGGCCATGGTGGGGGCTCAGGACAGAAAGGTCAGATTCGGAATGGGAGGGGGAGTTAAAGTGCTGAGCCACAGGGATATCAGGTTGGTTAATGCAGGTGGAGGTTTTCGGAGGTGTTTGGCGAAACCATTGCCAAGTCTACGCTTCTCTCACCGATGTAGATCAGCTGACATCTAGAGCAGCGGATGCAATAGATGAGGTTGGAGGAGATGCAGGTGACCCTCTGTCGCACCTGGAATGACTATTTGGGTCCTTGAATGGTCGATCGGGAGATAAAGCGACAAATGTAGCATCTCTTGCGGTTGCAAGGGAAAGTGCCCGGCGAGGGGGTGGTGCGAGAGGGAAGGGAAGGGAGTTATGGAGGGAGTGATCTTTGCGGAAAGCAGACAGGGGGAAGATGAGAAGATGTGGTGAGTGGTGGGATCACATTGGAGGTGGAGAATATGACAGAGGACTATTTGTTGTATGTGACGGCTAGTGGGGTGAAAGGTGAGGACTAGGGGGACTCTGCCCTTGTTAAGAGTGGGGGGACGGTGAGAGAGAGCAGTGTAATGGAGTATTGAAGAGACCCTGGTGAGAGCCTCATCTATAGTAAGGGAGGGGAACCCCAGTTCCCTGTAGAATGAGAACATTTCCGATGCCCCAGTGTGGAACACCTCATCCTGGGAGCAGATGCGGCATAGACGGAGGAATTGGGAATAGGGGACGGAATCCTTACAGGAAGCAGGGTGGGAAGAAATGTAGTCTAGATAGCCATGGGAGTCAGTGGGTTTATAGTGGATGTCGGTCAGAAGTCTATCATCTGCGATGGAGATAGTGAGGTCAAGAAATGGTAGGGAAGTGTCGGAAATGGTCCAGGTGTATTTGCGTGCTGGATGGAAGTGGTGAAGCAGATGAATTCCATCAGTTGTGTGTGGGTGCAGGAGGTAGCACCAAAGCAATTGTCGATGTAGCAGAGGTAGGTGTCGGGGATGGAGCCCTAATATGTCTTGAACAAGGATTGTTCGACGTACCCTACAAAGAGGCAGGCATAGCTGGGGCCCATGTGCGTGCCCATAGCTACACCTTGTATTTGGAGGAAATGGGAGGAGTCAAACGAGGTTATTAAGGGTAAGGACCAGCTCCGCTAGGCGGAGGAGAGTATCTGTAGATGGTGATTGGTTGGTTCTCCGGTCGAGGAAGAACCAGAGGCCTTTGAGACCCTCCTAGTGGGGGATGGAGGTGTAGAGTGACTGGACATCCATGGTGAGGATGAGGGGACGGGGGCCTAGAGAATGGAATGCCCGGAGACGACAGAGAGTGTCTGAAGTGTCTTGAACATAGGTCGGGAGGGATTTAACCAGGGAGGGATAGAATGGAGTCAAGGTATGTGGAAATAAGTTTAGTAGGGCACGAATAGTCAGGGACAATGGGTCTACCAGGACAGGTTTGTGGATTTTGGGGAGAAGGTAAAATCGGGCCGTGCGGGGATGGGGAACGATGAGGTTGGAAGCTTGGAGAGGCAGGGAGCTGGAGTGGATGAAGTTAGTGATGGTGCTAGAGATAGTGGCCTGGTGCTCACCTGTGGGGCCATGGTCCAGGGGTAAGTAGGAGGAGGTGTCCGAGAGTTGGCGCGTGGCCTCAGCTTTGTAGAGATCGATGCGCCAGTCTACCACGGCACCTCCCTTGTCGGCGGGTTTGATAACCTAGTCTGTGTTGTTGCGGAGTGAGTCGGTGGCTGTACGTTCAGAGGGGGAGGAGCTTGGAATGAGACAGGGGAGTGGAGAGGTTGAGGCGGTTGATGTCCCGCTAGCAGTTTTGAATGAAAATGTCTAAAGCTTGAAGATAACCATGAGGGGGGTGGGGGGTCTCCAAGAGGAGGGGGTTCATTGGAGATGGGTAAAGGGATAATCAATAAGGGGCAAGAACTCCTTCCCATGGAAGAACACTGTGTGGCAGGGGCGGCGGTAGAAGAGCTCCAAGTCGTGGTGGTGCAGAACTCATTGAGGGGGGGGACAGAGGGGGACAAAGGTAAGGCCTCTGCTGAGGACAGCCATTCGGTGTCGAAGAGGGCGAGGTCAGGGGGGATGGTGAACACACGGCGGGGATGGGGGTTAGGGCTGATGGAAGGCAGGTGAGTGGACTGAGGCCAAGGCGATGTCTGGTGGGGGGGTGGTGAGTGGTCATGGAGGAGGGGGGCATGAAGACTGTAGTGTGGGTGGGGAAGAGCTAGGGTCACATGGTTTGAGGGGGATGGGGAAGACCAAGTGGAACAGGCACTGAGGTTACCAGGGTTAGGCAGACTGGTACTAGGACCCAGCGCAGTCAAACCTGGCGGAGTGGGAATCTGCCGCGTGGAAACTTCAGGGCCAGTGTTGAGTCCAGGCTGCAGGTAAGGCGACGGCTGCTGGAGGGCAGTGGAGTGGCGAGGGTCGGTGGAATCGATGGTGGGAGTACGCAGATAGTAGAGTCCGGGTCGGCGGGTGATGCGTGGGAGGTCCCGGTGGGCAGATGGTTGGTGGGGCAGCACGGTTCGGTCAACCCGATGAGGCGATGAGGTGAGTAGGCCACGGTACGGTGGCCATGTTCGGTAGGTCCGGTCCAGCGGCGATGATCGATGGGCCGGGTGCGGCCGCAATGTAGGATGGGCCCGGTTCGGTGACAATGTTGGATGGGCCCATTCAAGGACCCAAGCAGTCGTTCCAGGTGCGACAGAGGTTCACCTGCATCTCCTCCAACCTCATCTATTGCATCCGCTGCTCTAGATGTCAGCTGATCTACATCGGTGAGACCAAACGTAGGCTTGGCGATCATTTCGCCGAACACCTCCGCTCGGTTCGCATTAACCAACCTGATCTCCCTGTGGCTCAGCACTTCAACTCCCCCTCTCATTCCAAATCTGACCTTTCTGTCCTGGGCCTCCACCATTGCCAGAGTGAGCACCACCGGAAATTGGAGGAGCAGCACCTCATATTCCGCTTGGGCAGTTTGCACCCTAGCGGCATAAACATTCACTCTCCAATTACGGGTAGCCCTTGCTGTCTCCTCCCCTTCTCAGCTCTCCCTCAGCCCTCGGGCTCCTCACCTTCCTTTCTCCTTTCTTCTCCCCACGCTCCATCCCCCCACTCTGCATCAGTCTGAAGAAGTAATGTTAAAATTGTACAAGGCATTGGTAAGACCAATTCTGGAGTATGGTGTACAATTTTGGTCGCCTAAGTATAGGAAAGATGTCAACAAAATAGAGAGAGTACAGAGGAGATTTACTAGAATGTTGCCTGGGTTCCAGCAACTAAGTTACAGAGAAAGGTTGAACAAGTTAGGTCTTTATTCTTTGGAGCGCAGAAGGTTATGGGGGGACTTGATTGAGGTCTTTAAAATGATGAAAGGGATAGACAGAGTTGACGTGGATAAGCTTTTCCCATTGAGGGTATGATAGATTCAAACAAGAGGGCATGACATGAGAATTAAGGGACAGAAGTTTAGGGGTAACATGAGGGGGAACCTCTTTACTCAGATAGTGGTGGCTGTGTGGAATGATCTTCCTGCAGAAGTGGTGGAGGCAGGATTGATTTTAACATTTAAAAGTAAAGTGGATAGGTATATGGACGGGAAGGGAATGGAGGGGTATGGTCTGAGTGCAGGTAGATGGGACTAGGGGAAAATAAATGGTTGGCATGGACTGGAAGGGCCGAGAAGGCCTGTTTCCGTGCTGTAATTGTTATATGGTTATATGGTTATATGGTTAAGGGTTTCGGCCCGAAACGTTGCCTATTTCCTTCGCTCCATAGATGCTTCGATTTTCCAGCATCTGCAGTTCCTTCTTAAACACTTTTCCTATTCTGAGTAATTACTCACTGCACGTGCCTGGATATGACTCATTTATAATTATATATTTATATTTCTATGAAAATAGTTCCCAATTGGGCCCCGCACCTCCTAAGGCCGGCCCTGCCACTGGCAGTGTATCTATTGACACCACCTCAGGACAGCTTGCCTCATTCAAAGTTGAACAGACCATCTGCCCCAGTATTTCTGTTCACTCCTGAGTCAATGCTGAGTCCTGCAGCATATAAGTAGTACAGATATGCTGGCATCTGATCTTGGCTTTTGCATTTCAATGTGCAGGAGCTGAATTCAGAAATAAGCTGGAAACAAGAGAAGGACAAATAATAGTTCCCTACAGCTGGCAAATGGAGAGCAAATTCTGACCCATGGGTTCAAATATCAGCTGAGCAATTTAAACTCAGTTAACTAAATATATTTGGGAATTAAAAAGCTACTTGACGACACAACCTGTGGAAAATCAAAAATACTATGGAGTCACAAGTAATTTAGGGTAGGAAATAGTAAGATTGAACGAGAACTTACCAGTTCGAAGGTTGATCTTTATTTTATGAGGAGTCGAAGTGAGGGATTTCGTGAAGAGCCCGCCGGCGCGCATGCTCGACATACTTCAAAGTAGCGGCGTGGAATCACAGAAACCAACAAAGAAATGACTTCGCATAGTAAGATTGAAGTGACTAAGATTACCAGATGAAGGTGATTGAGGGTTGGGCGAGGAGGGCACGAAATCCCTCACTTCGACTCCTCATAAAATAAAGATCAACCTTCGAACTGGTAAGTTCTCGTTCAATCTTACTATTTCATTTCGGAGTCACGTGAGTGACTTCGTGAAGACTTCAAAGCTTCTGTGATTACACGCCCTGGACCACGTCCATGCTGACACACCACTACCAGGGATGGATGGGAGGAACAAACTTGCTCAATAGTTCATACTGCAAAACAAGAGCAGAGTTATTAATAACAAATCAAAACCCCTCATGCGGGGACATCTCCACGTTCGTGACCTGCATTCAGCACGGCTTCTGCAAACTGTAGAGGAGCAGCAACAGGCTTGTTATAAAAACGCTGGAACACAGCTTCATTAGCCCATCCTGCTGTGGCGAGAATTTGGTCCATGGGCACCTCCATGACCCTCGCCGTTGACGTTGATGCAGCCCTGGTGGAAAGAGACTTGAACACATTAGTGTCGATACCTGACTTACCCAAGACGACTGGAAGCCACATGGATATCGTCTGGACTGTCACTCGATGATGAGGTCTCTTATGAGTGACAAGCAGGTATCTCTCCATTCCTCTGATGCGTGCCGTCACCTTGACATAGTGGCGGATATGTGAGGCTAAACATAGCCTAGCATCTGCGGGGTATGCCGGGAACTTCAGCTGCAGCCCTGTGCACCCAGGTCTATGCTGCTTTAGTAGCTCGTCAATGAAAAAGACTACTTCTGTGGGGGTAGACGTCATTCTGTCGACACGAAGTTTGTGTAGTGTCTGTACCCTCTGAGATGAAGTCAGCGCTAGTAACATCACCAGCTTCATGGTGAGTTGGTCCAGTTGGAGCCCCTCCATGGGTGACCACGTCCTGAGCAGGGTTAATACGTCCCTGACATCCCAGGTGATATTATAGCGTGATGTAGGCGGATTCATATTGAATATACCCCGCATGAGTCTGGACACTAGCCTGTTGGATCCTACCTCCAAACTGAGGTAGAATGATAGCGCACTTCTGGCGCTGTTGATGGCACTGTAACGTAAGTGTTCATCATGGTGCAACCCCGCGAGGAATTCCAGGACGTCGGTTATTGTCACGTCATCGTACGTGATGCGAGAGCGGCTGCAGTAGGCTTCCCACTTCTTAATCTGCGAGCGGATCTTCGCCTTGTAGACTCTCGACACGACGCCCCGATGGTATCCATGGTCCGAGCCGAGAGGCCGTATTGGACTAACGGCCTGTTCAGAACCTGCAAGCCAACAAATTTAAATAGCCATGGCAGGGATGCGGCTCCCCTGAGACAGGGTGAGTAACCAATTGTGGGCAACCCTTCAAAAGGACCCAAGGTTCGTTGAGCATGTCAAAGACCACCGGATACCAAGGCTGTGTGGGCCAGTCGGGTATAGTAAGGATGCCCTTGGCAGCATCTGCCTGAATCTTTCCCAATACCCGACTGATGAGGCAAAATGGGGGGAAGGCATAGAAAAACCACTTCCCCCAGTCCAGCGAGAATGCATCTAGCGCTATTGCCCCAGGATCTGGTTCCCATGAAACGTAGGTTGGTACCTGATGGTTCCACCGTGACGCAAAGAGGTCAATGTCCGGTTTACCAAATTTGGCTGTGACTTTAGAAAAGATCTCAGGATGCAACATCCATTCAATATTGTCATTAAATTTGCGTGACCTGGTGTCCGCCACAGTATTAAGCTCACCTGGCAAATAGGTAGCTGAAATCCAAATGTCTCTTTGAACACACCAGAGCCAAATTGAGTTTGCCAATTTGTCACACGAAACTGGCCTGGTACCACCCATATGGTTTAAATATGCTACTGCTGTGGTGTTGTCTATTTGGAGACGGACATGTGCTCCAACAAGCTTGGAACAATACGCACGAAGTCCGTGGAATGCTGCCAGCAACTCCAAATAGTTAATCCCTTGAGTTAACAACATCGTTGATTCAAGGGTGTCCCATCTGCCACCACAACTAGAGCAATTATCCGTGGCTCCCCAACCATTGGAGCTTGCATCAGTTTGCAAATATACCACCGGATTAGCCTCCCTAATAGGCTTGAATGAGTTGCTAATGTGACACACCCACCATTGCAACTCATTTATCGCTTCGGGCGGCAGCTGCATGGACCGATCATAATGACCAGCGTTCTGTTTTAACGCAGCAATTTTAGCTCTTTGCAAATTCTGATAATGCAAAGGTCCATATCGCGCTGCCGGAAACAAAGCTACCAGCTTCCCAATTATTGTAGCTAAGTGCCGAATCGATGGTATATTGGTGCGGATTAAATCTTGACACACCTGGGTAACCTCCTCAATCTTGTTAATTGGAATGGTAACCCTCATGCTTATAGAGTTCACCATGAACCCTAGGTAATTAATCACCTGGGCAGGGTAGAACTTTGATTTCTCTGGATGGACAATAAACCCCAATTGTTGAAATATATTGACAGCAGCTGCAACACCCTGTTCAGCCAATTCCAGGGTGTGGCACACAATTAAGACATCATCTAAATAGGCCATAACTATATGGTGCCGTTGTCTCAAATAAGCCATAATTGGCTTCACTAATTTAGTGAACAATCTAGGGCTGTGGTGAGCCCATTAGGCAAAGCCTTGTACTGCCAGAGTTGCCCCATCCAGATGAATTTTAAAACCTTCTGTCACATTTCTGGACGGATACGGAATAATATGCGTCTTTTAAATCGATGCATGCCATAAAGCAATCATGAGAAATCAATGATTTGGTTGTTTCAACGTATCCATTTTAAAATGAGAATATGTTACAAAAGTATTCAAACGGGTTAGATCAATAATGACACGACAACTTCCATCCTTCTTAGGTCTGGTGAATATGTTCGAAACAAATTCAACTGGCTCATGCACCACTCTCTTAATCACTCCTTTGCTCAAGACTTAACAATTCCTTATAGCCGGCTGCCTGTTCTGCAGCAGATAATTTAAACGATCGAGCGGGCATGTGCTGGGATGGAGGAATGTCGCCATTAATAAACTCAATTTTATGCCCCTGAATATTCTGCAACACATACTCGTCACCAGTAAAATTACCCCATGCACCCAAAAACCACCGAAGGCGACCACCAACATGTGAAGTTAAACAGAGAGAAAAGAGCGAAGCAGACCCCCTCACCTCCGTGGTTACCGGCGGTCCTTGACACACGTGTGTGGACGTGGAGGTGCTGGGTTGGCTTGAGGGCGCGGCGTCTTCGTTTTCCACCAGGGTCTCTGCCGACCCTGTCCTAAAAAAGACCCCTGGTGCTGGGTCTGATGTTGCTGTCGTTGTGGAGCTTGAGGGTGGGTCCTCGTCGAGGTACTGGCAGACCCTCGTGATCGAATGTATGGAGACTTTGAGCCTGACGGTGTGGGGGCACTCTGAGGGCGCATGATCCCCACCGTTTTGGCTTGCTCGTCAAGCTCTTTGACTCTCTTCGAGAGGTCCTTCCCAAAGAGCTGACGGGGCGGGGGCGGCGGCGGTGGTTTGCACAATCCTGCAAACTTTGGATTGAGCGCTGGGCGGATGCTGGTTTTGCGAAACCCGTTAATTTCGTGCTGGGTCGCGCACAGGAGGGCCAGGGCATCTTCCTGGTCCAAATTCAATTCGTCCCCGTCCACCGACCGCACAAAGGCAGTAATACCGGCCGTGAGGAGCTTCAGGATCCGCTGCAGTTTTACCTCCTGTTGACGGATAGCCGCACTGATGTTGCCCCATATCGGCGTATTGACCACAGGCACGTTGAGGGAGTTGCAATTGGATGGAGCCTTGTGACGGCTCATTGCCTGGATGAGGACTTCTTCCTGCTGCTCCAGGCTGATAGTAGATGTTTGTGAAGACGCCCTGTGCCTGTTGCTGCCCTGCTGTTGTTGACGTTGAAGCAGGAGCTCCAGCAGCCGCTCCATACGGTCAATACGCCCTTCACCCTGAACACTCAGGTGGTCGGAGTCCTCCGGCTCTGAAAAGAAAACCGGGCTCCTGTCATCGGCCCGCACCTTGTTGAGGCCCTGCCGGTGCCGGTAGTTGTCGCTAACAGCCGCCGAGGCGAAACT
The DNA here is from genome assembly GCA_963514005.1 of Raja brachyura. The sequence continues at coordinate 64,233,458 of OY740782.1, forward strand.
GCGCGATTCCTGCGCGGGCGTGTTCAACCGCCTCCGTTTAGCGGGAGCTGAAGCCGCTGCCACTAAGGGCACTTGCGGCGAGGTGTCGGCACCAGCCGAAGCATGGCTGCCTGGGGCCCGCGCAGGCTTGCCGGCTGCCCACATCGTGGACGTTGCCGACGCATGGTCTCGCCCACCCATCCATGGGGGGCTCGGCGACCGTGACAAGACCCGACTCGACTGACCCGTCCCAGCGTCGAGAGTCGGGGTGTGCCGGCTGGACCTCACAGCCGCCCCGGGTCTCTCCCTGGAACCTGACCGCTCCTCCGTGTCAGGCAATGCCTTAGCCCTGGCAGGGTTAGGCTTCTGGGCTCCTGCCCTCCCCCTTCTCGGAGGGCTGAGTGGAACAGGCCGTGCAGCCGCACGCACCCAGCTCGAGGTCGCCAGCGAGCCCGCTGACGACCTGACTGGGTCCCCCTGCTCTGGCGGCACACCACACTCCTCCTCGTCGAACTCCTCCGAGCTGTGGTGTGCTGGCGGATCTGGACCTGTAATCACATGGCTTACCCACATCTCCGCCTGAGTCCCGACCTGCGCTGCAGGTACTGCCGATGGTAAAGGCCCCGGAACTGTTGACCGGCGAACTCGTCCTGACGTCCTCCGGCCCTTGGAACTCCCATCCATGTCCTTGCTGCAAGACAAAACCAACAACAAGGTCCACCAACTAAAGGTAGAATACTTACCTCCGTGGCCCCTTCTGAAGGGCTGGCGAGGAGCGCGCTCCACCGCCAGCCGTCGCAGCAACGCGGTACGACGATATGTCGAGCATGCGCGCCGGCGGGCTCTTCACGAAGTCACTCACGTGACTCCGAAATGAAATCTGCTGTCATTGATGTGTTAGGTCTTTAAGTGAATCCAGCACTGAGCTTCAATTTTGTTGATTCCATCCTACCCTCTGAAATGGCCCAGAAAGCCATTTATTTCAATGACTATTAGAGGACAAACAATACTTTCTGGCACTTGTTAGTAAAACCCACACTCAGTGAATGGATAGATAAACAATAGTAAACTTGTAATGACCAGTAATTCAAGAGTCAAGAGAGTTTTGTTGTCATATGTCCCAGATAGGACAATGAAATCCTTACTTGCTGCAGCACAATAGAATATGTAAACATAGTACATAACGGGAGAAAAGAATGTTAAGTGTGTATATATACACATGCACACATACTCAATAAATAAACAAATATAGTGCAATTATAATAATCCTAACCAGCAAGAGTGTTTACGCAAGTTTGATAATGTGGCAAGTCAAGATATATCTGTGATATCATGATATGTTTATCATTTGTCCAACAAATCTGGGAAGAATGGTGTATAACTGTAGAAAAATATGCAGTGTCTTACTGTAAGTGTTATATTTGACACAGGGCCACCTGTGTAATCATAATCTTTTTTCCCCAACAATAAACTTTAGCTATGGATGGATTTACTCATTACTTTAGTATTGATATGTTATGCTGGAAGAATAATACAAATGTATTGAATTTTATTTTATGACAAGCAGGACTTGTTATTTTATTTATCATTTCAGCATTCATTTTCATTACTGGAGGCAACCAACAAGGAAGCTCTGACTTCATTCACATTTATCAATTTTGTCATTCAATCTTGTCATTCATGAATGATCTTTTCACTTGACAGAAAGATCAGATTGATTTGCTTATCAGTTCCAACAATCTGAAAGACAAAGCAACCAGCCAGCTTGCATCTAGTTGACTTGCATTGACTTGGATTGATTTGTATCTTATTAATTGTACCATTGTCTGGAAGCTCCACAGAAGCTAAACACACCAATGAACATGTGGTTAATGAGCTTTTGTTGAAGTATGTAAAGAACATGCACGTACACAAGGAATTCTTTAGTATAGCTTTATTAACTACACACACATTACTGCCCTAGCTGAACATGGTCTGTCACGTTCACTAGAGAGAGGGCTAGGGGATGGGGAAGACACAGATATACTTGATTATAGGGGAGTGGTTAGCAGAGCTACGTAACTACAATTTTATTTCGGTAGTCACGTGAGTGACTCCGTGAAGACCCCGCCAGCACGCATGCGCGACATCGTCGTACGCATGCGGAAGCGACGGTCGGGAGGAGCGGGGCTCCTCCAGCGTAAGTTTAAATAACTTACGCCAGGTAAGTCTCACCGGAGGAGTTGAGCGTCGACGAGAAGCAAAGATCATTATGGAATCACGGAAGTCCAAGAGAGCGGCGAGAGCAGCTGCTATGGAGAGCAGCCAGCGAACCGCCTCTCCAGAGCCACAGGTATTACCTGCAGCTCCCGACTTCTCGCCCATGAGGGCCGTTGGTACTCCACGGTCGGGCGGCAAATCCACCCGGAAGTCGGACGGGGCCGGCGACCCAGCTGGGTCCGGCCCCGAGGACACCCCGTTCGCAGATAGCGACGGAGGTCGTCTAACCCGCATGGAGCGGATGATGGAGCAATTGCTCCAACGTGACCTGCTAATGCAGGGGCAGAGTCACAGTGGGCCTCTTCGCAGGCCCACGGCAGGTTCCTACCAAGGACTGCCTAATGTCGCGCCCACTTCGCAGGGGAGCATTGAGGGTCAGAACTGGGCTGCCCCAGAAGAAGGGGAGCTGGCTGAACTACCATCTGTGTCAGGGGTGTGTGAAGAATATCTGGATATGGTGAATAAACATGCTATGCCGACACAGAAAGGCCTACCTATCCACCCTAAGCTGGCAGCCAGCATTAACTACATGGCGACAAACCAGCTACAGGAACAGGCCATAATTTCCACAGCTGAAAAATATATGGCTCCTGAAAACTGCAAATCACTTAATGTCCCTGCGGTGAACAACCCTATTTGGGGGAATATGAGCCCCTCGAGTAGAGGGCAGGAAATCAAACTTCAAAGAATCCTAAAGCTCTTAACCGCCGGGATCACAGCAGTGGCCAGAACTGCAGTGGGGACAGAGTTGCCGGATGAACTGCAAGATGCCCTGGCTCTACTGTGTAATACACAGTATGAAATAAATAATTTCAGAAAAAGCATCATAAAGCCGGCGCTTAACCCCAAGTTTGCGGGGTTGTGTGAGCCTGGGAAGACTCAGCCTCCAAGCTTGGTGTTCGGGGATAACCTTCCCAAGCAAGTAAAAGATCTTGACGAGGAGGCCAAGGCCTTGGGCCTAATCAAGGTTCCCGGGCCTACCAAACCTCATTACCCACAAAGACAGCACCCCTACACACCCACCGGACAGAGATACCATCAGAGACCTGCCGGTGGTGAAAGCTCGAAGGCCGGCCAACCTGCACAGCGGTCTTTTTTAGGCCATGGCCCAGCCCGGCCTTCTTGGAAGATGCGCCACTCCTACAACGCGATGAATCAACAAAGAAAACAGGGACAGAAACCGCAACACCGGCAATAACCATGGAGGTAGGTGGGCCTGGTTTCCCCAGAAACACATCTTGCCTAAATTCACTTTATGTAGGGGGCCGGTTGCACATGTTTTATGAAAATTGGCGCACTTTTACCTCTGATCCTTTCATACTCAGGAGTATTCAGGGCTACAAAATTGAATTTATTCACGAACTCCCTACCCCGGTCCAGCATTCACCTAGCCGAAAATTCATACTCTCTCGAAAAGAGAGGGTAGCAGGGCATGCTGAACTATACAGATTAATTGAAAAAGGGGTAATTGAAAAGGCCACCAAAGAACCACAGGAGTTCGTGTCTAATATATTCACCAAAAACAAAAAAGACGGGGGTTGCCGCATTATCATAGATTTGACCGAACTGAATACTTCTGTTCAGTATGTTCATTTTAAAATGGACACCTTTGACACTGCTATATGTTGGGGAGCTACTAATACTACCTCTAGTTGTGGAGGTAGATGGAGTGCACAAGAGTTAACCCTATTCAATAATTTGGGAATTAACTATTCAGAAATGCTGGCAGCATTTCACGGCCTCAGGGCATACTGCACAAACATGCACAAAGTTCATGTTAGGATACAAATTGACAACACCACGGTGGTGGCCTATATTAACCACATGGGCGGAATAAAGTCGATATTGTGTGATGAATTGGCCAACAATATCTGGCTCTGGTGTCTGCAAAGGGAAATTTGGATCTCAGCCACTTACCTCCCAGGCAAGCTAAACACAGTGGCAGACACCAGGTCACGCAAATTTAACGACAACATAGAATGGATGTTGGATCGAAAAGTGTTCACAGATATTGTAGAACATTATGGGACACCAGATATCGACCTCTTCGCGTCCAGATTAAATCACCAACTACCAACATATGTTGCTTGGGAACCAGACCCTGGGGCAGTAGCGATGGGCGCTTTCACGCTACATTGGGGGGATTTGTTCTGCTATGCATTCCCCCCTTTCTGCCTCATCAGTCGGGTCTTGCAGAAAATAAAACAAGATTCCGCATCGGGTATTTTGGTGGTGCCCGACTGGCCTACCCAACCATGGTTCCCAGCGGTACAGAAGATGGCCACAGAACCTTGCCTTCGGGTCAATAAACGACCTAGCCTGCTCATTCATCCTGTCACAGGAGAACATCACCCATGTCATGACCGCATGGACCTGTTAATTTGCAGATTTTAAAACGGCCTCTTCGCGGATTCGGACTCACCAGCAGAACGATAGACACCATCTCGGCGGCATGCAGGGAGTCCACCAGGAAGCAGTACCTTACCTACATCAAGAAATGGGAAGGATTCTGCGCTACTACCAACACTACATATGAATCCGCTACCATTACAGAAGGGCTGGAATTCTTGACTACCCTACACTTTGATGAGGGACTGAGCTACAGTGCCATAAACAGTGCCAGGAGTGCACTATCATCCTACTTGGGCCAGGGGAGTGACCAATTGGGAATTGGATCACATCCATTAGTGTCCAAACTAATGAGAGGAATATTCAATTCCAATCCCCCTAGGCCCAGATATAACCATACGTGGGATATCAGCACAGTCCTAACAATGCTGCGAGGATGGACACCTAACACGGGACTCACTTTGGCAAAACTCACATACAAAATGGTAATGATTATGGCACTTATCACGGCACAACGGGTCCAGTCTCTGCACAAACTCAATCTGGATGCCATGACTATCACCAATGATAAAATCACTTTTCATGTGCAGGGACTGTTGAAACAAGATCGACCCGGAGCGTCTGGTCATACCTTGGAATTTCTGGCATATCCAGCAGATACCCGACTCTGCATCGTCACGTTAATTTCACAATATATCACAGTCACCAAAAATCTCAGGGGCATGGAGACAGCTTTGCTTATAAGCCACAAGAAGCCCCATCATAAAGTCACGGTGCAAACCATTTCTAGATGGTTAAGGGTGGTTTTGGATGCGGCGGGGGTGGACACTAATATATTCAAATCTCACTCCACCAGGGCGGCATCCACTTCGGCGGCTAGGAGGATGGAAGTACCATTGGACCACATCCTGGCCACAGTGGGTTGGAGTAATGAAAGGACTTTTCACCGCTTCTACAACAAACCCATGGCCACCCCTGACACTTATGCAGGGAGGATTTTGAGTACTGTCAAATAATTTACCCCTATGGGATATTTATTTTGTTTTGGTATGAATAAATACCTATTTTTGTTTTTCAGCCAGTGTCATGTCTGAATTACGTTCATCCTCTCATCCCAGCATCCTGTGTGTGAGCATGGAGCTTCCAGGGCATGAAATCACAGAGCTTTGAAATCTTCACGGAGTCACTCACGTGACTACCGAAATAAAATAGTAAGATTAAACGAGAACTTACCAGTTTGAAGTTTGATCTTTATTTTATGAGGAGTTACGATGAGGGATTACGTGCCCTCCGCTCCCAACCCTCTACTATAAAGATCACCTGGTATGAAAGTTCTCTCTTATCTTACTATATTAGTCATGGTAACTGTCTGTGATTTCACACCACTGCTTTGAAGAATGTCGCGCATGCGTGCTGGCGGGGTCTTCACGTAATCCCTCATCGTAACTCCTCATAAAATAAAGATCAAACTTCAAACTGGTAAGTTCTCATTTAATCTTACTATTAAAGGGACATGCATTAATCATCTACATCCTTCCTCTACAAAAGAACGGAAAGTGACAGCCGACCATGTCTCATGCGCTAGGGCAACTGGAAAAATAAAGAAACAATGAAGCAGCAACAGATCATACATATTCGCCATAACGATCAGGCGGCTGCAGGAGACGGCCAGAGCGGGTCCGCATCCCGCTCACACCTCCTCCCCCCACGGGAACGGGCGGAACGGGAGTGGGAGGTGAAACCCTAACAGGAGAGCTGCGAGGCGGGGAGTGACGAGGCGATAAGGGAACGGGTGGCGAGTGCCGAGGCGACAAGGGAAATGAGGGGGGTGGGACAGGTGGAGGGACAGGAACAGGCACAGGAAGAAGGACAGGGACGGTCCGGGGGGGCTCACGGGCAGGGAAAGTCACAGGCAGCAGAGCAGACACGGGTGAAGCATGCGGGACAGCAGGAGGTGGAGGAGGCTCATTCACCAGGCGGAGGTGTTGATGGGACCTACGGTAGACTGTGCCATCAAGGTTAACTAAGTAGGAGTGAGGAGAATCGGCAGATCCGACGACTACTGCAAGGCTTGGTTGACCGGAGGTGGAACGCATGCGGACAACCTGTCCAGGTGACGGAGGAGGAAGGACGCGGCAGGACCTATCATGGGAGTGCTTCTGGATGGACTGTTTCTCAGCAATACGCTCACGGACCATGGCAGGCTTCAAAACGGAAGGGGCAAGGGTCTGTTGGGCCACTGGATTGGGAGGGCGTGTGACTCGGGACATGAGACGCTGCGCCGGGGATCCCAGGACTTGGTCGCGGGGAATGTTACGGAGGTTGAGGAGAGTTCAGACTTGGAAACACGGCAATGCTCCAATAAGCCCTTCGCGCTGCGGACAGCGCGCTCAGCCAGGCTGTTGCTTTGAGGGTATTCAGGGCTGCTGGTGTAATGCCGAATGTTCCAACGGTCAGCAAAGTCCTTGAACTCCGCGCTGGTGAATTGGCTGCCGTTGTCGGACTGCAGGCTTGCAGGAGACCCAAAGGTGGCGAAGTGGTGGCGCAGCTTCTCAATAACAGCAGAGGAGGAGAGAGAGGACAGCTGGTCGACCTCAAACCAGTTGGAGTAGGAGTCGACAAGCACCAAGAAGTGCTTGCCGTGCCACTCGAAAATGTCGGTTGCCATCGCCGACCATGGCAGGTCTGGTGCGGGCTGTTGCAAAAGGGGCTGCCGCTGCTGTTGCGGTGCAAGACTGTTGCAGGTAGGGCATGACGACACCCTGTCCCGGAAGTAGGCGGCCATATCAGGCCAGTAAAACTGGCTTTGAGCGATGGAGAGAGTGGCCTCGGCCCCGAGATGGCTACGATGAGCAGTGTCAAAATACTGTTGCCGTAGAGCCTCAGGCACCACAACTTTGTGACCCTTAACGATTACACCATCTTGCAGTACCAGCTCGTCACGGACCAGGAAGTAAGGCACTGCCGCGGCAGTAGGGAAGAACGTCGTTCGGGCCAGCCCCGCTGAATGACTGCAGCCAGCTGTTGGAGAGAGGCGTCAGCAGCAGTGTGTTTGACCAGGGACTTTAACTGGTTGGAGGGTACAAAGTTGACGTTCAGCACTATCATATTGGAAGCCTCGTAAGGGTGACGGGTGGTCGAAGCAAGAGGTGCCCGAGACAACGTGTCAGCGATAAACATGTCTTTGCCTTTACGATATACCACGGAGAAGGTAAAGCGCTGTAGCTGAAGCATCATCCGCTGGAGCCGGGAGGAGGCAGCGTGAATCGGCTTGCTGAGGATGGTGACCAGAGGCTGGTGGTCAGTTTCAATAGAAAACTCAGTGCCTAGGATGTAGTCTTTAAACTTTGAACAGGCAAACACAACAGCCAGCAACTCTTTCTCAATCTGGGCATAGCGCTGCTCGGCAGGAGTCATCGTGCGGGATGCGAAAGACACTGGCAGCTGTACCCCGTCATGGATCTGCAAGCAGGCGGCACCCAGGCCGAACTTGGAGGCATCGCAGGTGATGATGATAGGTCGGTTTAGGTCGAAATACTTCAGCGTCGGGGTGCAGATGAGCTTGGACCTGAGCACATCAAAAGCATTCTGGTGTTGCGGGAACCAGGCCCATGCGGTGTCGTTTTTCACCAAGTCTCTTAGGGGAGCGCTCAATTCGCTCAAGTCAGGGATGAACTTTCCCAGGTAGTTGACCATACCCAGGAAATGCTGGAGGCTCGGCACATCCTCAGGAGCAGGCATCTCAGAAATCGCGGCTGTCTTCTGTGGGTCGGGCTTCAGCCCGGACGCTGTAAAAACGTGTCCCACGTAGGTGACCTCCGGGACGCGGAACCGGAATTTATTAGGGTTGACCTTCAGGTTCACCTCTCGAGCTCGATCCAGGACCAGTCGGAGGTTGTGGTCGTGCTGTTTGATATCCTTTCCATACACCAGAATATCGTCGACAATAATAGCGCATGGGAGCCCCGCGAACAGCTGTTCCATCGTTCTCTGGAATACCTCGCTGGCGGAGCTGATCCCGAACGGCATGCGCAGGAAACGAAACCTCCCGAAGGGTGTGCCGAAAGTCGTCAGGTAAGATGATCGTTCATCTAATGGTATTTGCCAAAATGAACTCTTTGCGTCCAGCACTGAAAACAAAGTGGCTGGGCCGACTTGTGCAGCAACATCCTCAACGGTTCGCATAGGATAATGCGGGCGCTTGATAGCCAAGTTCAAATCCTTGGGGTTGATGCAGACCCGCAGCTCACTTTTGTCCTTCTTTGCAGCGACAACCATGGTGGAGACCCACTAAGTTGGCTCACTCACCTCCTTCAGGATGCCCGTAACTACAATTAAAGGGACATGCACTAATCATCTACAAAGTAACAGTAAAAAAGTGAGATACAAAAATAGGCTGTCAGAACGGTGCCATGGATAATGTTAAGTGCTCTCCAAGTGGATAACCATGTACAGAAAGACCCTGGTATAGTTTGGATATTTAAAAAAATGCTATAGATTCCAGTTTAATTAGTGTTCGGTTGTGTGGCCCCGTTGAAAACAGTGTGGAAAATCTCATACAATTCAAACATTTGTTGGAAAATACTGGGCTTGCTATGAACAAGCTTGGTTAGACCACCTCATGCATATGTATGACTTTAGTTCCTCCATTCCTAAATGTGAATGTTTCCTGAAAATATGTGGAAATGTGGTGAGAAGCAGAAGGGCGAAGGAAAGGATGACGTAGGATTTGCATCTGTAATTCTAATTTGGGATATTAAGGTGACAAATAAGCTGCAAAGGACAAAATTAATCTGAATTTACTTCAGGATAAATAAGCTGACTTACTAATTATTTAGATGAACACAAGCGCTTACATGTTACTCTATATTTATTATTTCTCATAGTATTAGCTCGTCAAATATTTAGATGCAATTCAATTTTCACTGCAGCATTATAATTAATACTCATGCAGACCCGTTGGGTCTGCTCCAACAACGCAAGATTCCACTACTCACCCGTTCCCCCAAAGCAAGCCGTTCCTCCAATGCAATATTGCACCACTCACGCATAGCCCCCAACTGCATAGGTACGTCTCATTTTTCCTCATCCCCCAGCACTTCTCCTCCTCCTCTGCAATCCCTAGAGAGGGTGGGTAGAGAGGGAGGGGGTAGAGAGAGAGAGAGGGAGGGATGCAAAGAGGGAGGAATGCAAAGAGGGAAGAGGTAGAGAGGGCGTTGAGGTAGAGAGAGAGGGAGAGGGGTTGAGAGGGAGGGGTGGAGAGGGAAAGGGAGGGGAGGGGAGGGGTCCACAGAGGGAGGATAGAGGGGGAGAGGGGTAGAGAGGGAGAGAGGCAGAGAGGGAGGGGTAGAGAGAGAGAGGGAGGGAGGTAGAGGGAGAAGGGGGGTAGAGTGGGGGGAGGGAGGGTAGAGAGGGAGATGGTGATGGAAGGAGAGGGAGGGAGGTAGAGAGAGAGGGGGTAGAGAGAGAGGGGGTAGAGAGGAGAGGGGCTAGAGACAGAGGGTAGAGAGGGAGATGGTGAGAGAGGGAGAGGGAGGGATGTGGAGAGAGAGGGGATTAGAGAGAGAGGGGGTAGAGATGGACGGGGTAGAGAGGGAGGAGGGTGGAGAGAGTGTGTGGTAGAGAGGGTGGCAGTGAGGGTAGATAGGGAGGGGGCATCTCCAATCTCCACCCCTCCCCATGTCACTCCTCCACACCACCCCCCCCCCCCATCTCCCTCTACCACCCCACTTCCCACCCCATCTCCCTCCTCCTCATCCTCCTCCCCTCACTCCCATTCCTTGCCCCAGGACCTACCAAGGTTGTAGAGCAGCACCAGGGCCTGGAACTGGGCCTGGTTCTCGTATTCAACCCGGCCCTGGCTGTAGACCAAGGCTTATCCTTGGTTCCACGGCAGCCTCCAGCCGTCAGCTCGGCCACCGCCTGGGCTCCAGTGCAGGTTCCAACTGCACCGTCCATGACCCTGGACCCAAGCTCGTCCTTAGTTCCACCGGCGGCATCTTTATCGGCCGCTGTCACTGCCCCATCCCAAGCCCTGGGCTCGGCCCTTACTCCAGACCCAGGCACGGCTCGGCTCCAGCCCAGGCCCAGTCGCCGGGCTCTGCCCGCGCCAGCAGCCTCCCCACCAGGCACCAGGGGGCGGCCGGCAGCCGCGGCCACTTCACGTTCACTGTGAGCGCTGGAGTAGCCCTCCCTCCCGGAGTGTCCCGTCCTGCCTTGCGAGTGCATTGTGACGTCCGTCGGATTCTTTTTTTTTTCAAAATGTGTGAGTTTGGGCTGTTTTTAAAATTTCAAGGATCAAAAAGTTCAGAAATATAGATGGAAATGCGGTAGGAAGATGCCTCCAGGGGGAAAATGTGAGTAGGATGTGTGAAAGTGCCCCAGCTTTTGGAAGAAAATAAGAATTAACCAGATTATGCCCAGATCACACACACACACACATACATACACACAAACAAGAGAAGAGTTTTAGTAATATAGATTATTGAATCTAAATTTGCCTCAATCCTGGAGTAACTCAGTGGGTGACGTAGCATCTCTGGAGAGAAGGAATGGGAGACGTTCAGTCTCAATGGGTGAGGTTTCAGATTAAGACCCTTCTTCAGACCATCACCCGCTGAGTTACTCCAGCATTTAGGGTCTACCTTCGATTTAAACCAGCAACTGCAGTTCTTCCTTACACATTTCAATCAAAGATGTTGGTTTAATAATTTAAGATCATCAAAATTCACTGTGGAATATTATAGATATTCGAACCTTTGATTTTTGCGATCTTACATTGACGTAAACATCCAAAGGCCATTTTCCATTTACATTAATGTCACTGCCAAAATAATATTATATTTAATTGATGAAATGCTTTGATCATTCACCACCTGAGTGGATCTACACTCAAATATTCTCACTTGTAACGTGCACCATGCTTGTTGTCAGAACAGCAATATAATGGTGTGTCATTGCTTAATATATTTGTATTAATTAAATTTAATTATTTAAGAGCAAGTATCAAAATATGCAAAATAACACCTATGTTAAAATAGCAGAAGAATCAATTTGCTTGTTTAGATATTGAGATTAAAAAGCACAAGATGTCATTTTCACAACATATGTATAAAACAGTACTGCACAGGTACAGGAACGGTCCATGATGTCTGTGCTGACTATGCCAGTTTAATTTAGTAACATCTGCCTTCTCATGGTGTATATCCCTCCATTCTCTGCCTGTTCATGTGCTTGTCTAAATGCCCCGATACCTGAGATTTCCCTGTTCACTAGAATAGCGAAACAAGACAATGCTGTAGGAAGGAACTGCAGATGCTGGTTTACACCGAAGATAGACACAAATGCTGGAGTAACTCAGCGGGTCAGGCAGTATCTCTGGAAAATTCTTTCTTTCTCCTAATTGCTATTGAGCTATTCCTCCTTTCTCCTTGTTGATCCAATATAATATTGCACCTGGATTTCCTTGCTACTATCTCTGCTCACTGCATCTGAAGAGGTCAAGCCAATTTAACTGACTGTTAAATGGCCACCAAATGGCATCACTCAAGCATTGTCACCACGTCAATGACTTTGTTATTTAATACTGTAACATAAGACAAATGTTGCAAGATTATTCACAAGAAATCATCAAGTTAAAAGAAAGCTAAAAGTTAGGCTAGATCACTTAAGATCTTGTTACAGAAAGAAGTTGTACTGTGATAATAGATATGGCCACAAGATTAACTTAATGAAAGCAGGAGTTCAAAATTAGTAGTTAAGAGGGTTATAAGGGAAGATGGTGAAGGAAGTCAATAAAATGGACTAGTGTTAATCCAACTTAGTGCTAGACTGGTCTCCATAAAATCTTAGCACTACAGCATCCTGAAATCAGGGTTATAATCGGAGGCAATGAAAATAGCTAAATAGCTGCTTATATATTCAACATCTGTTTCCCTTTCTTTTAGAATTAAATGAAAGTTGAACTATACCCTCCCTGTCTATAAAGAAATAACTAATTTTGTCAAAATGAAGATTTTTGGCAATGAAAATGATTGTGATTTCTCATTGAAGAAAGCTTGTTTTATTCCCCAGTCAGCAACACTTACATAAAGATGTATCTGGTCATAAACCAGTAATAAGCTACTTTCTCCAAATTGTCTCTTGCTTTCCATGGCATGGATTTAAATTCCGATGATAATCTGACAATAAAATAAGATAGTTGTGATGTTTGGTGGACTGCGTAGCATGGGAGGACCCATGGCTCCTCCTGTGCAGCAGGTGGAGCTGCACTGGATGTTTTGTATATAGGTTATCCTGTCTGTAGACAGTGTGTGTGCAGCCATTTTTGACTTGTCTTGCTGCCAGCATTGGGTAAAGCATTAATGACTTCTGTTGTAAATTAAAGACTGTCAAGTTTTGTGCAGACCTAAAAAACAAACACGAAAGTGGTGTCAGGAGTGGGACACTTCGGATTGCATCCAAAGACCCAGAAAAGAGCTTATTTTTCAATTAAAAAAATAGTTTTCTTTTTTTGAGTTCTGTAGTGTACTCAAACTAACATGTCTCGGCGATTCGATCACGAGCGAGAAAGGTGGTTGTCGTATTTAATGTGCGCTGTTTTCTTTTGAAAGTATGGCAATTACGACTGACCAGAGGAAGAAGACTCTCTTGTGTTTATCAATGTCTCCAGAAACTTTTGCACTGCTTCAAAATGTACTTACAGAAGAACTGAAGCCTCATATGCTGAAATCACAACGGCTTTGCAGCTGCATATAGAAGAAAATCAAAATTTCTTTGCAGCTCGCCTTGAACGTCTACAGACCTATTGCTCTCACTTCACTGTGATGAAGTGCTTTGAGAGACTGGTCCTGGCCCAGTCCTCACTCCTCACTCCTACCCACCCTGGATCAACATCAGTTTGCATACAGAGCCAACAGGACAACAGAAGACACCATCAACATGGCTCTACATTCTGCACTGACTCACCTGGAGCGCCCCGGCTCATATGTGAGGATGTTGTTTGTAGATTTCAGTTCTGCATTCAATACCATCATTCCCAGCAGAATGGTGGACAAACTGTCTGACCTGGGTGTAAATGCCAGCACATGCAGATGGATCAAGGACTTCTTAACAGACCGCCCCAGTCCTGACGCTCAGCAGAGGGGTGCCACAAGGCTGTGTGCTGAGTCCTATTCTCTACTCAATATACACTCATGACTGCACACCGACACACAGCACAAACCGGATCATTAAGTTTGCAGATGACATGATTGTGGTGGGGCTGATAAATAACAACGACGAGTCTGCCTACAGAGATGAAGTCCAAAAACTGGCTGTCTGGTGCACTAACAATAACCTGGCACTCAACTCAACCAAAACAAAAGAACTGGTTATTGACTACAGGAGGAGGAGAGAAGAACCTGCTCCTCTTTACATCAGAGACATGGTGGAGAGAGTCACTGACTTTAAGTTTCTGGGCACATACATCTCCCAGGACCTTACATGGACAGTGAACACCATCACTCTCATAAAGAAGTCACAGCAGCGGCTATATTTCCTGAGGACTCTGCGGAGAGCAAACGTCTCACAGCAGCTGCTACTGTCCTTCTACCGGTGCGCCGTGGAAAACATCCTCTCCTATGGCATCCTGGTGTGGTTTGCTAGCTGCACTGTGGCTGGAAGGAAGGCACTACAGAGGGTTATTAAAACAGCACAGAGCATCACAAACGCTGAACTACCCTCCCTGGAAGACATTTACAAGGCCCGATGTTTACGCCGGGTGACAAACATCTCACAGGACTTATCCCATCCTGCCAACCACCTTTTCACCCTGCTGCCCTCTGGGAGGCGATACGGGTCTTCGAAGGCCCGCACTTGCAGACTAAGTAACAGTTTCTACCCACGTGCCATGGCAACACTACACAATTCGGGGTGCATTATAAAAATTTGTCTGCTAGCATGTGCAATATAATATGCATTTTTTTATTATCTATTACTTATTTTATGCATTGATCTTGTAGTAAATGTAAATGTGAGAGTAAATGGGTGTTTGTGTTATTGTGTTTTGTTCTTTTTTAATCTTTTTATCCTGTGTCTTTTATTGTTTACCATTGAAGGGGATGCACATGAAATTTTGTTGTACAGTTGATGTGCAATGACAAATAAACGTATTTGATTTGATTTGATTTGATATCTACAGGGCAGTGCAACAGGAAGGGCAATCGATTACCGAATTTCTTGCCGAATTTCGCAACAAGGCAAAGGCATGTGATTTAAAAACTCAATGCTGTGAAAAGTGTCACAACAATACATTGTGGATAGACTGGTCATGGGCTGCAGGCACGCATTCATCCAGCAGGCGATTCTCAAGGAATCGGACGCCTCATTGAATAATGTGCTGCAGTGTGCTAAGACGGCCGAGCTGCTGAGTAAAGAACTGCACAAAATGATTGGCGAAACAGTGTGGAAGCTCCCTCAGGAGGTGCATCCAGTTTGTCAGACTCGTTCGTAACGTCAGAAACCAGTTGATCGACCCATAGCAAATCCAGAGATGCTGGGACAGTTTCAGAAGAGCTGTTCCCCTGTGGGGGGAAGATTGAAACCCTGCTACCGGTGTGGCTCGACTGCTCTTCATCTCCGTTAGCGCCCGTATATCAAGTCAGTTTGTTATGCCTGTTTCCGAAAAGATCATCTCCAGGCAGTGTGTCAATCCGTAGGAAAGCTGAGAAAGGGCAAGAAAGCGCAAAACACAGTCAACCAAATCGCGGAGACCATTCCTATTGAAGTGCTTGCTGTGTCCGACAAATTACCGACAAGATGAGGATTTTGCTGCGGGTCTCGAACGTCGATCTACAGTTCCATGTGGACACTGGTGCGGCTGTGTCGCTAGTGGGTCAGGACATCTGGGAGAGGATAGGATCGCCAAAACTGAAACCGGCCAACATCCGCCTTTTTGGATATGGACGATAGCCATTCCCATGAAAAGTAAATGTATTGTCGCCGTTTCCTGTAATGGTATGCCGCTGATCGTCGTTGGGAAAGAAGTTACATCCCTGTACGCCAGTGACTGGAACCATGCTTTCAAGCTTGACATGAACGCCTTGATCTATGATGGATCAACTATGGCATTGTCATCTACCACGGATTTCAACATGGTCAGCAAGTGCGTGAGCAACCTGCGAAAACAGGACGTTGAATGGCACTGGTCCAAAGAGTGTGACCATGCATTCACCAGATTGAAGGGGATGCTCACCCAGAAGATGCGTTTGGTTCACGATGACCCATCAAAGCTGATCTCACTGCCCACCGGTGCATCGCCGTATGGTCTTGGAGCTATAATCTTACAAACGGCGCCGAAGGGTAAGGAAGAACTGATTGCGTTCGCATCCAAAACGCTGACGACCGCCGAGAAAAACTACAGCCAAGTGGAGAAAGAACAGCACATACTGATATCTCTTAAAAAGAGAAACTGAGGAAAACTCTGTTGATACTGAGCCTTTAGGAAGAGTTGTGAAATTAAAAAAGGCCGGCAAAAAAGTGTGAAGTGAGGTCCTGCTACATGGAAACGTTCAAACTGGAAAGGGGGATTGTGATGTTTGGTGGACTGTGTGGGGTGGGAAGACCAGTTGCTCCTCCCGTGCAGCAGGTGGTGCTGCACAGGACAAACGAACACGAAAATAGTCATTCATAAGGATGCCCATTAAACTGCTGGAGAGTTGTAAAATCCATTTGGTTTACTAAAGCCTCAATGGAGAATATCCGCCATCCTTACTCAGTATGGTCTGTACATGACTAAATCAACCAAAGTGGGTGTTTTTTAAATTCTTTCTGAACTGACCTGGTATGTCATTCAGTTTTATCATGGCTGCTATGCCGATAAAGGGATAAAATATAACTGGACAGGGCACCTGACATCAACCTAGGCACAGAATTCTGACGTGGTCAAGTTGCTCTGAGCTCAAACATCTGGGGATTAGTGTGCAACTTGAGAGACTGTCTCACATTCAAATCCAGCAATAGAATGACATACTGATGGTCATGGATTCATGCCTTACACATAATGTCCCAGACACCTTCACCACAATTCAAGTGTACATCCTCTTCCACCAATGCAAGGAACCACCAGAAGTGGTGGCACAGAGGGGTGCAGGCATGAAGGAGTATCTCAAATCCTCAACATTGATTCTATTAAGTCTGAAGGAAACCAGCATCTGCAGTTCCTTCCTATCATCTGAATTTAAATCCATGCCATGAAAAGCAAGAGCCAATTTGGACATAGTAGTCTGATGATATGAAATCAAACATGGGTATGGAAACCTTCTCCTGACATTCACTAGTGTCAATAGAAACATAGAAACATAAAAACATAGAAAATAGGTGCAGGAGGAGGCCATTCAGCCCTAAAGAAGCTTTTACTATCCGCCTTTATATTCTTGTCTAGCTTACCTTCTTACCTCATCTTTTCTCCCCCTGCTGTCTTTTTGTTATCTTCTGTTGCTCATTAAACCTTACCCAATCCTCTTGCTTCTCGCTCATCTTTGCTAATGTTGTACTTCTCTTTTATTTTTATACTGTCCCTGACATCCCTTGTCAGCCACGGTCGCCCCTTATTCCCCTTGGAATCTTTCTTCTTAGAAACATAGAAACATAGAAAATAATTGCAGGAGGAGGCCATTTGGCCCTTTGAGCCAGCACTGTCATTCATTGTGATCATGGCTGGTTGTCCCCAATCAATAACCCGTGCCTGCCTTCTCCCCATATCCCTTGATTCCACTAGCCCCTAGAGCTCTATCTAACTCTCTCTTAAATCCATCCAGTGACTTAGCCACCACTGTCCTCTGTGGCAGGGAATTCCACAACTTCACAACTCTCTGGGTGAACTCAGTCTTAAATGACCTCCCATTTATTCTAAGACTGTGGGCCTGGTTCCGGCTCACCCAACATTGGGAACATTTTTCCTGCATCTAGCTGGTCCAGTCCTTTTATAATGTTATATGTTTCTATAAGATCCCCCCTCATCCTTCTAAACTCCAGTGAATACAAGCCTAGTCTTTTCAATCTTTCCTCACATGACAGTCCTGCCATCCCAGGGATCAATCTCGTGAACCTACGCTGCACTACCTCAATCGCAAGGATGTCCTTCCTCAAATTTGGAGACCAAACCTGTACACAATACTCCAGATGTGATCTCACCAGAGCCCTATACAACTGCAGAAGAAGATTCAAATACTCCTCTATGTTGAATAATACTTAGAGAAAGCACTGAATGTATCAAGCCACGGAATATACTCAGGGTGACTCCAATATCCTGCACTGAACTACTTGGTAGACTGAGTCCTGAAGAAGGGAGCTACCAGACTGGGTCTGTGCCAGATAATGAGTGAAGAGGAAAACCTTGTTGATCTCATTCCCCGCAATCTACCTGGCAAAATGCATCTGTCTACAATAGATTTGATAAAAACGACCACCGCTGAATCCTTATGGAGCTTACATCCTTGTATCATACCTATTGCACTCTCTATTGTATTTATAATACCACAATCATACTAAATAGGACAGATTGAAACTAGTCATAGCAGCTTAAAGCTATGATCCACAGGGTGCTGTGGACCAGCAGCTGCAGTAGAAATAAAATCATTAGATCATAAGTGATAGGTGTAGAGTTGTACCATTCGGCCCATCAAGTCTACTCCGCCATTCGATCATGGCTGATCTATTTCTCCCTCCTAACCCCATTCTCCTGCCTTCTCTGACACCTATACTAACCAAGAATCTATCTATCTCTGCATTAAATTTATCACTTGACTTTGTCTCCACAGCCTTCTGTGGCAAAGAATTCCACAGATTCCCCACCCTCTGACTAAAGAAATTTCTCCTCATCTCATTCCTAAAAGAACGTGCTTTAATTCTGAGGCTATAACATCTAGTCCTAGACTCTCCCACTAGTGGAAACATCCTCTCCACATCCACTCTATCCAAACCTGGACATCGCCACAATTTCTATTCCAATGGTCAGGCATGCCCCTCAGTCTACCATTAAGATTAAGTCAGATCATGACCCCTGGTTCATTGAGGAGTGCAGCAGCAAACCAGGTTTACAACCAGGCTTGTCTAAAATGAGGTGTGAACCTGGTGAAGCTGCAACATAGGATTATGTGCATGATAAATGGAAAAAGTAGCATGCAGGTGGCATCCATTATGCATCCATTATAGAACCAGCAGATGAATGCCATGCAGTCTAATGGCAAGTAGAGGTTCCAAGAGCTGTCCCATTCTCAGTGATGATGGGGCTCAGCACATGAGTGCTATAGACCAGTGCTGCACATAACTATCCCAGTTAATCATATGGTCCCCGTTACCTCAAAGCCAGTCTGTTGCCAATTCAATTTGGAATTGTGATATCTACAAACAGTTAGAGTCATAGTGTCAAGAGCCATACAGTGTGGAAACAGGCCCTTAGGCCCAATTTGCCCACACTAGTCCCACTTGCCTGCATTTGGCCCATTTCTCTAAACCTGTCCTATCCATGTACCTGCCTAATTGCATCTTAAATGTCGCCATAGTCCCTGTCTCAACTACTTCCTCTGGCAGCTTGTTCCATACACCCACCACCCTTTTCATGAAAAAGTTACTCCTCAGATTCCTATTAAATCGTCCCCCCTTCACCATAAACCTATGCCCTCTGGTTCTTGATTCCCCCACTCTGGGTAAGAGACTCCGTGCATCCTGCCGCCTATTCCTCTGATGATTTTATTTTGATAGCACTCAATGCAGCAAAACCTGCGGAACTAGACAAGTCTGACCAATTCTGGAGCACAGATTTTCAGAACTTCATGAGTCCTGAAAAACTATGGCCCTGAATTAGTCAAGCCTCCAGCCAAAGTGTTCCATTATTTGTACAATTGCCAGTAGTGTCTGTCATCAAAAGTGCTACCAACTGGCACTATCTTGTCAATGGCCTGTTCACCAATGCCCAGCACAGCTCTGGTCTAAACAACCACTGTATCCCACAGGTAAAGTGAGAGTGAATCCCCTCGACTTCAAGGCAGCATTTGACTGGGTGTGGCATCAAGATACAGAAGATACAGAAGCTTGAAAGTGTGCACCACTTATTTTCCTCTGTTACCAGGCATACAGGCATTACCAGGTGTTACCCTCTGTTTCTGAATGGTCCTTCCACAAGCTAAGCTACAGTCTGATCCTCTCTAGCTCATTGTAGGCATTGGTCTTTGTCTCTGGGATTATTGAGCTATAATTCTGAGAAATATATTCTGCACTGTATATCTTGTCCTTTGTGCCGCAAAAATATTTTCACTGTACAGAACCTTGCTGACTTGACATTAATTAAACTAAAATATTAAACTTGAATTTGTCTTGATTGTATATATGTATAGTTTTATGTCATTAGATTGAATAGCATGCAAAACAAAGCTTTTTATTGTACCTACCTACAGGTGAACCTAAACCTAAATGCAAACCAGAGCCCAAATGATAAGAGTGCAGAATATACCTCACGAATATGCCAAACAAAATGTTTATTTGCTTGATGCTGATTGGATTTGCCAAAACAGAATATTTGAAACATGTCAACACACGCTCCCATGAATGGTTTACACAATGGTAGACACCAAATGCTGGAGTTTTTCAGCAGGTGAGGCAGCATCTACGGAGAGAAGGAATTCTTCTCTCCATAGATGCTGCCTCACCCGCTGAGTTACTCCAGCATTTTGTGTCTACCTTCGATTTACCACCATCTGCAGTTCTTTCTTAAACAATGGTTTACACAATGATCTATAAGTTTATCTTGAATAGCTTTTGCTATTAATAAATATTGTGAGGCCAAAAATATTGTGAGGCCAGCTTGGAGAAGTGAGAAGACAGATTGCATTAATAGTTGTCAACATTCAAATTCATTGGCATAGATAGGATAGAAAGTTAGAACCACTGTCCACGGATGGGAACGTCAAATACAAGAGGACATATAAATGAGGTCAGAGGGAGAAAGATTAAAGGAGATGTGCAGGTACTTTGTTTAGATAGAGTAGTGGATGCTTGGAACTTGGTGCAGGAATGGTGGTGGAAGCAAATTCAATAGTGGCATTTAAGAGGCTTTCAGATAGGAACATGAATATGCAGGGAACGGAGCACATGAAGTGTTTGTTCTATGTTCCTGAAAAGTAAACATGTTTAAAAATGGCAAAAAAATAAACAGGTTAGAAATACTCAGTGGGTCAGCACGAGAGATTTCCGCGTGTGAAGTAGGGTCCCGACCCAAAACTTTATCTATCCAAGTTCTCCTGTGATACTGCCTGACCTGCTGAGTTACTCCAGCACTATGTGCCTTTTTTTTTAAATAAACCAGCATTTGGACTTCCTGGGTAGACAAAATGCTGGAGAAACTCAGTGGGTGCAGCAGCATCTATGGAGCGAAGGAGATAGGTAACGTTTCAGGCCAAAACCCTTCTTCAGACTGATAGAGGGTGGGGGGAGGCAGGGGGAAGAAAGGAAAAAGGGGACGTGGGAAGGGGAGGAGACAGCAAGGGTCAAGAGATTTGAGAGAATTCAATGTTAGAAGGAGGTTGTGAAACTGTCTCCGGAATTCTGTGAAGTCTGTTCACCCTTGCTGTCTCCTCCCCTTCCCACCTCTCCCTCAGCCCTCGAGCTCCTCCTCCTCCTTTTTCCTTTCTTCCCCCCCGCCTCCCCCCACCCCCCCATCAGTCTGAAGAAGGGTTTCGGCCCGAAACATTACCTATCTCCTTCGCTCCATAGATGCTGCTGCACCCGCTGATTTTCTCCAGCATTTTGTGTACCCTCGATTTTCCAGCATCTGCAGTTCGTTCTTTAACACTCTGGAGTTCCTGGGTTCTTCAGTGGCCTTAGTAGCTTCCATAGATTAAAAATATCTCATTCTTAATGATCAAATCTTTCAAATATGACATTTCAGCATTGGGACCATGACTTATGTTATTGAATATCTAATTTGAAATTCTTTTGAAGTTTGCCTGCCTCCTCTAAGGAGCCAAGTATTATTGGCAGCTTTTTGTTAGAACAGGAAAATAACTCGTTAGCATTCTGCCAGTACATTTTCTTGTTCAAACCTCTACGATTTTAGCCCAGTAACTAAATCAGTTGATGAAGACAGGGAAGGAGAAATTCACAAAGACACAATAGACTGCAGATGATGGAACTTTGAGCAAAAACAAAGTGCTGGAGGAACTTATAGACAGGGAGGGTATAGTGGAAGGAAATGGACAGATAATATTTTGGGTCAGAGCTCTTTCTCAGATTAACATTTTTCAGAAATGTCTTCAGAAATACATAATTGGTCATTAGCATTAAATATGTACATGATTACATTAACCATTGGTTGTATGTTTGCTTATGAACTTATTAAACTGTATATTCAACTGAAATTGGCTCTATTACTTTGTGGGTCTTTTCACCCTTGAACTAAAGTGATATAGAAACAATAATCTTTAACATACAGTCTGTTCATGGTTCATTTGTCCAAAAACGAGAACCATTTCCAGAGAATATCAAAGTGTTGCTTTACATATTAGATACAGTCATAAAAGTACTGCACTGACAATGTAGAGGTTTGGACTGATGATCAAGCGAATTAACTCTCATATTTACAAGCCAGTATCAATAATGATGATTGCTTAACTGCCAATTCTTGACAAATACCCCATAAACTCACTAATGTTCCTTGGGGAGTCAGCTTTACCTCGTCCAGCTATATGGATTTTAAGATCCATTTCAACATGGTAGCTTTTAACCATACTTTGAAATGTTCGATAAAGTTGCACACTTCAAGAACATTTATTGATGGCCAAGTTGGCTTTGACACTGACCATGAAGGTGACGCAGGTAGGGAAATTCCTGTAAGATTTAACGTTTCTTGCCATCAACTTTGAAGGCTCTGAATAGAAGCATTCTTAACTGCACTAAATCTCAAGCCACTGTTAAACTAACATCTCCTGTAATCTAAAAATGAGTTAATAGTCTTAAAGTAGTAATCCTACATAATAGCCAATGGCTGCTAAGGGACCTGATCAGTTGCTAAAAGATCAGAGGCCTGATCTGATTTCTGAATGTTTTGATTTTATCACCCTGGGCGTTTTTTTAATCTAAATAAAAGTCTTGTGACTCATGTTCAAGGTGCTCCATACAAGTTTAACTCCTTGTTTACTGGGAGCAAGAAAATGCTAATAATATCATCAAACAAATAATGCAGTTACAGCCATCTCTTCGATTTGATGTTTATGGAATGCAAATAATCTTTACAAGTCACAGTTTTGTTCAAGAATTCAGTAACCAAAAACCTGTTTCCTTATTGAATGAACCATAACAAAATAGCAGTTACTGACATTCACTTATCTCGTTGTGGTGTAATATAGGAAACCTTTGCATCCAGCTGGGCACACATTCAGACCCACTGCAAGTGGAACAAACATAGGAAATCTTAGTACATTGATTCCATTGCTGTCATCAAAGAGTTCCCCAAACATTGGAATACAATCCCTAGATGAATGTTCTTACTCAGGATGAAGTTTAATTTTGGGGCAACCCACCATGTCACCATTATTGATAATGGAAAATAAATTTAGTGTTGTATTCTTGGCGATTCAGGCATTTCTCTCTTCAGTCGTGGCACAAAACTCCAACAAATACAAACACCAGTGCATTTCTTTCTCACGAAGTAGGTAAGTCCTGGTTTGTGAATTAGCACCGTATCAGAGATACAGGTCAGACCTCTGGATGAACATGGTAATTGCAGATAATGACCCTGGCCCCGGTACAGGGATTCTTTAGACATGAGACACTGAACCATGATCAAAAACAAAGGACCGTAGGTGTGCGTTAATCGTGTAGAAATAGTGGTGTCGGAAGCTACTGATCAAGTCAAGTCAAGAGAGATTATTGTCATGTGTCCCAGATGGGACAATGAAATTCTTGCTTGCTGCAGCACAACAGAATATAGTTAGCATAAATACAGAACAGTTCAGTGTGTCTATATAGCATAGACCAAATATATACACATAAATAAACAGATGAAGTGCAATAGGCTGTTATAGTTCAGAGTTTGTTTGATGGCGAGTTTAATAGCCTGATGGCTGTGGGGAAGCTGTTCATGAACCTGGATGTACCAGATTTCAGGCTCCTGTACCTTCTACCTGATGGCAACAGAGAGATTAGTGTGTGGCCAGGATGGTGTGGGTCCTTGATGATGCTGGCATCCTTTTTGGGTCCTTGATGATGCTGGCAGCGACTGCGATAGATCCCGTTGATGGTGGGGAGGTCAGAGCCGATGATGGACTGAGCATTGGTCACAACTTTCTGCATTCTTTTCCGCTCCTGGACACTCCACAGACCAAGCCACGATGCAACCAGTCAGCATGCTCTCTACTGTGCACCTGCAGAAGTTTGAGAGAGTCCTCCTTGACATATCAACTCTCCGTAATCTTCTCAGGAAGTAGAGGCGTTGATGTACTTTCTTTATAATTGCATCAGTGTGCTGGGACCAGGAAAGATCTTCGGAAATATGCATGCCCAAGAATTTGAAGTTCTTGACCATTTCCACCATAGTCCCATTGATATAAACAGGATTGTGGGTCCCTATCCTGCCCCTTCCAAAGTCCACAATCAGTTCCTTGGTTTTGCTGGTGTTGAGAGCCAGGTTATTGTGCTGGCACCATTTGGTCAATTGGTCAATCTCACTTCTGTACTCTGACTCGTCACCATCAGTGATTCGTCCCACAACAGTGGTGTCATCGGCAAACTTGATGATGGAGTTCGCATTATGTCCGGTTACACCGTCGTGAGTATAGAGTGAGTATAACAGGGGGCTGAGCACGCAGCCTTGAGGTACTCCCATGCTGATTGTTATCGAGGCTGACACATTTCCACCAATACGGACAGACTATGGTCTGTGGATGAGGAAGTCGAGGATCCAATTGCAGATGGATGCGCAGAGACCCAGATCTGAGAGCTTGGTAACCAGCTTGGAGGGGATGATGGTGTTAACGCCGAGCTGTAGTCAATGAATAACAGCCTGACATATGAGTTTTTGATGCCCAAGTGGTCCAGAGCGGAGTGGAGAGCCAGTGAGATCTGTTGTGGCAGTAAGCGAACTGCAGTGGGCCCAGGTTCTTGTCAATGTAGGAGTTGATATGCGCCATGATCAACCTCTCGAAGCACTTCATCACCACAGGTGTTAGTGCCACTGGTCGATAGTCATTGAGGCACATCACCTTGCTCTTCTTGGGCACCGGTATTATTGATGCACTTTTAAAGCAGGAGGGAACCTCAGACCTCTGAAGTGAGAGTTTGAAAATGTCCATAAAAACTTCAGCCAGTTGGTCCGCACAGGTTTTTAGAACACGACCAGGTATGCCATCAGGTCCAGGCACTTTTCGAGGGTTCACCCCCCTGAAGGATCTTTTGACGTCAGCCTCTATGACTGTGACAGAAATACCATCACGGTGAATGGGGGCTTGGGAAGGCACATCAGTGTCTTATCAAATCGTGCGTAAAACACATTGAGCTCGTCAGTGAGTGGTGCTTCACTGACAATTGAGCTACCTCCTGATTTCGCCTTATAGGAGGTGATGGCATTCAAGCCCTGCCACAGTTGCCGAACATCTGTCTCATCCTCCAGCTGGGAGCAGAAGTCCCTTTTGGCCTTTTTGATGGCCTTATCAAGGTCGTATCTGGACTTCTTGTAGACCTCTATATCTCCAGACCTGAATGCCTGGGATCTGGACTTCAGAAGAATGTGGATCTCATGGTTCATCCAAGGCTTCTGGTTAGGAAACACTTGTAAAGATTTTGTTGGGATGCAGTCCTCCACACATTACTTTATGAAGTCTGTAACCACTGTGGTGTATTCATTCAGGTCCTTTGCCAAGTCCCTGAATATAGCCCAGTCTACAGACTCCAAACAGTCCTGGAGTTGTTCCACCCCCTCTGGGGGTGCGCTCTTCAATTGCTGCCTGTAGAAGCAGCACCGCAGTATGGTCGGATTTACCGAAGTGAGGGCGAGGGATAGAGCGATAGGCATCTTTGATGGCCGTGTAGCAGTGGTCGAGGGTGTTTGATCCTCTGGTGCTGCAGGAGATATGTTGGTGGAAGTTAGGGAGCGATTTCTTAAGGTTGGCTTTGTTGAAGTCCCGGCTATGGTGGTAAATGCTTTGGGGTAAGACGTCTGGTGCTTGTTGACCACAGCGTGCAGCTCCTCCAGTGCCAGATGGACGTTTGCCCGGGGTGGGATGTAGACCGCGGTCAGGATGATGGAGGTGAATTCCCTTGGCGGGTAGAAGGAAAGGCACTTCGCAGCCAGGTGTTCCAGGTGTGGAGAGCAGGAGTTGGATAGGATGTTTCCAGACACAATGGAGGCGTCCCCATTGTTTCCAGGTACTGTACTTACGGTACCTGCTGTTTCTGTGAGCCTGCGCTGGAACGGGGATTGCCTTGCACACGGCAGCTTCAGCTCCGTAGCGATCGGAGATTCCCTCACAGTCAGCAACTCCAGCTCCGTTGCTCCTGGGAGATCCTGCCCGTCAGCTCTAGAGGTCTTCCAGGTGTTTCCAGTTACAGTACCTGTGATCCTCGGTCAGGTTGAGTGTTCTCCAGCGATCGAGGGATCGCTTATAGTTGGGGGCTCCCTCAGGTGCGGGAGAGCGCAATATCGTTAGTGCCTTCAAGTGGACTAGCAGCTTGTCCGTTACGGTGCAGATTTCTGCCGTTTCTCTGATCAAGATGAGTTGCTTGAAGCTATAAATAATCCTCTTCTGTTGAGCTGCTGGCAAAATGTCGCCACAGGCAGGCGCCATCTTTCTGATCACCTGGATTCTTATCTTGGATTAGCCAGAAGTAACAATTAAATATTTCATTAGTCGTACAATAACAAAAGTACATTGGGGAAGATGATGCATCTTATCTGTAAATATGTATAAAAATGGCATGCTTTGTACATGGAAGGGAGGGTGTATGGACTGCGTTGCAAAGTGATCGAGCCTCTTCCTCTCTTATCGAGGCAAAGGATTGATCAAGTAAATATCCTTCTGTTGATGCAACAGTGGGAATGAAAAGTGCTTTAAATATATAACGCCTCTTTCTCTTCGGCAAAAAAACAAATGAAAACCACAATCATGTTAATGCCGCTGCAAGCTTGCAGTAAGATCATTTGCTCAGATATGATTCAGCATGTACATTAAGACAATTTACACCTTCCAGCTTCATACTGAGTAGAGTTTCTTTACAATTACTTGTCCCTGAAATGGGTAGAGTGCAGAGCAGCTTTGTTTCACATCCAGCAACCAAGGCGTTGACGATGCTTCTATTTCTTGTGGCAGAGCACACAGAAAGCTGAAAACAAAAAGCAGTGCTGGAGGCTGGGAGTTAATTAGTCCTAGGGCATTTCTATGATCGAATCCGCATTTCAAGGTCAGAAATTTTGCCTGCTGAATTGCACTTCTATTTAGATCGATAAACGTTATTACATTGGGTGTTAATGGCGGAGTAGCAAGATGGATTCAACAGTGGCTGAATGGGAGATGCCAGAGAGTAATGGTGGATGGCTGTTTGTCAGGTTGGAAGCCGGTGACCAGTGGGGTGCCTCAGGGATCTGTGTTGGGTCCACTGTTGTTTGTCATGTACATCAATGATCTAGATGATGTGGTGGAAAATTGGATAAGTAGGTATGCAGATGATACTAAGATAGGGGGTGCTGTGGATAATAAAGTAGATTTCCAAAGTCTACAGAGAGATTTGGGCCATTTGGAAGAGTGGGCTGAAAGATGGCAGATGGAGTTTAATGCTGATAAGTGTGAGGTGCTACATCTTGGCAGGACAAATCAAAATAGGATGTACATGGTAAATGGTAGGGAATTGAGGAATGCTGTGGAACAGAGGGATCTAGGAATAACTGTGCATAGTTCCCTGAAGGCGGAATGGCATGTAGATAGGGTGGTAAAGAAAGCTTTTGGTGTGCTGGCCTTTATAAATCACAGCATTGAATATAGGAGTAGGGAAGTAATGTTAAAATTGTACAAGGCATTGGTAAGACCAATTCTGGAGTATGGTGTACAATTTTGGTCGCCTAATTATAGGAAGGATGTCAACAAAATAGAGAGAGTACAGAGGAGATTTACTAGAATGTTGCCTGGGTTCCAGCAAGTAAGTTACAGAGAAAGGTTGAACAAGTTAGGTCTTTATTCTTTGGAGCACAGAAGGTTAAGGGGGGACTTGATTGAGGTCTTTAAAATGATGAAAGGGATAGACAGAGTTGACGTGGATAAGCTTTTCCCTTTGAGGGTAGGAAAGTTTCAAACAAGAGGACATGACATGAGAATTAAGGGACAGAAGTTTAGGGGTAACATGAGGGGGAACTTCTTTACTCAGAGAGTGGTGGCTGTGTGGAATGATCTTCCTGCAGAAGTGGTGGAGGCAGGATCGATTTTAACATTTCAAAGTAAAGTGGATAGGTATATGGATGGGAAGGGAATGGAGGGGTATGGTCTGAGTGCAGGTAGATGGGACTAGGGGAAAATAAATGGTCGGCACGGACTGGAAGGGCCGAGAAGGCCTGTTTCCGTGCTGTAATTGTTATATGGTTATATGGTTATATATTACGATAATGCTGCTCTCATAAACAACAGGTTCACTGAGTGGGCCTCTCATGTCGAGCTGGGCCGGGCATCCCAAGGTCAGTCCTATAAGATTGACAAATCTCCTCACCTTTCAGGTCAAACTTGTTTTCACTGCTGATTGACACAAAATGCAGGAGTAACTCAGCGGGACAGGCAGCATCTCAAGAGAGAAGGAATAGGTGATGTTTCGGGTCAATACCCTTCTTCAGATGCACTGCAGAAGCCCGAGGTGCTGACAAAAGTGGGTTGAGGGTGACCAGGCTTATGGGACTTCAATCAATGATCTTGTCCAGAGTTAATCTTATTAACCAGTAAAAAGAAACAGAGGGGAAGGAAATTGGGTCAGACAGGAAATACAGTCTACCCTCGTTATTATGACCTGTTTATAATGGATTTTGGTTATTGTGTACAGAAGGTCCCCCCAATAATCAGACATCACTGTCTATTTAAGAACACACCATTAGTTACACTGCAGGGGGTCATAGAAATTGACAATCAATTGCTTTGAACGACAATTGTGCAATGATACTCTATTAAACAGCGTTACAACCAGCCTTTAGTATTTTTACATCACAGTAACAAAAATACGTTTTTAACTGTTAAAAATAACTTTGTACACTCAGAATGTCTTTGAACGGAAATATGAAAACAATATTAGTGCAAAACAAAAGCCGAAACTCCCGATGGCAGAAGTGAAATGCGAGCGTGGCCAGGGTGGTGTGGGTCCTTGATGATGCTAGAGGCCTCTTTGAGGCAGCGCCTCCTATAGATCCCTTCGATGGTGGGGCGGTCAGTACCCATGTTGGACCAGACAGTGTTCACCGCTTTTTGTAATCTCCTATGTTCCCGGAAGTTAAAGTTGCCGAACTAGACTGTGATACTATTAGTCAATGCACTCTCTTCCATACACATGTAGAAGTTCAAGAGAGTATTCATCACATGCCGAATCTCCACAATCTTTTAAGGATGTGAAGGTGTCTTCCTCCTATATTCAGACTCATCGTTATCCATAATTTGTCAAACGACAGCGGCGTAATCTGCAAATTTAAAGATGGTTGGAACTGTTTCGGTACACAGGAATTTCTCATCATGAAAGCATTAATAAGTAGAAATCTTTCTGCAGCCTAAGCACCAAAGTAAGACCAGATTATTTACTTTAGAAACATGGTTGATGGATAATTACCAGCTTGCAAACAATTGATATGCACAATGTTTTAGTATCAGGAGATTTCTTGCTTCAACCTAAGGCTGTGGTTTATTATTTGATGCAAAAGATAGCATCTTCATTATCCTCAGTACTGCTTTGAAATATCTATCCAAAATGTTGTGTTCAGTTCCTCTGTAAGGGACTAATATTGAAGATTGGGAAATGTTCATTTAAAATAGGACATAGGTCAATATTAGAAGAAACCATTTAATCAATAACAAAGCCATTTCACAATAATTATGCATTACAAGGCCGGAGGACATTAAAATAGTTTCAAAAAATCTCTTGTTCAACAGAACTCCATTGGTTTCACATAAATATAACTCCAAATAATATAGCCTTCATCTGCAATAGCAATTTAAATTAGGAAAGGCAAAAATAATAACCACATTAACACTGTCAGGGAATAAAGTGTTTCCAATTAACTTCACACTGAACCGTCTATTCATTTGAAATTCATTTCAGATTCTGGGTAAATACAATTATCATCAGGGTAATGTGTAGATGTTAATAGTAAGATTAAATGAGAACTTACCAGTTTGAAGTTTGATCCTTATTTTATGAGGAGTTACAATGAGGGATTTCGTGAAGACCCCGCATGCATGCGCGACATTCTTCAAAGCAGCGGTGTGAAATCACAGATAGTAGTGTTGACTGAAGAGAGTAAGATAAGAGAACTAACATAACAATTGACCTTATAATAGAGGGTTGGGAGCGGAGGGCACAAAATTCCTCATCGTAACTCTTCATAAAATAAACTACAAACTGGTAAGTTCTCGTTTAATCTTACTATTTTACTTCGGTGTCATGTGAGTGACTTCGTGAAGACTTCAAGCTTTGTGATTTCATGCCCTGGAAACAAGTTCATGCTCACACACTGCCATAATAACCAATGGAGGAAGTATGTTAACGTATTTCAGACTTGTACAGTGCTGAAAAACAAACAATGTATTATTTAACAATAATAATAACCCCTAATTTCAGAGAAAATTATAATACAGAACTTAAAATAGTGTCTGAAAATATCTCAGGTGTGGCCACAGGTTTGTTATAACTGCTGGAAGTTGTTTCATTAGACCAACCCGCCATTACAAGGGCGTGGCCTATAGGGACTTCCATCATCCTTGCTGCACGATGTAGCTGCAGCCCTGGTGGAATGAGATTTAAAATATCAGTGTCCACCCCTGCTGCACCTAACACCATCCTGAGTCATCTTGATATGGTCTGCACAGTACCCTGTGATGAGGATGTTTAAACTTATCAATAGTGACATTCCTGTTCTCATGAGACTATTGGTGACCTCCAGTTAATGTCGGAGGTGTTTCACTATGCATAGGTGTCTATCTATGGGATAAGCCAGGAATTCCAATTTGAGGCCAGATGATCCAGACCTGTTTTGTTTAGGTAACTCATGAATGTGAAAGGTTTTTGGGATGTTACCATTGTGTCCAGTCTAGTTTGTGCATAGACTGGACCCGCCGCGCCATTACAAATGTCAACAGCATCACTATTTTATACGTGTTAGTGAGAGGGACGTGGCTGGTGCCCAATCTCTGTTTAGGTCAGGACAATGCCAATATCCCAGGCCTGGGTATATTGAGGTCTGGGGAAATGTGTGTTAAAATCCCCTCATGAGTTTTGACACCAGAGGGTGAGATACTCCTCCATGGTGTTCTAGCTCCTGTCCGAGGTATGAGGATAGGGCACCTTTTGTGCAATTGATGGCATTATAACTCAAGCCTTCATCAAAGTGTAGACTTACCTGGAACTCCA
This sequence comes from Raja brachyura, assembly GCA_963514005.1. The sequence continues at coordinate 64,264,658 of OY740782.1, forward strand.
GCACAACCGTAATGGTGGCTGTGTTGTAAGTTGTGTCTGTCCTGGTACAAAATACCTTCCATTTTTTAATATGGGTGAGGTATTGTTACCTGGCGGACTCTCTGCATGATGTCGCGATGATATTCATCGTTCGGTCGACAGCCCGAGTTCCAGGGGAGGTATTTTCCAAATCTCGCACCCAATAGGTTAATTTGGTCATGGCACAGATGATTCTCCCTTGTCACAGGTGTACCAGCAAACTCGGGTGTTTGTAGATCGGAATCCATGGCTCTGACCATGTCGAGTCCCACAGGGTACCATCGCTGAGTAGGCCAATCGGGTACTCCCAAAATACCTGATGCGGAGTCTTGTTGAATTTTCAGCAAGACCCAACTAATGAGGCAGAAAGGGGGGGGGGGGAATGCATGGAAAAAACAATCCCCCCACCCCCCCAGTGTAGCGAGATGCGTCCATCGCTACTACCCCAGGGTCTGATTCCCTTGCAACATACGTTGATATGTGGTGATTAAGTCTTGATGCAAAACAATCAATATCTGGCGTTCCATACTGAGCTATAATGTCAGTAAATAACTGGTGGTCCAACATCCATTCGGTGTTGTCATTCAATTTGCGTGATCTGGTGTCCGCCACTGTATTGAGCTTATCCGGAAGGTAAGTGGTTGATATCCAAATGTTTCTTTCTATGCACCAGTGCCAGATTGTATTGATCAATTCATCACAATATATCAACTTAATACCACCCATATGATTAATGTATGTCACCACGGCGGTATTTTCAATTTGTAGCCGAACATGCAGATGATGCATGTCTGAAACAGTAAACCCAAAGTCCGTGAATGCTCCCAACATCTTTAGATGATTGAGTCAAGTCAAAAGAGTTTATTGTCATGTGTCCCTGACAGGACAATGAAAATCTTTCTTTGCATAGCACAACAGAACATAGAAGGCATTGACTACAATTCTATACATAAATACACCCATGACGTAATAAATTAATAAAGTGCAAATAGCAGATGGAGGAATATTAATGTTCAGAGTTCCGAGCCAGGTTTAATAGCCTGATGGCTGTGGGGAAGTAGCTATTCCTAAACCGGGTTGTTGCAGTCTTCAGGCTCCTGTACCTTCTACCCGAATGTAGCAGGGAGATGAGTGTGTGGCTAGGGTGGTGTGGGTCTTTGATGATGCTGCCAGCCTTTTTGAGGCAGCGACTGTGATAAATCCCCTCGATGGAAGGAAGGTCAGAGCCGATGATGGACTGGGCAGTGTTTACTACTTTTTGGAGTCTTTTCCTCTCCAGGGCGCTCAAGTTGCCAAACCAAGCCACGATGCAACCAGTCAGCAAGCTCTCTACTGTACACCTGTAGAGGTTAGAGAGAGTCCTCCTTGACAGACCAACTCTCCGTAATCTTCTCAGGAAGTAGAGGCGCTGATGAGCTTTCTTAATAATTGCATCTATGTTCTCGGACCAGGAAAGACCTTCACAGATGTGCACGCCCAAGAATTTGAAGCTCTTGACCCTTTCAACCACCGACCCGTTGATATAAACAGGATTGTGGGTCCCCATCCTACTCCTTCCAAAGTCCACAATCAGTTCCTTGGTTTTGCTGGTGTTGAGGGCCAGGTTGTTGTGCTGGCACCATATGGACAGTCGCTCGATCTCTCTTCCATACTCGGAATCATCCCCATCAGTGATAAGTCCCACAACAGTGATGTCGTCAGCGAACTTGATGATGAAGTTCGCGCTATGACCGGCTACGCAGTCATGAGTATAGAGTGAGTACAGCAGGGGGTTGAGCACGCAGCCCTGAGGTGCTCCCGTGCTGATTGTTATCGAGTCTGACACATTTCCACCAATAGGAACAGACTGTGGTCTGTGGATGAGGAAGTCGAGGATCCAATTGCAGAGGGATGCGCAAAGACCCAGTTCTGCGAGTTTGGTAACCAGCTTGGAGGGGATGATTGTGTTAAATGCCGAGCTGTAGTCAATAAATAGCAGCCTGAAATATGAGTTTTTGTTGTCCAAGTGGTCCAGAGCGGAGTGGAGGGCCAACGAGATCGCGTCCACCGTTGATCTGTTGTGGCCGTAAGCGAACTACAGTGGGTCCAGGTTTTTGTCGAGGTAGGAGTTGATTTGCGCCATGATCAACCTCTCGAAGCACTTCATTACCACAGGCGTTAGTGCCACAGGTCGATAGTCATTGAGGCACGTCACCTTGCTCTTCTTGAGCACCGGTATTATTGATGCCCTTTTGAAGCAGGTGGGAACCTCAGACCTCAGAAGTGACAGGTTGTAAATGTCCGTAAAAACTCCAGCCAGTTGGTCCGTGCAGGTTTTTAGGACACGACCAGGTATGCCATGACGTCCAGACGCTTTTCGAGGGTTCACCCCTCTGAAGGATTTCCTGACGTCGGCCTCTGTGACTGAGACTGAAATACCATCACAGCAAATAGGGGCTCGGGAAGGCACATCGTTGTTCTCCCTATCAAAACGTGCGTAAAACACATTGAGCTCATCAGGGAGTGATGTATCGCCGACATCCGAGCTTCCTCCTGGTTTCGCCTTGTAAGAGGTGATTGCATTCAGTCCCCGCCACAGCTGCCGAACATCTGTCTCATCCTCCAGCTTGGAGCAGAACTCCCTTTTGGCTTTTTGATGGCTTTACCAAGGTCGTATCTGGACTTCTTGTAGACCACTGTGTCATCAGACATGAATGCCCGGTGTCTGGTCTTCAGGAGAGTGCGGATCTCACAGTTCATCCAAGGTTTCTGATTGGGAAACACTCGGAAGGTTTTTGTAGGGGTGCAGTCCTCCACACATTTCTCTATGAAGTCTGTAACGACTGTGGCGTATTCATTCAAGTCCGTTGCCGAGTCCTTGAACATAGCCCAATCTACAGACTCCAAACAGTCTTGTAGTTGTTCTTCTGCCCCCGCCGACCAGCTCTGTACTGTCTTCACCTCTGGGGGTGCACTCTTTAATTGCTGCCTGTAGGCAGGAAGAAGCAGCACCGCGGTATGGTCGGATTTACCGAAGTGAGGGCGAGGGATAGAGCGGTAGGCATCCTTGATGGTGGTGTAGCAGTGGTTGAGGGTGTTTGGTCCTCTAGTGCAGCAGGAGACATGTTGGTGGAAGTTGGGGAGTGATTTCTTTAGGTTTGCCTTATTGAGGTCCCCAACAATGGTGGTAAATGCCTCGGGGTAAGACGTCTGGTGTTTGTTGACACCCTGAAGTAAGGTTAACTCATGTGTATTCCATCTACCACCGTAACTGGAGGTGGTATTGGTTTCTCCCCAGCCGTGAGTGCTGGCGTCAGTTTGTAACACAACCGAAGGGTTTGTGACTGTGATGGATTTAGAGCAATGTTGAACACTGCTAATCCACCATCGTATCCAATTTGCTTTGGCTGGTCTGTCAAAATGGCCAGCATGGTGTTTTGAGTGCTGCAGATTTGGCCCTTTGTAGATTTTGGAAATGTAAGGGTCCAAATTGTGCTGGGAAAAAGGCAGCCACGCGCTTCCCAATTACCCTGGCTATTTGCCGAATAGATGGTTTACTGACGCAAACAAGGCTGTTACATACCTCTATCAAGTCTGTTGCTTTGTTCTTTGGCAAGATGACAGACATCTGAACAGAGTCAATCGTGAATCCCAAATAATGCATAGTCACCATTTTACTTGGATTTGTCTGGATGGATAATAAACCCCAATTTTTGAAATAGGAGATTGGTGGCTGAGGCAGCCAATTTAGCCAATTCCAAGGTTGTCCCCACAATAAGATGTCATCTAGATATGGCGTGACAATATGTTTTTTGTTTCTGAAGAAACGCCAAAGCTGTTTTCAATATATTTGTTAACAGTCAATGCCTTCTATGTTCTGTTGTGCTATGCAAAGAAAGATTTTCATTGTCCTGTCAGGGACACATGACAATAAACTCTTTTGACTTTGACTTTGAGATACAAAATGCTGGAGTAACTCAGCGGGCCAGACAGCATCTCTGGAGAGAAGGAATGGGTAACGTTTCAGGTTGAGCCTTCTTCAGCAAGACTTATTTTAATAAATACTCATATTAAATGCCTAAAACATATTCTCATGGAGAGTATTCTTTCTTTTTTGGGAACTGACATCATTATTTGAAATATTTACTGGAGTCCAGTTACTGATTGCGCATGGTTGCCATTTTAAAACTTCCACTTACTTGGTTTTATCTAATAGAGTGCATATGTTTTGGTCATGTAACTCCCCACCACTTTGCAGGTGCCTCGAATCAGCTAAGTGTTATCTCTGAATGAGCAGACAGTTCGTCAAAGTCTCCTGTAGAGATATGAGTGTAAGAGTCTAGACTGATCCCTTTGACACACCATAGGGGCTGCAAAATCAAGATCAAATGAATGTAGAAGATCTCATGGTATAATTCCAATAAAAGGACACACAGTACTATCTTGTACAGTTTGTTTATAAGTTTATACATGCATAAGATTAGTTCACACAATACTAGTTTCATTTTGAAAGATTATAAGGATGAACAGATCACCTTTGTAATGTATTCATACATATTCATGTATATGTTAATGAGTTGGTGTTGTATATAAGCAGGGTATGTTGGGTAATAAAACTCGCTCTCTTGTAATCCAGGCAACCTGCGTGTAAGTTGTTATTCATTCTACCGTCCGGAATATAACAAAACTGGCGACGAGGATGGGACAGAGTTGGTGAACTCATCCCTTAAAAGCAGTGCAGGCCTGTTTTGCAACATGCAGTATTGTTTAACATTTTAAACAGTAAATACGGAGTTGTGTCGCAGTTGTTTGCGAGCTGGACAGGATAGGCCGCAGATCCTTCTATGCAAGGGACTGTAATTTAAAATAACAGCTGTACAAATCAGCGAGAGTTTGTCAGGCTTTCTCTACATTGTGTCTACGTGGCACGATGTCGTCATTGGAATTGTATAACATTTTAGACTGAGTTTTTTTTGTCGCGTTCCTCAAGCTGAATAGCGTTTGTTTTAGGTGAATTGCTACACCAGAACAGGAATCGGGATTTTTGAATGGACTTTAAAAAAAGAGACCAACACGATGGCAGCGTCCACGGGCTACATCGGAAACCTTGGCACTTTTGACAAGAGTAGAGAGCCATATAGCTCCTATATGGAGAGAGCACACATGTTTTTCACGGCAAACAACATAATGGAGATTAGTGGGGAAGGAGAGATAGTGACTGAAACAAATAAAGTCGTTTGCGAATGCATGAAAGCGATCCTGCTCACGGAGATCGGTCCTGAAGCGTACGACACACTTGTGAATCTCCTTGTGCCCATAAAGGTAAAAGACATGCCATTCAATGGCATTATGAAGAAGTTGGAGGAGCACTTCAACCCAAAGCCCCTGGAAATTGCAGAAAGCTATAAATTTGGCACTAGAAACATATAACTTTGGAACCATTCTTGGACGTGCACAACGCAACAGATATGTTTGTGGTCTATACAATTCTATACATAAATACACCCATGAATTAATAAGTTAATAAAGTGCAAATAACAGATGGAGGGATATTAATGTTCAGAGTTCCGAGCCAGGTTTAATAGCCTGATGGCTGTGGGGAAGTAGCTATTCCTAAACCGGGTTGTTGCAGTATTCAGGCTCCTGTAAATTCTACCCGAAGGTAGCAGGGAGATGAGTGTGTGGCTAGGGTGGTGTGGGTCTTTGATGATGCTACCAGCCTTTTTGAGACAGCGACTGTGATCTTTGGTTTAAACCAGCATTTGCAGATCCTTCCTACGCATACCATCCTGTTTTTCACGACTCTGTAAAGACATCCTTTAGCTAACAACAACAAATTTTGAATTGTGATCACTGCAAGAATACAGGACATAACAGCAAATTTGTACACAGCAAGTTCGCACAAGCATTAACTAGAAATTCTTTCTTCAGTGATATTGAGTATATGCTAGTTGATTGCTTGCACTGGAGATAAACTGTCTGCACTTGTTTAAAATGGACAGACAATAAACAATAGACAATAGGTGCAGGAGTAGGCCATTTGGCCCTTTGAACCAGCACCGCCATTCAATTTGATCATGGCTGATCATCCCCAATCAGTACCCCGTTCCTGTCTTCTCCCCATATCCCCTGACTCCGCTATATTTAAGAGCCCTATCGAGTTCTCTCTAGAACGTATCCAGAGAACCAGCCTCCACTGCCCTCTGAGGCAGAGAATTCCACACTCACAACTCTCTGTGAGATAAAGTGTTTCCTCGTCTCCGTTCTAAATGGGTTACCCCTTATTCTTAAACTGTGGCTGTGGTGCTTAGCAGATGAAGTTTAATGCGGATAAATGTGAGGTTATCCACTTTGTTAGCAAAAACAGGAAGGCAGATTACTATCTAAATGGCGTCAAGTTGAGAAAAGGGGAAGTACAATGGGATCTGGGGGACCTTGTACATCAGTTTATGAAAGTAAACATGCAGGTACAGCAGGCAGTGAAGAACGCGAATGGCATGTTGGGCTTTATAACAAGAGGAATCGAATATAGGAGCAAAGAGGTCCTTCTGCAGTGGTACAGAGCCCTAGTGAGACCACATCTGGAGTATTGTGTGCAGCTTTGGTCCCTTAATTTGAGGAAGGACATTCTTGCTATTGAGGGAGTGCAGCCAAGCTTAACCAGGAAACCAACAATCTGCGGGAAACAAGCGACAACACAAGATGAAAGGAGTTCATAACTTGGAGATGAACCCAGATGGAAATTAACTTGGGTTGTACATCGTTTATGCAACCAACATCAATAAGCCTACACCCAGCCAAGGCGAGGACTTTCAAACTAAACTATTGATAAGTGAACAGTTAATCGATATGTGTATTGATACGGCAGCAGATTGTTCGGTAATGAGCAGAGACCTGCACGAAACAAAATTCCCACAGACACCATCGTTTGAGAGTAAGGTCAAGCTGAAAACCTGCTCGGGTGAAGTTTTGGAGATATGTGAACAAATGAACTGTAAAGTTCAGCATAATGGTCAGTCAGTAACACTGCCCATCATAGTAGCCAGCTGCAGAAATAAACCAACCGTCCTTGGAAAGGATTGGCTGAGTAGAATAGAGTTAGACTGGAAGAACATTTTCAGCGTTGATTTGTGCAAATCACGTCTTGACGACGTCATAAGCAAACATGCAAACATTTTTGCTAACAGTTACACAGGAATAACAGGGTACTCTGCACACAGTCGACTTAAGCAAGATGTAAAAGCTGTGTATTTTCGACTAAGACCTGTTGCACTGAGGCAACAAGTGGAGGAAGAACTTGACAAGTTAGAGCGGAATGGAGTACTCGTGAAAACAGACCAGAGTAACTGGGCAACGCCAATTGTGGCCGTACCCAAGGCCGACAAAACTGTTCGACTCTGTGGTGACTGCAAAGTCACAATCAACCAAGCCGTTCATGATGAACAATATCCGTTACCAACCTCACAAGATCTGTACACCGAACTTAGCGGAGCAAGAGTCTTCTCCAAACTGGATTTGTCTCACGCTTACGCCCAACTCAATGTCGACAAGGAAAGTCAGCAGTACTTGACAGTCAACACACATAAGGGCCTGTATTCATATACAAAGCTGCCCTATGGTGTGAAATCCTCCCCGAAAATGTTCCAGCCTGTCATGGACTAAATGTGACAAGGCATTCCGCACTGTGTGTGCAACCAGGATGCCTACTGATATTCACAGAGGGCATGGTAGAACATCAGGAAATCCTTGAGCAAGTTCTCACACAACTGAACTGCCACAATGTCAAACTGCGACAAAGTATATGAGCATTTGCGTAGTCAGAGGTGGTCTACTTTGGACTCAAAGTTGATGCCAATGGACTTCGCCTTGTGAAGGCGAAAGTTGAAGTATTAGTGAATGCTCCAAAACCCAACAATATGTCAGAGCTATGATCATTCCTTGGGATGGTGCAGTTCTATGCATGATTCTTTCCAGAATTAGCAACTGTGCTAAAGCCACTACATCATCTGCTAAAAAAATATGTGAAATGGACGTGGGGAAAGAAACAGTAACGTGCATATGACATCTGCAAGGAAAACGTGACAAGTGACAAACTCCTTGTTCACTACGATACGACACGCAAGGTGAAACTTGCTTGTGATGCTTCAAGTTATGGTGTAGGTGCAGTGATCTCCCATGTAATGAATGACGGAAGGAAAAGCCTATTGCTTCTGCATCCCGCACCCTATCACCGAGTGAACACAATTATGCACAGATAGAAAAGGAAGCACTCTGCATTGTGTTCGGAATCAAGAAATTCCATCAGTTTCTTCACGGCAGACCATTCACTCTAGTGACTAATCACAAGCCTCTACTAGTGATACAGGTATAGTCAGCTATACCTTCCATGGCGGCATCAAGGATGCAGTGCTGGGCAAGTTTGCTGTCCCAGTATGGCTACAAGGTTGAGTACAGAAGCTCCAAGTGCAACACAGTTGCAGATGCTTTGTCCCGGTTGCCCCATGAGAACCCTGATGTGGGGCAGACTGACCCATTGAGTCAGCTTTTTGTGTCTATCTTCAGTTTAAACCAGCACCAGCAGTTCCTTCCTACACAATAAGATGAGGCTTCAATTTATATTTATTTAAGCTAATTCTTTCATTCCAAACCAAGTGGAATCAATTAAACAAGAAATGTTGGAATTTAAAGCATTGCATCACTTACTTTCTAGGTTTCTAGGTTTGCCGATGACACAAAGCTGGGTGGCAGTGTGAACTGTGAGGAGGATGCTATGAGAATGCAGGGTGACTTGGACATGTTGGGAGAGTGGGCAGATGTATGGCAGATGCAGTTTAATGTGGATAAATGTGAGGTTATCCACTGGTAGCAAAAACAGGATGGAAGATTATTATCTAAATGATGTCAAGTTAAGAAAAGGGGATGTGTAATGGGATCTGGGGGATCCTTGTTCATCAGTCAATGAAAGTAAGCATGCAGGTACAGTAGGCAGTGAAGAAAACGAATGACATGTTGGCCTTCATAACAAGAGGAGTTGAGCATAGGAGCAAAGAGGTCCTTCTGCAGTTGTACAGAGCCCTAGTAAGACCACACCTGGGGTATTGTGTGCAGTTTTGGTCTCCAAATTTGAGGAAGGACATTCTTGCTATTGAGGGAGTGCAGCGTAGGTTCACAAGGTTAATTCCCGGGATGACGGTACTCTCATATGCTGAGAGAATGGAGCGACTGGGCTTGTATTCAATGGGCGAGGGAATTCAATGCAACATCTCCAAATTTGCAGATGACACCAAGCTGGGGGGTATAGTTAGGTGTGAGGAGGATGCTTGGAGGCTGCAGGGTGATTTGGATAGGCTGAGTGAATGGGCAGATGCATGGTAGATGCAGTATAATGTGGATAAATGTGAGGTTATCCACTTTGGTGGCAAAAACATGAGGGTAGACTATTATCTGAATGGTCGCAGATTAGGAAAATGGGAGATGCAACGAGACCTAGGGGTCATGGTACACCCGTCATTGAAAGTAGGCATGCAGGTGCAGCAGGCAGGGAAGAAAGCAAATGGTATGTTAGCATTCATAGCGAAGGGATTTGAGTATAGGAACAGGGAGGTTCTACTGCAGTTGTACAGGGTTTTGGTGAGGCCACACCTGGAGTATTGCATACAGTTTTGGTCTCCAAATCTGAGGAAAGACATTCTTACCATAGAGGGGGTACAGAGAAGATTCACCAGACTGATTCTTGGGATGTCAGGACTTCCATATGAGGAAAGACTGGATAGACTCGGCTTGTACTCGCTGGAATTTAGAAGATTGAGGGGGGATCTTATAGAAACTTACAAAATTCTTAAGGGGTTGGACAAGCTAGATGCTGGAAGATTGTTCCCGATGTTGGGGGAGTCCAGAACAAGGGGTCACAGTCTAAGGATAAGGGGGAATTCCTTTAGGACCGAGATGAGGAAAGCATTCTTTACACAGAGAGTGGTGAGTCTCTGGAATTCTTGGCCACAGAAGGTAGTTGAGGCCAGTTCATTGGCTATATTTAAGAGGGCGTTAGATGTGGCAGTTGTGGCTAACGGGATCAGGGGGTATGGAGAGAAGGCAGGTACGGGATACTGAGTTGGATGATCAGCAATGATCACATTGAATGGCCGTGCAGGCTCGAAGGGCCGAATGGCCTACTCCTGCACCTATTTTTCTATGTCTCTATGTTTCTATATGTATACTCTGGAATTTAGAAGGATGAGAGCATGTCTTATTGAAACATATAAGATTATTAAGGGTTTGGACACGCTATCGGCAGGAAACATGTTCCCGATGTTGGGGGAGTCCAGAACCAGCGGCCACAGTTTAAGGATATGGGCTAAACCATTTAGAACGGAGATGGGAAAACACTTCTTCACACAGAGAGTTGTGAGTCTGTGCAATTCTCTGCCTCAAAGGCCGGTTCTCTGGATACTTTGAACAGAGAGCTAGTTGGGGCTCTTGAAGATAGCGGAATCAGGGGATATGGGGAGAAGGCCAGAACGGAGTACTGATTGTGGATGATCAGCCATGATCACATTTACATGGCGGTGCTGGGTCCTACTCCTGCACTTATTGTCGATTAACCATATAACCATATAACCATATAACAATTACAGCACAGAAACAGGCCATCTCGGCCCTTCAAGTCCATGCCGAACAACTTTTTTCCCTTAGTCTCACCTGCCTGCACTCATACCATAACCCTCCATATCCTTCTCATCCATATACCTATCCAATTTATTTTTAAATGATACCAACGAACCTGCCGCCACCACTTCCACTGGAAGCTCATTCCACACCGCTACCACTCTCTGAGTAAAGAGGTTCCCCCTCATGTTACCCCTAAACCTCTGTCCCTTAATTCTAAAGTCATGTTCTCTTGTTTGAATCTTCCCTATTCTCATAGGGAAAAGCTTGTCCACATCAACTCTGTCTATCCCTCTCATCATTTTAAAGACCTCTATCAAGTCCCCCCTTAACCTTCTGTGCTCCAGAGAATAAAGACCTAACTTATTCAACCTATCTCTGTAACTTAGCTGTTGAAACCCAGGCAACATTCTAGTAAATCTCCTCTGTACCCTCTCTATTTTGTTGACATCCTTCCTATAATTGGGCTACCAAAATTGTACACCATACTCCAGATTTGGTCTCACCAATGCCTTGTACAATTTTAACATTACATCCCAGCTTCTATACTCAATGCTCTGATTTATAAAGGCTAGCATACCAAAAGCTTTCTTTACCACCCTATCTATATGAGATTCCACCTTCAAGGAACTATGCACGGTTATTCCCAGATCCCTCTGTTCAACTGTATTCTTCAATTCCCTACCGTTTACCATGTATATTGTCTATTGTCCATTGTCTGTTGTTTCCTTGAAGAGTTTTACTGGGTCAAGTTACAGTCTGCTCAAATTAGGCCCACAAATATTATAATGAAATGACTCTTCAGAGTCTGGTCATTTGTATCCGAGCACAGAAACTTGTGCATAAGCTCTAAAACTATTTTAATTTCATTACGTATTTTACTTGTCAAGAAACTGACCAGCAATCTGGTGCCAGCAATAAATGCTTCAGTAAGTTCATTAAGGCTATTTAATTGATTTTAAATCAGGTTATTAATCAGAACAGACTGGAAAGATGTTCCTAAAAATGCTACCATGATGATCAACATTTTGTTCTGCGACAATCTGTTAGTTAATCTGTTAGGCTGCTTTAGACTCTGTGTTTGCAGAACCACCTAAGCATTATATTGTGGGCACTATTTTCCAATTATGCACAGAAGTTTATTTTTACTTGCATAAACAAAGCATAAAAATTCATAATTAAAAGAGTTAGGCATCGGGAGTGAAACCCTAATTTGCCACAAGGAGCTGTTATCATTTGTCCTACCTTACAGTTATTCTGAAAGCATGTGTAGGAAGGAACTGCAGATGATGGTTTACACCGAAGATAGACATAAAATGGTGGAGTAGCTCAGTAGGAGAGGCAGCATCTCTGGATAGAAGGAATGGGATGACGTTTCGGGTCGAGGCCCTTCTTCTCGACCTGGAACATTGTCTATTTCTATTATCCAGAGATGCTGCCTCGCCTGCTGAGTTACCACAGCATTTTGTGTCTATAAATACATTTCAAGATCCTCCTTTATCTCTACAAAGCTCTCAATGGGCTTGCCCCCACCTACATTAAAAGTCTGCTCACCCACCACACCACCTCCAGGTCCCTCAGATCGGCCGACGGGGTTGCTGAACATCCCGCGGTCTAGGCATAAACTCAGGGGCGACCGCGCCTTTGCGGTTGCAGCTCCTGGACTGTGGAACAGTATCCATCTTCCCATTAGAACTGCCCCCTCCATCGACTCCTTTAAGTCGAGACTAAAAACTCATCTCTACTTCCAAGCCTTTCTTCACGTCCTCTGAGCAAGGGCTATATGTATGTATTTATGTATGTACTTAATCTATGAAGTTGTTTGTTATACTATTCTTATACCAATGTAAAGCACTTTGGCCAACGAGAGTTGTTTTATAAATGTGCTCTATAAATAAAAGTGACTTGACTTCATTTGACTATATTCAATCTGAAAGTATCATTTCCACTCAGAAAATACTGTTTGTAACTGGATAGGATTTAATGGATAAGCAGGTCAAGCTGCCTGACAGACAGTCTTCTCACTTGGGAGTGATGTGTGTGCAAGATGAAAGGTATTAACTGCAGCTGAATGGTTTAAAATTACAATTTTTCTGATTATCCCGCAGTTGCTGTGGTCAGAAAGTAAACCTAATTTAGTTGATTAATCTTAACATTATTACACTGGCGGCATTTATCTTTATAGTTAAGCTGCAGTTAAGCTACATAAAGTAACAACCAACCTCTTCCATTATGATAGTTTCCGAAAAATTTCCCTGTCTTCTGAGGTACCCCATGCTCTGTAAAATGAAAAAAAGATCCTGATGACGTGGAGGCAGAGTTGCCCCACCCATCTCCATTACATTTTCACTGTCTCACCTTATAGCTATGCCATCTAGTATTGGGCATTTCCATCCAGGGAAAAAAAGGTTCTGACTGTCTAGTTATAACTCTTAGGGCTAACGGAATCAAGGGATATGGGGAGAAAGCAGGAACGGGGTACTGATTCTGGATGATCAGCCATGATCATATTGAATGGCGGTGCTGGCTCGAAGGGCCGAATGGCCTACTCCTGCACCTATTTTTTATGTTTCTATGTTTCAATGCTTTTCATTATTTTATATACTTCTAAAGGTCTATCGTTCTGTTCCAGAGCCCCTGACGGAAATTTTCTGAAAGCTATTTTATTTTAATCCTTCCATGTTCCCAAGGCAGGACTGAGTTAAAGGCTTCTTTCACAAATTGTTCTTAGTTTAGTTTGGAGATACAGTGCAGCAACAGGTCCTTCAGCTGACCGAGTCCACACTGAGCAACGATCCCTGCACATTAAAAGGGCTGTCCCACTTTCACAACCTAATTCACAACCTTTTTTACTCGTGGATATTTTTCATCAGGCCAGAAAAATGCCCCGACCTACTTGATGCCACGAGTACCTACACTAGCATCACGACCAACCTACGACCCACCAACGACCTCCTACGACCTCATGACGATCATTCTGCGAGTATGAGTCAAGGGCAAACTTGACAGAGGTCGTGAATTAGGTCGTGAAAGTGGGATAGGCCCTTAACACTATCCTACACACACTCAAGACAATTTTACATTTATACCAAGCCAAGTAACCCACAAAGCTGTACGTCTTTGGAGTGTTGGAGGAAACGGAAGATCTTGGAGAACACCCACATGGTTACGGGGTGAACTCCATACAGACAGCACCTGTAATCGGGATCAAACCCGTGTCTCTGGCGCTGTAAGCACTGTAAGGCAGCAACTCTACCACTGCGCCACAAATTCGCCCTTAGATAAGACATGAACAGGGAAGAGGGGGACACTTACATTTCAACTTGATAATTCATCCTTGGATATTATTGCTCAGATGTGGACTGTAGTGGCAGCTTACTGAACGCTATCTCCAAAATTCAGTATTGTTCAAATCAATGGAAATTATTTTTGGCAGAAAAGCAGAATTTGCTGTTTGCTGAGTGTGCACAGTATGCAGCACAATTAGCACTGCTGACCCGGGTAGAATTACCAGGCAAATATTTCTCCGCGTTTTGAAGGTTTATTATTTCAACCATTCTTTAGCCCAGTAGCCCAGTAGATGGCATTTTATAAACATAAATATACAAAGGAAATACTCGGCAAATTGGCTGATGAATACCAAAAATTAAGCGTGAGGAGGGTATATTAATTTACTTTTTACCACATGAAGAGCAATACAATTGAAGAGTTGGAGAATCTCCTGGTGTCCAGGACAATATTCATCCCTCACTTAGCTTGACCAAGCAGAAAAGGGTGTTGTGTCTTCTGCAAGGAGCAGTTTTGGAGTGTGGTCTTTGGAGATTTGGTCATGGAGTCATAGGGTGATACAGTGTGGAAACAGGCCCTTCGGCTCAACTTGCTCACACTGGCCAACATGTCCCAGCTACACTACTCCCACCTGCATGCGTTTGGTCCATATTCATCCAAACCTGTCCTATCCATGTACCTGTCTAACTGCTTCTTAAACGTTGGGGTAGTCTCTGCTTCAACTACCTCTTCTGGCACCTCGTTCCATACATCCTCCACCCTTTGTGTGAAAAAGTAACCCCTCAGACTCCTATTAAATCTTTTCCCCTTCATCTTAAACCGATGTTCGCTGATCCTTGATTCACCTACTCTAGGCAAGGGACTCGGTGCATTTACTCGATCAATTCCTCTTATGATCTTATTAGCCCTCTATCACCCCTCATCATCCTGTGCTGCAAGGAATAGAGACCCAGTCTACTCAACGCTCCCTAAAGCTCAGATCCTCAACATCCTTGTAAATCTTCTCTGTACCCTTACCAGCTTGACAACATCTTTCGTCTCACATGGTGACCGGAACTGAACACAATATTCTAAATGCGGCCTCACCAAATTCTTGTACAAATGCAACATGACCCTCCAACGTCTGTACTCAATACTCTAACTGATAAAGGCCAATGTGCCAAATGTCTTTTTGACCTCCCTATCTACCTGTGACTCCTTCTTCAAGGGATTTTGCACCTGCACTCATAGACCTCTCTGCTTTACAACATTACCCAGAGCCCCAGTTTAAGAATAGGGGCCACAGTTTGAGAATAAGGGGTAAGCCATTTAGAATGGAGATGAGGAAAAACCTTATCACACAGAGGGTTATAAATCTGTGGAATTCTCTGCCTCAGAAGACAGTGGAGGCCAATTCTCTGGATGGTTTCAAGACAGAGTTAGATAGAGCTCTTAAAATAGAGGAATCAAGCGATATGGGGAGAAGACAGGAACGGGGTACTGATTGTGAATGATCAGCCATGATCACAGTGAATGGCAGTGCTGGCTTGAAGGGCCGAATGGCCTACTCCTACACCTATTGTATATTGTCCATTGTCTATTCACTGCGCAGGACCTGCCTATATTAGACTTCCCAAAATGCAACACTTCACCTTTTTCTGCATTAAATTCCATCAACCATTCCTCAGCCCACTTGGCCAATCTATCAAGATCCTGCTGTAATTGTTCACAACCATCTTCACTATCTACAAAACTACCCACTTTTGTATCAAATGTGAACCAAGCACAATAGCCAAAATGGCTTACTCCTTTTTTTTGCGTATATTCTTTTAGATAATTGAGTCAATATCACATTGATGGAGGTGGGAAGTTGCTGAACACAAATTGCCTGCTGCAATTCTGAGAGTTCAGTGCCAGCTATGCTGCACAAAGTATTTATTTGCCTGTAAAGAGGTCATGGAATAGACATCAAAGGATCAGGACATGAATAGTATATTGGGCAGGATAAATTCCAAGCTGTTGGAGTCACTTGATTCATTGCTTGCCAATATATTTTATTTTTACAAAATCAAATGTTCTCGACACTGTTATGATGAATGCTCAGGGGAATATTTTTACAAAATGTAGTTTTTTTGCTGAGGAAAAATCATTATCCTGAAATGTTGGATTGGGTCATGTACTGGGGCTGCTGGCATTTATCTGCACGAGTGCCACCAAATTCAGAAATGCTGTGCCTTGCAGATGCCCCAAACTTGGTGCCTGATCTTTGATTGGAATGTCCCAACTGTGCTTAATATCACCAAGTCTAATAAAGAGCATAAGGTTGTAAGAAAATTGGATTGAAGATGATTTTCAATCTGCAGTTCCTTTATTAATGAAGATAGCCACAAAATACTGAAGTAACTCAGTGGGTCAGGCAGCATCTCTGGAGAAAAGGAATAGGTGACGTTTTGGTTCAAGACCCTTCATCAGACACCTTTATTAACATTCCTTTATTAACTTTGGATCGTTTCACTTCATCAATGTCTAGTAATATTTGGTATAATTTAACAGGAATCAGGCAGATCATAGCACAACTTACATTACCGTTTCATGATTCACAAAGAATGTAATCAGGTAATGCATTTAATGACATATTATGGTTGCAACAAAGCATTAATATTCTTGATAAATGCCCAGAGCCAGCAAATTGTATTGAACTGCTGTTAAGATCTTCAGTATTCTCATAGTTTGGATTTTGCACTCGATTTTCTAATTAATTCAGTAATAAAAGAATAAGAGCAATCTATATCAGCCATCTGCTGAAATCGTACTTTATATTATTTATGAGATACCAAGCCCATTCTTGGAGGCAAGTTCTGCAGTTAAGATTTGTTGCTACAATTCTTTTCTTCAGGTAAATTATTGGTAGTTTCCAACCCGAGCCAAAGAAATAGATTAAGTGGATAATTTAGTAAAAATTCAGTAATAAAAAACAGAGAGAGGATCAAAGGGAAAGCGAGAGGTTAGCTGCACAACTCCAACAAAATTTCTAGTATTTAGAGTGCTGCCTGCGTGGAGTTGGCACATGTTCCTTTTCAGGTCATAGCTTTCCCCAGGAACTTCCGTTTCTTCCCACAATCCATAACATGTTGAAACAAGAACCAGAGGACATAGGTTTAAGGTGAAGGGGAAAAGATTTAATAAGAATCTAAGGGCTAACTTTCACACAAAAGAGTGGTGGGTGGATGAAACGAGCTGCCAGAGGAGGTAGTTGAGGCAGGGTCTATCGCAATATTTAAGAAACAATTAGACAGGTACATGAATAGGAGAGGTTTAGAGGGATATGGGCGAGGAGGCTAAGTGCAAGGAGGCTACATTTAATCGGTTGTGTGTGTGTTTATTTTAATTTAAATATTTAACCTTATTGCAGTGATGGCAGGAATGTTATTGCAGTGTGTTTGTTGCAGGATGTGGGAAGTCAGGGTGTCTCTGGCAACTACACCTGTGTACTTGTAGATGCAGCCCCTCAAGGACTGAGTTATGGAACTGGAGCAGCAGCTGGATGACTTGTGCTTACTGGACAGGACTTACAGTC
The DNA here is from genome assembly GCA_963514005.1 of Raja brachyura. Next base: position 64,282,164 of record OY740782.1, read on the forward strand.
AGGTCGTCACTCCGAGAGTACAGGAGGAGTGACGATTAGTGACGGAAAGGAAGGGGATTAAACGAGTGCAGGAGACCTTAATGGATGTACCTCTTGAAAACAAGTACACCTTCTTGGGAGCTGTCAGGGCAGACAACACTTTCAGTCTGAGCGGCGGACAGGTCTGTGACTCAATTCCTGGCGCTGAGGCTCGACTGGCTCGACCGGCGTCAGGCAGAGCCATAGTGGTGGATAACTCCATTATCAGAGGAGATTCTGTGGCGACATGTGAGACTCGAGGATGGTGTGTTGCCTCCTTGGTGCCAAGGATGTATCAGAGCTAGTTCAGAACATCCTCGAGAGGGAAGGTGAACAGCCAAAAGTAGTTGTGCACGTAGGCACAAATGTAGTGGGTAAGAAGAGGAAGGAGGTTCTGCAACGTGAGTATAGAGAACTAGGTAGAAGGCTGAAAAGCAGGACTTCTAGGGTGGTTATCCTAGGTTTACTTTCAGTATCTCATGCTAGTGAGGGTAGGAACAGGGCAGGCACGTGCCGTCAGGGTAGGCAAGGTAGGCACTGCCTACCCTGACTAAAATTATGAAATGGCAATTTTTAAATATAAATAGTAAAGGCATGGGAGAATTATGCCTGTCTAAGAGATCGATCTCTTAGGTAGGCATAATTCTCCGTGCCTTTCACCCGCAGCGCTTGTAACACGGGAAGCTCTGTGCAGCCCCCGTGCCGTCAGCGCTGCCTGAGCCGTCAGATTCAATGGGAGCTGAAGGCAGCAGAAATTCTGCTTTTGCAGCACTGCGCATGTGCATCATCTTTCTGCGCATGCGCATCGCGAGTTTCTTGGCGGGATGTTCAAATATGGATTGCCATTATTTTAATAGTATCTTAGCAAACAAATGGAGAATGGACTTAATGTACCAATAATGTGGTAAGTGCATTTCTTTGTGCTTTATGTTTTTAAATACTGTAGTTCCCAGGGTGGGGGGAGAGCTCCGTTCACAGTGTTTGGGGAGTCTGGCGTTGTGAAGGAGGGGATCGGGGTCAGTAACCCACTTGCCACGCTCCGGTCTGAGTGCAGGTGAGATGGGACTAGGTGAGAGTAAAAGTGTGTGAGGGGTGAGAAGTCCATGCCGGGTGCCGGCCGGCCGCAGCCGTTGTTCAGATTGTTGGGAGACGGAGATCAGGGTTCGCCTCTTGAGCTGCTTTGGTGCCCAGGCGTAAGTTGAGGTGGAAGGTGGTTGGGGGTGCGGGGGGGGGGGGGGGGCTCGTCTTCTGAAGAAGGATCTCGACCCGCTGTTAAAGAAGGAACTGCAGATGCAGCAAAATCGAGCGTACACAAAATTCTGGAGAAACTCAGCGGGTGCAGCAGTATCTATAGAGCGAAGGGATGGGTGACAGGAGGGTCTCGACCTGCTGAAATTCTCCAGCATTTGGATCTAAACATCACCCATCCCTTCCCTCTAGAGATGCGGCCTGCCCCACTGAGTTACTCCAGCTTGTGTGTGTCTATCGTTGAATGGGTGACGTTTCGGGTCGAGACCCTTCTTCGGACTGAAAATAAAACTTGCCTCGCGTGAAGCGGCTTGTAAATTAAAACATAAAAACAAGAAATGCTAGACTCATTTATGTGCTCCTATTCATTTACCTGGCCTGTTGCTGTCCTCCCTCATCCACCGTGAGCGCTGGACAACTCACTGGGTGCAAAACTCCGCTGCATTCCGGGCGGAGGGCGATGATCACCCGACTGACCGGCAAGTAGAGGCGGCGGGTCGGTCAAGCCCGGCTCCCCGCCACCGGGATAAACACCACTACTGGAGTAAACTCAGCGGGATCTCTGGAGAAGTCTGAAGTAGGGTCTCGACACGAAATCTCACCCATCCCATCTCTCCAGAGATGCTGCCAGTCCCTCGGAGTTACTCCAGCATTGTGTGTGTCTATGGGTTACACAAAAAGCTGGCGAAACTCAGCGGGTGCAGCAGCATCTAAGGAGCGAAGGAGATAGGCGACGTTTCGGGTCGAGACCCTTCTTGTGTGTGTCTATCTTCGGTGCAAACCAGCATCTGCAGTTCCTTCACAATCCCACACTCTCGGCCCCGGGGGGTGGATGGAGCATCACACGTGGATACAACCCACTCACTGCCCAGACTTGCCCCTCCGGCAAGTCTTTAACCGCGTCCTAAAGCCGTTCGTGTTAAAGAAGGAACTGCAGATGCTGGAGAATCGAGGGATACACAAAGCTGGAGAAACTCAGCGGGTGCTGCAGCATGAAGAAGGTCAGCAGGTCTGAAGAAGGGTCTCGACCCGAAACGTCGCCTATCTCCTTCGCCCCTTAGATGCTGCTGCACCCGCTGAGTTTCTCCAGCTTTTTGTGTAACCCCCATCTCTCACCTGCCGTTCGCCGGCTTCGCTCATGTCAACCGCGTCCCGCAAATCCTTAAATTCCCACAGCCAAGTAACCTAAACTGGACCCGTGAACGCGCTGTCGGAATTTGAAGATTTGCGGGAAGCCGGCCGGCGAGCAGCAGGTGAGAGATGTTCAGACGGAGAGCACTGCCAGAGGTGAGTGGGGACCAGCAGAAGGGGCTGAAGTGGCAGGGTCCCGGCGGCCACTCGCAGTCACCCGAGCTGCTTCCTTCCGCGGAAGTGGCGGCCAGTTCTGCTGTCCGTGTCCGGCAGGTGAGAGATGGGGGTTACACAAAAAGCTGGAGAAACTCAGCGGGTGCAGCAGCATCTAAGGGGCGAAGGAGATAGGCGACGTTTCGGGTCGAGACCCTTCTTCAGACTCAGTCTCAGTCTGAAGAAGGGTCTCGACCCGAAACGTCGCCTATCTCCTTCGCCCCTTAGATGCTGCTGCACCCGCTGAGTTTCTCCAGCTCTTTGTGTAACCCTCGATTCTCCAGCATCTGCAGTTCCTTCTTTAACACGGAGGGTGAGAGATGTTCAGACGAAGAGCACTGCCAGAGATGATCAGAAGGCGCTGAAGAGCAGTCGGTTCTGGTGTTGGGTCCCGGTGGCCGCTCGCACCCGAGCTGCTTCTATTAGTATTGTCATTCCATAAAATGACAACTGATTCAACGTCCCGATGTGCTCCCGTTTTTCCCACCATCTCTCCACCTGCCTTCATCCTCCGTCCCCCACCCATTCAGTAATTAAAAAATGAAGGAGATTTAGAACCCTTGGGAAATTTGAATTGTTACTTATTTTTATTTTTTTACAAAGAGAACAATCTGCGCATGCGCGGTTTTAAGATTTTTTGAAAGCCGGCTGACTGCCTACCCTGAGTAATTACTCACGGCACGTGCCTGGAACAGGGAAATAGAAGATCTGAATGTGTGGCTAAGGAGTTGGTGCAGGGGGCAGGGATTTTGATTTCTAGAGCACTGGGGCAGGGTAACCTGTACACAAGGGACGGGTTGCACCTTAATTGGAGGAGGACCAATATTCTGGCAGGCAGGTTTGATAGTGTTCCACGGATGGGTTTAAACTCAATAGTGCGGGGGTGGAGTCAACAACATAGAAGTGTATGTGTGCAGATAACGGGAAAGAGAGTGTAGGAAAGGTCACGTTTAAACTAACAGAGCTAGGGGATGGGAACCAATGCAAGGAGACAGAGGACCATAAAAGGAGGACAGAAGCAAAAGGTAGAAAGGACATAAGAAAAACAAACCTGAAAGGTTTGTGCCTTAATGCGAGGAACATTCGTAATAAGGTGGATGAATTGAATGCGCAGTTAGTAGCTAAGGGATATGATATAGTTAGAATTACGGAGACATGGCTCCAGGGTGAACAAGGCTGGGAGCTAAACATGCAGGGGTATTCATTATTCAGGAAGGAGAGACAGAAAGTAAGAGGTGAGGTTCAATCAGCATTGCTGGTTAAAGAGGAGATTTATGCAATAGTAAGGAGAGACATTAGTTTGGCTGCTGTAGAATCGAAATGTGTAGAACTGTGAAATAGCCAAGGGCAGAAAACGCTAGTTGGAGTTGTATACAGATATACAGAACATCAAACAGCAGTAGGGAGGATGGGGATAGCATCAAGTAGGAAATTAGGGATGCGTGTAGCAAGGGTACAGCAGTTATCATGGGTGACTTTATTCTACAGATACGTAGATTGGGCCAACCAAATTGGTAACAGCGCTGAGGAGGAGGATTTCCTGGAATTTGTAGAGGTTAGTTTTTTTAAGCCAATGTGTAGAGGAACCAACTAGAGGGCAGGCCATTTTAGACTTGGTATTGTGTAATGAGGAATTGTGTAATGCAGTGACTAGTGGGGTACCACAAGGCTCGGTGCTGGGACCGCAGCTATTTACAATATACATCAATTATTTAGATGAAGGGATTCAAAGTTGCATTAGCAAATTTGCAGATGACACAAAGCTGGGTGGCAGTGTGAACCATGAGGAGGATGCTATGAGAATGCAGGGTGACTTGGACAGGTTGGGTGAGTGGGCAGATGCATGGCAGATGCAGTTTAATGTGGATAAATGTGGGGTTATCCACTTTGGTAGCTAAAACAGGAAGGCAGATGGGAAAAGGGGAAGTATAATGGGATCTGGGCGTCCTTGTTCATCAGTCAATAAAAGTAAGCATGCAGGTACAGCAGGCAGTGCGGAAAGCAAATGGCATGTTGGCCTTTATAACAAGAGGATTTGAGTACAGGAGCAAAGAGGTCCTTCTGCAGTTGTATAAGGCCCTAATGAGACCACACCTGGAGTATTGTGTGCAGTTCTGGTCCCCTAATTTGAGGAAGGACATTCTTGCTATTGAGAGAGTGCAGCATAGAATTACAAGGTTAATTCCCGGGATGGTGGAACTGTCATATTCTGAGAGAATGGAGCGGCTGGGCTTGCATACTCTGGAGTGTAGAAGGATGAGAGGAGATCTAATTGAAACATATAATATTTTTAAGGGTTTGGTCATGCTGGAGGCAGGAGACATGTTCCTGATGTTGGGGGAGTCGAGATCTAGGGGACAAAGTTTAAGAATAAGTGCCAAGCCATTTAGACCAGAGATAAGGAAACAGTTTTCTCACAGAGAGTTGGGAGTCTATGGAATTCTCTGCCTCAGAGGGTGGTGGAGGCCGGTTCTCTGGATACTTTCAAGAGAGAGCTAGATAGGGCTCTTAAAGATAGCGGAGTCAGGGGATATGGGGAGAAGGCAGGAATGGGCTACTGATTGGGGATGATCAGCCATTATCACATTGAATGGCGGTGCTGGCTCGAAAGGTCGATTGTCCTTCTCCTGCATCTATTGTCGATTGTCTATTGAGGAAGGATTAGTTAGCAATCTTGTTGTGCAAAACCCCTTGGGAAACAGTGACCATAATAGGGTGGAATTCTGCTTTAGGATGGAGAGTGACGGTTAATTCAGAGACAAGGGTACTGAACTTAAAGGAAGGAGACTTGAAGGTATGAGACGAGGATTGGCTAAGATAGACTGGCAAATTATATTTAAAGAGTTGGCACTGGAGATGCAATGGCAAAGATTTTTTTAATTTTTTTTAATTTTATTTATTTATTTATTTATAATTTATTTTTTTGGTAGAAGCACAGTATTGTGGTACCTACGTACCTGATACATAAATACACGTTACCATTCTTGTACAACTTCTTATTTTTAATTTAATAATAAAAGAGCAGTGATAGAAAAAGGAAAATAAAGAGTGTCGAGATAGATAGACAAGAGAGTACAAACTGATAGCGAGAGAGACAAAAAGCAAAGATAAGAAGCTAAGGAAATTGAAAAAAAAAGAGAAAATAGAAAGAAAAGAAATTAGGAGAGATATACCTATATAATATCTTTACCCATCCGTCACCCGGTTCTGAACCATTTAATTTCTAAGGTTATGTTATGTTGCACCATATGCTTGTAAAAAGTCGATAAAAGGAGACAAAATCTTTAAGAATTGGTCTACTTTGCCTAGTAGGAGGAATCTCACTGGCAAAGATTTAAAAATCGCATGGATGAACTCCAAAAAATGCTCATCCCTGTCTAGCAAATAAATAAAACGGGGAAGGCGGCTCAACCGTGGCTAACGAGGGAAATCAAGGATAGTGTTAAATCCAAGGAAGGGGCATATAAATTGGCCAGTGGAAGCAGCGAACCAGAGGACGGGGGGAAATTTAGAATTCAACAGATGACAAAGGGATTAATAAAGAGGGGGAAAAAAAGCATGAAAGAAAGCTTGTGGTGAATATAAAAACTGACTGCAAAAGCTTCTTTAGATATGTAAAAAGGAAAAGATTATTGAAGACAAATGTAGGTCCCTTACAATCAGACGCAGGTGAATTTATAATGGGAAACAAGGAAATGGCAGAACAGTTAAATGAGTACTTTGCTTCTGTTTTCACTAATGAAGACGCAAACAATCTCCCAGAAATACTAGGGGACCGAGGATCGAGTGGGGGGGGGGAGAGACTGAAGGGAATACACATTAGTCAAGAAATGGATGTAGGTAAACTGTTGGGACTGAAGGCAGATAAATCCCCAGGACCTGATGGTCTGCATCCCAGAGTACTCAAGGTGGTGGCCCTAGAAATCATGGATGCATTGGTGACCATTTTCCAATGTTCTTTAGACTCTTGATCAGTTCCTGTGCACTGGAGGGTCGCCAATGTAACCCCACTTTTTAAGAAAGGAGGGAGAGAAAAAACGGCGAATTATAGACCAGTAACCTTTACATCTGTACTGGGGAAGATGTTTGAGTTGATTATTAAACATCTAATAGCAGCGCATTTGGAAAGCAGTGACAGGATCGGTCAAAGTCAGCATGGATTTATGAAGGGGTTTTTGAGGATGTAACAAGTGAATGGATAAGGGAGATAAGGGAGTGGATGTGGTATATTTAGACTTTCAAAAAGCCTTTGACAAGGTCCCACACAAGAAATTAGCATGCAAAATTAGAGCACATGGTACTGGGGGTAGGGTATTGACATGGATAGAGAACTGGTTGGCAGACAGGAAGGAAAGAATAGGAATTAACGGGTCGTTTTCAGAATGGCAGACTAGTGGGGTGCCGCAAGGCTAGGTGGTGCATCCGTGCTATTTACAATGTATATTAATGATTTGGACAAGGGAATTAAATGTAACATCTCCAGGTTTGCAGATGACACAAAGCTGGATGGTAGTGTGAGCTGTGAGGATGATGCTATGAGGCTGCAGAGTGACTTGGATAGGTTGGGTGAATGGGCAGATGCATGTCAGATGCAGCATAACGTAGATAAATGTGAGGTTATCCACTTTGGTGGTAAGAACAGAAAGGCAGATTATTATCTGAATGGTGTAACGAGATCTGGGCATGCTTGTACATCAGTCACTGAAAGTAAGCATGCCGGTACAGCAGCAGTGAAGAAAGCTAATGGCATGTTGGCCATTGTGAGAGGATTTGAGTTTAGGAGCAAGGAGGTCCTACTGCAGTTGAGCAGGACCCTGGTGAGACCGCACCTGGAGTATTGTGTGCAATTCTGATCTCCTAATTTGAGAAAGGACATTATTGATATTGAGGGACTGCAATGAAGGTTCACCAGGTTAAATCCCGGGTTGGCGGGACTGACATATGATGAAAGAATGGGTCAACTGGTCTTGTATTCGCTGGAATTTAGAAGGATGAGAGGGGAGCTTGGAAACATATAAAATTCTTAAAGGATTGGACAGGCTGGATGCAGGAAAAAATGTTCCCGATGTTGGGGGAGTCCAGAATCAGGCGTCACAGTTTAAGAATAAGGGGTAGGCCATTTAGTATTGAGATGAGATGAGGCTGAATAACCTGAAAAAAAGATCAGCAGATGCTGGTTAATTTACAAAACGGCACAACGTGCTGGAGTAACTCAGCAGATAGGGTAGTATCCCTGGAAAACATGGATAGACAATAGACAATATACAATAGGTGCAGGAGTAGGCCATTCGGCCCTTCGAGCCAGCACAGCCATTCAATGTGATCATGGCTGATCATCCCCAATCAGTACCCCATTCCTGCCTTCTCCCCATATCCCCTGACTCCGCTATCTTTAAGAGCTCTATCTAGCTCTCGCTTGAAAGTATCCAGTGAACCGGCCTTCACCACCCTCTGAGGCAGAGAATTCCACAGGCTCACAACTCTCTGGATCTCTGGAGAACATGGACAGCATTTCTGGAGAACATAGACAGGCAACGTTTTAAGTCAAGACTCTCCTCTCTAGGGACAATTAACAGAAGGATCCCGACCTGAAACGTCACCTGTCCATGTTATCCAGAGATGCTGCCTGACATGCAGAGTTACTCCAGCTCTTTGTGTCCTTTTCTTTTTGGTAATGTTGATTTAATTCAAACAACACCTCATGAAGAAAAGCAGGTATATAAAGCTTAATATGTGATATCAATAAAAGGACTATTTATATTGTGTCTTTAAACAGCCTCATGCATTTCAAACCTATGGACATACGTCTGAAGCAAATCCTATGTTGTGTTGTACAATACAACCAATTTCCACAAACAGTGAGCTGATAATCAAATCAAATCAAATCAAATCAAATACGTTTATTTGTCATTGCACATCAACTGTACAACAAAATTTCATGTGCATCCCCTTCAATGGTAAACAATAAAAGACACAGGATAAAAAGTTTTTAAAAAAGAACAAAAACACAATAACACAAACAACCATTTAGTCTTACATTTACATTTACTACAAGATCAATGCATAAAATAAGTAATAGATAATAAAAAATGCACATTATATTGCACATTCTAGCAGACAAATTTTTATTTGCACCCCGAATTGTGTAGTGTTGCCCGTAGAGTTATCTGTTTGAGTTAAGTTCTCTAATGGCACGTGGGTAGAAACTGTTACTTAGTCTGCAAGTGCGGGTCTTCAAAGACCCGTATCGCCTCCCAGAGGGCAGCAGAGTGAAAAGGTGGTTGGCAGGATGGGATAAGTCCTGTGAGATGTTTGTCACCCGGCGTAAACATCGGGCCTTGTAAATGTCTTCCAGGGAGGGTAGTTGAGTGTTTATGATGCTCTGTGCTGTTTTAATAACTGTCTGTAGTGCCTTCCTTCCAGCCACAGTGCAGCTAGCAAACCACACCAGGATGCCATAGGAGAGGATGCTTTCCACGGCGCACCGGTAGAAGGACAGCAGCAGCTGCTGTGAGACATTTGCTCTCTGCAGAGTCCTCAGGAAATATAGCCGTTGCTGTGACTTCTTTACGAGAATGATGGTGTTCACTGTCCATGTAAGGTCCTGGGAGATGTATGTGCCCAGAAACTTAAAGTCAGTGACTCTCTCCACCATGTCTCCTTTGATGTAAAGAGGAGCAGGTTCTTCTCTCCTCCTCCTGAAGTCAATAACTAGTTCTTTTGTTTCGGTTGAGTTGAGTGCCAGGTTATTGTTAGTGCACCAGACAGTCAGTTTTTGGATTTCATCTCTGTAGGCAGACTCGTCGTTGTTATTTATCAGCCCCACCACAGTCGTGTCATCTGCAAACTTAATGATCCGGTTTGTGCTGTGTGTCGGTGTGCAGTCATGAGTGTAGATTGTGTAGAGAATAGGACTCAGCACACAGCCTTGTGGCGCCCCTGTGCTGAGCGTCAGGACTGGGGAGTGATTGGACCCCATCCTGACAGTCTGTGGGCGGTCTGTTAAGAAGTCCTTGATCCATCTGCATGTGTTGACATTTACACCTAGGTCAGACAGTTTGTCCCCATTCTGCTGGGGATGATGGTATTGAATGCAGAACTAAAATCTACAAACAACATCCTCACATATGAGCCGGGGCGCTCCAGGTGAGTCAGTGCAGAATGTAGAGCCATGTTGATGGCGTCTTCTGTTGACCTGTTGGCTCTGTATGCAAACTGATGTTGATCCAGGGTGGGTGGGAGTGAGGATTTAATGTGGGCCAGGACCAGTCTCTCAAAGCACTTCATCACAGTTGAAGTGAGAGCAACAGGTCTGTAGTCGTTCAAGCTGGTGATATATGTTTTTTTCGGAACAGGCACAATGGTGGCAGTCTTGAAGCATTTAGGGACAGTGCATGTTGACAGAGAGAGGTTAAAGATGTCGCTGAATACCTCCGCCAGCTGGTCTGCACAATCCCGCAGTACTCTCCCTGGGATGCCATCTGGGCCAGCAGCTTTCCTGGGGTTGACGCTGCGGAGTACTCTCCTGACATCCTCTGTGCTCACAGTGAATGCCAGGTCGTCAGTGCTGGACGCGTCTGCAGGCACAGGCTCCGCCTTACTCAGCTCAAAACGGGCGAAAAAGTGGTTAAGCTCCTCAGCCAGCAAGTTACTACTGCTGCTGGTGGTTAACCCCCTGTTGCCCTTGTAGTTGGTAAGTTGCTGGATACCTTGCCAAACACGCCGGGGGTCCCTCTCATTAAAGTGTCCCTCTAGTCTTCTTCCATAGGCTGCCTTTGCCTCTTTGATGGCTCTCTTCAGTTTGGATCTGGCAGTGCTGTACAGTTGATCATTGCCAGATCCAAAGGCTGAGTTGCATTCCCTCAGCAGCTTTCTGACCTCACTGTTCATCCATGGTTTGATATTTGGATAACACCCAACCTCTCTGTCGATAGTGACGTTATTGATGCAGTTCTGTATGTAGAACATGACTGTGGATGTGTAGTCTGTTATGTCCTGATTTGCAAAAAGATCCCACTGGGTGCGCTCAAAGCAATCCTGAAGTTGAGCAGCAGCGTCCTCAGGCCAAGTCCTTATGTTTCTCACACTGGGCTTTGTTTTCACGATAAGAGGTCTGTATGCTGGGGTGAGAAAGAGGGATAGGTGGTCAGACTGGCCGAGGTGAGGGAGGGGAGAGGCTTTGTATCCATCCCTGATGTTGCTGTATACATGATCCAATGTATTTTGACCTCTCGTCGGACATGTGACATGCTGGTGGAATTTAGGGAGGACAGTTTTTAGATTTGCCTGATTGAAGTCTCCAGCCACTATGAAAATCCCATCAGGGTGTGCAGTCTGTAGTTTGTTGATGGTTGTTAGCAGGGTGTTCAGTGCTAGCTTATCGCTAGCGCTTGGTGGAATATAAACAGCCATGATAACAACAGCTGTGAACTCCCACGGCAGATAGAAGGGTCGGCATTTCAGTGTTATAAACTCCAAGTCTGGTGAACAGTGTCTCTCAACGACAACTGCATTTGTACACCATTTATCATAAGAGTAAATGCATAACCCTCCCCCTCTGCTCTTACCAGAGTTACTGCTCCTATCGGCCCTGTGTGCTGTGCAGCCTGCCAGACTGATAGCCTCGTCTGGGATCCCCGGGTGAAGCCAAGTCTCGGTTATCACCATCATCGAGCAGGTTTGCACAGCTGTGTGTTCCATGTTGATCAGCTCCAGCTCGTCCATCTTGTTGCTGAGGGATCGGGCGTTCGTCAGGAAGATGCTGGGTAGTGCCGGCCTGTGTGGGGATTTCTTTAGCCTAGCGTGGATGCCGGCTCGACAGCCGCGCTTCTGCCGCCTTTCTCTGCGCCGCCTTCTGTGCCGTCCATCTGGTATGATGATCCACTGGGACCCCGCTGGACGGGTGATCTCCGGCAGAATATAGTGGTTGTGGTAGCTCCTTATGATATCCAGTTCGCCACAAAACGACCCAATCCTTAGAAGAACTTGGCGGTTGTATGTCGAGTTGCTGGTCAGCAGACAGGTAAACAGAACAGACGAAAATAAAAATAACCACACCGGGGAGTGCAAAGCTGCTGCATACATGTGCGCCGCATGAACCAGTAATCTGATTTTTAGTGAAGGATAAAAATTGGTCAGGGCACTGGGAAGATATCTTGTCTGTTCAGCTCATTTGCACAGCTCTTGAAAATAGAAAAGTTAAGATCAGGGATGATAAAGAGGCCAACAATGATCTCAAGACTATAGAGCTGGAAAGAGATTTAAAAACAAGGTGCAGTTTAAATCAACATGTTGACAGCCAAGGAGCTGTTGCTGTTTGTTGAGCAAATCATTTAAATCCATGGATCTCAGGGTGAAAGAAATAACATTCTCATCCTAGATAACATTGAACATTCTTCTCTGCACCAGTATTGGAATTAAATGTTAAACAGAAATTCATATCCTCGTACACAAGCTCTGCATACATACCTTCCTGGGCATTGCAGATCGACTGAGTCCGTTACTTAAAGATGAAACAGAACTGATTCTTGATTACAAATTTAGCAAATAGAAAACTCATCAGTTTATAGCACTTGTATAAATATCTGCAGAATTGGACCCTAAAACAGCTTTGCTACATAAATCTGCACAAAAAAGAAATAGGTAATATTATATGGGCATTTAAATATATAGATTAGTATATATATACATTAGCTGAAAAATCATAATACATGTGTGCTTTCAATTATTAATTGGGCTAGTTGGCAAAAAATTAAATAAATATAATTATATACATATTGCATGTTACTTGGAGTATATTTGGTACAAAACTCTTTGAAAATAAAATGGAATCACCAGGGATATTGAAACAAGGAGCCTGCCTTAAATGTTTAACATCCAGGATTGTCAATCAGGTTATTCCTGAGCACGATAGGATGCTCTGCAGTGCAGAGGTGGAGTATAATCACCACAGTTGGTTAAATGTGGAAGGTGTTCTTTCCTTGCTCAACCACCTGCCAGAGATTACTTCTTGTTCTGTCTCCGTGCTGGGCTGCACTGGCTTTTTAAAGAGGGATGAGCTGTGTACCGACTGGATGAAAATAGATTTTTTTTTACCCACTTCAAAATCTGTGACTATGTGGGCTCTGCAACATTCAACATAAGCAATTCCAGGAAGGACTGTTAAAAAAGACAATAACATGTGCTTGGCTTATCATTCGCCTCAGCATAATTTGTTTGAGCACCATCTTACTTTGGAAACAATCTTGAAGACTCAGTGACAAGAGTGATCCAGCGTCGATCTGGTCTTCATCTCTGACTTGCATCCACGGTTCTGACATGTCAACATAAGCAGTGTTTCTCCTGGAGTCACGTGATTCGGCCGGGCTGACATGAATTCCTCATGCTCTCATCGCCCGGCAGAAATGTCACAGCTCAGGAACCAGAGCGTGGCGGGATTCACTGGTGCCAATGGCTCACACGGCAATGGACCCTCCGCTGGTTGCTACGAACAACTGTGGATCCCGACGAGTGTCTTCGTCATGCTGGGAATTGTCAGCCTATTGGCAAATATTTTAGTCATCATCGTGATCATCAAAAACAGGAACCTTCACTCGCCTATGTACTTCTTCATCTGCAGCTTAGCAGTGGCCGACATGCTGGTCAGTTTATCCAATGCCTGGGAGACCATCTTCATTGCCATGCTGAAAAGCCGACATTTACTGGCTCAGGACAACATGATCAAGAGCATGGACAATGTGTTTGACTCAATGATCTGTAGCTCCCTCCTTGCCTCCATTTGCAGCTTGTTGGCCATCGCCATTGACAGGTATATCACCATCTTCTATGCCCTGCGCTACCATAACATCATGACAGTAAGGCGGGCTTTGATAATCATTTCTGGTATCTGGGGAGCTTGTATCGGCTCTGGAATCCTCTTCATTATCTACTCGGAGAACACCACGGTGGTCATCTGCCTCATCACCATGTTCTTTGCCATGCTCACCATCATGGCCTCACTCTATGTCCACATGTTCATGCTGGCCCGCTTGCATGTCAAACGCATCGCAGCTTTGCCTGGCAGGGGCACCATCCACCAGTCAGCCAACATGAAAGGAGCCATCACCCTGACCATTCTGCTGGGGAGTTTTATTGTCTGCTGGGCTCCGTTCTTCCTGCACCTCATCCTCATGATCTCATGCCCACGAAACCCTTACTGCATTTGCTTCATGTCGCACTTCAACATGTACCTAATCCTCATCATGTGCAACTCGGTCATCGATCCCCTCATCTATGCTTTCCGTAGTCAGGAGATGCGGAAGACCTTCAAAGAAATAATCTGCTGTCTGCGGGGAAATTGTGATCTGACAAGTTAATATTAATACAATTAGAGGGAAATCAAAAGAACCACCACGGGGCCTTTTATTCTACCAAGAATTCTCCTTGGATGAGGAAAGGAATACCTTGTTCTCGGAAGAAATTGTGATGTTTTCCACATGCTGCACAATATTATCTTTTACCAGCATCAACTTTTCTGTTTTTTTCTCTTTTTAAAAACATTAATTTCTTGTTTGCATGGCACCCATTGATCCTCTAGTATTCATTCAAATGAAAATTCATCAGTGATGAGTCTCAACAGTGAGTATTGGCTGAAAATATGGTCATGGAATGGTTGTGGGATGGGGATAGAATTCCACAACTTACATCAATGTGGAATTCAATTCCCAAGTACTGGAAACTTTTGGTTGATAACCAGGAAGGAAATATAAAAGCCTGATTTTTCTTTCTTTCCAATCTCAGACATTAATATTCATTTTAGCATACAACGACCTTCTATTTGTGTATGCCTAACTGCGTGTAATTGATCATTATAGGGCATACCATAGAATCTTGTCAGGAGCTGACGTTTTGAAGTAGTTATCCTACTTAATCACAATCTCTATCTTTATCTTAATAACCTTAGTAAATGGTCCAGCGTGTCCAATTAACATTTGTGAATTCCCTATTAAGGTTCAGCCTTCATCTTAAGTGGAAAACAAAATTCTTCATTTTCATTTCCCTCCCAAATTATTTTAAATCTACAGACAATTCTACAAGCTCTGAGTCAAGAGGGAGATCCAGACTACTTGTCTTTAAGAATAAACTGATCTCCTATGTAGACCTTTACCCTACCCCTCCACCCCTTGTTAATTTTTCAGTGGTACTCATTCAAATGGAAATTCATCAGAGATGAGTTTTAGCAGTGACTCCAATATAAATTTGGATTTATAAATTTGGGTCAGAAAGATTATATTTTGAAATAATTTATGTATGTGATCGTGCCTCTTCAAACTGTTACCTAATAAACAAAAATGCAATGAGACGTGATGTTTTGATGCTATCTATGATTGCTGTGCAATAGCAATCTTACAAAAAAAATCCTTGATAATTGCATTGTCGTATTCCTTCATTTATTATATAAAATATCTGTATTCAACACATCTTTAAAAAATGTATGCGCTTGATAAAAAGTGTCTTACTGTTTTGTTCACTTATGCCACATAATATGAGCCATCACTTCCCTGATTTTTTTTTTACATTTCCCTTTAAAATTGCCTTTGCAATTTTGCAACATTATGCATCACATATATTATGGCGTGATGCTTATCAATTACCGAGCACAAGTCAAAACTGAAATCATATGCCCTGACTGATATTATATTATCTGATGAAATTATATGCCCTCAGTGATTCATTTTTCTGAACCAAACATCAATTCAACAATTTGAACATTGCTGAATTCAGAGAGCATTATTTAAAACATGGGGAGTTTGTTAGAAGATTTTTGAAACAAAAAATCTTTGCTATTAAGTATATTGTTGTCAAATATTCATCATTACAAATGTATCAAGAATTGAAATATATGTCGTTAAACCAAAATATTTTTGTAACACGGAAATACTTCTTCCCAAGAAGGAAAAAGATTACTAATGATTCACTCCTGGCTGATGTTTCTGTCTGTGGGCAGTGATGGTCCTCAAATTAACTCTTTAGCACAATCCCCTATTAACAAGTCTGCTTCTCATTTTATGGTCAGAGACCTGCTTCACAAATCTAATTTCAGTTACTCAAGCACAGAATTCTAAGCTGACAGATTTGCTGTCTGACCCGCTGAGTTACTCCAGCTTTTTGTGCATATCTTCGGTTTAAACCAGCATCTGCAGTTCCTCCCTACACATATACAGGAATGAGGGTTTGTTACAAAATGGCACTGCCTTTTAAATGAGACTTTACGCAATGTCCCGTCTACTCTCTCAGATGGCCATTATAGGTCCCATAGCTCGGAGGACAGAGCAAAGTTATTCCTATTTTCACTCCTAGTATTTTTCCTTCAACTAACACCATTAGAAGAGATTATCTGGGCAGACTCACTTTGTAGCTTATTTGGGGAGACTTCCTGTGCACAAAATGAATGAAATGGTGAATACACTTTAAAAGAAATTCATTTGATGTAAAGGGCTTGGGGCAATGTGAAACTGTAAAAGACTCTTTAAGTTTTCAAAATTTCAATCCAGGTTTCATGCTTTTTTTGATGTGTAAATGAATATATTTTAATGTTTAAATGTATGAACATGAATGTTTGCGCATTGTCCGAAGGGTTCAAATAAAATTGAATTTGACCATGTTCTTGATAGATAAATTAATACATCCCTGTACCATACAGTGGAAGGTTTATCTTTGATTTAATAGAATATATGAATTGCCTGCAGTTGGGCAGAAGTTGATCCTTGGGCCCGGTTTAAATTACATGGACGAGCTCCCAGTAGTACCCATGCTTCCATAGATAACTCAACCCTTTCACACACGATTTGACCGTTTGAAATTCAGTAATGTCCCAGAAGACGGGAATGGAGCCAAGGGGCAGCAGGTTGAGAGATTATCACCACACTGTAAAGTCAGAGAGGCATAGCCACAATAAATGACCATTCAATCCTTGACAAATAATTGGGGTTTGCAGCAGTAATATATTGATATTCAATCATGGTGATGTTGCGTCTAAAGCTTTCAAATATTAATGGTATCAGCTGTTAAGCTACTAAAATAGAGCATTGAAGTGATTAAATCATTTTGTCTGTATTTTGCGATGCTTCATTCCATGTTTTTACAGCGGTGCTCACTTTAAAAAAGAGTACTAAACTCTGCTCTGTGAATCCTGTTTCAGCTCTCGACACAATTATACAAAGCCACAGATGTGACATTAGCTGTGGCAGAACCTATAGCTGCCAGTCGCATGTGTAGGAATAATTCCAGTATAGTTGTCAAATCAATGAATTGCATGGCACGCAAATATAGAACAACAATTAATCTCACTATCCTGTACTTTTGTTTGCTCTGTAATTTATTTTTCCTGTTTTCAAATATTTATCCATTTCCCTTTTGAAAGTTAGTGTTGAATCTGCTTCCACTATCATTTCAAGCTGTGTATTGCAGGTCATAGAGTCATAGAGTGATACCATGTGGAAACAGGCCCTTCGGCCCAACTTGCACTCACTGGTCAACATGTCCCAGCTACACTATTCCCACTTGCCTGCGATTGGTCCATAACCCTCCAAACCTGTCCAAGCCTCAACTACCTCCTCTGGCAGCTCATTCCATACACCCATCATCCTTTGTGTGAAAAAGTTACCCCTCAGATTCCTATTAAATCTTTTCCCCTTCACCTTGAACCAATGTCCTCTGGTCCTACTCTGGGCAAGAGACTCTGTGGATCTACCTGATTTATTCCTCTCATGATTTTGTACACCTCTTTAAGCACACCCTCATCCTCCTGCGCTCCATGGAATAAAGACCCAGCCTACCCAACCTCTCCCTATAGCTCACACCCCCTAGTCCTGGCAATATCCTCGTAAATCTTTTCTGAACCCTTTCGAGCTTGACAATATCTTTCCTATTGTCATGACATCTCGCTGTGTAAAAATAATCTTTCTCATCTCCAGTTAGCTCCTTTGTCGATTTTCTATTGCCCAGTTAGTAGATGTAGTCTTTGCCCATCCTTCAGCACCTTTCATCATTTTCAATATCTCATCTACACCGTGACATTTCTTGCTGTTCCATTGATTCAGCTAATTTGGCTTTTGCTGTTTATGGTTTGACATATTGAATAGCTTCCATTAGAAAATTGTGGGTTTAGGTCCCACTCCAGCGAACTGAACACAAAATCTCGACTGTGCACTGTTGGAGATATCATGTTTTATGGGATGTGTTTAAATTAGGCAAAGTTTTCTCTCATGGAGTAGAAGCAAGAGAAGAATGGTGCGTTTTTCATAAAATTAAGACTGTTAAGGGTGTATTTGCTAGTTTGTTTTTTGTGGGGGGGGGGTTAAATGTATTATCCCTGGATCTTTCCCATCCATGTGCCTGTCCAAGTGCCTTTTAAATGTTGCTTTGGTACCTCTTTTCTCATTTTCACCTTAAAACCCACTCGCTCACTAGTTTATCATTTTCACCCTACAGACAGCTTACAATGGCCTGTTTCCTTTATCATCGTTACTTTTCTGCATATCTTTCATGCATTGTTCTTTATCTCTCCACATCACCGTCTATATCTCTCATTTCCTTTATCGCTAACCAGTCTGAAGAAGGGTCTCGACCCAAAACTTTACCCATATGCTGCCTGTCAGCTGAGTTACTCCAGCTTTTTGTGTCTATCTTCGGTTTAAACCAGAATCAATGTCTTGACTTAGGACAATAAAGGGGTATGTTTTAAATTTTATGAAAGAAAGACTTAAATTTGCACAGCGACAGTCATATCCCTTACGTGACACTCCAATGGACTTTGGATCCAATTAGACATCACTGAAATATAGGCTCTGATGTAGGAAACATAGTAGCTAATTTGCACTCATTAAACTCCCAATGTTGAAGTTGGTAGATTAGCTGTTACCCTGGAAAACAAGGCTTGACCTCCAGATATGAATATTGTAGGTAGAGGTCATTTTGAGTACCACTGGTAAGGTGGCCACTTGGTCTAACAGTGACCATCTTTCACCAGAGGATCAAACACCCTCGACCACTGCTACACCACCATCAAGAATGCCTACCGCTCTATCCCTCGCCCTCACTTCGGTAAATCCGACCATACCACGGTACTGCTTCTTCCTACCTACAGGCATCAATTAAAGAGCGCACCCCCAGATGTGAGGACAGTACAGAGCTGGTCGGGGGGGGGGGGGCTAGAGGAACAACTACAGGACTGTTTGGAGTCTGTAGACTGGGCAATGTTCAAGGACTCGGCAATGGATTTGAATGAATACGCCACAGTCGACTTCATTAAGAAATGTGTGGAGGACTGCATCCCTACAAAAACCTTCCGAGCATTCCCCAATCAGAAACGTTGAATGAACTGTGAGATCCGCACCCTTCTGAAGACCAGACACCGGGCATTCATGTCTAATCATACAGTGGTCTACAAGAAGTCCAGATACGACCTTGGAAAAGCCATTAAAAAGGCCAAAAGGGAGTTCTGCTCCAAGCTGGAGGATGAGACAGATGTTCGGCAGCTGTGGCGGGGACAGAATGCAATCACCTCCTACAAGGCGAAACCAGGAGGCAGCTCGGATGTCGGCGATACATCATTCCCTGATGAGCTCAATGCATTTTACGCACGTTTTGATAGGGAGAACACCGATGTGCCTTCCCGAACCCCCATTCGCTGTGATGGTATTTCAGTCTCAGTCACAGTGGCCGACGTCAGGAAATCCTTCAGAGAAGTGAACCCTCGAAAAGAGTCTGGACCTGATGGCATACCTGGTCGTGTTCTAAAAACCTGTGCGGACCAACTGGCTGGAGTTTTTACAGACATTTTCAACATGTCACTTCTGAGGTCTGAGGTTCCCACCTGCTTCAAAAGGGTATCAATAATACCGGTGCCCAAGAAGAGCAAGGTGACGTGCCTCAATGACTATCGACCTGCGGTACTAACGCCTGTGGTGATGAAGTGCTTCGAGAGGTTGATCATGGCGCAAATCAACTCCTACCTCGACAAAAACCTGGACCCACTTCAGTTCACTTACCGCCACAACAGATCAACGGTGGACGCGATCTCGCTGGCCCTCCACTCCGCTCTGGACCACTTGGACAACAAAAACTCATATGTCAGGCTGTTATTCATTGACTACAGCTCGGCATTTAACACAATCATCCCCTCCCAGCTGATTACCAAACTCGCAGAACTGGGTCTCTGCGCATCCCTCTGCAATTGGGTCCTTGACTTCCTCATTCACAGACCACAGTCTGTTCGTATTGGTAGAAATGTGTCAGACTCGATAACAATCAGCACGGGAGCACCTCAAGGCTGCGTGCTCAGGCCCCTGCTGTACTCACTCTATACTCATGACTGCATAGCCGGTCATAGTGTGAACTCCATCATCACGTTCGCTGACGACACCACTGTTGTGGCACGTATCACTGATGTGGATGAGTCAGAGTATAGAAGAGAGATCGAGCAACTGTCCATATGGTGCCAGCACAACAAACTGGCCCTCAACACCAGCAAAACCAAGGAACTGAATGTAAACTTTGGAAGTAGGATGGGGACCCTCAGTCCTGTTTATATCAACAGGTCGATGGTTGAAAGGGTTAAGAGCTTCAAATTCCTGGGCGTGCACATCTGTGAAGATCTTTCCTGGTCCGAGAATACAGATGCAATTATTAAGAAAGCTCATCAGCGCCTCTACTTCCTGAGAAGATTACGGAGAGTTGGTCTGTCAAGGAGGACTCTCTCTAGCTTCTACAGGTGCACAGTAGAGAGCTTGCAGACCGGTTGCATTGTGGCTTGGATCGGCAACTTGAGTGCCCTGGAGAGGAAAAGACTACAAAACGTAGTAAACACTGCCCAGTCCATCATCGGCTCTGACCTTCCTTCCATCGAGGGGATCTACCACAGCCGCTGCCTCAAAAAGGCTGGCAGCATCATCAAGGACCCACACCACCCTGGCCACACACTCATCTCCCTGCTACCTTTGGGTAGAAGGTACAGGAGCCTGGGGACTGCAACGACCCGGTTCAGGAATAGCTACTTCCCCACAGCCATCAGGCTATTAAACTTGGCTTGGACAAAAATATAAACATTAATATCCCTCTATCTGTTATTTTCACTTTATTAATTTATTAATTAATGTGTGTATTTATGTATATAATTGCAGTCAAAGCCTACTATGTTCTGTTGTGCTATGCAAAGAAAGAATTTCATTGTCCTGTCAGGGACACATGACAATAAACTCTTTTGGCTTTGACTTTGACAATCTGTTCCAATATGTTGCATAGACTGCCACCTTCTGTAATGCCCTGAAACTCTGCAGATACTAGTTTTTGGACATGGCAAGGAAACGTAATCTCTGCCTGAGTTAAACTCTACCATGTATTGTGTTATTTTTACCTGTATGACTGTACAGTAATTCAAATATCACTGTACCTTAATTGGTGCATGTGACAATAAATGTGAACTTGAACCCATCACCTCACAGAATTCAAATTATCTTTAAAGATCTTCAAATTGAGGGGACAAGGTAAAACTGGATGAAATATTCACTGCGTGGGTTTGATAAAACTGTGCAGTCACTTTAAATATACTTTTACTCATTGTTATTACAATGAGCAAAGTAGTATAAAAATTATATCTGATAGAAAGAAAGTGGGGAACATTGATGTGGGCATCTTGCAGAATTAGTCCAGAAGGCTGCAATGTGCCTGGTTAGAAGACGCCTGGGTTATCATCGCTCAAACCTATGCTAAATTTCATTAGAACAATATTGGAGGATGAAGACCAGTATAGAATTAGGATGGAGAATTAATGTGGCAGATGACTGAAATTTCAGGATCATGCTTTCAGTCCGAATGGAGGCAATCCATGAAATTGCTCAACAGTCCGCATTTGATGTTCTCAATGAAGAGGTGGTAACATTGTGAGCAGCAAATATCACATACTGAATTAAAGAAAGTAAAAATAAATTGGTGCCTACCCTGGAGGATTGCTTGAAGAGCTGGATGATAAGAAGGGAGGAGGTTATGGGACATCTCCTTCCATTGCATAGAAAGTGCCATGCGAAGGGGAGGAGGCTTGTGTGGCAATTAATTGAATAGAGTTTTGAAGTGGCAATAATATTTTGTGTTGCTAAAAGGCGAAGGGTGGAATCATCATGTTTTCTGGTTCCGCTTTAAATTTTTTGTGTTCTTATTCCAGACGTCCTGCAGCTTCATACTGTTTGATTAAAAGGCTCAGCTTACTTAGTGCAGCAGAGTGGCACAACTGGAACAGCTGCTGCCTCACAACACCAGATAACCGGGTTTGATCCTGACCTTGAGTATTGCCTGTGTGCAGTTTGCTCGGTCTTAATGGGGCCATGTGGATTTCTACATCCTAAAAAATGTGCAGGTTTGTAGGTTAATTCAACTGTAAATTGCTTCTCCTATGTAGGGAGTGGAAACAAAAGTGGTATAAAATAGAACTATTATGAACGGGCGATAGATGGTGGGCTGAAGGGCCTATTTCCATGCAAAACAGGTATTTTCCTACAAATAATTGTTTTTGAACCAATCTACACACCCTAATTCTCCCTCAGTAATGGAACACTATGGCCCACCTTTTGCATCACTATGGACTTGGATTTTTTTCTCATTATGTTTTTAAACAAATGTCTTGCTTTTTAACACGGTCTTTCTTTCAAAATTTTATGTGTACTTTATGCACTGTTTATGTATAATTTGTTGGTATGTGTTTGTCTGAGTCTATGTGCTCATGATGCTACTGCAAGTGAGGTTTTTATTGTACCTGTACCTCATTGTACACGTACATATTGTTGTCAGTCTTCTAAATGGTCCTCTGTCAAGCAAGCGTACTTCACCTCTACCCCATTGTGGACATTGGACTTTGTCTTTGGAACTGGTACGTTACGATGCTGAGTGTTCTATTCTGCACTCAGTACCTTTCCCTTTGCTCTATCTATTGTACTTGAGTTTGACTTGTATAATGTTTAGCGGCGCACGCAGGTATCAAACCCGGTGTTCAGAAGCCGCGGTCACGTGACTCGGGAGAAGCTGCCAGTTTTCGAGTGGTTTCGCTTTCGCGCTGCAGTTGAGTGCTGACCACCGTTGTGGTCAGACATGTTGTAAGAACCTACAAGCTATGAAGCTGTTTTGTTAATAAAATAAGTTACCAAAATTTAGTTGTCATTCTTGCGCCCGCCAAATTGGTGACCACGACCTGTCTAGCCGTCGTTAGACAAATAGATCATGCAGGAAGATTACGTTCCGGCAGAATTGGCCGGCACGCGGCAGGGCTCACCGGGCTTCAAATTGCCAATGTTTTGGCCCATTCAACCTCAGGTGAGTTCGCCCACGTTGTGGCACAGTTTCATCTGCACAGTACAATTGTGGATAATACTATGTATTTCCATGTGGTGGGAGCTTTGCCACAAGACTGTGCCTCGAGGCTGTTGCCCTACATCAGGGATGCACCGACGATCACCAAGAACGAGGGGCTGAAAGCCCTCCTGCTCCACACTTTCGGTCTCAGTTGCAGAGACAGGGCGGCGAAGGTATTGCATAAGGACAGCGTTGGCGATCGACGGCCATCCACCATCATGGCAAAGATGTTGGCCCTGATGGATGGGCACCGCCCATGTCTGCTCTTCGAACAGGCATTCCTGGAGCAGATGCCCAACGAAGTCTGACTCATGCTCGCCGGAGCTGATTTCAGCGATCCCCAGCACGGAGAAAGCCTATGAATTGTGGGCACACAGATGGTGGGATGTTTGTGCCTTCACCTGCTCCCCTGTCACATCGCAGCCGTGACGACAGCGGGAGGAAGAAAAAGCCCAGCCCAGCGCCAAAGAGGAATCGCCACTTCCAGTGGTATACTGCAGATGTCATTGGTGCTACTACTATCAGCGCTACGGCCTCGAAGCCCGAAGATGCCATAGCCCCTGCACGTCCCTCCGGTTCTGTTTTGCCGGCCCCTACTGTTACGCTCACCCCGCGACCTCGGACTACGCGTTCCAGTTGCCTGGATTCTGGGGGGGGTCATGTAGCAGCGCCTGCTGACACACACAAGTATCGAACCCGGCGTTCGGAAGCCGCGGTCACGTGACTCGGGAGGGGATGCTAGTTTTCGCGTGGTTTCGCTTTCACATGGCAGTTGAGTGCTGACCACCGTTGTGTTTTGTTAATAAAATAAGTTACCAAAACTTAGTTGCCGTTCTTGCGACCGCCAAATATGTAAAGTATTATCTGATTCCATTGGATAGCATGCAAAACAATGCTTT
Source organism: Raja brachyura (assembly GCA_963514005.1). Next base: position 64,306,052 of record OY740782.1, read on the forward strand.
TAACTGTACATCACTACAGGTGGCAATAATAAATCTAAACCTAAATCTAAACCAAAATCAAACAGGTTTGAATGTGAACTTGAACTTCACCCTTTACCCTTCATTTAGTTGTACCGGGCATCTGAGATGTCTTGTGTCTCCATTTTTTACTTCCAAGTGAGAGAGCATATCTGGCTACAGTTTAACAAAAGAACACATATTAATCAAACATTGGTAAGTTCCACATTTACTGAGCACAAAATCTAATGTTTTTGATGTATGTGCAGTGTGGAGCACTAATATATTTACTTACAGTATAGGAAGGAGATCGAGAACCTCGTGTCCTCGTGTCGAGACAACAACCTTTCTCTCAGCCAGCAAGCCAAAGGAGATAGTGATCAACACCAGGAAGTGAAAAGGCACACATACTCCAGTTTGCATTGATGGTGCTGAAGTAGAGATGGTTGAAAACTTCAAATTCCTAGGAGTCAATATTGACAACAACTTCAGCTAGAACACCCATATTGAAGCAATAACCAAGAAAGCACACCAATGCCTCTACTTCTTTATAAGACTTAGGAAGTTCAACATGTCCCCTACAACTCTCACCAATTTCTACAGATGCACCACAGAAAGCATTTTATCAGGATACATCATGGGAACAGCTCCATCCAAGACCGCAAGAAATTGCAGCAAATTGTTCCCACAGCCCAGACCATCACACAAACCAACCTCCCTTATTTTGACCATTTATACCTCGGGCTGCCTCGGCAAGGCCAGCAGCATAATCAAGGATCAGTCGCACCCTGGCCACTCCCTCTTCTCCACTCTACCATCAGGCAAAATATATGAAAATGCACACCTCCAGATTCAGGAACAGTTTCTTCCCAGCTGTTATCAGGCAACTGAATCATTCTACCACAACCGTGCTGAACTATTAGCTACCTCTTTGATGATATTCGGACTATTTTTGATTGGACTTTGCTGTCATTACCTTGCACTAAACGTCATTCCCTTATCATGTATCTATACACTGTAAATGGATCGATTGTAATCATGTAATGCCTTTCTGCTGACTGAATAGCACACAACAAAAGCTTTTCATTCTATCTCGGTACACGTGACAATAAACTAAACTAAACTAAACTAGATCAGATGCTCCAACTTTTTCGCCACCTCCAATGGGATCCCACTACTGGCCACATATTCCCATCTCCACCCCTTCTACTTTCCTCAGAGACCGTTCCCTTCACATCTCCCTGGTCAACTAATCCCTTCCCACCCAAACCACCCCCTCCCCAGATACGTGAAGAAGGCTGTTAGCTCGCATGCTCGTCAATCTTCAAAGCAGCGGTGTGAAATCACAGATAATAATGTTGAACGGAACATAGTAAGATTAGAGAAGAGTAGAACTACCAGATGACAATAATATGAGGGTTGGGAGCAGTGGGCACGTAATTGCTCATCATAACTCCTCATAAAATCAAAGTCAAACTTCAAACTGGTAAGTTCTCATTTAATCTTACTATTTTACTTCGGAGTCACGTGAGTGACTATGTGAAGATTTCAAAGCTCTATGATTTCATGCCGGAAACGAGTCCATGTGTTATACACTGCATGAAGTCACCATGGATGAGTTAAAAAGATGAATGCATTCAGACATGACTGTGTTAAAATGCTGATGCTTTAATCATCAAAAGAAAATAATAGTGACCCGTTTCATCCAGGGGGAAACTATAAAGCAGAATCTAAAATGGAGTTGGCAAATATCCCCGGTTTGGCAATGGGTTACATAAAATGTTGGTAAAGTATGTTCGTTTGACCATCCTGCAGCTGCAAGGATGTGGTCCAGTGGAACGTACATAACCCTTGGAGCTGATGTAGTAGCAGCCCTGGTGGAGTGAGTGTTGTAAATATTAGTATCGACTCATGCATTAGCCAAAACCCTGTTTTATCCACCTGGAGATGGTAGAGCTAATACTTCTTATTAAGTTTTTTGTAACTAACAAACATTGCTAGTTTGGAGCCTTTGAGGCTCTATGTGACCTAGACATATAGTTGTAAATATGTGACCACACGTTACCGAAGGTCCATAGGGTATGCCATGAAACTAGTTTGAGACCTAACGCCCCTGGTTAGTTCTGGTTAATTAAATCAAAAACATAAAGTATTATGTTATTAGCAGATGTAACCATCCTGTCCAGTCGCAATTTATGTAGTGACTGGACCCGTTGCACTGAGGCCGGTGCCATGAGGATAAGTACCTTATGAGAGCCGGCTAAAGATAAGGATGTAGCTGGAGCCCCCTGGTGAAGTAATGTTAACATTACGTCAATGTTCCATACTTCCGTGTAACCGGGCCTGGGAGAACTTGTGTTAAAGATATCCTGTATAATTCTGGATATCAGAGGGTGAGACCCGACAGTGTGGGTCCCACTTGCTGCAGCAAATATGATGAGAAAGCACGTTGGCACAGTTAATAGCACTTTAACTTAATTATTGTAAAAAACCCATTTGAAAATGAACTGTAAGACATCAGTTATCTGTGCTGTATAGTATGTAACATGTGTATTTAAACAAAAATGCTTCCCATCTGCTGAAGTGGAAATGTGCAACCTTTTGGTGCTTTCCCTGCACTCTGCAGTGAGCACTACTTGGATCAGTCTGACAACCCAAGCCACAGGCATAGTCGTCTCAGAGTCTGCAAGTCAATTAATTGATTTTCTTGCAGAGGCTGGTTTCCAGTGTCATAGGCAGAAACAGCAAGTTTTATGTTTTGAATAACAATATTAGTTTCTATATTATTCCCGACAGTAGCGGGAACCATGGCTGTGTATGCCAGTCAGGCAGATCGAAACGCCTGAAGCAGTATCTTGCTGGATTGATTGCAAGACTTCACTGATCTGGCAGTATGGAGGAAAGATATGCAAGAACATTCCTCCCCAGTGTGGCGATCATGTATCTCTCACCACTGTATGCCATATATTTTGCAACTGGTAAATGAGCCTGGATGTAAATATATCGATATTCGGTGTACCATCAAGCCATAATGACATTAAGTACTTGTGATCCAACATCCATTCTGTGTTGTCATTGATTTCACTTGATGATACAATAGCATCAAATGAGGTTAGGTAAATATCATAGGATACTTTAACTTTATTGCACCCATGTGACTAACATATGCCACCACCATAGTGTATCAACTTGGAGTTAGGCATGCAGATTGTGCATATTCTCACAATAACCTTTAACCTATGGAATGCACCTAGTGATTATAGGTAGTTGATATCAATAACTGAAAAATTGGTGACTCATGCAAACCGCATCCACCTCCGTAACTGGAGATGGCATTCGTAATTTCTCATCTTTGAGGACTAGCATCAGTTTGTAATAACTGAAGATTACTGACCAAAATTACTGGAGCAATGCTGAATACTGCCACCAATGTGACTTTGGTAGCTTCAGCTGGTAACAGCATAGTTCTATTAACATTGACCTATATGGTACTTGAGGGGTTAATTATTTGCATGTTGTAAAATCTGATAATGCAAAGGCCCAATTTGCACCGCTGAAACACAGCTGCTATATTGCCAATTACACTTGATGAATAGAAGGCTGCTTCATAACAACGAGGTTGTTACAGGCTTCTGTTAATTTCATCTATTGCCCCAGGGCGGAGTCCCTGTTAAATTGATAGTTAAATGTAAATCCCAATAGTCAATTGTTCTGATTGGTATCAACTTAATTTTAACTGGATGGATTAAAGGACCCTAATTTCTCAAATATTTTGGGCTGCAACAGTTAATTTTAGTAAAATACAGCATTTAAAACATCATCCAGATAGGTGATAACAAATGTTCTAGAGCTCTGTGCAGCCCAAGCACCGGTTTAAGTAAATTTGGTAAATAAACCTGGGAGCTGAAGTTAGCCTATTTTGCAACGCTTTAACTGTTATCATTGACCCATCCAGATAAATTTCAAATATCTCCGGTGATCCCTGTGAATGAGAACTGAAATAGCATGCATTTTTGAGATCAATGCTTGCCATATAGTTCCTATAGAATCAATAGTTAGACAGTAACGAAGTTTACCATTTTGAAAGTCTATACTGCACATACGAGTTAAATCTGGATGAAGTGACATCCTCCATCTTTTACCCTGTCCTGAAAGGCAATCCTGCCCATAATACTGAGCCTGTCTTGAAAGACAACTCTGGCCCCAATTCCAAGCGTGCTTGGAACCTATGTATGTTGTGCAGTATAAAGTAATCACATGTTATCATCAGTTTATTAAACCCAGATCTGAATCTCATGTTATCATTGTCACTTGTACAAAAAACACAAGTGTAAATATTACCAACATGTAAATTGTCAACAACCCCATGTTTTGGAAGAACCAGACCCACCTACCTCCATGGCTACCAGTGGTCTTATTGTAAGCCCAAAGGCCGCAGATGCAGGTTCTTTTTCCCATCTTTGATTGGAGAGTAGGACTTTTAGGGTGTGTAGATTCCATATTTCCCCTGAGACCGGCTTGGGCCTTGGTCTGAAAACCTCATCATACTGAGCCTGCCTCGAAAACAACTCTGGTCATAATTCTGAGCCTGCCTCGAAAGACAACACTGGCCATATTTCCGTGCCCAGCTCTCAAGCTGCCACCGGCTTCAGTGAACTGCTTACCCCCGATGGAGGCGTGGGGTGTGTCGTCACCTACCGATGAAGCTTTGCTCATCGTTGGTACCTTGATTAGTCCGACAGCTTTTTGCTTCCTCATCCTGGTCTTACCTGTAGGATATGTCTTACCTGAAGAGAGGATTCGGTGGCTGGTTTCATTTCCTGGATTTCATGCCCTCCAATGTAATCCTGATAGCGCTGTTCACTGCTGGCGCTTGTAGCGTGAGAGAACTCTGGCCCCTTGCGGGTATTCTGCCTATGGCTGGAGACCAACTCTTCTGGCAGCAACACCTTCGTTTGCGAGTATCTCTTGAAACCATATGCATGTGCTCCAGTATGTTCCATGGTCATACCTTCAATTTGAAGTCAGTTTCATACTGACCACTCGCATTCCCCTCCACAGAGAGGGAGATTCGTAGGCAGCCCTGGAAACAGGTGCTGCCGCAGACCCCTGAGGATACCTGCGCTGACATGGCCCCTCCAGCGGACCTATATCAGTTTTTTGCTCTGGGACAGACTGAAACTGACCCTGAATGCTCCCCTCATCAGAGAGGGAGACATTGTGCAGCCCTGAAACAGGTACTGCTGCCTGCGGGTTCTCCATAATACCCGGGCTGATAACTCCCTCCTTTGGAGTATATGATTGTGGAGCACCTCCTCATCAGGTGCTCCATCTGTGTTTGAACATTTAAAGACGTTACCCATGTAGGAGGGGATCCTCTCTATCAGGAAACCACCTGGCCTGACTCCCCTAGTCCACAGGCCTGACCGTCTTACCTTTGGTTTTACCCCCTTTCTGGGGACCCAAAGCTGTCTGGAAGTGGCTTCACAGACGTTGCCGACTTGTGGTTAGTTTTACCCCCCCTCCTGGGAACCACAGCCGGTCTGGAAGCCACGGACTGTGTTGTCAGTGAATTTTGGGTGGCGAATCCGCCGGCCGCCGGCTACCCGCACTTCCGCGGTCTCTGTAACCAGTTTCCCCTTGGTCCCGCTATCCGTAGCCAAGACCGGGATTCCCCGTGGTCCATGATCGGTTTTGCAGCCTGTCCGGACTTCGCCCCAATTAGTGGAGCAGGTATATCTCTGTACAGAGATTCCTGCAAAAAAGAAAACTCAAAAACCTGGAAATAAGGTAAAACCTACTGTCAGATTTAACTTACCACTGGACAGAGCAATGTTGCTGTCAGTCAGCTCGTTGCGCAGAGTGAGTCAACGTAGTGATGCGCATGCGAGCTTACAGCGTTCTTCACGTAGTCACTCATATGACTCCGAAGTAAAATCCCCCTCCCATTCCCAATCTGACCTGTCTGTCCTGGGCCTCCTCCATTGTCAGAGTGAGGCCCAGCGCAAATTGGAGAAACAGCACCTCATATATCGCTTGGGTAGCTTACACCCCAATGGTATGAACATTGACCTCCAACTTCAGATATCCCTTGCTTTCCCTCTTTCTCCATCCCCTCCCCTTTCCCAGTTCTCCCACCAGTCTTACTGTCTCTTACTACATTCTATCTCTGTCCCGCCCACTCCCCGGACATCAATCTGAAGAAGGGTCTTGACCCAAAATGTCACCCAATCCTTCTCTCCAGAGATGCCTATCCCGCTGAGCAACTCCAACATTTTGTGTCTACCTTCAGATGCTTTAATGCTAGTCATCAAATCTGTTGAATTCATTTGACATTGGGATATTATTTTTGGCAGATTCATTTATTTAATAGAAACATAGAAACATAGAAAATAGGTGCAGGAGGAGGCCATTTGGCCCTTCGAGCCAGCACCACCATTCATTGCGATCATGGCTGATCGTCCCCAATCAATAACCCGTGCCTGCCTTCTCCCCATATATCTTGATTCCACTAGCCCCTAGAGCTCCATCTAACTCAGCATTGACGTATTCATTTGACGTAGGGATATTCTTATTGACAGGTTCATTTATTTCATAGAAACACAGAAACATAGAAAATAGGTGCAGGAGGAAGCCATTCGGCCATTTGAGCCTGCACCGCCATTCATTGATTCCATTAACTCCTAGAGCTCAATATAACTCAGCATTTCAGCATTGAAAATTATGTATGTGGAGGAAGCAATCCTTGGCCCACCTCCTGTGGTGCCCTGCAGCACCACAACACACTTCACAAGATATAGCAACAAACTCCAGTAGCTGCGACCTCAGCAGAATATTAAGAGGAGACCATATTTAGCTGGAGATATAAGAAAACAAAACACTTAAAATTCAGGAAGAAGCTTTGTTAAATACAGTACGCAATGGCAGATGTATATTTCATGTTGTTGTTTCACATTCCACTTTCATAGTATTAAAAAGATTACAAAATAAATCCCAGATACCAGATGGTGAAATATTACTTCTGTATTTCTATGAGTCCCCATGCACTGTAAGGGATATTGGTACATGTTCAAAATCTCAATTCAATCCGCCTTAGATATGTCAGGATATTGAAGTGAGGTTGATGCAATAAATCTGTTCAATAAGGGATAACAAGATAAATCATGTATTGTGCAGATCAGTTATTCTAAGATCAGGAATAGTAACATCCGTTACTTGAAAGCAAGGGAAAGGTGGTTCAGACACATGAGTGAAATTAGCAGATTAGAGAGAGTTCAGTTTAATCTCACAATGCACGCTAATGCATATTAAGAGGGGAAACAAGAAATAAGGCATATATTCAATGCAAAGACAGGAGATGAACAGAACAGGATAATGTCTAAAAGAGTCAACTCGATTTTGGTTAAAAAGAATGCGGTTATAGAATGCAAAAAGTAATATTCTCATTAAAGATTAATATTTGTGGTGGTTAGGGCATAATTAGACACAATTTATTTTAGTTGATAAAATCTTGAAATTCATTCTAGATAGATGAATTTAAACGCAGACTTGGCATCCATTTCACCGAATATGCACTCTGTCTTCCAAGGCCTACTCTATCTTCCATTTACTAATACTTTAACTCCCCTTCCTATTCCCATACTAACCTGTATGGGAATAGGTGATAGACTACTGACCGACATCCACTATAAACCCACTGACTCCCATGGCTATGTGAACAACACTTCTTCCCACCCTGCGTCCTGTAAGGACTCCATCCCCTACTCCAAATTCCTCCATCTGCACCGCATCTGCACTCAGGGTGAGGTGTTCCACACCAGGGCATCAGAGATGTCCTCATTCTTCAGGGAACGGGGGTCCCCCTCTTCTACCATAGATGAGGCTCTCACCAAGGTCTCTCCTATACCCTGTGACTCTGCTCAACTCCCCATCCCACCACTCGTAACAAGGGCAGAGCCCCACTTGCTTCCACCCTACCAGCCGTCACATTCAACACCTAATCCTCCGACATTTTCGCCACCTCCAACGTGATCCCACCACTTCCCACATTTTCCCATCTCCTCCCCTGTCTGCTTTCCGCAGAGACTGCTCCCTCCGTAACCCCCTGGTCAATTCTTCCCTTCCCACACGAACCACCCCCTCTCCGGGCACAATCCCTTGCTACACTAGTCGTTTTACCTCCCACCTTGACTCCATTCAAGGACCCAAGCAATCTTTCCAGGTGCGGCAGAGGTTCACCTGCACCTCTTCCAACCTCATCTATTGCATCCGCTGCACTAGATGTCAGTTGCTATACATTGGTGAGACCAAGGGTAGGCTTGGCGATCGCTTCGCCGAATACCTCCGCTTGGTTCGCAATAACAAAGCTGATATCCCGGTGCCTCAGCACTTCAACTCCCCCTCCGATTCCAAATCTGACCTTTCTGTCCTGGGCCTCCTCCATGGCTAGAGTGCGGACCACCGTAAATTGTAGGAGCAGCGCCACATATTTTGCTTGGGTAGCTTGAACCCCAGCGGTATGAACATCGACTTCTCTAATTTCAGGTAGTCCTTACTTTCTCCTCCCCTTCTCAGCTCTCCCTCAGCCCTCTGGCCCACATCTTCCTTTCTTCATCCTCCCCCCCCCCCCCCCCCCCACGCTCACATCAGTCTGAAGAAGGGTTTTGACCTGAAACGTTGCCTATTTCCTTCGCTCCATAGATGCTGCCTCACCCACTGAGTTTCTCAAGCATTTTTGTCTACCCATACAAACCTTTCTGTCCAAGACCATTTTCATTGCCAGATTGAGGCCAGATGCAAACAAGAGGAACAGCACCTTCTATTCCACTTGGGTAGCTTACAACCCAACTGTATGGACATTGAATTCTCCAATTCATGTTCATGTCGTTTCCCTCTCAATCCCTTTCTCCTGCCATGTCCCCATAACCCTTGACACCCTTACCCAAGAATCTGTCAATCTCCGCTTTAAAAATACCCTGTATGACTCTATTACTCTATCGTCTTTAGTGACCAAGTTGACAAATCCTCCCAACTCCGAACTTATAACACACTCACCCTCTGGAATCATGACAATGTAGGCAGTTCTGCCATTAGCTCCATTTTATAACTTCTGTAACCAGAATGCATTGCCGTACACCAGTGGCAGTATCTCAGGGAGCCGCGGCTCCCTGCCAGGTTCAGCTCACACGCCACGGATGGTGGACCCACATCACAGAGCAGTACTTGCCAGGTAGGCAAGGTGGGCACTGCCTACCATGACTAAAATTATAAAATGGTAATTACTAAATATAAATAGTAAAGGCAAGGGAGAATTATGCCTATCTAAGAGATTGATCTCTAAGGTAGGCATAATTCTCCGTGCCTTTCATCCACAGCACTTGCAACATGCAAAGGTCTGTGCAGCCCACGTGCCGTCAGCATTGCTTCAAGCCATCAATTTCAAGGGGAGCTGAAGATAGCTGAAATTCTGCCTTTGCTTTACTGTGCAGGCGCAGCAGCCTACTGTGCATGTGCAGCGCAAGTTTCTTGGCTGGTTTTTCAAATATGGATTGCCATTATCTGAAGTGTATCTTCATAAACAAAGAGAGAAGAATGGCATTTGTGTACCAATAATGTGGTAAGTACAATTCTTGGTGCTTTATGTTTTTAAATACCATATTTCCTGGGGTTGGGGTGGGGGGGAGAGTTCCTTTCACAGCGTTTTGGTAGTCTGGCGCGAGGTAAAGTTGCAGGGAGGGTGGGAGCATTGTGAAGGAGTGGGTACGGTACATGCCAGTAACCCACTTGCGACGCTCCTTGCATGGAGCCACCGCATTGAGGTGGGGGGGGGGGGGGGGAGAAGTAGCTTGAGTAGCTGCGAGCGTCCGCCGGGGCAGACAGCGGAACCAGCCGCCACTTCAGCGCCTTCTGCCGGTCCCCGCTCACCTCTGGCAACTCTCTATCTGAAAACCTCTCTCCTGTCGCTCGCTGGCCTCACTCAAATCCTTAAATTCCGACAGCGCAATTGAGGTTACTCGGCTGTGGGAATTTAAGGATTTGCGGGAAGTGGCTGACATGAGCAAAGTTGGCGAGCGGCAGGTCAGAGGTGATCAGATGGAGAGCACTGCCAGAGGTGAGCAGGCCGGCAGAAGGCGCTGAAGTGGCAGCCAGTTCTGCTGTCGGGTCCCGGCGGCCGCTCGCATCCACACGAGCTGCTTCTATTCGCGGCTATAATGCAGTGGCTCCATGCCCGGAGTATAGAAACATAGAAACATAGAAACATAGAAAATAGGTGCAGGAGTAGGCCATTTGGCCCTTCGAGCCTGCACCGCCATTCAATGTGATCATGGCTGATCATGGCTTATCGCGGCAGTGGTGAGTGAGTGAGTTACTGGCATTATCTCCAACCCCCTCCTTCTCAACACTCCTGCCCTCCACACAACTTTACCCCTGGCACAGACTCTCCACATGCTGTGAAAGGAACTGTCCCCCCAATTGGTCCCTTGAACAAGTGTTGTCATTGAATAAGATGACAACTGATTCAACTTTTCCCTATACTCCCGTTTTTCCCACCATCTCCACCTGCCAGCACCCTTCACCCCCCACCCATTCAGTAATTCAGAATAAAGAAGACTTGGAAGCCTTGGGCAAATTGAATTGTTACTGTCTTTATTTTTATTTTGTATTTTTACAGAGAGAACAATCTGCGCTTGCACGGTTTAAGTTTTTTTTTAAAAGCCGACTGACTGCCCAACCTGAGTAAGGACACACGGGAACACACCTGGAGGGCCGGTAAGCAGACTGGCTGCGGGATGAATTCCACTGTACCTCAGTACGTGACAAATAAAGTACCACACCATACCATACAATTTCTTCCAGACTTGGTGATTTTTCTGCGTAATCAATTTTTGAAGCACTTATTCTTTCTTTGTGTTTATCCTATTACAATTCACATGTTACTTCATCAATAGGTCAGTAGAGTTAATGAATGAATGCCTAATTAATTGAAAATAAAATTAGCAGCTCAAACATTTGTCTTTAGGAAACTCTACCTGGCTCTGCCGAGCAAGGCTCCTGACGAGTTCTTTTCCATTTACATTATAAACATATTTTAAAATATTTCTTGGTAATGCTCTCCTTTCTGTTGTAATAATGAAGCTACCATTGTGATAGAGAGCTCCTTTTTGATTCACCAGCAAGAACTATAACAAAGATATGATAATGATGAGCCCTAATTAAATCTCTAGTAAGAGGAATATAATTGGGCTCTTTACATTTTAGTTCTAGAAACATGAAAAGATGGCCTTTTAGCAGCATACACTCAGTGCTTTCTTGTAACATAACATCTTTGTATGAATATAATGATGAATCACACATTGTGCTCTTTCTGTGAATTTAGCCCATTTCTACAACCAAAATATTCAGATTTTCCTTTTTGGTTGTGCAGTACCCGTTAAAAGGTACTTAGCAATTAGAGTCTGGTACTCATTAGTGCATTTTCACTCACCTCATGTTCGCTCATGTTCTTGAAAGTATTATCACCTTCTCTTTCTGAGGCCACTCCTCGCTGTGAACCCTTGTCTGGATCTCTTCTGTCAACTTTAGATCTAGCTGAAGCACTGAAAGCAAAGTTGCAAATGGCATCTCTTGTGGCAGGGGCCAGAGTACTCAATCCATCTTGGCACAACATTGACCCATCTCAGAGGGATTGCCCTCCTCTTTAATCAGCAGGATTTAAGTTAGGTTCACTCCAGCAATAGTTCTGTTTTCCACGCCAAGAGTAAAATCAAGTCAAGAGTGTGTTATTTTCATATGTCCCAGGCAGAACAATTACATTTTTACTTGCAACAGAATATGTAAATATAGTACTCTGTAAACTATATAATAAATAAAAACACATAAAAACAGACAAACAATAATAGCGCAAAAAGATTAAAAAGCAACCCCCCCCCCCCCCCAAATCCATGTAGTTCAGTGCTTGCTTGGTGGTTGTTGTGTTTGTAGTGATGGCTGTAGGGAAGAAGCTCTTCCTTATCCTGGACATTACTGTTTTCAGGCTCCTATAGCTTTTTCCCGATGGCAGGAGTGAAATGAGTGTGTGGTCTCTGATGATGCGGGTTCCTTTTTGAGACAGCGACTCACTATGGAACTGGGCAGTGTTCACCACTGAAACAAGTGAAGCAATCCAATAAAACCTTGGACACGAATAGAAGTACTTTTCTTTTTTAATGTCAGCTCAATATCACCAAAAATCAACTGTGAATCATTACTGTACTAAATTCATTCAATTTAGCTTTGCCAGGTGTCTGGAGGGCAATTCTGTTGATCTTATTTCCTATTATGCCTTGACACCCTGAAAGAAATGTAACCTTCAAATCTATATAACTAAAAGTCTCATCTTCACCATTTCCTGTCTGCGCTGTATATTGATTTTGGAAAAAACATTACCATATATAGCTATGTATGTATATATTATATATGCCATATATTGGCCATCTTATGCACAGTCCTCCACCGCTGAGGAAGCCATGAGGATTTTTCCGATCAATGAAAAATAAAAAAGTTATGAATGTTTAAACATTTTTTAGATCAGCCGATTGGTCCGCTCGCCTGTCAATCACCATGATGGTAATGCCCCTTCCGGGGGGGCCAGGAGTATAAACCCCATTGGCCGGACGTGAGTCAGTCACCCTGGAAGACTGGGAGTGAGAGTTGAGTCCAGAACTGTGAGTCTATGCCGTGAGTGAACTGACCACTACTTGAAATGAAATGAATTCACTTCCGGTGGCGCTATGCTGGAGTGAGGAGGCACGCCAGCCAGCTCCGTGAAAAAAACGGGAAAAACAACCGGGAGATAAAGCCCTGCCTGCTGCCTGCCATTTCTGCACGAACTGCTGTGAGTGACGTTATCAGGCACACGACCGTAATGGCAACACAGCGCAGCCCACCCGCGGATAAACCCAAACTCAGATATGGAAGACCGAAAACGGCAGAAGAACAAGGCCTGACTGAAGCACTGGGCTCAGGTAGGACATCCTCCCAGGAAGATGTGTCTAAAAAGGTAAAGAAAAAATCGGAGATGGAAGAACTTGAAACTTTTTTTACACAAGAAATAATAGAGTTAAAATCGGAATTGGCAAAAAAAGAAGATATAGAAAAAATGAAGGAGGAGATGCAAAAGTTAAAGTTTGAAATTAATGCCTCTACTCGGGAACTATCTGATAATTTGCGAAAGGAAATTGCAGAAATATTAGCAGAACAAGCTGCAATTGCTGCTGAAGAGATGGACGCTAAAATAAAAAGCAAGCTGGAAAAGGAGCTGGAACCTTTTGAAACTGTACTTAATGAGCAGTCGTCAACCATAAAAGACCTTGAGGAGATAGCCGAAACAAATACTCAGTCTATGAAAGCACTCCTGAAAGAAAATCAACGCTTATCTGAACAACTGAGCAAAATAACTGAAAAATGTATCGAGTTGGAAGGGGGCCATCGAAGGCAGAACTTGAGAATCGCAGGTATTCGAGAAGGGAGAGAATCGAATCAAGAGACCCGAGAGTTTACTGCAAATTTACTGCAAAAGGTTTTATCTCTGGACCAGAAACCTTTATTAGCCCGAGAACACAGAGTAATGAGGCGTTATACAAGACCAGACGCCCCCCCCCCCCCAAGACAAATGATAGTGAAAGTCCAGTATGATCATGTATTGGAGGAGATGATGAACAAAATAGTAAGAAGCAGAAACCGCACATACGAAGGAGACTCTATCAGCATTTATCGAGACTACCCAGCAGAGGTTTCTAAGAAGCGGAATGCGTTCAAGGAGACCAAAAGAATTCTGAGAGAAGTGAACAACGTGAAGTACACTCTGAGATACCCAGCCACTCTCAGAGTCACTCACAACCAGGAAGAACACTACTTCAAAAACCCAGCAGAGGCACTGGACTTTGCCAAGAGGATCAAGAGTCAAGAGGAAGACTGAATGAAAGTTTCTAAGACGAACCTCACTGATAAATAAATCGTACCCTCACGACTGGAATGGACTATGGACTTGTGGTACTTAAAGAAGATGGAGAAGGAGGCGGCTTGGAGACTCGGATGGGAGATATGGATTGGACATTCTTTTATGGATATTAATAATTAGAGTAATAACATTACTAATATTAACTAACAAATACTAAAAAATTCGGCGTAGTATTATTACTAATTTACTGCGCGGTACTAATACTAATTAAAGTTGATAATCTTCAATCAAGGATTAATATTTACTTTTGGCTGATTTAAATAGAATTAGATAATTATTAAGTATAATCATATAGAATATAAAGCTTGATTTTATTTACATCCCATGGTAATTTTTTATTTTTTTCTCCCTTTTTTTCTTTTTTTTAATTTTTTTTAAGCTTTTTTATTTTTCCTCCCTTCTTTTCATTACATTTTATGATATATCTTTAATTTGTTTCAAGTACAGATATTATTATATACTTGAATGATTGACACCGTATACATCAGATTTTATTACACCCGGTTAAATATTTTTATGAATTAATAATATTAAGGAGCTGGAAAGATACAAACAATGTCTACGGAAGTCCTTAGATTATTAGCCATGTTAGAATGGCTAACACTCACTGCATCAATCTTAGATGTAGTTTTTTCTTTCTTTGAGCACTCTTTTAACCTCTTAATCTATCCTTTTTTTAATATCACTTCCTATTATTATTATTTTACATTTGACTGGAGTTGTAAATCAAAGCAAAGGAGATATATGCGTGAGCATCACTTAAGGGTCTTGAAATTCATCTATTTGAAGTTCGGGTGTAAGGTCGGGTATGTCGAGCTGAACCATTTGCTCTATTACAAACCCCTTAAACAAATGATGCAAGACTTAAAAACGAATTTGGGGAATGGAGGAATAACGTTTTGCAGCTGGAACGTAAAAGGTATTAATGAACCAATTAAGAGAGGTAAAGTATTAGCACACCTAAAAGCACTCAAAACAGATGTGGCATTCATCCAAGAAATACATTTAAAAAAAGACGCGGTGCATAGATTAAAAGCCAAATGGATTGACAAAGTGTATCATTCTTCTTTTACACACAAACCAAGAGGCGTAGCAATATTAATCCGTAAAGGTACCTTATTTAAACATACTTCAACTACAACAGATAAGGAGGGCCGATATATTATCATAACAGGAGAATTACATACACAAAAAATGATTTTTGTTAACATTTACGGCCCAAATTTTGACAGCCCATCGTTTTTTAGGAAAATACTAAATACTATCCCAGAACTACCACAATACAATTTAATAATTGGAGGAGATCTAAATTGTACATTAGATCCTTACTTAGACAGATCATCAAGACAACGGAAAACTAAATCGCATTCTAGCGATCTAATAAATGCATATATAGATTCGAGCAACATTATGGATGTTTGGAGAATGGAAAACCCAACGGGACGAGAATACTCGTTTTACTCATCAGTACATAAAACATACTCAAGAATAGACTACTTTCTAGTAGACTCAAAACTTATTCCACTCACTTATAATTCAAAATACCACAATATTATAATTTCAGATCATGCACCATTATCTTTTATGATTAAAATAACTGGAAAAATGGGGAAGCAGGGACAATGGAGACTCAACCCACAAATTTTAAAGGACAAAACAACTCAAGAATACATTACAAAACAGATTGAGATCTTCTTTGAAACAAATGACAAACCAGAAATATCCCCGTTACTACTATGGGAAACTTTTAAAGCATATACACGTGGAATTATGATATCTTCTCAAGCATTCTATAACAAAGAGAATCGGAGGATACAGCAGGCATTGGAAAAAGAGATTAAGCAACTAGATATAGAAAACGCTGCTAATCCAACCACGATTAAACATAATAAAATCTCTGCATTGAAATATAAATTAAATAAAATACAATCAGACCAAGTTGTAAAACTTTATCAATATACAAAACAAATACAATTTGAATTTGGAGATAAACCACAAAATTATTGGCTCGTCAATTAAGAAAATTGGAGGGAGAAAAAATAATCCATAGGGTTAAATCAGATACAGGGGAATTATTAACACAAACCAAAGGCATTAACGAGAGATTTCTGCAATATTATAAACATTTATATTCAGTCAAAACGATAGAAAATCATATAGGAATAGAAACATTTCTAAAAAATTGTAATTTAAAGGAATTAGATATGGAAGACAGAGAATCATTAAACGCTGAAATAACAATTAAAGAAATCGAAGAATCTATTAGGTCATTAAAAAATGGTAAAGCACCAGGACCGGATGGAATTGGTTCGGAATTTTATAAAATATTTGATGATTTAATGATACCATGGTTAAAAACACTTTATGAACACATTTATACACAACAGAAATTGCCTGGTACATTAAATTAATCTATTATTACATTAATACCTAAATTAGATAAAGATTTGGAGGACCCAGGATCGTATAGAGCCATAGCTCTTTTAAACACTGATCAAAAAAATATTAACTAAAATATTAGCACGAAGATTAAATATGGTGATCAACAAAATAATACACCCAGACCAGATGGATTTATACCAAAACGATACTCTGCATATAACCTGAGACGATTATTTAACATTATATACTCGAAAAGAAATACTAGTAAAGACCTAGCAATTATCTCATTAGATGCAGAGAACGCTTTTGATCAGGTTGAATGGTCTTATTTATTCTCGGTTTTGGAATCCTTCCAGCTAGGAGAAAAGTTTATAACGTGGGTCAAATTATTATACACCAATCAGACAGCTAGAATACAAACAAATCAAATGTTATCAACTAAATTTAACTTATTCAGAGGCTGTAGACAAGGTTGTCCGCTATCACCACTACTCTTTGCATTAGCAATAGCACCATTAGCACAGCGTGTGAGATTACACCCTGAAATATATGGGTATGAAACCAAAGAAACGGAAAATAAAATTTCTTTATACGCAGATGATGTATTACTCTATATTACAAAGCCTGAAATTAGTATACCTACCCTGCTAGATTTAATAACTCAATTTGGTCTACTCTCAGAATATAGAATTAATTGGAATAAAAGTGAACTTATGTCAATAATGGGAAATAACTCACACATATTGCAACGATTCCCTTTTACGATAGCAAATGAAAAAATTAAATATCTTGGAATTTATGTAACAAAAAGACATGACTCTTCATTTAAATCTAATTTCCCACTTTTATTGAATAAATTACTTCAGAATATTCTATATTGGAAAACATTACCTATCTCAATGTTAGGTAAAATAAATGCGATAAAAATGATCTTTCTCCCGCAATTATTGCATTTATTTCAAATGATCCCGATATATCTTCCCAAAACATTTTTTAAGAAGGTGGATTCTATAATTACAAATTTTATTTGGGATTATAAGAGCCATAGGATAAATAAGAAACATCTATGTAAAACAAAAATAAGTGGAGGTTTAGCGTTGCCTAATTTTATGTTTTACTATTGGGCAGTTTATATTAAAATTATGAATTTTTTGTTGGAAGAATTAGATATACAACCGAATTGGTTAAAATTGGAAAAGGAAGACTGCTTACCTTTTGAAATTAGCTCGATTATATTTGCTAATACCAAATTACATTAAAAAAACTTATAGAGGAAACCCAATAAAAGAAAATGGGATACGTATTTGGAAACAATTTAAAAAATCTTTAAAATTGGAATGTATACCATTGGATTGTCATATTGCAAACAATATCACTTTTAAACCCTCTAGGATGGATAAAGGTTTTTCACAATGGAAAAATTACGGAATTAATAAGATACGGGATCTCTATAGGGAAAACCTTTTTCTTTCATTTCAAGAATTACAACAAAAATATGGACTACACTCAAAAGAATATTTTAGATATTTACAAATTAGAGATTATGTTAAATCAAATACACAAGAATTTAGAAATAGAAAGACAGAAATTCTAGATGAATGTTTAAATAAACATCCGAACACAGAAAAATTAATATCATATATTTATAATATTTTATTGGAAAATGATGCACCACCGTCGGAAATATATAGGCAAGCATGGGAAAGTGAATTAGGACAATCAATTAGTTTAGAAGTATGGGAGGAAAGTTTACAACATATACACTACTGCTCATTAAATGCCAGACACTCTCTGATACAATTTAAAATTTTACATAGATTACATTTCTCAAAGTCCAAACTAAATAGAATTTTTCCAAATGTTTCTGCTATATGTGACAAATGTCAACACCTAGAAGCCAACCTAACGCATTCATTTACCAAATGTATTAAAATTACTAATTTTTGGTCAGAAATTTTTAAGATAATTTCGAAGGTAGTTAATGCAAATCTGTATCCAGATTCTAAATTAATTATATTAGGTATATTAGAAACTGATCAATCACTAACAACAAAACAACAATTTTTTATCGATTATAGTTTAATAATTGGTAAAAAATTAATACTAAAATTTTGGAAAGGTCCTACCAACCCCACTATTAAAATGTGGATTACAGAAATGTCGGAGACACTTCATTTGGAAAGATTAAGACTTGTCCTCTCGGACAGGCTAGATCAGTTTAGAGCAACATGGCCTCCATTTATTGATTATCTAAAGGGACAAATGGGCTCGGTTCGAGGGCCTGACTGAAACCTGGACGGGGAATGGATGAAGAATTATATATAATAGATCACTGATATATCTCCAATGTAGAATAGAATGTTTAAAACTCCACTCATATTATTGATTTTCTATTTTTATTATTATTTTAAATTCTTTTATTATTTCTTTCTATTAATTTCCTTCTTTATTAAAAATAATAAAAACAAATATATGTAGAAGTATAAACAAGAATGACTGTAAATTTTATAAATATTAAGAATGTATGTAATGAATAGTAAATTCTTTTGTTTCTCTTTTTTTTCTTACATTTTAAATTGTCTTAATATGTATCAATATGCATTAACTTCTAATAAAAAAATATTAACAAAAACAAAAAGAAATGAAATGAATTGGTAGAGTACATTCTGCTTGAAATTGTATGAAATGAATTTGGTGGCCTGCACTATGCTTGAAATGGTATGAAATGAATTTGGTGGCCTGCACTTTGCTTGAAATGGTATGAAATGAATTTGGTGGCCTGCACTTTGCTTGAAATAGTATGAAATTAATTTGGTGGCCTGCACTCTGCTAGAAATTGTACGAAATGAATTTGGTGGCCTGCACTCTGCTTGAAATGGTATGAATTTGAATGTGGTGGCCTGCACTCTGCTTGAAATGGAATGAAATGAATTTGGTGGCCTGCACTCTGCTTGAAATTGAATGAAATTGAATTTGAATTTGGTGGCCAGCACTCTGCTTGAAATGCTATGAAATGAATTTGAATTTGGTGGCCTGCATTCTGCATGAAATGCTATGAAATGAATTTGAATTTGGTGGCCTGCACTCTACTTGAAATGCTATGAAATTGAATTTGAATTTGGCGGCCTGCACTCTGCTTGAAATGCTATGAAATTGAATTTGGAGGCCTGCACTCTGCTTGAAATGGTATGAAATTGAATTTGGTGGCCTGCACTCTGCTTAAATGGAATTTCATGGAATAGTCGTGAGTGAACAGCAGCACACCAGCCGTGAGTCAAGACTTTGCCTTCCATCACAGTGGGGAGGAGGTTCACTCTGATGGATGTCTGTGTGAATTGGGTTGGTTGTGTGCCTTGTAAAATTGTTTCTTTTTGTTGTATGGCTGCAGAAACCAAAGTTCCTAACGGATAAATAAAGTTCATTGAATTGAATTGTGAGTCAAACAACTGCCAGCCCACCAGCTGTGAGTCAATCAACTGCCAGCCCACCAGCCTTGAGTCAACTGCCACCCCAACAGCCATGAGTCAGTCAACTGCCAGCCCACCAGCCATGAGTGAGTGAAATGCCAGCCCACCAGCTGTGAGTAAGTGAATGAGTGAACTGCCAGCCCACCAGCCGTGAGTGAGTGAACTGCCAGCCCACCTTTGGCCAACCTGAAACCACTCATTTCAACCCACAAGGCCCCTATTAGCCCAGAAACCAGTGCCTATTGCCAAAAATGCCCATATTATCCCAGGAGGATCATTTTGGCCCTAAAGGCCTGTGCCAGGCCAGGAAAAGGCCACAGAAAGTGCCTTTCACTGAGATTTCATGTAGATTTTTATTCAACATCCCTTCAGCCCATCAGGCATGTACTAGCCCAGGAGGAGTCCCTTCGGCTCATCAGTACGTTTTCCCCTGTAAGTATTAAACCTCACCCCAGTACTTTTCTCCCTCCTTTCATTGACTCCCTGTGAGATTCAGGCCAGGATAGACTTTCCTCCTTCATTGCTGTGATCTGTAAAAAAACATGGGAAGTGTCTAAAATTGATTCTCCACCCTCACCCCCTTCTCTCTCACAGAATCTCTCACCTGTTTTGGGCAGAATTTCTGGCAGTTTCTGAGCTCAGCCCACCAGCCCTGAATGACTGAGCTGCCAGCCCACCAGCCCTGAGTGACTGAGCTGCCAGCCCACCAAGCCTGAGTGACTGCCAGCCCACCAGGCTTGCGTGACTGAACTGCCAGAACCATGAATCCATTCAGCCCACAATGTCCATACCAGTCCCTTTGGCCCACAACACCCATTCTAGCACTCCAGAAAGCCCCCACTGTCCACCAATTGGAATTGGAATTGGTGGAGAGGTGGAGTATTGAACTAGGGACCAGCCCTCCCGTGTGAACATGGGACCTAACGGGTCCCACTTACCCTAGTATCTATTAACATTTCCTGTTCAAATTCACAATTGAATCTGCATTTATCATATTATCTGGCAGTGTATTCTTTTCCCAATCACATTCAACTTACTCTGGTCCTTGATTCCTCTGCTAATTGGAACAGCTTGTCTTTATGCACTCTATCTAAATGTATCCCCACCTTCCTATTTTTGCTACTCACCTTTTAACTGCTCCACAGGTTTTAAAGTCCGTTCACACTAGCCATGCATCACAATTCAGCACTGTTCTGACCCGATTCTAAGTGATAACTCAGGCATCTGATAGGCTTAACAGTTCTCTGAAGGATGAAAACCATTACAAATTTACAATACCTTGCCAATTATAAAAGATCCAGCAGAAAAAATATTGAAAATTGTAACAGTTCCTGCTATTTCAAAGGACGTGACTTGGACTAAACTTTGATCATCTATTTCAGTTTAAGTTACAGTCTTTTCAAATTCCTTTTGAATTAAAAAAAGGTAAGAGCTAGATTTCACTTATTTTCGGTAAATTATAAAATATTGCGGTATGGGCAAGGAACCATTTTACTCCTATGTGTCACCTCTGAAAGAAGTTCAATTTGTACCTTTCCCTTGCTCTTTCTTCATAACCCTTTACATTTTCATAAACCCCCATGGTCTTCCTTTAGTTTAGTTTAGTTTATTATTGTCACGTTTACCGAGGTACAGTGACAAGCATTATTGTTGTGTGCTATCCAGTTAGCAAAAAGACTACACATGATTACAATCAAGACATCTGCAGTGTACAAATACTGGATAACGGGTACAATGTTTAGTACAAGATAAAGTCCAGTAAAGTCTGAGTAAAGATTTTCTGAAGGTCTCCAATGAAGTAGGCAATAGGTTAGGAAAATGTTCTCTAGTTGGTGATAGGATGATTCAGTTGCTTGAGAACAGCTGGGAAAAAACTGTCCCTGAATCTGGAGGAACGTATTTTCAAACTTCTGTACTTCTTGCATGATGATAGAGACGAGAAGAGGAAGTGACCGGGAAATATCGGGAAGTGGCCAGGTCCAGGACAAATTGCTGGTGATATTTATTCCTAAAAACTTGAGGTTTCCAACTATCTTTACTCTGGCGGCAATAATATAGACCGTGTACCGCTTCACTTCTTGAGGTCGATCACAATCTCATTTCTATTTCTGACATTGAGGGAAAGGTTGTGGTCTTGGCACCAGGTCCATTACGGTGGTGTCATTTGTAAATTAAGTTGGATTGGTATTTGGTTTCCTCCATAGGAAGTCCCAGTTTTAGAGAATGCAACACAATCTAGGGGTATTCTTTATCCTCAGCATCGGAGGTAGCAACATTGCAGCAGTGTCAGACGTTAAAGGGCGAAGGCAGGAGAATGGGGTTAGGAGGGAGAGATAGATCAGCCATGATTGAATGGCGGAGTAGGCTTGCTGAGCAAAATGGCCTAATGCTGCTCCTGTCTCTTATGATCTTATCTATATAATTAAAACTAAGATCTTGACCACTTCCTGTTTGCACTGTATATTGATTTTAGAAAAACCGCTACCACTTACGGTGGTGATTTTTGGCCATCTTACTCAGAGTCCCCCTCCGCTGCACAGGACAAGAGGATTTTTCCTATCGATGAAAAATAAAACTTATTAATGTTTAAAAAATGTTGAGATTCTCTCTCCTGTCAATCACGCCATCAAGGCCATGGCCCTTCTGGTGGGAGGGGGGAGGGACCATAAAACCCGGAAGTGTAGATTGCCTGAGTTCTCTGCAAGATGGGGGAGAGAGAGGTCACAGCATTCTGTCTGAGCTGTGAATAATACTGAACACATGTCTACTAAACTGTGAGTGGTTTTACTGACCTGTTAGTGCCCTTAATGCTGTTTGTAAATGTAGCTTGAAAATGCAACAGTTTTTTGAAAAGTGGCTTTTGCCTTATTGAAAAGCGTTTTTTGCCTTATTGAAAAGCGTTTTTTGCCTTATAGAAAAGCGGTTTTTGCCTTATTGAAAAGCGGTTTTTGCCTTATTGAAAAGCGGGTGTTGCCATCGAAAAGCGTGTGTTGCCTTATTGAAAAGCGGGTGTTGCCTTATTGAAAAGCGGTCTTGAATTTGGTAGCTTTGCACCCTGCCTGAAGTGGCATGAAACTGCACTTGAGTTCGGTAGCCTTGCACCCTGCCAGATGTGGCATGAAACTGCACTTGAGTTTGGTGGCCTTGCACCCTGCCTGAAGTGGCATTTCAAGGAATAGCCTTGAGTCAACTGCCAGCCCACCAGCCATGAGTGAGTGAGCTGCCAGCACATCAGGCTTGAGTGACTGAGCCGCCAGCCCAATAATCCATTCGGCCCACAAAATGTCCATACTAACCTTCTGGAAACCAGTCCCTTCCGCCCACAACACCCATACTAGTGCTCCAGTATTAAACAGGCGTAGCACAGGTGTCCATTTTTTTCCTGTAGGGTCCTTACACTTAAAGTGACCTGATTCATCTGGACTTGTTGTCATTTCAACAAAGCTTTCCAATTAAATTGCCGCAAGGGAATTTATTTTATTTACAGTGCGTTCAGCATTCACAGCAACTTCTTTCATGATTGACATTTTTCTGTGAATATAGAACAGGATGTGTATCTTTGAATGCATTAACACTTTAAACTGATGTTGGAATGCTCCAATATTTGCATAAATGAATTAATAAAAAGCATGATTCATGTCCATATTATCAACATGACTTTTGTGTTATTTAGTTATCCTTAAATATTATCCTAAAAATGAAAAATAATGGCAATGAAGGTCAAGAGTTATTTATGAGGTAGATATTTATGATTCTTTGGTTGCATTGTAACATTGTTCAAATACTCAATTTCTCATTTAGTAATGCATTGGATCTTATGTTGCAATGCCACTTGCAATGAAACAGTGCCACATAATGATGACTGTCAAAAGAAGGGTTTAAATATAAAACTGAGCTGACATTTTGGTTAATTGAGGTGGGCACATGCCATCAGGGTAGGCAAGGTGGGCACTGCCTACTCTGACTAAAATAATAAAATGGTAATTATTAAATATAAATAGTAAAGGCATGGGAGAATAATGCCTACCTAAGAGATCGATCTCTTAGGTAGGCATAATTCTCCGTGCCTTTCATCCGCAATACATGTAACATGCGAAGGTCTGTGCAGCCCACGTGCCGTTGACGCTGTTTCAAGTTGTCAATTTCCAGGGTACTGAAGGAAGCTGAAATTCTTCATTTGCAGTACTGTGCATGCACAGCAGCACAATGCGCATGCACAGCGCAAGTTTCTTGGGGGGTTTTTCAAACATGGATTGCCATTATTTTAACAGTATCTTAAGAAAGAAAGCTAGAAGAATGGAGTTCATGTACAAATGATGTGGTAAGTAAATTTCTTGGTGCTATATGTTTTTAAATACCGTATTTCCCGGCATATAAAGACATTATTTTTTACCCAAAAATAAGGCTCGAAATTTTACATGTGTCTTGGAAGCCAAAGTTGGAAGGTTGCTAGCCAAGAAAGATAGACATGACTATCCCTCAGTACAGCAACATCAAGACAATGTCGTTGTACTGAGGGATAGCCAAGTCTATCCCTCATTGCTGGCAGCTGATGGAAAGCGGCTGTAAAAGGACAATGCCGCTGAGGGTAGAGTTCCTTTCTCAGCAGCGGCTGCACTTGGATTCCAACCTGCTGCTGACCTTCTACTGCTCGTCCATTGAGAGCCTGTTGACATACTGCATTACAGCAGACAGGGAGAGGCTTCAGTGGTTAGTTAGGGCAGCACAGACGATCATCGGCTGCCCTCTCCCCTCTCTGATGGACATTTACATCTCCCGCTGCCTCAGCAGGGCGAAGAACATCATCAAGGACTGCTCTCATCCTGCATTTGGCCTGTTCGACCTGCTGCCCTTAGGGAGGCGCTATAGGTGCATCAGCACAAGGACAAATAGACTCAAGAACAGTTTCTTTCCAAAATCCATTATCTCCCTGAACTCACACATGCATTGACTGCACAGCCTAACCCCCCGGACTTTCATCTATCCACCTACTGTAATTTGTACTGTAACTGTAATTTCCAATATGTGAACCCATACTGGATATAGGAATCCTATTTATTCATTCTATTTATCCATTGTCTTTTTATAGATATGTATATAGCGTCGCAAACTGTGCACCTTATCCCCTCCCCCCTTTTGTTTTGCACTGAGTGGGAGCAGCTTTTAATCTCATTGTACATGTGTATAGTGACAATAAAAAGGCATTCTGATTCTGATTTTGATTCTGATTCTGATTCTGATTCACAGTGTGTGGGGAGTCTGGCCCGGGGTATAGTTACGGGGCGGGCAGGAGCATTGAGAAGGAGGGGGTTGGGGATCATGCCAGCAACTCACTTGCCGCGACGCTCCGGGCGCAGAGCCACCGCATTGTGGCCGGGGGGGAAAAGTAGCTTGGGTGGCTGCGAGTGGCCGCCGGGACCGGACAGCGGAACCGGCCGCCACCTCAGCTCCTTCTGCCAGCCACTGCTCACCTCTTGCAGTGCTCTCTGTCTGAAAACCTCTTTCCTGCTGCTCGCCGGCCTCACTCATGTCAGCCGCTTCCCACAAATCCTTAATTCTGACAGGGCGATCAAGGGACCAATTGAGGTTGCTCGGCTGTCGGAATTTAAGGATTTGTGGGAAGTGGCTGACTAGAACGAAGCCAGTGAGCGGCAGGCGGAGAGCACTGCCAGAAGTGAGCAGGCCGACGGAAAGCGCTGAGGTGGCATCCAGTTCCGCTGTCCGGTCCCGAGGTCACTCGCAGCCACCCAAGCTGCTTCCCTCCCTGGCCACAATGCGGTGGCTCCACGCACGGAGTGCCAAGGCAGCGGTGAGTGAGTGAATTACAGGCATGACCTCCGACCCCCTCCTTCTCAATTCTCCTGCCTGAGAGAGGAGGAGCCTCCTACACCCCACCCATTCAGTAATTCAGAATGAAGGAGATTTGGAAGCCTTGGGCAAATTGATTTCTTTTTTTTTTTAAGCGTGAGAAATTCTAAGTCCCACCAGACTTCTTTCAAAATTCTATGTCCCGCCAGCCTTCTTTCAAAATTTAGCAACTCAAAATGGGTGTACATTTTCATTGCTGGGAAATGCGGTACTTTATTAATAGATTTGGCTTTTGAAGACTTTATAGAAGTTGACTGACAGTTTACGGAGAGAACAATCTGCGCATGCGCGGTTTAAGATTTTTCAAAAGCCGACTGACTGCCTACCCTGAGTAATTACTCACGGCACGTGTCTGACTTGAAGATAAGAGAACCAATGCTACCCAGTCAAACAGCCCTGGTATTGGTTATCGCTTCGCACAACACCACCGCTCGGTTCACAATAACCAACCTGATCTCCCGGTGGCTCAGCACTTCAACTCCCCCTCCCATTCCGAATCAAACCTTTCTGCCCTGGGCCTCCTCCATGGCCAGAGTGAGGCCCACCGTAAATTGGAGGGGCAGCACCTCATATTTTCATGGGTAGTTTATACCCCAGCGGTATGAAGATTGACCTCCAATTTTCATTGCTTTCTCCTTCTTTCCCCTCCCCTTCCCAGCTCTCCCACAGCCCACTGTTGCCGTCTCTTCCTTTTCTTCTTTCCGCCTCCCCCCCACCTTCACATCCGCCTGAAGAAGAATCATCATTTATCTTCGGGCAGCACGGTGACGCAGCAATAGAGTTGCTGCCTTACAGTGCCAGAGATCCGTGTTCAATTCTGACTATGGGTGCTGTCTGTACTGAGTTTGTACATTTTCCCCATAACCACATGAGTTTTCTCTGGACACTTTGGTTTCCCCAAAACAAAGACATACAGGTTTGTTGGTTAATTGGCTTTGGTAAAAATTGTAAATTGTCCCTAGTGTGTAGCATAGTGCTAGTCTATGGGGATTGCTGGTTAACATGGACTCAGTGGGCTGAAGGGACTGTTTCCATGCTGTTTCTCTAAACTAAACTAAACTAAACTTCTCACAGTTGTCTCATTAGTCAACTCGCAACCCACCAAGCTGGAATGGGAGCCAGTCATCGGTGATCACAATAAATTGCCTAAGAAGTTGAGGAGATTATGAATCCGTTTTGACAAATTTGGAATATGATTGTATGACATATAACATATTGTATTTCATCTAACAAACTGACCTGTTCAGATACGAGTCCTTTTCAGTCATCTTCTTAAATTCAATTACTGTATATTAATTGCTACTGCAATTCTAATGCTCCAGGAACCTGTTCAGAGCTATGAGGAACTTTTATGCCATTGAGTCCTGCTAAAAATCCGTACTCTGGGCTGCATACTATCCTTGCTCTGTTCAGTCTTCTAAGTCAATGATAAATAAAGTCACAGCTGGAGTGCATGCTTGGGATGAGCAATGTCATTATTGTTAGATTATTTAACTACCTGGAGAGAGGTTTAAAGTGAAATGGATCAATGTTGATCCTTTTTCATGCCACATTTCCAAAGTTATAAGATGGCGAGGGACACGGGAATTCACTGATTACGTTCTTTCAGGCAGCACCTTTCATTGAAGATGCTTGCAAATACTTTAACTTTGTTTCATACGTTATTGCCTGGGGTTTATCACAAAGATGTTCTTGGAGCGTTTTTCTTATATTAGCTGCCAAGTTGACCTCCAAAACATACAGCTGGATCCAGTAGGAATACAAATTTCTCCCGTGGTTGCTTGGTTGTGGGGTTTCTTAGTTTTGAATTCTCTTGTCATTGTTGGTGCCCGATGCATTGGTAGACACGTGTTATAGATTTCCCTGACTCAATCTATGGCTTGCCAGGCATTGTACATTTTTTAAATAAATTGCTTTAATCCAGGTTTAAGCTTCTGAAAGGATAGTGATTTAAGGCTGTGATGTGCCTGTGGTAGGAATTTAGAATCGTAGAATCATCCAGCTCAGAAAAAATACCCATTTAGCAGCCTTGGGGTCCTTGGCCCACTATTGCCATGGCAGTTCAAATGCTCGCCTAGATGCTTCTTAAATGTTGTGAGTGTAACTTCTTCAACACCTTCTCATGCAGCACATTCCAGATTGCAACCACCCTTTGGTGGAAAAAAAACATCTTTATCAGATCTTCTCTTATCTTTCACCCATGACCTCGAGTCTTAGATACTTCTGCCACAGGAAAATGTTTCTTACCTCATATGCCTCATAATTGTGTATGCCTAGCTGAGGTCCCTTCTCAGTCTCCTCGGCTCTAAAGAAATCAAACCCAGCCCATCAGTCTCTCCTCTAAATAGAAACACAACATTTTATTTAAAACCTTTGGCACCTCCTCTGCGCCCACTCCATTGTAATCATATCCTTCCCATCATGTAGCTACCAGAACTGCACACAATATTTCAGCTGTAGTCTAAACAATGCTTTATAAAGTTGTACCAAGACCTGACCATCAGTATGAAGAAGAGTCCCAACCCAAAACATCACTTATCTATGTTCTCCAGGGAAGTTGTCTGACCTGCTGAGTTATTCCAGCATTTTATGTCTTTCCTTGGTAAACCAGCATCTGCAGTTCCTTGTTTCTACATTTTGATTGCACCAAGACCTCCCTGCCTGCAGAAGCAATCTCTGGAAATTATAAGAAAATGGGGAAAGCTTGTAATGTGGTCAACCTGGTAGCCATACAAACGGAAAAATAATAATGGGAAATTAGGCCAAAACCGATTGAAAGAGGAAGTTGTGAGTTTATTGTATTGCTTAGATTGCAGGCATGACTCCATGTCCTGATTAATGAAGGCACACATCCTGACAAAGCTTCAAGATCATGGAATTACTCGGCCATAATTTATAACATCCATCTGCACAGCAAATGGGGAAAATGACTCTTCAGTAAAAGAGGACAAATCTCAGCTGTCAGGCAGATAGAGACAACTCACACAGAGATGAAACAAGGATCATAGACGACAAAGAAAAGTGTGTGACTGATAAATTATTGGACGAATATATGATCTGCATGGATTCATTGTTATACAAATACTATAAATCGCTGGTGGTTTTTTGAGTCAGTAAAGTATCTTCAAGCCCCCACTTAAAGAGTTTCCCCAATATATTGTGACAAATGATCTATAAACTGACTTGTTTGAGAAACTCACTGCTGATGTATAAGGCGTTTCCTGTGTGCTGTCCCAATCTGAGTTGTAATTAAAATGGCGACTGGGCCCTATGTGAAAGCTAGAGTTGGGGTGCAGGTTAAACACACAAATCCCTCTAACACTACTTTCATACTCAATGTCCTGGTTAATGAAGCCAAACATCTCCAATGCCTTCTTCACCACCCTATCTACCTGCACTGCCATCATTATGCTCCACGTTACTCCCTAAGATCCTACATTCACGGTATATGTCCTACTCTTCTTAGACCCTTCAAAATGCATTACCTTACACTTACTTGGGTTAAATTCTATTCACATTGTCCTGCCCAATATACCAGCTTATCAATATCATCCTGTAGCCAAAATATTCGGCTTCAGTTCAGGACCACTATCAGACCATTACAGTTTTTTCCTTAGGCTGTCTCAAGAAATGTGATATAACTATGTTTTACAAAGAACAGTGTACTTAAAATTGAGAGAAGATATTATTTTCACTACTGTTTGACAGTGGCCACTACCAAGAGGGAGGACAATTGGCCTACATCTTCAGCCAAGTTCCTTCATGGTTTCAAACAGACCCAATTTGGTAGTTCATGAAAAAGTCAATTCAGGCCTGTGTAGAGAATGATTTGAAGTTCTTCATTTGGTGTACGCCATTTTTGTCTCAAATAACCTCCAACTGCTGATGCTCATGAGGAAGGAGTGTTTTAGTGGAGGAGGATAGTACAACAGTGGGTTATATTCAACAGCAATGCAGCAGAGATGAGGTTAAAAATTATATACCATGGGAGATTTGAAATTAAGATGAAGAATTTGAAGTCCAAACTGGCAAGGAAGTGCTATTAGTTGAAAAGTATAGAACATTGTGTGTTTGGGGTTTTGTAGGAGATAAAGGAAGTGTGATCAATTTTCATGTGGATGCACAGCATATTTTGGAAAACCCACAGACCTTCATACTTTCAGTCTAAATTACCTTTTCACTGCGTTCAATAGAGAAAAAAAAATCAAATAAAGTATGCCGGAGGCGAGTGATTGGCTGTCAAATTCTCATCCCCATGACACTAGCAATGGAATCGCTGATTACTTTAATTTTATGTGATGTGGAGCTCATAAAGTTTTGCTTTGAGCTGTCATATGCTCTCCCACAATGGACAAACACTTTAACTCTTGCATAATTCAGCAAATGTTGTAGCTTCAATCTATACATGCAATTTAAAATTAATGCGACTACTCAACTGTTTGAATATGATATCTCCCAACTTGTTGAAAGATTAATACGTAAGTTCTTCAAGGGCTTACGATTATCTCTGCACTGTTCCAAGACATATTACCCTCATTAACTTGCACATCTCTCCTCAAAGCTCTTTATTGGCTAACACAAACAGACAGTTAACTCAGGTATTGTTGCACTCATAAGAAATTATGTTTTTCTTTGAGCAAATAGATGGGAGAGAGGAAGATTGATGCTCTGTGTACATATTTTGAGGTTTATGATACTCTGGGGATATCCTGATGAGTTTTCACTGATGAGCTAATTCATCATTCTTTAGACTGTCACCATTGTCATAAGGCGGAAATTCATAACTGCAAAAAAAACATATTATATTGAGTGGATGATGAGATAAGTTAATAAACAATCAATGCTTAATGGTGTTAAAGAAGGAACTGCAGATGCTGGAGAATCGAGGGTTACACAAAAAGCTGGAGAAACTCAGCGGGTGCAGCAGCATCTAGGGAGCGAAGGAGATAGGCGACGTTTGGGGTCGAGACCCTTCTTCAGACCAATGCTTAATGGTAGTCACTGTAACACAGTTATTAAATTATTTGGCTTGCCATTTACAATAGATCAGACAAATGAACTGGAGACACGAGTTCAGAAATCTTCATCCTTACACAATCTGGTCTCAAAGTAGCTCATGGCAATGTTGTTGACTCTTAAACACCTTCTGATTTGAGCTAGCAAGTTGTACCAAGCTACATATGCTGCAGTTACTGGAGCAGGCCAGATCACCTCTGCCTTCCCCAACATTAATAAGGCAATCAAAGAGATGGCTACATCTGTGAACAAAATTTAAATTGCCATCCTTTTGGTGAATTGATGTCCTAATGGTATTCTATTATTTATTGTACATTGTGTGGTGTGGAGAACAAGCAAATAATATGTCAAACAAAATATGCCACAAAGTTTTATGTTCAATGGGGATTATATTTAAACAACATAATTTAGAGGAATGTCATAACTAGAGCCAGGATGTTTAGGCACTAAAAAGCTTTGAAATAGGCAGGCAAAAAGCCATAATAAACTTTCAATAAAGGCACAACAAAGGCATTTATTGACAAAAAAGGCAGAAAAAGGCATGTATTTCCACCACCAAAATATGATTAATAATATAAAAATATAAATAATAATATAAAGGTGTACTACCTTAAATGACCAAGGTTTCCTGGTTGCACGTTATTACTAGCATTTTTTTCAAATTATCTGGGGTTAAACAATGCCATCTAACAGACAGAATATGCTTCAGTTGTGGAAAAACTTATTTCTACTTCAGCTGAGGTCACTGGTGCATACCCAAAACAAGCTACAGACTCTATATTCATGTTGATATCATGTGCATTACAACTACCTTTGAGAATTTTAGCTATGCTTTTTATTTCTTCAAGATCTTTGTTAGCTAAAATCACTCTCTCACATTTTCCTTCTATATCGTTACCTCCATCACCAGGAACTTTATAAATATCGTCAGTTACTTTGTTGAAAACCCTCAAGTTATTCACTAATGTTTCGCCACGTTTCTCAAGGGAAGTGATAGCTTGTGGGAAGTTTGCAAAATAGGAAGCAATAAACACAAGATCACGGTGGAGGGACTTTTTCTGCTTGATTTCACTGACGATCCTTGCTGCAGCAGATTCTTCTTCTTCAAAACAGTTGACGATTTATTTTATCTTTTCAAAATTTGCTGTATAGTAGAGTACAACAGAGAGCCATGTACCTTACCTAGCCAAAACAGGTTGAGGAGGTAGCAGAATCTTGGGTGCCATTTCCTTGAACAACTGCACACGTGACGGTGCTTTGAGGAAGATTTTCTTGACATTGGAAACTAGGCGATCGACATTTGGAAACATGTGACATATGTGCTTGGCAATTCTATGAAGTTATGTTAAATGCTACATGTCAAATACTAAGCATGTCAAATGCAACATTTTGGGGGCTAAACCTTTAAATGCACAAGCAACTTTTTTCATGTACGGAGCTGCATCAGTCAGAAACAGAAGAACATTCTTGTGTTTTATACCTTCTGGCCAAAGTACAGCAAGTGAAGATGTAAACAACTGAGCAATAGTTGAGCTGTTTGACTTCTCCAATACTTCCAATGTCAACAAATACTCCTTTGATGGTTGACCTGCGTCCAGTGTATTGATGACCACATTGGCAACACATCTCCCCACAGTGGTTGTCTCGTCTATTGAGATCCTTATTTTGTTGCATGCAACCATCTCTAATTTTCTGCACAACAATGTTGAAGTTGCTGTCAAAATAATTTTTCCATAATGATGACTCGCTTGATATATGTTCCTCTGTGTATTTCTCTAAAGAACCTCTGAGAGATTTGTTTTCCAATTTCCACAGTGGAATTCCAGCATCAATGAATGCCTTGTGCAGATCACTCAAACTCAGATTTGTGACTGGAGCCAGCAGTAAATGTAGTGAGGAGACAAGCTTGGGTATTTCACTTGGGTAGTCCACACCCCAGTGGTATCAACATTGACTTCTCTAATTTTGGATAGCCCTTGCCTTCTCCCTCCTCCCCCTCCCCTTCCCAGCTCCCCTTCTAATCCTACTGTCTCTGCCACTTCCTTTCTTTTCCGCCCCCCCCAAATCAGTCTGAAGAAGGATCTCGACCCGAAACATCACCTATTCCTCTCCATAGATGCTGCCTCACCTGTTGAGTTTCTCCAGCATTTTTTGCCTACATTCAATTTATCCAGCATCTGCAATTCTTTCTTAAATAGATCTTGGAGAAGACTGAACCAGCGGGCAGTGGTACGAACAAATGAACAACCGATGGTGGCATCCCCCGTTTTGCCCCAGTGGTGGAAATGTTCTTGTGTTATACTATGTTAACATGAAACTATGTTAACTATGTCACCCTGACCATAAAAACTGTTGTTTACTTAATTTCTAGTTCTTAATTCATTCGTCTCTGGGTAACAGCATTTCAGCAACTCAGATGAATAAATGTTTCTGCTTCTACCAAAATTGCAAACAATACGTTTAGATGATATTGGTGAAATTATTCTTCCTTTACTCCTCTCTAATGTTAAGTTTAAATTCCTTTTATTTATTTTCCATGCCTATTTGCCACTGAACTGAGTGACATTAAACCATTTTTGAGGTAATCTAAATATTGACCACATTGATCTGGGTCTGTAATCACAGATAGGCAGAATCCCCTTCTCTGAAAGCCAAAAAAAGCTAAAGGAAGATCTCGGATGTCTCTCTGATGAAACAGTATGTTTATTATGATGAGACCCCTATTATGAGACCATGCTCCAAGCACTTGGTCAAGAGATTGCAATTCACCTTCCATTCTTTTCCCCTGCCCCATACCTTGCTAGAAATGTTGTGTCTCTTCACACACTTTTGCACACAGACCAAGATTTGTTTTCAAGGTTGGAATAAAAGCCCTCTTTGATTTCATCTGAGGTTGAACCACTGATGACCAAAAAGATAAGATAAATCAAAGAATCCATGGGATCATGAAATTTAGTTTTGTTTAGTTTAGAGATACAGTGTGAAAACAGGCCCTTCAGCCCACCGTGTCCATGCCGACCAGCGATCACCCCGTACACTAGCGCGATCCCATGCACTAGCAACAATTTACAATTCTTACGGAAGCCAATTAACCTACAAACCAACATGAGATTCGAGTGTGGGAGGAAAATGGAGCAACCGGAAAAACCCAATGCAGTCACAGGGAGAACATACAGACTACATACAGACAGCACCCGTAATCAGGATCAAGCCTGGCTCTCTGGCACTGTAAGGTAGCGGCTCTATCAATGCGCTAATATGCCGCCTTAAATCATGGAAATAATACAGCACAGAGAAAGCCATTCAGTACTTTGAGTTCGTGGCAGTTCTGAGCATAAATCCCCCTCGACCATGTAAATTATACACTCTTGTATTCCTGCAAATCCCCCCATTCGGCCCCTCGAGCCAGCCCCGCCATTCATTGTGATCATGGCTGTTTGTCCCCTATCAATAACCCATGCCTGCCCTCTCCGCATATCCGTTGGCTCCACTAGCCCCTAGAGCTCTATCTAACTCTCCCTTAAATCCATCCAGTGACTTGGTCTCCACTGCCCTCTCTGGCAGGGAATTCCATAAATTCACAACTCTCTGGGTCAAAAGGTTTTTTCTCACAGTCTTAAATGATCTCCCCTTTATTCTAAGACTGTGGCCCCTGGTTCTGGACTCGCCCAACATTGGGAAC
Organism: Raja brachyura; assembly: GCA_963514005.1. The sequence goes on from OY740782.1 coordinate 64,340,463, forward strand.
ATTTTTCCTGCATCTAGCTTGTCCAGTCCTTTTATAATTTTATATGATTCTATAAGACCACCCCTCATCCTTCTAAACTCCAGTGAACACAAGCTTAGTCTTTTCAATCTTTCCTCATATGACAGTCCTGCCATCCCAGGGATCAACCTCGTGAACCTACGCTGCACTGCCTCAATCACAAGGATGTCTTTCCTCAAATTAGGAGACCTAAACAGTACACAATACTCCAGATGTGGTCTCACCAGAGTCCCACCTCCAATACCATGTGCTCTAATTTTAGTCACCAGTCTCCCATGCGGGACCTTATCAAAGGCTTTCTGAAAGTCTAGATACACTACATCCACTGGCACCCCTTCATCCATTTTACTTGTCACATCCTCAAAAAATTCCAGATTAGTCAAGCATGATTTTCCTTTCATAAATCCATGTTGACTTCATCTAATCCTTTTACTGCTACCCAAATGCCCCTTTATTACCTCTTTAATAATTGACTCCAGCATCGTTCCCACCACCGAAGTCAGGCTAACTGGTCTGTAATTCCCAGTTTTCTCTCTTGCTCCTTTCTTGAAAAGTGGGATAACATTAGCTATCCTTCAATCCACAGGAACTGATCCTGAATCTATTGAACATTGGAAAATGTTCCACTATTGTGTCCACTATTTCTAGAGCCACCTCCCTGAGGACCCTGTGATGCAGACCATCAGGCCCAGGGGATTTATCATTCTTCAGTCCCATTCACCTACCCAATACTATTTCTCGCCTAATGAAAATTTCTTTCAGTTCCTCTACCCCCTTAGATCCTCTGTCCTCCAGTACATCTGGGAGATTGTTTGTGTCTTCCTTAGTGAAGACAGATCCGAAGTACCTATTCAGCTCTTCTGCCATTTCCTTGTTGCCCATAATAATTTCACCCATTTCTGCCTTCAAGGGACCCACATTTGACTTTGCTCCTCTTTTTCCCTTAACATGTCTCAAGAGGCTTTTACTGCCCTTCTTTATATTCCTGGCCAGCTTCTCTTCGTACCTCATTTTTTCATCCCATATGGCCTGTTTTATTTCCTTCTGTTGTCCTATGAAAATTTCCCAATCCTCTGGCTTCCAGCTACTCTGTGCTGTGTCATACATCTTTTCTTTTAGTTTTATTCTATCCCTAAATTCTCTTGTCAGCCACGGTTGCCCCCTACTCTCCTTAGAATCTTTCTTCCTTTTTAACCATATAACAATTACAGCACGGAAACAGGCCATCTCGGCCCTTCAAGTCCGTGCCGAACAACTTTTTTTCCTTAGTCCCACCTGCCTGCACTCATACCATAACCCTCCATACCCTTCTCATCCATATGCCTATCCAATATATTTTTAAATGATACCAACGAACCTGCCGCCACCACTTCCACTGGAAGCTCATTCCACACCGCTACCACTCTCCGAGTAAAGAAGTTCCCCCTCATGTTACCCCTAAACTTCTGTCCCTTAATTCTAAAGTCATGTCCTCTTGTTTGAATCTTCCCTATTCTCAAAGGGAAAAGCTTGTCTATGTCAACTCTGCCTATCACTCTCATCATTTTAAAGACCTCAATCAAGTCCCCCCTTAACCTTCTGCGCTCCAGAGAATAAAGACCTAACTTCTTCAACCTATCTCTGTAATTTAGCTGTTGAAACCCAGGCAACATTCTAGTAAATCTCCTCTGTACTCTCTCTATTTTGTTGACATCCTTCCTATAATTGAGCGACCAAAATTGTACACCATACTCCAGATTTGGTCTCACCAATGCCTTGTACAATTTTAACATTACATCCCAGCTTCTATACCCAATGCTCTGATTTATAAAGGCTAGCATACAAAAAGCTTTCTTTATCACCCTATCTATATGAGATTCCACCTTCAAGGAACTATGCACGGTTATTCCCAGATCCCTCTGTTCAACTGTATTCTTCAATTCTCTACCATTTACCATGTACGTCCTATTTTGATTTTCCTGCCAAGGTGTAGCACCTCACATTTGTCAGCATTAAACTCCATCTGCCATCTTTCAGCCCATTTTTCCAACTGGCCTAAATCACTCTGTAGACTTTGGAAATCCTCTTCATTATCCACAACACCCCCTATCTTGGTATCATCTGCATACTTACTAATCCAATTTACCACCCCTTCATCCAGATCATTGATGTGCATGACAAACAACAAAGGACCCAACACAGATCCCTGAGGCACCCCACTAGTCACTTGCCTCCAACCCGACAAACAGCCATCCACCATTAATCTCTGGCTTCTCCCATTCAGACATTGTTGAATCCATCTTGCTATTCCTGCATTTATACCCAACAGTTGAACCTTCTTAACCAACCTTCCATGAGGAACCTTGTCAAAGGCCTTACTAAAGTCCAAATAGACAACATCCACTGCTTTACCCGCGTCAATTTCCCTAGTAACCTCTTCAAAAAATTCAAGAAGATTAGTCAAACATGACCTTCCAGGCATAAATCCATGTTGACTGTTCCTAATTAGACACTGTTTTTTCAGATGCTTATATATATTATCTCTAAGTATCTTTTCCATTAATTTGCCCACCACTGAAGTCAAACTAACCGGTCTATGATTGCTAGGTTTACTCTTAGAACCCTTTTTAAACCCTTTTTTGGTATGAAATGATCCAAACATATTTACAAGAACTATATTTTTGCCTATAATTCCCTTTGAGACAAAAAATCTGTAATACTTGGAAACAAGAAACTGAAGAGGCTGGTTTACACAAAAATACACAAAGTTCTGTAGTAACTCCGCAGATCAACCAGCATCTCTGGAGAACATGAATAGATTACATTTTCATCTGAAGATCTTGACTAGATATAATATCCATCAAAGTTCTCCAGAGATGCTGCCACTGAATTACTCCAGCACTTTGTGTCGTCCTTATCTATATTATTCTAAATGTACTGGTTATTTTCACTTCAAATTGAGCAGCCACTTCATACATTTCCTGATATTTTATATCACATAGATTGCATTTACCTAATAACTCCATTACCTAATACTTGTTTTACTTCTGTAAATCACCATTATTCCCGTTAAATCCAAGATTGTTTTAATCATCTCTAGAATTACATTTGCAATTGTAAATTGTAGTCTGTCTTTTTACACCCCTTCCAGAGGATTCATTTCATTGGGATTTCTCTCCATCGGCTCTCCAGAAATTGAATACTCAAATCTTTTGTGGTGTGAAACCAAAACTTGAAGATCGTGAGCTCTTGTTCACTTTACACTCACACCTGAACAGCAATGTTCATCGTATCCTTGACATCTTATCCCAGCCTCCACACTTGCTTAGATCTTGGTAATGATGATGAAAAACCATCATCTGGAAGCAGAAACTCTCTTCCCTGATATTCCTGTTGAGCGTTTCCACGGTTTCCACAATTCAAAAATTTCGAATGGGTTTATCTAATGCACAGTAATGTCAACGAATATGGCTATAGTCTGCGCAGTAACTAGTCCACCACTATGATGAGCATTTAAAGTGAGCTAAACTACAACTGTTCTGCTTACATTTTGGGGTTTTTCTTATCTTGTTAGTTTCAACATCCTGTATCAAAGATAGGCACACAATACTGGAGTAACTCAGCAGGTCAGGCAGCATCTCTGGAGAAAAGGAGTAGGTGACGTTTCGGTTCGAAAGCGTTGTTCAGACCCCGGAATTTTGTGTCATCCATATTGTTGAGTCTCAGCCATGAGAAAGTCTAGATAAGTTCTTGTTAGCACATGGGTGCTTTGAATTAACTTAAACGAATATTAAATAATCATGCCCTTCATTATTTTTCTCTCGATTCACATATAGCATTATTCACAGCCCAAAATTAAATTATGTTTATTTCTGAGTCACAAATTGACTCTCTAATAAAATAAATGTTTAATTTGCACTTCATTGCATTTGATATTATTCATGCTTGTTGCAGTCTAGCAGGAGAAAATTGTGATTAATATGAATTTTACATCTTCGATTGACAGTATATTTAGACCAGTTTATCAAATTTATATTGACCAATATAAATGGTTCCTTTTTCTGATCATCCTGTGGTATTTGCAGTGACAACTTCTTCACACTCGGTATTGTATTACGAGTTCCTGTGGTATGTGGCATTTATTCATCATTAAATATTGATTACAATTCAATATAGGGTCTGAACACATGCCTCTAACCCAAATCTGAGTTCATTTAATGAAACTGAGATGACCATAATGACATTACTTTGAAAGTTCTTGACTGTTATTTTTAATTATGCTTGTTCATCAATGACAATATATAAATCAATAAATGTTTATTACATTTTGATCACATTAAGACAGAGCATAAGTTTGGAATACATTGACATTTACCTCAGAAATCATTAACTGGGACTTTACTTTAATAGTCATGGGTTGGTCTCTACTCCCAATGTTCTGTCATATACTCACACTGCACGGTCTTGGTTTATTTCTATTTGTTCACAAAAAAAGGTGCCTTTACAGCTGCATGCAAGTAGTATTGGAGGGGTGGGGTGGTTGAGCCTATTCTATTTCCCTTCACCCTGCTCATAGTCAATCTCTGGAGTCACCTTATAAAAGGTGATGGAGGATTCGAGGTAACAGTAATCTCCCCTAGCATGGAATGCTTTGCTCTGAGCCTGAAGATTTTGGACTTAAATCCCAATCTTAGTTTTGTATTGTCAGAAGAACCATTGTTTAAATGAGAGGTTGAACTGAAAGCCTATTTGCTTTTTCACACACATTTTGCTTTGGTGTTCATTTCTGAAGAGTTCTCCACAAAATCTTTGTCAACATTTATCACTCTGGAGACTTAATGCAATAGAAAGTTGAATGAACACCAGTTATACCAATTCTGAAAGCAAAACAAAGTTATAAAGAGAACACATATAAAAGAGAAGGTGGATCTCCAAATTGGATTGTTTGACACACTTTCTTAGCATACAAATTGCACTTGACAGCATTCAAACCAGGTCAGATGGCTTCTGCAAACATCTGCTGTGAACCATGCCAAAGGGAAAATTGAATTGCTGTACTATTTGTATTTCCACACATTCGATGACATCCCTATTTGTACAGCTCCTATTTCTTCTCTAACTGACAGAAAGTGGAGCTTTCCTGTGCATCCTACAACTGTTAATAATCACAGTGCAACTTCAGAAAGCCGGCGAGAACCACTGGAATAAAGTAGTGCAGGAAGTTGTACACACTTGTGCCAAAGATCTGTCACCACTAAGAGTTGGAGATATAGTGAGCACGAATACCATGTTAAACTGACCCTGGATGTGGGAGTAGGCCCAACATTCACACACCCCCAAACATATCAGGACATGGCAGTGGAGAATGTCTCAATTCCAAAGAGCAGGTGCTCAGAAAGACCAACGAAGTTCATAAGTTCATGCCATTGGAGCAAAATTAGGCCATTTGGCCCATCAAATCTACTCGGCCATTTAATTATGTCTGATCCAACTTTCCCTTTCAACCCCATTCTCCTGTCTTCTCCTCACACACTTATTAATCAAGAATATGTCAATCTTTGCTTTAAAAATCTCAATGACTTGGCTTCCACAAAGAGGCAAATTTAACAGAGATTAGACAAATATTTTTGAGGTGTTTTTCCCTTTTGGTATTTTTAATCTTTAAAGGAAGCATGTAAAGTTTATATCATTTCCAGGACTGGTGGGTATAATGTTGAGAGGTTAAGCATTTGATCAACTGATTTCAATTTTGCACTAACGTCACTTATTATGGAACTTGCCAGATGTCTGTCTGCTACTGTGGGAAAATTCATCGTAAGAAAATATTGAAATTGTAAGTTTTTGAAAACTGTAACAAAATAACCTTGATGTTGGCTTGAAGTGTTGATGACTTGTTTACTACAGTGTTTAAGAGAACGATGTGGAGACACTGAGGCCTCCTGTGGTTTCTGTGCAGCTATGCTGACAGCTGCACTGATTTGGGCAAGACCCCACTTGAAATTGGCAGGGGGCATTTTGGCATATTTTCTAGGTGTAAAACATTTCAATGTCATTTGACTTTCTGGCCCATTTAATTTTTTTTTTCCAGAACCATTGACTAGATATGAGCATTATGCGCATGATTAGTTAGCAGCTTAAAAGGATAGATTCCAATTTCTGGCTTCTATAGCTTAGTTTAGTTTAGTTTAGTTTATTATTGTCACGTGTACTGAGGTACAGTGAAAAGCTATTGTTGTTGAAAAACATCGATTTTTAACTATGCCTTATAGTGACCATTTGGCTTATTTTGTGTGTCATTAATTATGGCATGTGTCTTTAAATTTTAAATTTTCGACTGCCATTATCATGATATATGACGTATTCTAGGGTGTGTTTGGAGCTAGGTTTCTTGAGCAGAAGCTTAGTTTTTAGTTTAGTTTTGGACCTACATGAGGAAGGCGTACCCTTCGATCATCTGAAGTGTAACGGAGACACGAGGAGTTTTCTAATGCTTAAAGCGATATGCTAGAGTTTGACAAAGATTATAGTGTATGAGTCAGAAGAAGATCAGATGTATACCTTATTGCTTTTCTTCAACAATAAAGAATCTATTAAACCCCTGTCTCACGGTGCGAGTTGGCCCACGAGTGACCCCGAGTTTTCACTCGTGGTGATCACGTACAGCCAACGTAGCGGGAACGTCGGAACTCACGCGATCAACTTGTCCACTCGTGGCGTTAACGGCAGGTACCCGTGAAACTTGTGAACTCGTGAAAAAAGTCAAACATGTTTGACTTTTTCCACGACTCAAATTTCGTGGTCAAGTTTAAATTGAAACATTTAAACTCGTTGTAATATCGTAGTGGCCCGTGCGTTAACTTTAGTGATCCGTGTGTCTACCGTGGGAACTCTTTAATAGACACAAAATGCTGGAGTAACTCAGCGGACCAGGCAGCATCTCTGGAGAGAAGGAATGGAGTCGAGACCCTTCTTCAGACTTACCCAAAACGCCACCCATTCCTTCTCTCCAGAGATGCTGCCAGTCCCACTGAGTTACTCCAGCATTTTGTGTCTATCTATACTTTAGATTCGGATATGATCAAGTGTAAGAAACGCAAACCAGATTACCTTCACATCAGAGAATCCTAATGTTCCTAATTTGGCCAAGGCACTTCACTGTCCGTGTGTAGGAAGGAACTGCAGATGCTGGTTTACACCGACGATAGACACAAACATGCTGGAGTAACTCAGCGGGGCAGGCATCGCCACTGGAGAGAAGGAATGGGTGATGTTTCGGGTCGGGACCCTTCTTCAGACTCCCCGCTCATTCTTCCCTCGTTGATGCGAACTTGTGGGGGTGCGAGGAATCGGGCGTCGCTGGGTAAGGGGAAGAGAGGTTTTACTGCTGAATTATGCGCAACAGAAGCATGAAGTGGGGGTAAGGTCCGTTTAAACTATCTTGTCGTCGTCCCCCCCCCCCCCCCAATGTTGGGAGAGAAAGGGGAGAGAGTTGTGCAAACAAACCACGGGAGACTGCATCTTTGGAGGGAAATCATAAAATGTATACGGATGTTTCGGGCCGGGACCCTAAAGGTTGACTACCCGTTTCGCAGATGCCGTTCCTAGCCCCCCTCTCACTCCACCCCACCCATAGTCCTTGCCTTCTCCCAATTCCACCATCCCTCCCCCCCCCCCCAAACCTGTCCTCGCCTGAACTGCTGAAGACAACCGAGTGCTTTAAATGCGAATCCCGGACTGCAGCAACACACGCCCTGAGCGGGAGAGGAACTTGGTAACTCAAGAGCAAACGGGAGGGGAACTTGGTAACTCTGGGGACGAACTCGGAACATCGCAGAAAGTACAAGTAAACGGCAAACTCACCATACCCGTGGGAACTCGCCTCAAACACTTGAACATCAACTTGGAATATCGTACACAACCACGAGTCTGTCACTCTGGGTCACTCGTGGGTCAACTCGCACCGTGAGACAGGGCCTTTAATCAAAAGACTGTGTTATGAAGATTTAACTGTGAAGAAGCTTTGAAGGTCTCACGGAGAGCTCACATGCATATTACGACATTCTCCTTAATCATGTAGTCTACTTTAGTGGCTAGAGGGAGTAAAAAACTCTGCCACTACATGCCTGATGTCCTAAGTCTTCACTTTTGAAATTAATAAGCAAAGGGTCAAGTTATTAAGTGGAAAGACAATGGAGCTGGTAATTCAAAGACATCAATAGCAACTTTGACATAAGGTGTAAAAAGAGCACACCTAGAACACATTTTCCCTTTCCCTTTTACAGCTAGATAACAAAAAATAAGAAAATAATTTGGTTTTATATGGCTTAAATTCAGATAACTGTTTCTGTTTAATTGATATCAGCCTGCTGTGATCTCTTTTCTGCCTTTATGAATTATCCTCTCTTCTGTAACAGTCTGGGTATAGACAGTTGATGTGATTTGATGGAACCCATTCAGCTATTACCATGTAAACTTCTTTTTTTTTTGAACTCCACATTTATTGACATAACAAAATACACATACAGGAAAAACAAAGAGACACACAAAAGACAATCGCAAAATGACAAAATACAAATCACCTAACCTCTATTTGCATCACATCGGATCCTCTTAACATTCTATCATAGAAGCATCTTATTCACAGGCACCACAGCAAGCTCATCCATTCATATCCTTAATCAATCTTGACATTTGTAATAGTACCGGTTTCCATATAATATTAAAGGCATCAGTCCTCAACTGGAGTTTAGCAGTTATACTTTCCATTAAGTATACATTTTTCAATCATTCCCTCCACTGTTGAACATTTGGTAGTATTTCCTTTCTCCATAGCACAGTTATCATCTTTTTAGCAATCAACAGCATCACCCGAAGCAAATACTGATTTTGAATATCTGTTGCTGCTGGAGTATCTCCTAATACAAAACAAGCCGGTTCCAAAGGTAGATCCACTCCCAGAATTAATTTAATCTCTACCTGGATGTCTCTCCAGTATTGGTACAATTTGGGACAATCCCAAAAAATATGTGTGTGATCACCGATCTTCCCACATTGTTTCCAGCATAAATTTGAGGAGTTACTGTATCTTGCCAACACTAAAGGGGTCCTAAATACTCTAATTTTAATTTTCCAATCGAACTCCCTCCAAGAGGGGCTGCTTGTCAGCTTATGTCCCAAGAGACATGTCCTTTCCCATATTTCACCTGTAATAATAATGTTCATTTCCAATTCCCATTTCTGTTTTGTTTCTATAGTATTTCCTTTTATATAGTCTTGAAGTCCTTGATATAAATGGGATATCAAATTCTTTTGTAACACTCCCTCTATCAAGAAAGTATTTTCCAAATTTGAAGGTAGTCTACATATCTGCTCCCAATCTACATGTGTCTGTAAGTAGTGCCGTATTTGGAGGAACCTAAAGAAATCCGACCCTGACATTCCAAATTCATTCTGCAAGTGCTCGTAAGATTTCAAGACTTCCCCACAAAAAAGCTGGTCCACAGTAATAAGACATTTATCTGCCCAGTTTCTAAATCCCTTATCAATTTTGCTGTAAACTTCATTAATATGAGTATTCAAGCTACATTCTTTTATTGTTATTGCTTCATATTTGTCCGAATAAGGACAAAGAGAGAGGACATAAGAGAGAAGACTTTGCCTTCCATCACAGTGAGGAAGAGATTCACTGTGATGGATGTTTGTGTGAATTGAATTGTCTGGTTTTTTTTATGAATTGTGTATGGCTTGTAGAAACGGAGTTTCGTTCGAGCCTCTCTGAGGTTCGAATGACAAATAATAAAATCAAAAATCAAAAATCAAAATCAAAAAATCAAAAAATAAAATATACCAATTATTTGCTTCCACATGATTCTCTGGAGAGCACTTTTGGATGGTAATAGTAGCCTACTCTGCAATTTCTGACCATTGATTGGTAGTCATCCTACACTTGTTAGATTATGTAAATTCCAGTGAGAAGGTAGATGATATTCTGTAGTGTAAGGGTTAAACTGACAATTTCAAATAAAATGTGAAATGGAGTTATCAGCTAAATTAGCAGCCGTACTTCTTCTTTCGTGTGGCTTGCACAGCCTAAAGTTGTTGGACAGCTTGTTCTATTTGATCTTCCGTTTGTGCACGTCGAGTTGATTGCATTAGTCGAAACAGGGCGGACCACGTGAAGGTTGCAATCTTCCACCTCAGCAGCCATACATTCCAGGGGTACCCCTAAACAAGTTTCCAGATGTGTATCTGCGATCATTGCCTGGAACGCAGTCTTCAAGGCCATTCTATGGGAAAGGGTAACAGTGGAAAACACAACAGCAATAATTGGGTAGACTACTCATGCCCACTGCCGCTAGTAGCCCGGAAACGTTGCAGACAAGGGAGCTTATGATTGGCTCAGGGAGGGGGCAGTGGCGTGGCCTGGTCTGATAAGAAATGCCATTAAACATAGTATTGGGTGCCCTTTCAGTGAGCCTTGGACAGTGTCGCGAACGGTGTCAGGTGATCTTGAACAGAAACATCCTACGCCATGCTGTGTACTCGGTGTTTGTGGATGCGTTCGTGGATATTCGAGGATACGTATGTGCCTTATTTAGAAGAGTAATAAATTACTGAGTGAATCAATATTGTTATCCAGTGATTTATCAAACATAACATATTCAGACAACAATACCAAAGTGAACAACCGTTACACGTTCATATTCTGTTCCACAGTCCATTTTGAAACAGACTCTTTGTGTGCATAGGTGATCTTACAAGGGTGAAGGCACAGAAAATCGGAGCCATGGCAACGGCTTATTAATATCTTGCACTACTATTGATACAGAAGTGAGTTTCACCCAAACCGAAAAGGAATATAATTTCCTGGCAGATTTTTGCCTTCAGTGCTAATTCTAACAAACCTGATAAATATGTGTTCATGCGTCTCAGCCTCTGTTATAACCAATTTATATTTAAATATATTTATAAATATAAATCAATTTATATTTTTCCCTTCAGATGACGTGGACATTGCTAACATTTATCACCTTGACGATGGCAGTGTGACCTTTCCTTGCTCAGAAGGTAAATAAAGGGATCGTTAAAGATGGCATACAGCAAACTTGCTTTTATCAGTCAGGGCATTGAATATGGTAGTTGGGAAGTTATATTGCTGCTGTTTACAACTTTGGTTAGTCCACATTTGGAGTACTGTGTGCAGTTCTGGTTGCCATAATATAGGGAGGATGTGGAGGTTTAGGAGAGAATGTAGGATAGGTTCACCTGAGTGCCACCTGGATTAGAGTGGGATTAAAATGCAGTTTTGTACTGCTTGTCAGAGAGGGCTGCTAGCTGATGAAGAAAAATCGATCGGACCTCTGCTCCCGTTTAAAAAAAAAGAATTGCATTAAAATAAAAAGCGATTTTGAACGCCCTCAACGCCTACAACGTGACGGATCGTAACGACAGGACAAAACAAAGGGTAAATCGTTTATTTTACATATAATCTTGCTTCTTGGGATGGCTTTAATCTAATTTTATGTTGCGAAAATGTTATTTGGGCCGCATACGAACCGTCTTTCCTGCCGATATGGGGTTAAAACTCACTGCAGCGGCAACGTTCCAATCGATCGCATTCCAGAAACACCGACTCGTAAGATGATTTAAATGCTTTTTTTTTGGACAATCATGTCATAAAATCAAATTCCTTCCATTTGGCATATGAATTAATGACAGTGAGATTTAAAAATCAAGTCAAGTCAAGAGAGTTGTCGTGTGTCCGTGACTGGACTATGACATTTTTACTTTGCTTCAGCACAACAGAACATAGTAGGCATTGACTACAAAACAGATCAGTGTGTCCATATACCATTATATACATAAATACACACATGAATAAATAAACTAATAAAGTGCAAATAACAGATAAAGGGGTATTAATGTTCAGCGTTTTGTCCAAGCCAAGTTTAATAGCCTGATGGCTGTGGGGAAGTAGCTATTCCTGAGCCTGGTCATTGCAGTCTTCAGGCTCCTGTACCTTCTACCTGAAGGTAGCAGCAAGATGAGTGTGTGGCTAGGATGGTGTGGGTCCTTGATGATGCTGCCAGCCTTTTTGAGGAAGCGACTGCGATAGATCCCCTCGATAGAAGGGAGGTCAGAGCCGATGATGGACTGGACAGTGTTTACTACTTTTTGTAATCTTTTCCTCTCCAGGACGCTCAAGTTGCCGAACCAAGCCATGATGCAACCGGTCAACATGCTCTCTACTGTGCACCTGTAGAAGTTAGAGAGTCCTCCTTGACAAACCGACTCTCCATAATTTTCTCAGGAAGTAGAGGCGCTGATGAGCTTTCTTAATAATTGCATCAGTGTTCTCGGACCAGGAAAGACCTTCAGAGATGTGCACGCCCACGAATTTGAAGCTCTTGACCCTTTCAACCATCGACCCATTGATATAAATAGGATTGTGGGTCCCCATCCTACTCCTTCCAATGTCCACGGTCAGTTCCATGGTTTTGCTGGTGTTGAGGGCCAGGTTATTGTGCTGGTACCATATGGACAGTCACTCGATCTCTCTTCTATACTCTGACTCATCCCCATCAGTGATACAATCCACAACAGTGGTGTTGTCAGCGAACTTGATGATGGAGTTTGCACTATGACCAGCTATGCAGTCGTGAGTATAGAGTGAGTACAGCAGGGGGCTGAGCACACAGCCTTGAGGTGCTCCCGTGCTGATTGTTATCGAGTCTGTCACATTTCCACCAATACGAACAGAATGTGGTCTGTGAATGAGGAAGTCGAGGATCCAATTGCCGAGGGATGCGCAGAGACCCAGTTCTGCGAGTATGGTAACCAGTTTGGTGGGGATGATTGTGTTAAATGCCGAGCTGTAATAATGAATAACAGCCTGACATATGAGTTTTTGTTGTTCAAGTGGTCCAGAGCAGAGTGGAGGGCCAGCGAGATCGCATCCACCGTTGATCTGGTGTGCCAGTAAGCGAACTGCAGTGGGTCCAGATTTTTGTCGAGGTAGGAGTTGATTTGCACCATGATCAACCTCTCAAAGCACTTACATTTGCCAGTAGGATAGAAGGGAGAGGGGGCTGAAGTCCCCTGCGCTTCAGTCTGACCTGAAGTCCTGTCCGCCGGCCACGTTTCCGGACACAATGGAGGCTTCCCCTTTGTTTCCAGGTACTGAGTTTACTGTACCTGCGGTTTCTGCGAACCTGCGCTGGAACGGGGATTCCTACACAGACGGCAGCTCCAGCTCCGTGACGAACGGGGGTTCCCTCAAAGTTGGCAGCTGCAGCTCCAGCTCCGTTGTTCCTGGAGGATCCAGCCCGTTGGCTCTGGAGGTCATCCCTGGATCTCCACGTGCAGTAACTGCGTGTCTCCGTTGGGTCGGGTGATTTCCAGCCAGCGTGGGAAATTTTAAAGTCCGGGGCTCCAGCAGCTGCGGGAGATTGCGAAATTGCGAGAGCCTTGAGGTGCTAAAGGACCTTGTCCAAAACTGCACCGATTTCTGCCATTTTCCTGATCCGGGTAAGTTGTTGGAAGTTGTAGTTGAGCCTTTTATGTTCCGGAGCTCCGCAAAAGTCGCCGCAGTAGGGTGCCATCTTGTTATATTGTGAACTCTTGTGTGAATGGGATTAGTTTGGTATTTGGATTCTTAGGCTATTTTAAAAAAAAAGAATCTACAGGACATTCTTAATGGGAAAGTAGTGGGCAGAGAGGCATGTAATGCATGGTTTGAAGAGCAAAAACTTGTAGTTTAAAATGCCAAAATTGAAAAGTTGATGAAAAACAAGGTGTACTGAGTTGCTTATTGGTTATAATCTGAGGAGTATGATGATGCTACTGATTTTACTTCGGAGTCATGTGAGTGATTCCGTGAAGAAACCCCGCCAGTGCGCATGTGCGTCATTACGTCAGATGCATGGTGCACTGACGGGCTGGAGAGCGCAGCTCCACCAGTGGTAAGTAAAACCCACAGGAAGTGTTTTAAAACTTTACTGCAGTTTACTTAGGTTCCATAAAACTGGTTGCAGGAACCAGCAGGAACAAATTCAGAATGAAAAAATTAGAAGTAAAAAACTTACCCGCGGGACCGCGGTCAGCGAGCGTACGCCGGCTTCAGAGACACCGGCTCCATAGACGCAGTTCAGCCAGTGGCAGCAACTCCGGTGCTTCAGAGCACTGTGGCCACTCCTGTCAGGAGGAAGACCAAGAGTAAATTGTCCAGGCCTGTCGACTCTGATGAGTCAGGCCAGGAAGACTCCCCTCCTTCCAATAAAAAGGTTGGGGACTTCTGGACAAGATGGAACACCTCATAGATAAAATGATCAACCAGGAGGTGTTCCAGCCGGGGTTTCATACCCCCAGGGTTCCCCAGCAGGTCTCAGCAGCAACCTCTAGCAGAGGTTCCTGTAGCAAAGAGCTGTACAGGCAGGAAGGACAATATGCCTACGAGTCTGCATGGGGACCCATAACAGCAGCGCCTTTTTAGGGGCTGCATGATACCTCCCTTGAACATGAACCAGAAGAGCCAGGGCAGTATGACTGACCCTGAAGTTGGTTGTACTGCATAAGAGCATGCACCAAAGCACATGAGCTATGCTCCAGATGTGCCGGATGTGGCAAGCAAATTTGCCATACTGGCTGGAACTGGTGAACAGATGGATGAAAACCTGGCCAGCAATGTTAACTATATGGCCTCTCACCAGCTCCAGGACTGCATAATGGAAGAAACTTCACAGAGATATCAGACACCTGTTAACTGTGCATCGCTCAAAGGACCCACAGTGAACCAGGCTATCTGTGGGCAAATGGGCGCATCATGAGGGCACATGAGTTGAGGCAGCAGAAAGTCCATAAACTGGTAGGATCAGGAATAACGGTGTTTGGGCAAATGGTACAAGGGGCACCACTATCAAAAAATACAGCAGGATATGCTGGTCCTATTGTGTAATGCCCATTTTGAAAATTAATTATTCATGAAATAGCCATCAAGCCTACGCTCAACCCATGGTTCGCAGCCGTGCAGATCCTCTAATATCCAGAAAAAGACCTGGACGATGAGGCGGAAATAATCGGCCTCATCAAAACGCATCCCGGGAGCAGGATGCCGCCTCGAAAACCATACCCTTTCTCATGGGCTACAGATGATGGTGCGGGTCAAGGACCAAGCCCGGTGACTCCAGCTACGGCATTGGCACGCTCCAAATGCAATCCAAACAGGGCCTGGAGACCGAGGAATTCTGCAACCATGGAGGTACAAGTACTGGACTACTCCAGGATATATCCTCTAGAGATCGGTTACCGGTCGGGGGTAGGTTGCAATTGTTCTATGATGAATGGTGCTGCATAACATCAGATCTATTCATACTGGACAGTATCCGGGGGTCTCGAATCGAGTTTATCTCGGAAGTACATCCACCCGTACAAAATACACCTAATCGGGTATTGGGTTTTTAAGACTGGAAACTCTACAGGTGAATGATAAAATTTGAATATTATTCCAAAAAAGGGGTAATTAAAAGGACGGCATATAAGCCTCAACAATTTGTGTCCAATATATTCCCCAGGCAAAAGAAGGATGGTGGGTGTCGAGTCATTCTGGACCTAACCCAACTTTTATGTCCAGTATAAACATTTAAAAATGGAAATTTTCAGTACTGCTAAGCAACTGGTATCAAAAGGGTGTTATATGGCAACCATAGATCTGAAAGATGTATATTATTCAGTACCAATTCATCACCAATACCGTAGATACTTGAAATTTAGTTGGATGAGACAGCTGTGGCAATTTAAAGCTTTGCCCAATGGGTTAACCTCAGCCCTAGGTTATTTACAGAATTGTTGAAACCAGTATTAGGGCTACTCCGACACATTGTAATGGCAAAGTTGGATGATTTTCTGATCATAGGCAAAACTCAGGAAGAAGCTGAGCAATCGGTTTCAGTTACCAAACACCTGTTTGAGAGGTTAGGTTTCCTCATCCATCCAACTAAATCCAAATTAGTACCATCTAGAATGATTGACTATTTGGGGTTCATCATCGATTCAACTAACATGTCAGTGACTTTGCCTATGGCCAAAACTGTAGAAATTATGGAGGCCTGTAGCAATCTGGTAGATGAGCAACAACCCTCCATTTGATGAGTAGCCAGTGTTATTGGTAAATTAGTGGCGGTTTTCCCCGGAGTGTAGTTCGGGCCTCTGCACTATCAGAATGTGCAACAAGCTAAAGAGCAAGCACTGAAAGAACATGCAGGTCATTTCGATAGACCAATGCAGTTGCCAGCCGAAGCTATCGCCGAGTTGCAATGGTGGATAACTAATGTCTCATGATGTACTAGAGACATTCTGACTCAACAACTTTCAGTTTTTACAAACTGATGTGATTGCTTCAGGATGGGGAGCCACTGATACTGAGTCTAGCTGTGGCGGCAGATGAAGTGTGCAAGAGGCATTAATCCTGCAGAGGCATGAGATAAACTACATGGAATTGCTGGGTGCATTCTATGGCCTAAAAGTATACGGCTCAACAATGCATGATTTACATGTTCAGCTTCAGGTTGACAATACCACAGCTGTTGCATATATCAATTACATGGGTGGAATTAGGTCATTATCATGTGACAATCTGGCTAACCTCATCTGGCACTGGTGCATTACGAGAAACATCTGGGTCTCAGATATCTACCTACCAGGTAAAGATAACGTGAAAATGGCAGATACCAGGTCATGTAAATTCAATGACACACAGAATATATGCTGAATCCAAAAGTTTTCAAAATGATTGTCAGCCAGTATGGATTGCCAGACATCGATCTGTTGCATCCAGGTTAAATCACCAGTTACCTAAATACGTCTCATGGGAACCGGATCCAGGGGCAGTAGCGGTGGATGCATTCTCGCTACATTGGGGACGTACGTTCTTTTACGCTTTTCCCCCATTCTGCCTCATCAGTCAATGTCTCACCAAAATAGAGCACAACTCCGTTTTAGGTATTTTGGTAGTTCCTGACTGACTGACACAGCCATGGTTCCCATTGGTCCTGAGCTGATGACACAGCCATTCATGACTATCCCCAAATGCAGCAACTGTTTGGTTCACCCTGTGACAGGAGAGAGTCACCCTTTACATGATCGTATTAATCTGTTGATTTGCATATTCTGACCAGACCGTTCCAGGGACTAGGACTATCGAGTAGGACCACGGATGTGATTATGGCGGCCTGGAGAGATAGTACTAAAAAACAATATTTATCTCATATTAAGAAATTGGAGATGTTCTGTTTACAGTCAAATATATCTTATCATACTGCAGGGATACTGGATGTATTGGAGTTCCTTGCTACATTGCATTTTGATGAGCAGTTGAGTTATAGTGCCATTAATAGTGCTTGAAGTGCTTTGTCCTCCTATTTAGAGCAATGCTCAGGACAACACTCTGTTGGATCTCATCCATTGGTGACCCGATTCATGAGAGGTATTTTAACAAAAACCCTTCCAGACCTAGATATACGGAAATCTTGGATGTGAGCAAAGTTCTCACACTGCTTCGGCAATAGGCTCCAATTACATCTCTGTCTTTCCAGAAGTCAACGCTCAAAGTGGTCATGCTCATGGCACTAGTGTCAGTGCAATGGGTCCAGATATTGCAAAAGCTACAACTGGACAGCATGCATTCTTCTGTAGATAATATTACATTTTATGTCTTTGATCTAATCAAACAAAACAGGTCAGGGACGGCTGGAACCAAAATAAGCTTTAAAGCATACCCCATTGGCCTGAGACTATGTGTAGTTATGCACCCGAGTCAATATATCAAGGTCACCAAGAGTCTCAGCGGCTCTGAAACAGCGATGCTCATCAGCCACAAAAAACCTCATAGAAAGGTGTCAGTACAAACTATTTCTAGATGGCTGAAACAGGTTTTGGATTATGCTGGAGTAGACACTGATGTGTTTGAATCTCACTCCACCAGGGCGGCGTCAACGTCCGCAGCAAAGGCGCAGGACGTGCCTTTAGACCAAATCCTCACCGCAGGATGGTCTAGTGAAGGAACCTTTTCACGATTTTATGATAAATCTCTCCTCGCAATGGAAGGATTTGGGCATGCTGTTTTGGGTTCTGTCTGAGTTCTCCTTTGTAATTTCCCCTGGGAGAGAGGGGTTATTACTGCTCTTTTATTGTTAAAAACATTCATTGTATTATTTAAACAATGCTCAATATATTATTTGTTTACTCTGTGTCAACCGAGGCAGTGTGTTGTATGGAAATGGATCTACGGCATGAAATCACAGAGCTTTGAAATCTTCACGGAATCACTCACATGACTCCGAAGTAAAATAGTAAGATTAAATGAGAACTTACGTTTGAAGTTTGATCTTTGTTTTAAGAGGAGTTACAGTGAGCGATTATGTGCCCTCAGCTCCCAACCCTCAAAATCGCAAAGATCATCTGGTAGTTCTAGTCTTCTGAGTCTTTCTATATCACTTCAATGGTAGTTACCGTGGTTTCACGCCGCTGCTTTTAAGATTGACGCCCATGCGCACTGGCGGGGCTTCTTCACGTAATCGCTCACCGCAACTCATAAAATAAAGATCAATCTTCAAACTGGTAAGTTCTCATTTAATCTTACTATTATGATATGCCAATGTACCAGCTAGCAACTGATTTTCTCCATAAAGACTTAGTCTATTGCTAGAAATTGGAATTTATTTACCTATCTGTTATGGACTTACAGCATATTATACAATAATATTAAATCTGATCTTGAGAATATCATATTTTTTAATTTTCAAGGCAGGCTGGGTGTTTATTACTATTTCCGTCACAACGGTCAACTTTGTAATTAGCTACAATTAGGTAATTGACTGATTATATGCTTTAATTTCAGGTCATCCAAGTAAGATGTTTTATATTTGTTTCCGAATGCTTCAATCTATAATAACTGAAAATGTAATTCAGTTCTCTTAATTTTTAAGAAAGTTATGGGCTTTTGACTGTCCTCGATCAAAGCTTTTGTGTTGTCAATGGAAAAGCTATAGGGAACAATATGCTAATTTCCTAGTATGAAAATGGCCATAACTTTTTTAATACTGAAGATATGAAAGTGAATTAGGTGTCAAATTAAACTTATTTTGAAGCTTTATAGAAACATAGAAACATAAAAAATAGGTGCAGGAGTAGGTCATTCGGCCCTTAGAGCCTGCACTGCTATTCAATATGATCATGGCTGATCATCCATCTCAGTATTCCGTATCTGCCTTCTCTCCATACCACCTGATCACTTTAGCCACAAAGGCCACATCTAATTCCCTCTCAAATATAGCCAATGAACTAGCCTCAACCACCTCCTGTCGCAGAGAATCCAGAGACTCACCACTCTCTGTGTGAAAAATGTTTTCCTCATCTTGGTCCAAAAGGAATTCCCCCTTATCCTTAGCCTGTGACCCCTTGTTCTGGACTTCCCCAACATCGGGAACAATCATCCTGCATCTAGCCTATCCAACCCCTTAAGAATTTTGTAAGTTTCTATAAGATCCCCCCCCTCAGTCTTCTAAATTCTAGCGAGTACAAGCCACGTCTATCCAGTCTTTCCTCATATGAAAGTCCTGAACTCCCAGGAATCAGTCTGGTGAACCTTCTCTGTACCCCCTCTATGGCAAGAATGTATTTTCTCACATTTGGAGACCAAAACTATACGCAATACTCCAGGTGTGGTCTCACCAAAACTCTGTACAACTGCAGTAGAACGTCCCTGTTCCTATACTCAAATCCTTTGGCTATGAATGCTAACATACCATTTGCTTTCTTCACTGCCTGCTGCACCTGCATGCCTGCTTTCAATGATTGGTGTACCATGACACCCAGGTCTCATTGCATCTCCCCTTTTCCTAATTTACCACCATTCAGATAATAGTCTACCCTCATGTTTTTGCCACCAAAGTGGATAACCTGACATTTATCCACATTATACTGCATCTGCCGTGCATTTGCCCACTCACCCAGCCTATCCAAGTCACCTTGCAGCCTCCTAGCATCCTCCTCACACCCAACACTACCCCCCAGCTTTGTGTCATCCGCAAACTTGGAGATGTTGCATTCAATTCCCTCGTCCAAATCATTAATATATATTGTAAATAGCTGGGGTCCCAGCACTGAGCCTTGTGTTACCCCACTAGTCACTGCCTGCCATTCTGAAAAGGACCCATTTACTCCTACCCTTTGCTTCCTGTCTGCCAGCCAGTTCTCTATCCACATCATTACTGAACCCCCAATACCGTGTGCTTTAAGTTTGTATACTAATCTCTTATGTGGGACCTTGTCAAAAGCCTTCTGAAAATCTAGATATAACACATCCACTGGTTCTCCCTTATCCACTCTGCCAGTTACATCCTCGAAAAATTCATCACACATGATTTACTTTTCGTAAATCCATACTGACTTTGTCCAATGATTTCACCACTTTCCAAATGCGCTGCTATCCCATCTTTAATAACTGACTCTAGCAGTTTCCCCACTACCGATATTAGACTAACTGATCTGTAATTCCCCACTTTCTCTCTCCCTCATTTTTTAAAAAGTGGGGTTACATTGGCTACCCTCCAGCCCTCAGGAACTACTCCAGAATCTAAGGAGTTTTGAAAAATTATCACTAATGCATCGACTATTTCTGTGGCTACTTCCTTGAGTACTCTGGGATGCAGACTATCTGGCCCTGGGGATTTATCGTCCTTTAATCCATTCAATTTACCCAACACAACTTCCCGGCTAACCTGGATTTCACTCAGTTCCTCCACCTTATTTGATCCCCGGTCCCCTGCTATTTCCGGCAGATTATTTATGTCTTCCTTAGTGAAGACAGAACCAAAGTAGTTATTCAATTGGTCTACCATGTCCTTGTTCCCCATGATCAATTCACCTGTTTCTGACTGCAAGGGACCTACATTATCTGATGGAATAAATTGCAGACTTGATTTTTAAAATCTCAAAATTGTGTAACATTGCTACATTGTCCAAACAAGCACATTTGACCCTGATGTTATCATTGGGGTCTAAACAAATATTTTTTCCACAATCAATATAAAAAAAAAGAATAATCACATTGTGGATTGAGGGAACTTACTATGCAATAATAGTAATTAATTCCTACTTTGCAACAGTGACTACACCACGTGCTCAAGACTGTTGGGAACATTTCAGCCATGACCATTCAAAATGGAGAAAGATCATTCAAAATGATACAGCTATGTAGCTGATCGCTAATAACACATAGATCTGCATTTCATTTTCTTAAAGACTTCAATCATTTTGTCAGTGTTGCAGTTAGGTCCAACATGAGCTTCCAAAAACAGACACTCTTTTCCAAGCCTATCCATGGGAAACATGGCCAGGCAGATAGAAGAAAATATTTAAGCCCTCAAAGCCCCTTGAAGAATTGTAACATTCCTCCTGACTCAAGGGTATCCCTTGGCCATGGCTACTAAAAGGTGTAGAGAGAGGTTTGGGATGTATTGAGAACCTCAATGCCATGCACAGAGGCTCCAAGTAAATAGACGAATTACACCATCTCATAGGGAGGTTTCACGACAGTCGGGGCATGAATTGATGGATATTAATAACGTGTAGGTAAGAAGTTACATTTTACATGGCATCATATTTGGCCCAGACTGTGGGTTGAAGGGCCTGTTCCTGTGCTGTACTGTTCTATGTTCTATGCTCCAAGAGTGGTGGCAGAAACAAAAGTATACTTGGTCAACAATCTAAGCACTCTTGGGAAACTGAGAAATCATCCACAGGATGATGTTAGTTCTGGGGATGACAATTGGAGGAACTGAAAGAAAGAGGCCACCCTAACATTAGGAATGCCCAGGTTTCATATGAGCTTTCAGATTTACTCTTGTTCCTTCAAACCAAAAAATATACTATGAAGTTCATTTATTTGCCTTGGTGTGTATTCAGCCCAATGGGTTGATAGCATAAGAAAGGCTAAACCTGGATGCTCTTCTATGCAGCAACACCATACAAAATGTGCTGGGCTGGAGGTTGAAGCCACCATGTTCTGAGGGTAGGATGCTGATCACTGAGCTATAGCTGATATGATTGGAGCTGCACCTGCTGCCATCAGCATTCAGGGTAAATCACATTTACAATTCCCTGGTTGAATGGGGTGTAATCCTGTTTGATTATGCACTGTCTTGTGCCAGTATTTTCAAAGCAGAGACATTTTAACAAGTTTTCATGACTAAACCCAGGAGATGGCTCATTTTTAATCAGATAATTTTACAGTGAGCATTTAAAGGCAGCCAAAGTAATATGAAAAAAATGAAATAGCTTCATTATTTGAGGTAAGTCAAACTTCCCCAATCCCCTTCTAAATTTACAGAAGAGTGAGACATGCTTTCTCCTCTTGCACTGAATGTGTGACCACTAGCAAGTCTAACACATTGGCCATTCCTAATAAACCTGGAAAAGGAAGTTTGCTCAACACTTTCAGAGGCTATTAAAGTGTGAGGTCACACATTCAAACACCTGAAACATTCATTTTTTTCTTCATTGGCACAACCTCACATATGGTGCGAGGTCACATATTTCTATGGTTTCATATTTCTTTATAAAGTAGAAGGGGGGCATTGAGCCCATTGAGATAACCCCTGTTCACAGAACAATCTCCAAATCAAGATTTCTAACAACTCCCCCAGATTCTACACACTAGGGCTAATTTACCATTGAGAGCGGGAGAAATATAAAAGAAGACGTGGTACCCAGGAGTGACCCACAGTCACAGGTGGAACATGCAAACCCTACACAGATGGTACCACATCAATACCATTGCCACAAGAGCAGGTCAGAGACTAGGTGTCTTGTGACGAGTAACTGAACCCAAACTCCTTCTCTCACTGCAGGGGATTGGATATAGTGAATGCTCACAGTCGTTTTCTCAGGATAGAGGATTATAAATATAGGGATAGGCTTAAGGTTAGAGGGGATATATTTAAGAGGGTCCTCAGGAGCGACCTGGTCACTCAGAAGGTATGCATAGAAAGGAACTGCAGATGCTGGTTTATATCGAAGATCTGAAGATAGACACAAAATGCTGGAGTAACTCAATGACTCAGGCAACATCTCTGGAGAAAAGGACCAGGTGACATTTTGGGTCCCTTCTTCAGACTGAAAGATAAAGGCAGGGGAGTGGGGAGAGGGGTTGGGGGTGGCAGCAACGGAGGCGAGAAAAAGCCAGAACAAAAAAAATGGCCAGCAACAGATGACCTCAGGATGACCTCAGGAGTTCATGATGGCACATTGTTGGTAAGGGAAGATGTGCTAACGATAGGGACACAAACATGCAAATAGTGCAACTAGTAGGATGGCTAGGGTGGGGGAGGGGGAGGGGAGGAGAGAGCTGGGGTGGGTGTGAAGAATGTAAGAGTTACTTGAAAGTAAGTTCACTCAAAAGGTAGTCAGTATCTGGAATGACCTCAGAAAGATATGTAAGCGGATACAATTACAACTTTTAAAAGCCATTTGGACAGATATATAGATCTGAAGGGTTTAGAAAGCTATGGGCCAAATATAAACAAATAGGACCTGCCCAATATGCCATCTTGACATGGCCAATGTGAACTGAACGGCCTGTTTTCTGCTACACAGTTCTATCACTATAACTCTATAAGACAAAGGTCAAAAGTGTGATGCTATATTGTCCACTTGCCTGAATAAAAGCAGCTCCAATGACACTCAAGAAGCTTGACACCATTCAACCATCTAAAAAAAAATCATTTTTTCTTCACTGGCACACAGAGGCTGCAGTGTGTACCACCTACAACATCCACTGCAGTTACTTACCTAGACTTCTCCAACAGACAAAACCCAACTTTTATTATCAAGAAGGACAGGGGCAGCAGATACATGGAAAAACCCACAGACGAGGTTGGACACTGTCATAATCACTATCCTTCAAAGTGCACACTATCATATTTGGAAATATATTATGGGAGTATCTTCGCAGAAAGACCACAACATTTCAAGAAGGAGGCACAACACTTCTCAGATGCTCCTTAGATGCTGCTGCACCCGCTGAGTTTCTCCAGCTTTTTGTGTAACCTTCTCAGAGGCAATTAGCAATAAATGCAGGTCTTGGCAGGAATGCTCAGCCATCAAATAATGAATATTTTTTTAAGAGTCATATAAACCAAATTCACATCATAAAACCAGCATTGGGAGGTCACGGAAGGTACGATTTGGAAAAACAGCTATTTTTCTCTACTCCCTTGCGCTGCACAACAGTTCTGCATAGCGTGCAATTCTTAAATTTCAGTTTACTTTGCAGTATAAACTATTGGCTATCAGGCAATAGCGCCAATAAAATGTTGCACAAAATGAGAAACACATGGTCTGCGGTGCATTTGGACCAAGCAATAAATTACACAAACCAACTTGCAGGCCTATGTTTGTATTCATCAACCAGGACTCTATGCCAGCCACTTTAATTCCATGCAAATCTTTGCGGTACATTTCTTGTGGTTACTCAGTGAAGTATAACTTAACCTAGGATGAGTGATGTTGATTTGACATTTCAATTACATTAAATTACAGGGCAATGGCATATGTCACAAATTAATATCATCATTAGCCCCACATTTGTCATGAGTCAGATACGTTCGATCAGACCACAAATAAGCTGGCAGATTGTAAATTTAACGTCACAACTACTTCCATGAATAAAGCAGTGAAATGGGAATATTTGTACTGCAGGTTCTTCTCCCATTGTCATTCCTGCTCTTTGCCCTGCCATGTGTAATCATATGATTATAAGATCATAAGTGATAGGAGCAGAATTAGGCCATTCGGCTCATCAAGACTACTCCACCATTCAATCATGGCTGATCTATCTGTCCCTCCTAACCCCATTCTCCTGCCTTCTTCCCATAACCCCTGACACTCGTTACTAAGCCAAAGCTCCCATCAATAACATACACATCTCCTCCCTCCCCTCCGGAACAACAACATGAGCACAGCACCTGAAGTACTGCTGCCTACAGGGGGAGGCTGAGGAGTGATCTTATAGAAACATATATTAAGGGGTTGAACATGCTAGATGCAGGAAATGTTCCTAATGTTGGGGGACTCTAGAACCAGGGACCACAGTTTAAGATTAATGGATAGGCCATTTAGAACTGAGATGAGGTAAAACTTTTTCACACAGAGAGTTGTGAATTTGTGGAATTCTCTGCCTCAGAGGGAAGCGGAGGCCGATTCACTGGATGCATTCAAAAGAGTGTTACAGAAGATAGAGCTCTTAGGGCTAGCGGAATCAAGGGATATGGAGAGAAGGCAGGAATGGGGTACTGATTGGGGATGATCAGCCTTGATCACATTGAATGGCGGTGCTGGCTGGAAGGGCCAAATGGTCTACTCCTGCACCTATTGTCTATGTATCTATATATCTATGAGGCTTGAAAGCCCTGACGAACGGAGAGCCGAAGAGGGAGCCGTCGGTGACTCCGGACGCGAGGAGTGCCCACCCCCCCCCCCAGGACACACAGATGTCGGACATTGTGTCGCAGGCCTGCAGCAGCCTAGAGCTTACCTGGATCAGGAACACTACATGACTTCCAACATGTGGACTGGATTTTGGACTTGTTCTTTTCTTTGTAAACGGCGCCAAAATATGGTGACTGTGCATTTGTGGGTTGCGCAAAAGAATTTTACCGTGCTTTTCCTAGGGGATAACAAAACATTAAACTGAGCATCCCGCAATAACCATATAACAATTACAGCACGGAAACGGGTCCTCTCGGCCCTTCCAGTCCGTGCCAAACATTTATTTTCCCCTAGTCCCATCTACCTGCACTCAGACCATACCCCTCCATTCCCTTCCCGTCCATACACCTATCCACTTTACTTTTAAATGTTAAAATCGATCCTGCCTCCACCACTTCTGCTGGAAGCTCATTCCACACAGCCACCACTCTCTGAGTAAAGATCCCCCTCATGTTACCCCTAAACTTCTGTCCCTTAATTCTCATGTCATGCCCTCTTGTTTGAATCTTCCCTACCCTCAATGGGAAAAGCTTATCCACGTCAACTGTGTCTATCCCTTTCATCATTTTAAAGACCTCAATCAAGTCCCCCCTTAACCTTCTGCGCTCCAAAGAATAAAGACCTAACTTGCTCAACCTTTCTCTGTAACTTACTTGCTGGAACCCAGGCAACATTCTAGTAAATCTCCTCTGTACTCTCTCTATTTTGTTGACATCCTTCCTATAATTAGGCGACCAAAATTGTACACCATACTCCAGAATTGGTCTCACCAATGCCTTGTACAATTTTAACATTACTTCCCTACTCCTATATTCAATGCTCTGATTTATAAAGGCCAGCACACCAAAAGCTTTCTTTACCACCCTATCTACATGCGATTCCACCTTCAGGGAACTATACACAGTTATTCCTAGATCCCTCTGTTCCACAGCATTTCTCAATTCCCCACCATTTACCATGTACGTCCTATTTTGATTTGTCCTGCCAAGATGTAGCACTTCACACTTATCAGCAGTAAACTCCATCTGCCATCTTTCAGCCCACTTTTCCAAATGGCCCAAATCTCTCTGTAGACTTTGAAAATCTACTTCATTATCCACAACACCACCTATCTTAGTATCATCTGCATACTTACTTATCCAATTTTCCACCCCATCATCCAGATCATTGATGTACATGACAAACAATAGTGGACCCAACACAGATCCCTGAGGCACCTCACTGGTCACCGGCTTCCAACCTGACAGCAGCCATCCACCATTACTCTCTGACATCTCCATTTAGCCACTGTTGAATCCATCTTGCTACTCCGCCATTAACACCCAAAGATTGATCCTTCTTAACCAACCTTCCATGGGGAACCTTGTCAAAGGCCTTACTGAAATCCATATAGACAACATCCACTGCTTTTCCCTCATCAATTTCCCTAGTAACCTCTTCAAAAAATTCAAGAAGGTTTGTCAAACAATATCTTCCAGGCACAAATCCATGTTGACTATTCCTGATCAGACCCTGTTTATCCAGATGCTTATATATTATTATCTCTAAGTATCCTTTCCATTAATTTGCCCACCACTGACGTCAAACTGACTGGTCTATAATTGCTAGGTTTATTCTTTGAACCCTTTTTAAACAATGGAACAACATGCGCAGTACGCCAATCCTCCGGCACTATTCCTGTTTCTAATGACATTTGAAATATTTCTGTCATAGCTCCTGCTATTTCTACACTAACTTCCCTCAATGTCCTAGGGAATATCCTGTCAGAACCTGGAGACTTATCCACTTTTATATTTTTCAAAAGTGTCAGTACTTCCTCCTCTTTGAGTCTCATAGTTTCCATAGCTACTCTACTTTTTTCCCTTCTTCTTCTTGAGTATGGTGTGCGCAGTCTAAAGTTGTAGACTCCAAAACACTACATCTATTTGTTTGTGCACGTCGGGTTGATTGCATTAGTCAAAACAGGGTGGACCACGTGAAGTTTGCAATCTCCCAATAGGCAAGCTAGGACTTTATTCCTGGAACGCAAGAGACTGAGGAGTGATCTTATAGAAATTTGTCAGAACATGGGGGGAATAGACAGAGTGAATGCACAGTCTTTTGCTCAGAGTAGGGAAATCAAGAACCAGAGGACATAGGTGCAAGGCGAGAGGGGAAAGATTTAACAGGAACCTGAGGGGCAACCTTTTCACACAGAGGGTGCTGGGCATATGAAGCAAGCTGCCAGAGGAGGTAGCTAAGGCGCCTACTATAACAACATTTAAAAGATATAGGGATAGGAATGTGAATAGGAAAGGTTTAGCAGGTTTACATAGTACAATAACAATAGCCTACAATTACAATAACCTAAGATGCTGTGCAGGAGTATTATCGGAAAAAGCCTTGCATTTTCATATAGACAACCAAAAGCTTCATAAATTACATGCAGGTCTTTCCTTCTTCTTATTGAGTATGGTGTGCGCAGCCTAAAGTTGTAGACTCCAAAACACTACATCTATTTGTTTGTGCACGTCGGGTTGATTGCATTAGTCAAAACAGGGTGGACCATGTGAAGTTTGCAATCTCCCACCCCATTAGATAAATAAGTATCTAAGCTTCTGTTCAATGTAAAGGCATGTACCCATGTCCTATATGGAACATAGAACATAGAATATCACAGGAACAGGCCATTCAGCCTACTATGCCTAACCCCTTCTGCCTGCATATGATCCTTATTCCTCCATGCCCAGCATGTTCATGTGCTTATCTAAATGCCTCTTCAACATTATTATAGCATTTCCTTTCACCCCCATCCCTAGCAGAGCATTCTGGACACTAACCACTCTCTGTGTAAATACCTTGCCTCGCGCATCTCCTTTAAACTTTTCCTGTCTCAACTTAAAGCTATAACATGGATAAGACAACATCTATTTCTCTATCACAATTAGAATGACTAATCATCTATTCCTTCATTTTTAACTTTATTCTATTTTCAAGATATTTTTCAAATTAAAGACAACTTAAAAAAAAAAGAGACAGGAATGCCTTAACTGTGGTTTGATGAAATGTACAAGATTTGGGTTATGTACCAATTAAGCAGATGTTCATCGGGTACAGCTCGGCATTCAACACCATCATCCCCTCAAAACCTGTTACCAAGATCAGGGAACTGTGTCTCTACGCATCCCTTTACAACAGGATAACAAATAATGATGAGTCCGAGTATCGGAGGAAGACTGACAGTCTGATTGAATGGTGCCAGAACAGCAACCTTGCCTTCAATGTAAGCCCAAGGAACTGATTGCCAATATCAATATCAGTTTTATTCATCACTTGCACATAACGTTGCAAGTGAAATGAATTTGCCAGCAGCAGTACAATGAAAAAAAGAACACACAAAAACACAATAAAAATTTAACACAAACATCCACCACAGCATTCATCACTGTGGTGGAAGGCACAAAATTTGGCCAGTCCTCCTCCATTTTCCCCCGTGGTCAGGACCTCAACCCTCTGCAGCCGCCGCTGCGGGCGTCCAGACGAGTAAACAGGGGAACTTTAGAAGGGGACTTTAGAAGGGGACAGACAGACTTTAGAAGGGGAAAACCCAGAATCCACAAACCTGTCTTTCTCAACCACTGGTGAGTGGTGGAGAGACTCAACAGCTTCTAGTTCCTGGGCGAACATATCTCTGAAAATCTGTCCTGGGCCCAGCGTATTGATGCATCATAGAGAAAGCCCATCAACGCCTCTATTTCCATCGAAGATTGAGATGATTCAGTATGTCAATGAATACTTTCTTGAACTTCTAGCTAGAGCTATGTAGAACTTCTACATAGAGAAGAGAGCTTCTTGACTGGTTGCACAGCCTGGTTTGGCAATTTAAACACCTAGGAATTAAGGACATTATATTAAGTGGTGGACACTTCCCAGTCCATCACAGGTACTGACCTCCCCACCATTGAAAGTGCTTCCTCAAAAAGGCAGTCAGCATCATCAAGGACCCACATCACCCTGACCATTCACTCAGTTCGGGAAGAAAGTATACGAGTCTGAAAACCGTAACTTCCAGGTTCAGGCACAGCTTCTTCCCACCAAATATCGGGCTCTTGAACATTGCAAACACCAACTAAACTACAAACTATTTTGCACTAGGGACATTTTCTAAACTTATTGAACTTTTTTTGTTTATTGCATTACCTGTGAGTACTGTGTTTGCAAATCTGTTACGCTGATGCAAGTAAGAATTCCATTGTTCCATGTTTGGCACATATGTGCCTTTGATTGTTGTTCTATTTCTAGAATGTGTGACACAAACAAAATTCCCATGTGGTGTGAAGTTTTATAGTAATGGGATAGGGTGTCATGAATATAATGAATCACACAGAGGAACATATTTTTTATCCATTTCACACTATTTAAACTAAATTTGCAAGTGCAACAGCCCTTTAGACACACAGCACTTCTTTCCCCTTTTGAGATGGGTTTCTGAGCCTCCATGATTTAGAGTCATAGCATCATACAGCGTGGAAACAGGCCCTTTGGCAAACTTTCCCACAACGACCTACATGTCCCATCTATACTAGTCCAACCTGCTTGTGTTTAACCCATATCCCTCGAAACCTCCCTTTTCCATGTATCTCAAAGGAATTAGTCATTAGCCTTGAATCCAGTGTTTGAGCCTAGGAAGGCGTCGACTTGGCTCAATTCAATAGGATCTTGCATTGCATCTTCCACAGTCTCAACTGGAACAGATTGTGATTACATAATGGGCCTGTCCCACACACACACACACACACACACACACACACACACACACACACACACACACACACACACACACACACACACACACACACACACACACACACACACACACACACAGCTTCCATCACCAGCCATTTATGCAGGTGAGGGACAGGGCAAGTGGGGGGAGCGCTGTCTGGGTGAAATTCACACGGTGCAAAGCCAAGGTGTTACAGGCACACACACCACGATGAACGGGGAGGTTGGCGCTGTAATTGAAACGGCTAAAGCACAGTGTACGGTAAGTCCTTGAAAAGAGGGAGGGAAGGGGAGGAGAGGGGGGAGAAGGAGGGAGAAAGAGGTAGAAGGAGGGAGAACGAGTGGAGACAACTTTTAACAAGCCAGAGATACACGGCCTTGAAGTTCGGCGGACATTTAACATTACCGGTCGGTTATCTTTGGTTCTGAAAACTACTGCTTACATTTTTTTTCCCAATGGCTCAATGAAATTCACTGGTCAGCACCAGCTATAACCTACGAGAACCTACAAGAACAATTGACCTCCTGGCAACTAGGACCTCCTGGTGACCCACCTACGGCACGAGAATTCTCGCTACTCTCCGTGGCGGCTACATTCTGGTTGCCGCTAATTTTTCAACATGCTGAGAAATTTGCAGCGACCATAAAGAGGCTGCGACTAGTTCCCAGAATGCGGGAATTCCTCACGAACATGAAGGGGACTCCCCGGCAACCACTCGCGAACATGTGGTGACCATGTGGCGACCGCCGAGTCTCCTGCAGTTGTCTAAAACATCGCCTAAGTGGGACAGGCCCAATATTCTCTTGTAATCAGGAAATAAATGATTTACATGCTTCTGGCTCCTATTTTCACAAGATATCTCTTCCCATGTCAGATTTTTTTGGCATTAACACTCAAACTCCACCATGTTGCTTAAAATGGTTTTTTTTTCATAATTTTCTTTTTGTCTCGGCTGCCTCAAGATTTGACTGAACTAACAAAAAATGTTGAGCCTCCTATGCATCGATTACTCAGCAGGAATTTAACTTGTTCAGGAATTTGGCATGGTTCTGTAGCTCTGGATAATGTTTGCTCATGAAGTCATGAAGTCAACCCTTTATTAAGACTCCATGAACTATAAAATTAACCATCAGCAGTGAGTTTTACTTATGCAAAGGGAGAAGTGTCTCAGTCAAAGGCTGTGATCAACTCCAAAGTTAAGTCAGTGCAGCAGGACATTTATACACTAAAAAATATTGACTAATGAAGTACAGATGTGAGGTAGATTTATATGTTAATGACAGGAATTGTGCTTTACTCTTACATTGTACAAAAGTCATGACTTCTTGGTTCCGCATACAAAGGTAAGAATACTTAATATGTTAATGATTTGACACTGGTTCACGACATTTTGGGTCTTGGCTTAACGGGGTACACAGATAAGGAAGTAAATGTGTTTAATACAAGACACCAGCTGATAGCTTTTGAGTGCCGCATGTGTTGCGGTAAGGACGATGAGAATGTTGTCAACATGTGATAACTGCCATCTTTTGGGTTCCGCATTCAACGGAGTACAAGGGTAATGTTACTGAAGTTGTTAATGACGAGTCTGTGAGAACCGGGATATAGTGGAACAAACAGTTAGTATGTTAAGTGATAGATACTGACAGGCATCTTTTGGACTCTGTGAGCAACGGTGTACAAAGATATCAAGCAAAGTACAAAGGCAAGGGAAATGAATATGTTAATGGCAGACACTGGCAACTTGAACTAATGTATTAAAAAGCACCTCCAATAGTTTTTGGGACTTCCACACTCATCAACATCTCATTGTTAACCTCGAGCACCCTTGTAATTCTTGTCAAATTGTAATAAATAACGAGCTCTCACTAATCTTCCTGCTGCTCCATTTGATGCCAAATGAAATGATGAAATAAGCCTATGTTTAATATCATCTCATTTCAGAAAAGTATTTAAATAAAAATGAAAAAAAACTGCAGATGAAGACAAACCTATCTGGTAAACCATGACATGAGGAAATCAATCTTAACTCATTGTTGGTGCAAGACACAGCAAGTTTACTTGCATTCCCTCTCTCTCCATTCCTCCTCCTCACGTCATCCTGCTACTTTTACTGTCCGTATCCCTTCATTATCACCTCCTCCACAGCCAACAATGGACCATTGTGGGCACCTTGGCCAACAGGTCTGGCTCTGATTTGTTTCTATACCTTTTCATGGGATCTAATTTCCCTTTCCCATAACTCTCAGTCTGAAGAAATCCCTTGCGGTAGAGCTACTGCCTTTCAGCGCCAGAGACCTGGGTTCAATCCTGGCTATGGGTGCTTGTCTATATGAAGTTTGTACGTTCTCCCCATGACCTGCCTGGGTTACTCCGAGATCTTCGGTTTCCTCCCACACTACAAAGACGTACAGGTTGGTAGGTTAATGGGTTTGGTATAAAACATAAAATTGTCCCTTGTGTGTGTAGGATAGTGTTAGTCTGCGAGGATCGGACTCTGTGGGCCAAAGAGCCTGTTTCTGTGCTGTATCTCTAAATTAAACTAAACTAAAAGATCTCAACCCGAAACATCACCTATTCCTTTTCTACAGAGACGCTACCTGACCGCTGAGTTACTTATTTTGTGTCTATTTTAGGTGTAAACCAGCATCTGCAGTTCCTCCCTACACAAGTTTACTTTGATTCATTTTCAATGATTATTTATGGAAACTAGGCAGCTACCACTCCCATTGTTGCAGTGATCTTGGCAGCCACTTTCACTCTATAATGATAAATTTGGGTGTTTCAATCTGCAATCTTGCCAAACAGAGAAGTTGCTCTCAATATCTGTTTCTAATCCAGGCTAACAATCAATGGCAATAGATAAAAAATAAATGCTTATTTTGAAGCAATGCAGCAAAATCCTCATTTTAAAATACTTTGTAAATCTTTCACAACAATACTATGTCCCCACTTTATACAATATTGTTCTGTATTTATTTATGTAGTCAATTTCTGGAGATTTGTCTGATTCAGTCCCTCTTTTCATACTTTTTATTACTTATAATGCTTTTAGAACATTATGTTTCTATGCTCACTTGTCACAATGTTTTGTGTCTTCTTGGCTGTCTCCATCTCTGTAACTGGATCATTATCTTCCACTATCCTCAATGTTAAAATCATGCTCTCACACTGTCTGAATTCTCATGTGGCAACCTTGCCAACACATTTACTATCCCACCTTCTTTCGAAATTTGTTGTTTGAGTAATCATCTTGTGATAAAAGAGTAGTCCCAGCCTGCATTTCTGACATAGCCATCTTTAGCACCATCATCAGGGCCAGGACTGCAGACTAAATGTGTAAGAAGGAACTGCAGATGCTGGTTTAAACCAAAGACAAACACAAAAAGCTTGAAGGGTCTCGACCTGAAACATCACCCATTCTTTCTCTCCAGAGATTCTGCCTGTCCCGCTGAGTTACTCCAGCTTTTTGTGTTTATCTTCAGGACTGCAGAATGTCTACCAAGCTTTTTATGATCTGTGACTACAGTACAATGTCATCCCAGTAAGAAATGATGAAATTGATGAAACAATTCCTAATGTCTCTATCTCAATTTTACCATTGTTTCTTTCATTATAGCTACATAATCAAAATATCATTGCCTTTTCTTGACCATTGTCCATTTGACAATTAACCACAACTCCTACTCCAAGGTTGAAAATGTCACTTCCATATTTCAATTTATTCAGTATTGCTGACTCAAGTGCTAAGGCGAATGAGAAACTTCTCTCCGAGAACAAGCGTTTAACAGATTTATTGAATAAAATAACTGAGAAATGTATTGACTTGGAGGGAAGGCAACGGCGCAAGAACTTGCGTATCGTGGGTGTGCGTGAAGGCAAGGAGGGAGCTCAAGACACCAGAGAGTTTGCTGCAAATCTTCTGAAAAATGTCTTGAATCTGGAACAAGCACCCCTACTTGGCCGAGCGCACAGAGCACTGAGACGACGTCCAAAGACGGGTTCGCCACCAAGACAACTGATTGTGAAGGTGGTCTATGATCATGTTTTGGAAGATATGATGAAGATAATAATTTGCAAACAGAATCTGCTTTATGATGGTGACAAGATCAGCATATTCAGAGATTATCCTGCGGAAGTGGCCAGGAGAAGAGCTCTATTTACTGAAACAAGGCACATCCTCAGGAATATAAAGGGCATGAGATATGGCCTGATGTATCCTGCCACATTACGAGTAAGCTATGATAATAAAGAGCATCACTTCATTAAACATACCGAAGCTTTGGAGTTTGCCCGTAAAATCGAGAAGGAGTTGGATGAGGAAGAAGAAGGAGAAGCAGAGGGAACACGGAGAGAAGATGAAGATGAGGATGAAGAATAATGAACTTGAATCATATTCAACACTTACTTGATGCCGATGCTCACCCAGCAAGAAGGAGGAAGAATGATGAACTTTTAAAATTATTGGACATGGGGAGCTTAATGATTATTAATAATAAATTAATATACAATAGTATTAGTTTAGTTCTAACGATTATTAACAAATGTATGTTATAGCTCCTTAAACAACTTAAAAAATGATAGCAGTAATTAAAATAATACAGCATTAATAAGAATAGAAATGTAATACCCCGCCCCTAAATATATTGCCCTTAAGGCATTAACGGAGCTGGAAATATAAACATATTTTTTTTCCCCAACGGAAGTCCGTAGATTAATAGCCACGCTAGTGTGGCTTACACTAACATCACTTAACGTAGTAATAGACACTTTTTTTCCCCTGCACTTTTCTAATAATATTATTAACTTTTTTTACTTTTATTTTTATTTTTTTTATATACATTATATGTGGAATTATATTACTTTACTTTTGAATGGTATTATACAGTAGGCTGGAGGAGATACGTATGTCAGACAAAGTTATTAGTATTAGTTGATCACAAACTAGGGTACGAAATTGGGATGTATATGCAGAGACATCTACCTCATTATAATCCACCATAATACCAAAATGCAAGATATTAATAAGAAAAAGGAGGGTGATGGAATCACCTTCTGTAGTTGGAATGTAAAAGGTATTAATGAACCAATTAAAAGAGGTAAGGTTTTGGCGCAATTAAATAGAATGAAAACTGACATAATTTATCTTCAAGAGACACATTTAAAAAAGGATGCACAATATAGATTAACGGCAAATTGGATTTCTAGGGTGTACCATTCATCACTTACTCATAAATCTCGAGGAGTTGCCATACTTATTCGTAAAGGTATTCAATTTAAACATAGTTCAATAATAGAAGATCCTGAAGGTAGATATATAATAGTTACTGGTGAACTATACTCGAAGAGGGTTGTACTCATGAATATATATGGACCAAATTTTGATAATCCGCTATTTTTTAAGAAAATATTTAACACTATTCCTATAGTAACACAGAACAATCTAATAATTGGGGGTGACTTAAATTGCACTTTGGATAATATTTTGGATAGATCATCAACTAAAAGGAAGGCTATTTCTAAATCAAGCAAATTCATAAATTCCTTTATTAGGTCAGCTAACGTCAAAGATATTTGGAGAAATGATAATCGCAATGGTCAAGAATACTCATTTTACTCTCCGGTATTTGGAACTTATTCTAGGATAGATTATTTTCTAATAGATTCAAAACTTGTCCCATTTACATATGATTCAAAATATCATAATATTATTATCTCGGATCATGCTCCATTAACATTTAAGATTAACTTAAAGGGTATAACTAATGGATATTCGCAATGGAGATTTAATCCTCATATATTAAATGATAAGGCTTGCTCTGATTATCTGGTTAAACAGATTGAATTACTTTTTGAAACCAATGATAAACCTGGAATCTCATCGTCTCTTTTATGGGACACATTTAAAGCTTTTACACGGGGTGCTATAATATCTGCGCAGGCACATCTGAATAAGGAAAATCGAAAGATTCAACAGAAATTGGAAAATGAAATAAGGCAGTTGGACATGGAAAATGCTGTGTCTCCATCTAGGGTTATACATAACAAAATTGCAACATTAAAATATAAATTAAATGAGATACAATCAAAGTATGTTATTAAACTTTTTCAAAAGACCAAACAAGTATATTTTGAATTCGGGGATAAACCACATAAATTGTTAGCTCGTCAACTAAGAAAATCAGATGAAGAAAAAATGATATATAAGGTCAGATCTGAACAAGGAGAAATATTAACTTTACCAAAATACATTAATGATAGATTCCAACAATACTATCAAAAACTTTGTACATCAAAGGTGATGGATCAACCCGATGGAATGGAAGCATTTCTCCAGAAATGCCACATTAATGGATTAGATCAGGAAGGTAGAGAATTATTAGATGCTGAAATATCAGCAAAAGATATTGAGGAATCAATTAGATCATTGAAGAATGGTAAAGCTGCAGGACCCGATGGTTTGGGTGTTGAATTTTATAAGAAGTTTCATGATTTGATCGTCCCACGGCTACAAACTATGTATAAAGATGCCTACGAGCAAGAACAGCTTCCAGGAACCCTAAAAGAATCCACAATTACACTTATTCCTAAATCAGATAAAGATCCAGAAGACCCAGGATCAAATAGAGCAATAGCTCTTTTAAATACAGATCAAAAAATATTAACAAAAATCTTATCTCAAAGATTAAGTTTAGTGATCAATAAATTAATACATCATGATCAAACAGGTTTTATTCCTAAACGATAATCAACTTATAATTTAAGACGTCTATTTAATATCATTTACTCGAAAAGAATGAATGATACTGAATTAGTAATTATATCCCTGGATGCGGAGAAGGCGTTTGACCAGTTTGAATGGCCTTACTTATTTAGGATAATGCAGAAATTTCAACTGGGAGAAGGATTTTGCAAATGGGTTAGAATTTTATACTCTGGCCCAACAGCAAGAATCCTAACAAACCAAATGTTATCAGCAAAATTTAATCTTTCTAAGGGTTGTAGACAAGGTTGTCCGTTATCACCCTTATTATTTGCACTCGCTATAGAATTATTGGCCGAAAGGATTAGATCAGAACCAGAAATTTATGGATATAATACTAAAACCACAATTAACAAAATATCTTTATATGCAGATGATGTTTTAATATACATAACAAAACCGGAGATTAGTATCCCTAAATTACTTGAGGTTATAGCTGAATTTAGTATGTTCTCAGGATATAGAATTAACTGGAATAAAAGTGAAATTATGCCTATAATAGGAATTAAATTGAATAAATTACAAAGATTTCCATTTAAAATAGCTAATAATCAAATTAAATATCTTGGAATTAATGTATCAAAATCTTATAACCCTTTATTTAAATCAAATTTCCCGCAATTACTAAATAACTTAAAAAATAATATTTTATATTGGAAAACATTACCAATATCAATGATTGGTAGAATAAATGCCATTAAAATGATTTTTTTGCCACAATTACTATATTTATTTCAAGCCATCCCGTTATATCTTCCTAAATTTTTTTATTTTTTTTAATTGATTCTATTGTTAACAGCTTTATTTGGGATTATAAAAATCACAGAATAAGTAAAACACTCCTATGTAAGCCTAAGATAAATGGTGGCTTAGCTCTACCTAATTTTTAATATTATTTTTGGGCGGTTCAGATTAAGAACTTTAATTATTGGTTGGTACAGATGGAACAGGATCCGGTTTGGTTAAGAATAGAAAAGGAAGATTGTTTCCCATTCGATATAAGCACAATATTCCTTGCCCCTGGGGAGGTTAAAAAAAAAACCATATAAGGAAAATCCTACAATTTTAAATAATATATGTATTTGGAAACAAATCATTAAGATTTTACATTTAGAAACTATGCCGCTTTGTTTACCAATTATGAATAATCCTCTGTTTAAGCCCTCGACATTGGATGTGGGATTTAGACATTGGAAATATTTAGGAATAACAAGGATAGAACACCTTTACAGGAATGGGAAATTTCTCTCATTTCAGGAGTTGAAAGAGATTTATGGATTGCAAGCAAATAATTTATTTAGATATTTACAAATTAGAGATTATGTCAAATTAAATACGCAAGATTACAGAAATAGAGATCCAGGTTTACTGGATGAAGTATTTAATAAGCATCCAACAACAGAAAAATTAATAGCATATTTATATATATAATTCTTTTGGACAGGGAAATGCCAAAAACTGAATTATTTCGACAGACATGGGAAAATGAAACTGGTTTACCGATATCAGATTTTTGGGAAGAAAGTTTACAACGAATTAATCGCTGTTCGTTAAATGCCAGACATACTTTGATACAATTCAAAGTATTACATAGATTACACTACTCAAAAAAGAAATTAAATAGAATTTTTCCTAATATATCACCACTGTGTGATAAATGTCAGCACATAGAAGCTGATTTAACTCATAGTTTTGTAATATGTACAAAACTTAATAGTTATTGGACTGAGATTTTCAAAATTATTTCCATAGTCTTAAAGACTACATTAATTCCTGACCCAAAATTAATTATATTTGGTGTTTCAGATTCAAACCAAACTTTAACAGCAAATCAAAGAAATTTTCGGGATTATTGTTTAATTGGAAAAAAATTAATATTAAAATTTTGGAAGGGACCATTATCCCCTACAATTAAAATGTGGACAGTGGAAATGTTGGAGACGTTGCAATTGGAGAGAATTAGGTTTATCCTACTGGATAAACATGAGCTTTTTGAACAAACATGGTCTCCATTCACTGATTATATGAAGGGGTAGCTGGGCTCGGCATTGAAACTCAATAAGTACCCGGTGGTAAGATCAAATAAAAATGTTAAATCTGAGATTTATATACTTGTCTCCATATATTATAATTAGAAATTGTTTCATTCATTGATAAGATGCATACTGTTTTCTTTTCCTCAAGTATAATAATTGTTTATTATATGTTTTTTTTAAACTTTTTTTATTTTTTTATTTTTTTTCCCTTATAATCAAATATAATCATATTCTTTAAATTACTCACTATTCTTTCTTTATACTTTTTTCTTTTTCTCTTTTTCATACTATTAAAAAAAATTGAGGCCTATATACATGGCTTGGTAATATTTATATAATTTTGGAAAGATGTAATACGTATATCTGAAAAAAAATTATACTATTTGTAATATGTATGGCCTCTAATAAAAATATATTTTAAAAAAAAAATTCAATTTATGCTCTGTATCAATGTGTATTAATAGAGTCAGCTCCAGGACTCCTCTTGCATAAATCATACTCCTTTTGCTGATCCTTGCCCGTATTCCACTTTTTAACTTTCATCAGTAGCTGATGTAATGGTGTTAGCAGTCAGGCAGAAATGCTAGCATGGGTCCATACCATGCCTAAGAACAATCTAAATTCTGCAAAGTTTTTAAGTTAACCTTAATTTTCAGGTTTCAGTCACTTACCTCGTCGGAAATGTGACTTCTCTCTTTGTCGCATCTCCGCTCCCCTCGCAGCATATCAACTGGATTGGTGCGGCCTTTCTTGGAGACCGGCCCAGAGCTTCAGCAGCATGGACTTTAACACCATGAAGCGGGGCGATCCCTCACCGGGGATCGCCAGAAGAAGTGCTCTGACCGCCGGCCTGCAGACTATAACATCGTGAAGCCGCGGTCTCCGGTAAGAAAGTGGCCAATTCGGGAACTCCAAGCCGCAGAGTGTGAGTTCTGATCCGCCCCGACGTCAGAGTTTCGATCATCCTGACAGAGAGGGCTTGTACATCGGGCGATCCGTAGTGGTGACTATGGATGGTTCATGGCCATGACCATGGGTGAACAAAGGAGGAAGATTGACTGAACGTTATTGCCTTCCATCACAGTGAAGAATATTGATTACACTGTGGTGGATGTTTATGTTAAATTCTATTGTGTATTGTGTTATTTTTCTCAAATTTCACTGTATCTTAACTGGCATGTGACAATAAATGTGAACTGGATTTGATAAATTATTGCACTTTTTCTTTGACTGATCACAATCAATTTTCATCTACTTGTAGCCAAAGAGAAGCAACTTCTTTCTGTACAAATGAATATTTGCTTCTTTTAAGCTTTGCAGGGAGAGGGAGAAAGCAAGGGAGAGAGGGAGAGAGAAGGGAGAGGAAGAAACAGAAAAATACTCTTCACCACATAGTTTGGGAGCAGCTTCATACAAGACCACAAGAAATTGCAAAGAATTGTACATGCAGCCCAGATCATCACACAAGCCAACCTCCATTCCATTAACTCCATCTACTGCCTCAGCAAGGCCACCAGCATAAACAACGATGAGTCTACACCTGGACACTCCCTCTTCTCCTCTCTCCAATCAGGCAAGAGGTACGGAGGTTTGAAAACGCATATCCCCAGATTCAGGGACAGTTTCTGTCCAGCTGTTATTAGGCAACTGAACCATCTTATCGCCATCTAGAGAGTGGTCCTTTCCTACCATCAACCTCATTGTCAACCCTCAGACTATCTTTAATTGAACTTTGCTGAACTCTATCTTGCACTAAACATTATTCTCTTTATCCTGTATCTATACACTGTTGACATTTATAGTCTTTCCGCTGACTGGATAGCACACAACAAAAATATTTTAAAAAGCTTTTCATTGTACCTCGACACACGTGATAATAAACTAAAACTAACAAATAAATTAAACTAACTATATCGAATGTCCTCAATCATCGTAGAAAGTGAAGGCAGTGATGGGCTTTCCTTATGAATGCATCAATGTGCTGGGTCCAGGACAAATGTTCGAAGATATGCATGCTTTGATGCCTTTGCCTCTCTCCACCACTGACCTGTCAATGAAAACAGGTTTCTGGATCCTCAGCCTTTCTCTTCTAAAGTCAACATTCAATTTACTGACGCTGAGAACAAGGTTGTTGTTCTGGCACCATTTGGTCAGCCGAGCAATCTTCTCCTTATACTAGAAACATAGAAACATAGAAAAATAGGTGCAGGAGTAGGCCATTCGGCCCTTCGAGCCTGCACCGCCATTCAATGTGATCATGGCTGATCATCCAACTCAGTATCCCGTACCTGCCTTCTCTCCATACCCCCTGGTCCCTTTAGCCACAAGTGCCACATCTAACGCCTTCTTAAATATAGCCAATGAACTGGCCTCAACTACCTTCTGTGGCAGAGAATAGTAAGATTGAACGAGAACTTACCAGTTCGAAGGTTGATCTTTATTTTATGAGGAGTCGAAGTGAGGGATTTCGTGAAGAGCCCGCCGGCGCGCATGCTCGACATACTTCAAAGTAGCGGCGTGGAATCACAGAACCAACAATAGAAATGACTTCGCATAGTATGATTGAATTGACTAAGATTACCAGATGAAGGTGATTGAGGGTTGGGCGAGGAGGGCACGAAATCCCTCACTTCGACTCCTCATAAAATAAAGATCAACCTTCGAACTGGTAAGTTCTCGTTCAATCTTACTATTTCATTTCGGAGTCACGTGAGTGACTTCGTGAAGACTTCAAAGCTTCTGTGATTACACGCCCTGGACCACGTCCATGCTGACACACCACTACCAGGGATGGATGGGAGGAACAAACTTGCTCAATAGTTCATACTGCAAAACAAGAGCATATTTATTAATAACAAATCAAAAACCCCTCATGCGGGGACATCTCCACGTTCTTGACCTGCATTCAGCACGGCTTCTGCGAACTGTAGAGGAGCAGCAACAGGCTTATTATAAAAACGCTGGAACACAGCTTCATTCGCCCATCCTGCTGTGGCGAGAAGTTGGTCCATGGGCACCTCCATGACCCTCGCCGCTGACGTCGATGCAGCCCTGGTGGAATGAGACTTGAACACATTAATGTCGATACCTGACTTACCCAAGACGACTCGAAGCCACCTGGATATCGTCTGGACTCGATGATGAGGTCACTCGATGATGAGGTCTCTTATGAGTGACAAGCAGGTATCTCTCCATTCCTCTGATGCGTGCCGTCACCTTGACATAGTGGCGGATATGTGAGGCTAAACATAGCCTAGCATCTGCGGGGTATGCTGGGAACTTCAGCTGCAGCCCTGTGCACCCAGGTCTATGCTGCTTTAGTAGCTCGTCAATGAAAAAGACTACTTCTGTAGGGGTAGATGTCATTCTGTCGACACGAAGTTTGTGTAGTGTCTGTACCCTCTGAGCTGAAGTCAGCGCTAGTAACATCACCAGCTTCATGGTGAGTTGGTCCAGTTGGAGCCCTTCCATGGGAGACCACGTCCTGAGCAGGGTTAATACGTCCCTGACATCCCAGGTGATATTATAGCGTGGTGTAGGCGGATTCATATTGAATATACCCCGCATGAGTCTGGACACTAGCCTGTTGGACCCTACCC
This sequence comes from Raja brachyura, assembly GCA_963514005.1. The sequence continues at coordinate 64,383,165 of OY740782.1, forward strand.
CAATCTTGAGGTAGAATGATAGCGCACTTCTGGCGCTGTTGATGGCACTGTAACGCAAGTGTTCATCATGGAATTCCAGGACGTCGGTTATTGTCACGTCATCGTACGTGATGCGAGAGCGGCTGCAGTAGGCTTCCCACTTCTTAATATGCGAGCGGTATCTTCGCCTTGTGGACTCTCGACACGACGCCCCGATGGTATCCATGGTCCGAGCCGAGAGGCCGTATTGGACTAACGGCCTGTTCAGAACCTGCAAGCCAACAAATTTAAATAGCCATGGCAGGGATGTGGCTCCCCTGAGACAGGGTGAGTAACCAATTGTGGGCAACCCTTCAAAAGGACCCAAGGTTCGTTGAGCATGTCAAAGACCACCGGACACCAAGGCTGTGTGGGCCAGTCGGGTATAATAAGGATGCCCTTGGCAGCATCTGCCTGAATCTTTCGCAATACCCGACTGATGAGGCAAAACGGAGGGAAGGCATAGAAAAACCAATTCCCCCAGTCCAGCGAGAATGCATCTAGCGCTATTGCCCCAGGATCTGGTTCCCATGAAACGTAGGCTGGTACCTGATGGTTCAACCGTGACGCAAAAAGGTCAATGTCCGGTTTACCAAATTTGGCTGTGACTTTAGAAAAAATCTCAGGATGCAACATCCATTCAATGTTGTCATTAAATTTGTGTGACCTGGTGTCCGCCACAGTATTAAGCTCACCTGGCAAATAGGTAGCTGAAATCCAAATGTCTCTTTGAACACACCAGAGCCAAATTGAGTTAGCCAATTTGTCACACGAAACTGACCTGGTACCACCCATATGGTTTAAATATGCCACAGCTGTGGTGTTGTCTATTTGGAGACGGACGTGTGCTCCAACAAGCTTGGAACAATATGCACGAAGTCCGTGGAATGCTGCCAGCAACTCCAAATAGTTAATCCCTTGAGTCAACAACATCGATGCCTCAAGGGTGTCCCATCTAGCCCCACAACTAGAGCAATTATCAGTAGCTCCCCAGCCATTGGAGCTTGCATCAGTCTGTAAATATACCACCGGATTAGCCTCCCTGACAGGCTTAAATGAGTTGCTAATGTGACACACCCACCATTGCAACTCAGTTATCGCTTCGGACGGCAGCTGCATTGATCGATCGTAATGACCAGCGTTCCGTTTTAACGCAGTAATTTTAGCTCTTTGCAAATTCTGATAATGCAAAGGTCCATATCGTGCTGCCGGAAACAAAGCCACTAGCTTGCCAATTACTGTGGCTGTATGCCGAATCGATGGTATATTGGTGCCAATTAAATCTCTGCACACCTGAGTGACTTCCTCAATTTTGTTAATTGGGATAGTTATCCTCATGCTCATTGAGTTCACCGTGAACCCTAGGTAATTAATTACCTGGGCAGGGCAGAATTCGATTTCTCTGGATGGACAATGAATCCTAATTGTTGAAATATATTGACAGCAGCTGCAACACCCTGTTCAGCCAACTGCAGGGTGTGGCCCACAATAAAGACATCATCGAAATAGGCCATAACTATATGATGTCGTTGTCTCAAATAAGCCATGATTGGCTTCACCAATTTAGTGAACAATCTAGGGGCTGTAGTGAGCCCATTAGGCAAAGCCTTATACTGCCAAAGTTGCCCCATCCAGATAAATTTCAAAAACCTTCTATCATATTTCTGGATGGATACTGAATAATATGCATCCCTCAAATCAATGCATGCCATAAAGCAGCCATGAGAAATCAATGATTTGGCTGTTTCAAACGTATCCATTTTAAAATGAGTATATGTTACAAACGTATTCAAACGGGTTAGATCAATAATGACACGACAGCCTCCATCCTTCTTAGGTCTAGTAAATATGTTCGAAACAAATTCAATTGGCTCATGCACCGTTTTCTCAATCACACCCTTCTGTTCCAGACTTAAAATTTCCTTATAACCTGCTGCCTGTTCTGCAGCAGACAATTTGAACGTACGACCAGGCATGTGCTGGGATGGAGGAATGTCGCCATTAATAAACTCAATTTTATGCCCCTGAATATTCCGCAACACATACTCATCACCAGTAAAATTACCCCATGCATCCAAAACAGCCGTAAACGACCACCAACATGGGAAGTTAAACAGAGAGAAAAAAGAGAACCAGACCCCCTCACCTCCGTGGTTACCGGCGGTCCTTGACACGTGTGGGTGGCCGTGGAGGTGCTGGGTTGGCTTGAGGGCGCGGCGTCTTCGATTTCCACAAAGGTCTCTGCCGACCCTGTCCTAAAAAAGACCCTTGGTGCTGGTTCTGGTGCTGTTGTCGTTGTGGAGCTAGAGGGCCTCGTCGAGGCACTGGCCGACCCTCGTGAGCGAATGTATGGAGCTTTTGAGCCTGACGGTGTGGGGGCACTCTGAGAGCGCATGATCCCCACCGTTTTGGCTTGTTCGTCAAGCTCTTTGACTCTCTTCGAGAGGTCCTCACCAAAGAGCTGACGGGGCGGCGGCGGCGGCGGTGGTTTGCACAATCCTGCAAACTTCTGGTTGAGTGCTGGGCGGATGCTGTTTTTGCGAAACCCGTTGATTTCGTGCTGGGTCGCGCACAATAAGGCCAGAGCATCTTCCTGGTCCAAATTCAGTTCGTCCCCGTCCACCAACCGCGCAAAGGCGGTAATACCGGCCGTGAGGAGTTTCAGAATCCGCTGCAATTTTAGCTCCTGTTGACGGATAGCCGCACTGATGTTGCCCCATATTGGCGTATTGACCACAGGCACGTTGAGGGAGTTGCAGTTTGATGGAGCCTTGTGACGGCTCATAGCCTGGATGAGGACTTCTTCCTGCAGCACCTGATTATTGAGAAAGTCCACTGTGGCTGCCAGCTTTGTATTTAGAGGAAGACCAGCCATATGTGGGGCCGCGAATTTGGTCGCCACATCCAAGAGTTCCTCCGCTGGCACCTCCAACGGAGGTGGTACGGGATCCACCAGAACCTCCTCCTCCTGCTGCTCCAGGCTGATAGTAGATGTTGGTGAAGACGCCCTGTGCCTGTTGCTGCCCTGCTGTTGTTGACGTTGAAGCAGGAGCTCCAGCAGCCGCTCCATACGGTCAATACGCCCTTCACCCTGAACACTCAGGTGGTCGGAGTCCTCCGGCTCTGAAAAGAAAACCGGGCTCCTGTCATCGGCCCGCACCTCGTCGAGGCCCTGCCGGTGCCGGTAGTTGTCGCTAACAGCTGCCGAGGCGAAACTGCGCGATTCCTGCGCGGGCGTGTTCAACCGCCTCCGTTTAGCGGGAGCTGAAGCCGCTGCCACTAAGGGCACTTGCGGCGAGGTGTCGGCACCAGCCGAAGCATGACTGCCTGGGGCCCGCGCAGTCTTGCCGGCTGCCCACATCGTGGACGTTGCCGACGCATGGTCTCGCCCACCCATCCATGGGGGGCTCGGCGACCGTGACGAGACCCGACTCGACCGACCCGTCCCGGTGTCGAGAGTCGGGGTGTGCCGGCTGGACCTCACAGCCGCCCCGGGTCTCGCCCTGGAACCTGACCGCTCCTCCGCGATAGGCAATGCCTTAGCCCTAACAGGGTTAGGCTTCTGGGCTCCTGCCCTCCCCCTTCTCGGAGGGCTGAGTGGAACAGGCCGTGCAACGGCACGTGCCCTGCTCGAGGTCGCCAGCGAGCCCGCTGACGACCTGACTGCCATGGCAGGGTCCCCCTGCTCTGGCGGCACACCACACTCCTCCTCGTTGAACTCCTCCGAGCTGTGGTGTGCTGGCGGATCTGGACCTGTAATCACAGGGCTTACCCACATCTCCGCCTGAGTCCCGGCCTGCGCTGCAGGTACTGCCGATGGTAAAGGCCCCGGAACTGTTGACCGGCGAACTCGTCCTGACGTCCTCCGGCCCTTCGAACTCCCATCCATGTCCTTGCTGCAAGACATAATCAGACAACAAGGACCACCAACTAAAGGTAGAATACTTACCTCCGTGGCCCCTTATGAAGGGCTGGCGAGGAGCGCGCTCTACCGCCAGCCGTCGCAGCAACGCGTTACGACGATATGTCGAGCATGCGTGCCGGCGGGCTCTTCACGAAGTCGCTCACGTGACTCCGAAATGAAATTCCAGAGACGCACCACTCTCTGTGTAAAGAATGTTTTCCTCATCTCGGTCCTAAAGGAATTCCCCCTTATCCTTAGACGGTGACCCCTTGTTCTGGACTCCCCCAACATCGGGAACAATCTTCCAGCATCTAGCTTGTCCAACCCCTTAAGAATTTTGTAAGTTTCTATAAGATCCCCCGTCAATCTTCTAAATTCCAGCGAGTACAAGCCGAGTCTATCCAATCTTTCCTCATATGAAAGTCCAGACATCCCAGGAATCAGTCTGGTTCCTGACCCATTACCATACATAATTCGTCCAACAACAGTGGTGTCATAGAAACATAGAAAATAGGTGCAGGAGTAGGCCATTCGGCCCTTCGAGCCTGCACTGCTATTCAATATGATCATGGCTGATCATCCAACTCAGTATCCCGTACCTGCCTTCTCTCCATACCATTTTAAGGGAGTTGGAACTGTGTCCGACTACACAGTCATGGGTATAAAGTGAGTAGCTGGGACCTGAACACACTGCCCTGAGGTGCTCCCACACTGATGGTTATTGAGCAGGAAGTGATTCTGCCAATTCATACTGATTGTATTCTGTTGATGAGGAAGTCGAGGATCCAGTTGCAGAGGGATACAAAAAGAACTAGTTCCCTGAGTTTGGTAACCAGTTTGGTAACCATCCTCCAATCCAGTTGAATGGTGAGCTGTAGTTAATTAACAACAGCCTCAATGTGTATGTGTTTTTATTGACTAAGTGGTCCAGTTGAGAGTGGAGAGCGAGTGAGATTGCATCCTCCTTGACCAGTTGTGGCGTTAGGCAAATTGTAGTGGATCTAGGTTTCTGTTGAGGTAGGAGTTGATATGCACCATAACCAACCTCTCAAAGCACCTTAACACCATAGACGTTAGTGCTACCGGTCAGTGGTCATTGAGGCATTTTACCTTACTCTTACTTGGGCATTGGTATTATTGATATGGTTTTAAAGTAAGAGGGAACCTCAGACCTCAGCAATGAGATGTTGAAAATGTCCAAAAAAACTCCATCTAGTCGGTCCACAAAGGGTTTGAGAACCTGGCCAGATACACCATCATGTCCAGATGCTTTCTGACAGATTTGTCTCCTGAAGGTTCTTCTGACGTCTGACTAAGATTGTAATACCATAGGGGGCTATGGGGGCCCAGGAAGGCACATCAGCGTTCTCCCTATCAAAGCGTGCATAGAATATATGAGCTCATCTGGGAGTGATGCGTCGCTGTCCTTTGACCCTGTGATGCTGCCTTCTAGTTTCACCTTGCAGAAAGTGAAGGCATAAAAGCTCAGCCACGGCTGCCGAATGTCCATCTCATTCCCCAGTTTAGAGCATTTAGCCTTTTTAATGGCCTTATCAAGGTTGTATCTGGACCGTGTATGAAACTGCATCGCCAAACTTGAATGCCCTCAATCTGATTCTCATAAGAATGTAGACCTCTTGCTTCATCCAAGGCTTGGGGGACACTCAAGTGTTTTTTGTGGGAACACACTGTTCCACACTATTCCGTATTAAGTTGGTAACAACTGTGACGTATTCACATCCGTTGCCGAGTCTTTGAACATTGCCCAATGGTGGATTTCCCAAAGTGATGGCGAGGAATGGAACGATAGGCACCTCTGATGGTGGTTGAGTATTGTCCGTCAAGATAGCATTGTCCTTCAACAGGACACTGTTTGTGTTGACAGAATTCTTGATTTCTCATTCAGACCTCTAAATTTGTAGCTTTCCACGATTGTGTTTTGATTGAAAGCATGGAAACAGGGCCTTTCGACTCATGAGTCCATGCTCACCATCAATCACCAATTCATACTTTCTCATCCACTCCCTACATTTTAGGGTACAAGTTACAGAGGCCAATTAATCTAAAACTCACAAGTCTTCTGTACTCAACCTTGTAGTCATACTGGGACAGCAAAATTGCCCAGCATTGCATCCTTGATGCCGCCATGGAAGGTATAGCTGACTTGGAACCAAGTATCACCAGTAGTGGCTAGTGGTCAGTCACTAGGGTGAATGGTCTGCAGAGAAGAAACTGGTGGAATTTCTTGATTCCGAACACAATGCTGAGTACTTCCTTTTCTATCTGTGCATAATTGCGTTCACTCGGTGATAGGGTGGGGATGCAAAAGCAATAGGCTTTTCCTGTCCGTCACTCATTATATGGGAGACCACTGCACCTACACCATAACTTGAAACATCACAAGCAAGTTTCATCTCCCGTATCCTATCGTAGTGAACAATGAGTTTGTCACCTGTCAAGTTTTCCTTGCAGGTCATGTGCACATTGCTGTTCCTTTCCCCACGTCCATTTCACATATTTTTGTAGCAGATGATGTAGTGGCTTTAGCACAGTTGCTAAATTCGGCAGGAATCGTGCATAGAACTGCACCATCCCAAGGAATGATCGTAGCTCTGACACATTGTTGGGTTTTGGAGCATTCACTATTGCTTCCACTTTCTCTTTCACAGGGCAAAGTCCGTTGGCATCAGGGCGAATTCCGTTGGCATGAGTCCAAGGTAGACCACCTCTGACTGTGCAAATGCACATTTACTTTGTCGCATTGACATTGTGGCAGTTCAGTCGTGCGAAACTTGATCGAGGGTTTCCAGATGTTCTACCATGCCCTATGTGAATATCAGTAGGTCATCCTGGTTGCACACACAGTGCGGAATGCCTTGTAACATTTTGCCCATGACAGACTGAAAAATGTTGTTGATAGTCAAGTACCGCTGACTTTCCTTGTCGACATTGAGTTGGGCGTAAGCATGAGACAAATCCAGTTTGGTGAAGACTCTTGCTCCACTAAGTTCTGCGTACAGATCTTGCGAGGTTGGTAATGGATATTGTTCATCATCAATGGCTTGGTTGATTGAGACTTTGTAGACACCACAGAGTCGAACAGTTTTATCGGCCTTGGGTACGGCCACAATTGGCGTTGCGCAGTTACTCTGCTGTCTTCACGAGTACTCCATTCCGCTCTAACCTGTCGATTTCTTCCTCCACTTGTTGCTTTAGTGCATATGGTACTGGTCTTGGTCGACAATACACAGGTCTCACACCTTGCTTAAATCAAATGTGTGCAGAGTACCCTGTTATTCCTATGTAACTGTCAGCAAAAACGTTTGCTTATGACGTTTTCAATACATGATTTGGACAAATCGACGCTGAAAATGTTCTTCCAGTCTAACTCTATTCTACTCAGCCAAGGAGGGTTGGTTTATTTCTGTAGCTGGCCATTATGATGAGCAGCATTACTGACTGACCATTATGCTGAACTTTACAGTTCATTTGTCCACATGTCTCCAAAACTTCGCCCAAGTAGGTTCTCAGCTTGACCTTACTCTCAAACAATTGTAACTTTGAGCAGGATTAGAGCATGGAGCAGTTCTACAACTGAGTTAATCGATCTTAGGTCTTGGACCAATCTGTACTGGCCTTTCTTCCCTGGTTTTGGAACTGCGAGCTTTGGTGTGTTGCAGATTGATTGACATTTTACCCAGATGTTTTGTTCTAGTGTTCCCCAAATTAATTTGTCGATGCTGTGAATGGCCTGTGGTTTTAATGGATACTGTTGTATCGAAGGCAGTGTTTTTCAAGATTCAAGATTCAAGAGAGTTTATTGTCATGTGTCCCTGATAGGACAATAAAATGTTTGCTTTGCTTCAGCACAACAGAACATAGTAGGCATGACTACAGAACAGATCAGTGTGTCCATATACCATTATATAAATATATACACACATGAATAATTAAACTGATATAAACTTATATAAATATATACACACATAAATAAATAAATTGATAAAGAGCAAATAAACGGATAATGGGCTATTAATGTTCAGAGTTTTGTCCGAGCCGAGCAGTGTTACATCTTTCTGGAGAGCTACTTGGATGGGATTGATGTTCGCGCATCCTACCTGAGCTGTGTCTTCTGCCCAAACCTGAGGGTCCACATATTCGTATACCTCACTCCCCAGATGCTGACGTAGGTTGGTAACAACTGTCCTTATGGGCCTGATGAAACTTAACGACATACTGGTTAGACAAATTTTGCTCTTCGTATTTATTTGGGTCTGCCATGGCAATTTCCCTTTTCACCATTGCTCCTAGATCTTTTGCACTTGCTAAATAATTTACTTTTCTGGTGATATTTGGAGCAACCCCTGTGCTCCTTTTCTATAATTTCACTGCTACCTCAGCCGATTCCGCAGCTCCCTCCTTTCCTTCAACTAGTGCCAACATTTTTATTCCCACTTTGTTCTCTCACATCACTAACAGTTACTTTGTTTCCCTTCTTAATTTATTTATTACTTCTTGTTTGCTCTTCTCATACTCTGCTCTATTCTGTCTTCTTGATGGGCATTCCCTGCTCCAGTGACCTAATTGGTTACTGTAGATTGGTTATTGCATGTGAACCAATCAGAGTAGTGTAGCACCAATAATTCCACCTTCCTACACACTTCATATTAACATCTATTTTATACGTTACGTTAGTTATACCAGCGGTTACAATGAACTAACAACCTGCTGTACTGTTCTATAACACCTTATGATTAAAGATGATTTAAGCTCCAGACCTGTGTCTATAAGATCATTTACATGGTGTCAGACAGGGTGAAGTGACCCACTGCGTCCGTATATCGAATTTTATTTGTGTTTTATCAGTTTTTATTTTGTATTACTATGGCTCACTTGTGCCGTAAGCCAGCACAGCTCATCTTTGACTCGGACACTGGAGAATGATGGAGGCTCTTCAAAATCGACTACGAACACTATATCAACATCGTCCATCGAAATGAGCCAGATGAATTCAAAGCTTTGCTTCTACTAAACCAGCGGGACCAGAGGCTTTGATGAGAGGGCAGATTTTCGCCTTACCGCCAGCCGTGCTCGACAACAACATACTGTACCTGCTGAGACTGTGCGTAAAGGGCCTGTCCCACCAGCATGCAACTCTAGGTGATGAACGCGATCAAACCGGCAGCGGGGGCCGCGCGGAGGTCGGGTGATTCAATATTCAATATTCAGGAGGGATAGAGAGAAAGGAAAAGGAGGTGGGGTAGCGTTGCTGGTTAGAGAGGAGATTAACGCAATGGAAAGTAAGGACATTAGCTTGGAGCATGTGGAATCGGTATGGGTAGAGCTGCGAAACACTAAGGGGCAGAAAACGCTAGTGGGAGTTGTGTACAGGCCACCTAACAGTAGTAGTGAAGTTGGGGATGGTATCAAACAGGAAATTAGAAATGCGTGCAACAAAGGCAAAACAGTTATAATGGGTGACTTCAATCTACATATAGATTGGGTGAATCAAATTGGCAGGGGCGCTGAGGAAGAGGATTTTTTGGAAAGTATGAGGGATAGTTACCTAAATCAACATGTAGAGGAACCAACGAGAGAGCAGGCTATTTTAGACTGGGTATTGAGTAATGAGGAAGGGTTAGTTAGCAGTCTTATTGTGCGTGCCCCCTTGGGCAAGAGTGACCATAATATGGTCGAGTTCTTCATTAGGATGGAGAGTGACATTGTTAATTCAGAAACAATGGTTCTGAACTTAAGGAAAGGTAACTTTGAGGGTATGAGACGTGAATTGGCCAAGATTGACTGGCAATCAATTCTAAAAGGGTTGACGGTGGATACGCAATGGAAGACATTTAAAGACTGCATGGATGAACTACAAAAATTGTTCATCCCAATTTGGCAAAAGAATAGATCAGGGAAGGTAGTGCATCCGTGGATAACAAGGGAAATCAGGGATAGTATCAAAGCAAAGGATGATGCGTACAAAGTAGCCAGAAAAAGCCGCATACCAGAGGACTGGGAGAAATTCAGAGACCAGCAGAGAAGGACAAAGGGCTTGATTAGGAAAGGAAAAATAGATTATGAAAGAAAACTGGCAGGGAACATAAAAACTGACTGCAAAAGTTTTTATAGATATGTGAAGAGAAAGAGATTAGTTAAAACAAATGTAGGTCCTTTGCAGTCAGAAACAGGTGAGTTGATCATGGGGAACAAGGATATGGCGGACCAATTGAATAACTACTTTGGTTCCGTCTTCACTAAGGAAGACATAAATAATCTACCGGAAATAGCAGGGGACCGAAGGTCAAAGGAGTACTTGAGTGAAATCCAGGTTAGTCGGGAAGTGGTGTTGGGTAAATTAAATGGATTAAAGGCCGATAAATCCCCAGGGCCAGATAGGCTGCATCCCAGAGTACTTAAGGAAGTAGCTCCGGAAATAGTGGATGCATTAGTGATAATCTTTCAAAACTCTTTAGATTCTGGAGTAGTTCCTGAGGATTGGCGGGTAGCAAACGTAACCCCTCTTTTTAAGAAGGGGGGGAGAGAGAAAATGGGGAATTACAGACCAGTTAGTCTAACATCGGTAGTGGGGAAACTGCTAGAGTCAGTTATTAAAGATGGGATAGCAGCACATTTGGAAAGTGGTGAAATCATTGGACAAAGTCAGCATGGATTTACGAAAGGTAAATCATGTCTGACGAATCTTGTGGAATTTTTCGAGGATGTAACTAGTAGCGTGGATGGGGGAGAACCAGTGGATGTGCTGTATCTGGACTTCCAGAAGGCTTTCGACAAGGTCCCACATAAGCGATTAGTATATAAACTTAAAGCATATGGCATTGGGGGTTCAGTATTGATGTGGATAGAGAACTGGCTGGCAAACAGGAAGCAAAGAGTAGGAGTTAACGGGTCGTTTTCACAATGGCAGGTAGTGACTAGTGGGGTACCGCAAGGCTCAGTGCTGGGACCCCAGCTATTTACAATATACATAAATGATCTGGATGAGGGAATTGAAGGCAATATCTCCAAGTTTGCGGATGACACTAAGCTGGGGGGCAGTGTTAGCTGTGAGGAGGATGCTAGGAGAATGCAATGTGACTTGGATAGGCTGGGTGAGTGGGCAAATGTTTGGCAGATGCAGTATAATGTGGATAAATGTGAGGTTATCCACTTTGGTGGCAAAAATAGGAAAACCGACTACTATCTAAATGGTGGCCGATTAGGAAAAGGGGAGATGCAGCGCGACCTGGGTGTCATGGTACACCAGTCATTGAAAGTAGGCATGCAGGTACAGCAGGCAGTGAAGAAAGCCAATGGTATGTTAGCTTTCATAGCAAAAGGATTTGAGTATAGGAGCAGGGAGGTTCTACTTCAGTTGTATAGGGTCTTGGTGAGGCCACACCTGGAGTATTGCGTACAGTTCTGGTCTCCAAATCTGAGGAAGGACATTATTGCCATAGAGGGAGTGCAGCGAAGGTTCACCAGACTGATTCCTGGGATGTCAGGACTGTCTTATGAACAAAGACTGCATAGACTCGGTTTATACTCTCTAGAATTTAGGAGATTGAGAGGGGATCTTATAGAAACTTACAAGATTCTTAAGGGGTTGGACAGGCTAGATGCAGGAAGATTGTTCCCGATGTTGGGGAGGTCCAGGACAAGGGGTCACAGCTTAAGGATAAGGGGGAAATCCTTTAGGACCGAGATGAGAAGGAATTTTTTCACACAGAGAGTGGTGTGTCTCTGGAACTCTCTGCCACAGAGGGTAGTTGAGGCCAGTTCATTGGCTATATTTAAGAGGGAGTTAGATGTGGCCCTTGTGGCTAAGGGGATCAGAGGGTATGGAGAGAAGGCAGGTACGGGATACTGAGTTGGATGATCAGCCATGATCATATTGAATGGCGGTGCAGGCTCGAAGGGCCGAATGGCCTACTCCTGCACCTAATTTCTATGTTTCTATGTTTCTATGTGATCCCCTGTGCAGGGCCGTTCCCACCAGCAGGCGCCTGCATGCGGCAAGCGCAACTAAACCGGCAGCGAGAGCCGCGCGGAGTTTGGGTGAGTGGCGCAACGCGGCGCAAAGCGAGGCGAACTTGAAGCAAGTCCAAGGTAAGTTCGCCAGGACTTAGAGGGGTACACAGAGAGGGGCACCGAGACACACACACACATACAGGGCCACGGAGCCACACACATAGAGGGTCACGGAGGCACTTACAAATAAGTTCACGGAGGCACGATGTCCGGGCGGTGTGTAAATGTCGAGGCGACTGCGAGCCGACAAGCCGTTGCCGCGCGGGATTTTTAGACATAGTCGGTTTTTCTGAGCCCCGCGCGGTCTCGGGACGAACTCGGGACGAACTCCGCACAATTCCGCGCGGCTCCGGCGATCAATGTGGGACCGGCCCCGCGACGCCGGACGGCTCAAGCGACCACGTTAGGTCGCGCTAATCGCGTAGAGTTGCATGCTGGTGGGACAGGCCATTAACCCCAATGTACTGCTACGCAAATTCCACGAACTGTGTGACCTATCATCTAATCGCATCTTGGAAAGAGCCAAGTTCTTCGCGCGTCAACATCTTCCCGATGAACCTGTTGAACGATTTATCTGTGATTTAAAATATATGGCTCAGCGTTGCCACTTCGGGAATATGTCTAACGAATTAATACGTGACAAACTCGTCAGTGATCAAAAGCTAAAGACTGAGCTGCTACGGAATGTTGACCTAACCCTGGAACAAGCTGTGCATGCTTGCCCCTGTCGATGTACACAGCCTACAATGATTTCTGGGTATGGTGAACTACCTGAGAAAGTTCATACCCAACCTCAGCGAGCTCAGTTCACCACTGAGACAGCTCACCCCCAAGGACACCGAATGGACCTGGTACCAGCAGCACCAAAAGGCGTTCGACACTTTAAAACTACAGCTGGCCAGCGCATGATGATGCAGCTCCAGTGGTTTGATTTCAGAATGATTTATAAAAAAAGAAAGGACATGCTCATTGCCGATACTCTCTCTCGTGCACCATGTGCATCCAGTGAACGACATCCACATGAGTGTGATGAGTTCACTGTTCTTAAGGTTGACTTCATTCCCATGGAATGTCTGCATCGCCTGGCTACACACACAGCCGCTGACGGGACTCTGCAGCTGCTCTCATCCATCATTAAAAAAGGCTGGGGTTACACAAAAAGCTGGAGAAACTCAGCGGGTGCAGCAGCATCTAAGGAGTGAAGGAGATAGGCGACGTTTCGGGTCGAGACCCTTCTTCAGACTGGTCAGGGATCAGGGAAACGAGAGATATAAACAGTGATATGGAGAGATAAAGCAAGAACAATGAGTGAAAGATATGCAAAAAAGTATTGGTGATAAGGAAAGCAGGCCATTGTAAGCTGTTTCTGGTGTGAAAATGAGAAGCTAGTGCGACTTGGGGGGGGGGGGGGAGATGGAGAAGGAATGTCAGGGCCCGAGGGCTGAGGGAGAGGTGGGGGGGGTGGGGGGGGGGGGGGGGAAAGGAGCAGTCTGGGTTAACAGACTGGGTTAACATTAAAAAAGGCTGGCCTGAAAGACAATCCAGGTGCAGCCATTCTGGAGGTACAGCCATTCTTCCTCGTCTGCGATGAGATAGTAATACAAGATGGCATCATCGTCAAGGGCCACAAAGTCGTGATCCCATCATCTTTACGAGACGAATACTACAAAGAGGTACACTTCGGTCACCCAGGCACCGAAGCCATACTTGCCCATGCACAGAGCCTGTTCTACTGGCCGGGGATGTCTAAGTACATACGCAACAGAATGGCATCCTGCTCCATCTGCAACAGCCTGGCACCTCACCAACAGAAACAGCCTCTACTGTAACAACCTCCTCCAGCACTACCTTGGACATCCGTTGCAGCGGACATATTCGAATGGCACGGTAAACATTACCTAGTCTTAGTTGAGTCATACTCCAACTGGTTTGAACTTGACTTGCTACCCACCATCACATCCAAGATGGTTATACAAAAGCTTCAGAGACATTTTTCTTTATTCGGTGCACCAGTTCACCTACAATCTGACAACGGACGACAATTCACCAGTCAGGCTTTTAAACACTTTGCCAGTATTGGAACTTCCACCAATACCCCCTGAGTACCCCTAATCCAATGGCCTCGCTGAACGTGCTGTCAGGAGTGCAAAACAACTAAAGGAACGTTCTCATCTTGCCAAGTCTGATGTCTACCTCGACCTCCTTAATTTGAGAAACATTTACAGGGACGGGGTCCTGGGCTCTCGTGGCTGATGTCCCGTACAACACGGCCTCCACTGCCCGTTGCCCAGCAACAGCTGAAGCCACAAGTGTTTAATCCAGCAGTGGTCCAGAGGCGCATTCGGGAGAGGCAAGATATTCAGAAGCGCTCATACGACAAATCCAGCATACCACTAAAGCCACTGATACAGGGTCAAGTGGTCCGTTTTCAGACTGCTGTGGGACATTCCCGTTTGGGGGTCATTGAAGGACCATCAAAGGAACCCCATTCCTACCTCAGCAATTCACACAATATTCCAACAATTCACACTTCACTCGCAATCTCTAGATTTATCAAACTCACTTCCGAACAATGGCCAAAAGTCCCGCAGCACATCACCAGGTCTCACACCTTTCAAACACAATCACACAATCAACCATCTTCTCAATACTGGGCACCCAAATTCCTGCTCAGTCTTACACAATTCACAACTCATGCAACTTCCAATCCTGTAAACAATCTCAAGTACAATCATTGGTCAACAAAAAGTTAAGGTGCTTCAGTGAACAATCAAACACAATCAAACACACTTCAGCAGCAACTCTCTTACACGCAAAACACTTTAATCTAAACACAGACAAATGAGCTCAAAACATGCAGGCAAAATCGTACTTAGACAAGAAACTATACCACGTATCACTATCATGCAAAAACACACTCCAATGTAAAACACAAGCATTTGTCTAATATCGTATCCGTTAACTGTACAATTCAAAAAGCAAATCATAGTATATTTTAATCCTAAATCGTGCTGTTTTCAGTCAGTGGAACCCCGCTCAGATACAGGAGACGTTCCTATCAAAGTACTCTTTTGTTCAGCAGTACTTTCCCATCAAGTTACTCTTTTCTATCAGGTACTCTTTCCTCGCACTAAATGCTTAGACCTGGGGGTACAGTTCCCATCAAGATACTCTTCTCTAACAAGTACTGTTCCTCTGCCTCAACTACTCTTTCCACTGACAAGTGCTAATCAATGGATCTGAAGGATACGAATCACTGATTGAACAGCCACGATTCGGACCTCAATTATAAAAGCAGTCTTAATCACTCTATATCCACATACAGTCGCGATACAAACCACTATTACAACAGTGTATCTAATACTCAAAACTTTAAATCAACAGCAAGACACAGTAGATACAATAAAGCAACGGCAACATTTTAAACACACTTTAAACTGTAAATCAACAAAACAATTCTAACAATATATTTTATTACACACTGGTTAACCAAAAAGCCAATATATACACTTTTATTAATGTATAATAGCCAGCGCCCTCAATATGAAAGCCGGGATAGAAATACAAGATCTCTGTGCAATAACCAGTCCTTCAATATGAAGCCCTGAATTTGGTAAATTTGGATCTAAGAATTTAGACCTTTAGTCTCTTACTCTCTTATCCAAAAAAAATACAAAGTGATCATGTGCCAATTATCTTGTGTCTTTTATCTTTCTTCCCACACAAATTCAAATTTTAGAATAGATGTTTATTTTAAATTCTCAGTGTTGTTCACAAGTATTTTTCAACCAATTACATTACAATCACTGAGTTCCCAGTACCATTACGGAACCCCTCCCTTCTCCAAAGTTCCAGGTACTACTCACAGAGGCGGGGACTCAAACCCTCATAGGCTCACCCAACAGGCTTCTTCCGTTCAACCTGCTAGGTGCTGGGCTTCAGTGTGTGTTCGCTTCACACTGGAATTTGATACAGATCTTTAAAGTGCCTTTCCAATCGCACCCTCAGCAACGATGCAGTACTTTACCTCTTAGTACTGAAACAAACTCAGCCCTGTCTCTTAAGATACCCCAGCCAATTCCGATATCCTAGTCTGAGCAGGGACTAAAAACCCTTCAACTACCCTTTTGGTGCCAGGCCAACTCAATGGTACCTGACTGTAACAACTGTTGACTAACTAGGTTCGGGGTCTCTAGATCTCATTGGGAACCCCACACAAGCGCACGAATGATCGATTTGTCCCAATCAGTCCCAAACCGATGCGGAAACCAGTTCACAAATGAAATAATTCCTGTATTCACCATGACGGAATAAATCATTTTGAAGGAATTGTCTACAATGGTTGAATGGTTACCCAAATGAAACAGATGGCATTTTCTCACCTGGTAAGTCTGCCAACAACACATCAGGAGCTACAACTGTCATAGAAATGTTTCCATGACAATGCCAGTACATCCCTACAATGACTTACAAGGCCTGTATGAACTAAAATGCACATAACTAACCACATTTAATTATTTTGCAATGGCCTATGGGGCAGCTAAACTGTGAATGGAATTGTTATTTAGCTATTTTGAACCAATCCTAGTGTGTGACAGGCATATATATTAGTAGAGAACTATTGTGATCATAATTCATTTTATCAAAAAAAAATTCACATAACTTTCCACATTGGCAATAGCAAGATTAGAACAGCTATACTTTCTCTGGTTCTATCAAGGCACTTGGGAACACTGTTATTTTTACATTCCCCTCTAAGACAGGCAGTATGCTGCTTAATATACATAACTATTCTGACAAGTTCCCCAGCGAACTGCACTGTGAAAGTATCTTCATCCCGTGAACTGCAGCAGTTCACAAAGGCAGTTCACCTCCACTTTCTCAAGAGAAGATGGACATTCAATGGTAGCCTTTGCACTATTGCCCATATCCAATGTAAGAATAAAAAACAATTTTATTTACATTATGATAAATACTTACATAAGCACCATTTTGCAAGTTGCTTCTTTAAGCAGCTTAAGACTTTTAACATTTTCCAAGACCAACGCAATATTCCACCTCTCCACCAATTCAAATATTCCACCACTCATGCATAGCACCCAATTGCGCAGGAGTGGCTGACGGGTTCCTGTTGTGATGCCCCTGATCCCACTCCTCCCCTCACCCCCCCCCCCCCCACCATGCACACACTCCATTCCCCCTCAAACCCCCCCCCCCATCCACTCTTAGCAGCTCTCTGGTTGCGCAGCCATTCCCTCCCATTGGGATCCCATTGTGACATAGAACACACAGGTATTACTGCACAGGTACAGCTGACGGGCACAGCAAGTGGAAATGGGATTTATTAAAGGTTAAAATGTGAATAACTCTTAAAATATAACAACAATTTAAATATTAAGGAGGAGATTTATTCAGTCCATTCTTTCGTGTTGCATCTCTTGTTGCGTTCTGCAGCCGGGGAGGGGGTTGGCTTCAGGCGGGGGCTGTCAGTGGCCAGTGAGGAAGGGCCCTGCAGCCTGCGGAGGGGCACGGCTTCAGGCAGGGCTGTTGGAGGCAATGGGGGAGGGGGAAGTGTTCTGCAGCTGGGGGAGGGGGAAGGCTTCAGGCGGTGGCCAGTGGGGGGGGGGCTACCAGAAGGGCTAGTATGGGTGTTTTAGGCCAAAGGGACTGGTTTCCAGTGGGCTAGTATAGACTGTGGGCAGATGGATTCTTGGGCTAGTGGGGACGGGGAGGCTTAGGGTGGGGGCCGGCGGAAGTGATAGCCGAGGAAAGGGGATGGCTTCAGGCCATGGTTGGTGGGGGGGGGGGGGTTGAGTGGACTCACAGTTCACTCAGCCATGGCTTACAGACCCACACTTCATGCAGCCACTCCTTGCGGACTCACAGTTCACTCAGTCACAGCTTGCGGACTCACACTTCACTCAGCCATGGCTTGCAGACTCACACTTCACTCAGCCACGGCTTGTGGACTCACAGTTTACTCAGCCACGGCTTGTGGACTCACAGTTTACTCAGCCATGGCTTGCGGACTCACAGTTCACTCAGGCATACCTTGCAGACTCACAGTTCACTCAACCACAGTTTACGGACTCACAGTTCACTCAGCCACGGCTTGCGGACTCACAGTTCACTCACCCACAGCTTGCAGACTCACAGTTCACTCAGCCACAACTTGCAGACTCACATTTCACTCAGCCACAGCTTGCAGACTCGCAGTTCAGTTACTCACAGCTTGCGGACACACAGTTCAGTCATCCACAGCTTGCGGATTCACAGTTCAGTCACTCACGGCTTGCGGACTCACAGTTCAATCACTCACGGCTTGCAGATTCACAGTTCAGTCACCCACGGCTTGCGGACTCACAGTTCAGTCACTCACGGCTTGCGGACTCACAGTTCAGTCACTCACGGATTGCAGACTCACAGTTCAGTCAATCATGGCTTGCAGACTCACAGTTCAGTCACTCACGGCTAGCGGACTCACAGTTCAGTCACTCATGGCTTGTGGACCTCTGGACTCAGGGGGATGGTGCCGTAGGTGGTGATGGGGGTAGGGGGTGGTGGGGGTAGAGGGGTAGGGGAGTGGTGGGGGTAGGGGGATTGTGTAGGAGGGTTTTGTGTGGGGGAGAGGTGTGTGCGGTAAGGGGGAGTGTGGGGGAGGAAAGGGTGTAGGGGAGGGGGGTGTTGGGGAGGGGGGTGTAGGGGAGCGGGAGGGGGAGAGGTGGGGGAGGGTAGGGGGTTGTGGGCATAGGGGAGTGGGGGTTGTGAGGTGGGGAGGGGTGTATGTGGGAGGGGGGTGTGTGTGGTAGGGGGGGAGTGGTGTGGGGGGGTGTAGGAGGGTGGGTTGTGTAGACGGTGGTGGTGTGTGAAGGGGGAGGATGGGAGGGGGTGGTGTGGGGGGCAGGAGGTGGTGTTTGAGGTTGTGGGGGTGGTATGTGGGGGGGAAGGGTGGTGTGGGGGAAGGGGTTGGTGTGGGGTGGAGGGGTGGTGTGGGGTGAGTAGTGTGGGGTGGAGGGGGTATGTAGGCTCAGTGGCCCCTGGCCCTAGCTCCGACTGCACTCACCGGCTCCAGACTCACTCACTGGCTCTCTGTCCCGGCCGCACACATCGGCACACGGATCAACGTGGTGGTCGCCGTCCCCACTCACAGAACACAGCCCCCGCTCACAGAATGCAGCACCCGCTCACAGAGCACAGCCCCCACTCACAGTCAGCTTCAGCTTTATTTTCCCCGCCGGACAGCGGGTGCTGGAAGGGGCGTTACCTTCATGGTGACTGACAGGTGAGAATACCGATCTGCTCATCTCATAATTTTTTAAACCTTCATAAGTTTTGGAATATTCCACCAATCGGTACAAAACTTGATGCGTTTGGAGCAGAGGAGAACGGTGAGTAAGGTGGCAAAATAGCCTACTGACATATGGTACCATTTTTGTGCAAATTTAAATACAACACAGTGGTCATGATGAGAGTTTTAGTAATAGTATATATATATCAGAAGTTAAATCTTGCTGCATTATACACACGAGCAATAGAAGGATGCATGATTTTAACAACATTTTCTTGTAATCATGATCAAATAGTTCCAGTTTATGTAAATGCTCTTCACTTTTCTGAGGTAAATATTTGATTCTGATTTGAAACATTCTCATTCCATAGTAGAAAACAAAATGCCAACAGAACAATGATAGAAATAATGGAATTGCTATTCACTAATTGTAAAAATAATGCTAGACACTCTTTGATACATTTTAAAGTATTACATAGATTGCATTATTCAAAATCAAAATTATATAGATTTTTTTCAAATATATCTGCCATATGCGATAAATGTCAACACTTAGAAGCTAATTTAACACACTCATTCACAAACTGTATAAAAATTACTCTTTTGGACAGAAATTTTTAAGATAATTTCAAGATAATTTTTAAGATAATTTTGAATGTTCTTAATACGAATTTGGTTCCTGACTCAAAATTAATAATATTAGGAATATTAGAAACAGATCAGTTAATAACAATGAATCAAATAATTTTTATCAATTACAGTTTAATAATTGGGAAAAAATTAATACTGAAATTTTGGAAAGGTCCTACATCCCCACAATCAAAATGTGGATCACTGGATGTCGGAGACACCTCATCTGGAAAGATTAAGACTTGTCCTTCTGGGCAAGTTAGATCATTTCAGAGGGATATGGTCTCCATTTATTGAATATTTAAAGGGTCAAAATGGTTCGGTACGAGAACCTGACTGAAGCCTGAATGAAGGAATAGATGAAGAATTACATATAATAATCCATGGATATATCTCCAATGATGTATAAACTGTTTAATACTTCATTCATCTTTTTGAATTTCTATTTTTACTTTATTTTTCTCTTTTATTTCCTACCTATATTAAAAATAAAAAATGCATAGTACAAATTAGAAATAATTGTTAATATTAATAATATTAAGAATGTATGTGACATGTATATTCGTCCTTTAATATGTACTTACTTCTAATTAAAATATTTAATACACTAATTGTAAAAATAAAGAGTATGCTAGCAGATCACCAGATTCCTACAAAAAACATCATATATTTTATCCTGCATGAATCAGTCTTTCAGTCCATTTGCAGCTTCTTATCGTCATAGGGAATAATAGTAACATCCAAGGAAGATTTCTGAGTAACTAGAGAAGGCAAATAATTTTCACTTCTTTTTGGAAATCTGAAAGAATTACCTTTCCATCTCACAATCACGTGCCTCTTGAACCTGAAAGATTTGGACATTTTTTTCTATAGCAAAGCATTAGGTCAAAGGTTGTGTCTGACTACAAAATAAGAGAAATACATCCCATGTGATATTGGAATATGTTATTATTATCCAATCGGCAAATAAATATGTTTCAAAGCAAGATTTCATTTAGGTTAACATGTCAATAAAAATTACAACCAAGAGAGTCAAGAGACAAAATCTTTAATTGTCCTACGTACCGGCAATAAATGTTTTACTTGCTGTAGCTTAACAGTCACATTAACGCTATAACACAGAGACAAATATGTATTAATCAATAATACAATGTTAATAACTGTAATACTGTCAATATAATAAAGCAAAACTGCAAAACCGAAGTCTGTAATATTTTTGCTGAGCTTAGTGTTGTGCTATTTTCAAGATCCTAATAATTGATGGGAAGCAGCTGTTGTTGAAACTGGTGGACACGATCTTCAGGCTCCTGTACCTTATCCCCATTGGTAGTAGTAGAATGAGAGTGTGGCCACAGTGGCTGCATTTTTGAGGTAGCGTCTCCTGTAGATCTCTTTAATTGTGTAACACTAACTGTGATGGGCCGAGTAATGTCTACAATTTTCTGCAGTCTTCTTCATTCCTGGGCATTTGAATTGCTGAACCAGGCCATGATGTAACCAGTCAACATGCACTAACGGACACCTTTATTTATCGACATACTAAATCTTCTCAATCTTAGGATGTAGACGTGTTGATGGAGTTTCTTTGTGATTAGATTGACATGTTGAGCCCAGAACAGATCTTAAATATGGTGTTGAATCTGTGTTGGCTACACAGTCATAGGTATAGAGAGAGTAAAGCATAGGATTGAGCATACAGTCTTGAGGTGCTCCTGTGTTGATGATTATCAAGAAGGAAGTGTGGTTGCCAATGTATATTGATTGAGGTCTGCTGATGAGAAAGTCAAGGATCTATTTACATAGGAATGAGCAGAGACCCAGTTCTCAGAGTTTGATGAAATGATTGGAGGAGATGTTAGTGTTAAATGTTGAGCTGTAGTTGATGAACAACAGCCTGACATATGTGTTCTTATCAAAGACAGACACAAAATACTGGAGAAACTCAGTGGGACAGGCAGCATCTCTAGATAGAAGGAATGAGTGATGTTTCAGGTTGAGAACTTACTTGTGTTCCCATTGTCAAAGTAGACTCGTGCAACTTTGAGAGCCAGCAGGATCTCCTCTCCTGTTGATATGCTATGTTGATAGATGAACTGTAATGGGTCCAGGTTCTTTCAAAAGCAAGAGCTGACATGCGTCATGACCAACCTCTCAGAGTTAGTGCCACAGATGTTAGTGTCACTGGTCGATAGTAATTGAGACACCTTACACCTTACTAATCATGTGCACTGGTATTATTGATGCCCTCTTAAAGCAGATGGGAACCTTGGACTTTAGTAATGAGTGGTTGAAGATGTCCACAAAAGCTCCATGCATTTCGTCCGCGCAGATTTTAAGAACATGGCCATCTAACTATCGGGGTTTGATGCTTTTAAATTTTTGTGATTTTAAGTTATTCCTTTCCTATAATGTATCACATTGTATCATTGTGGAATAGGAACATACAAAGAGAAAGAAAACAACACTGAAATGCATCCCATGTGATATTGGAATATGTTATTAATCGGTAAATAAACAGGCTTCAAAGCAGATCAAAGATGGCTCCCAACCTGAAAGTGGTGCAGTGGTAGAGTTGCTGCTTTACAGAGCCGAAGACCCGGGTTCGATCATGACTACAGTGGCTGTCTGTATAGAATTTGTACCATCTTCTTATGATTGCATCGCTCAGAGTGTTCCAGTTTCCTCCCACATTCCAAAGACGTACAGGTTTGTAGATTTATTGGCTTTGGCAAAATTGTTTTAAAAAATTGTCACTAGTGTACAGGGTGATCACTGGTCGGCGCTGACTCTGTGGTCCGAAGGGTCTGTTTCCCCGCTGTATCTAGTCTAAAGTCTGAGGAAGGGTCCAAACCAGAATGTCCATGTGCTCCCGGCATGTTGCCTGACCTGCTGAGTTACTCCAGCACATTATGTTTTATTCAAGATTCCACCATCTGCAGTTTCTCATGTCTCTCTTGCAGTTGATCTATCTCCATTAACTTTATCATCTGCTCCATATTTTATATTCTCTCATTAAAGCAGGAAGAAAATACAGAATGAAACCTTCTGCTGACACACTGAAAAGAAAAATTCCCCATGGTCACTCAAGCACATCACATTTGTACTGATGATCAAATCCACTTTAGCTGTGGGAATGTAGACAAAAATGCTAGAGAAACTCAGCAGGTGAGGCAGCATCTATGGAGCGAAGGAATAGGTGACGTTTTGTGGAGACCCTTCTTCAGACTGATGTGGGGGTGGGGGGGGCGGTGGGATGAAGAAAGGAAGGTGGAGACAGTAGGCTGTGGGAGAGCTGGGAAGGGGAGGGGAAGGAATGAAAAAGCAAGGACTACTTGAAATTGGAGAAGTCAATGTTCATACCTTTGGGGTGTAAACTACCCAAGCGAAATATGAGTTGCTGCTCCTCCAATTTACTGTGGAACTCACTCTGGCCAAGGAGGAGGCCCAGGACAGAAAGATCGGATTCAAAATGGGAAGGGGAGTTCAAGTGCTGAGCCACCGGGATATCAGGTTGGTTTAGCTGTGGGAGTGCTCTTTTATATTTTTAGCACATTTTTAAACAGGTTTTTTAAAGAAATTGCTAAATTCATGTAAATCAGATGGAGGTTGAGCATACTGTATGCTAATTCCAATTTAATGCAAAATACAATAATAGAATGAAGGTGGCCCTTCAGTATTTGTTTTAAATTCTGGATGACAAATTAAGCATTTTCTTAGACAAGCAAAATCTATTTTAAAGAAGCAGCCAAGAGTATATTTAACATGGACCTCACTGCATAAGAAAGGTGAAACCCAAAGAGGCTGATCAGTATGCTGAACCTCTCTTGTTCAGCCTGCCAGCAGGACACAAACCAAGCTTTCAGCGCTTGCAATTTTAATTTTCACATCCCCTATGCTGATCTGTCTGTCCCATACCTTCTATGTTGCAGTAATGCAGTTGAATACAAGCTGACGGAAAAGGACAAGGTCATTGGCTTAGGGCAATACAGACTTTTGCATCGAGCACAATAGTTTCCCACAAAAAGCAGTGTAACATAGTTGATCTGTTTATTCAATTGCACCACGGAAGCTTTTAAATTCACTTAAAGAAGTGATCCCCAACAGAGCAGTGCTGCTTTAATACTCCAACAGACCATCGGCTCAGTTTATATGTTCCACCTTGAGAGTGGGAAATGAAAACATACAATAAATATTTGGAAAGAATAATGTAACAAATATAAAATCCCACAGGAATTTCATCTTTGTGCTTTCACTTTGGATTGACAGAATTTCAAAGAATTTCCAACATTCTAAGTTTGAATGTCATCTCCTTTTGTAAATTATAGCTTTTGATGCCTTTTGTAGCATCCTTAACTATTTTCTACAGGAGTCAAAATAATTTTATTATCATATGTTCCAGACAGAACAATGAAATTCTTACCTGCAACAGCACGACAGAATATGTAAACATTTTACTATGTAAACAATATTATAAACGATTAAAAAAAAGTGCAGTGTATCTGAATGAAATTGCTGTGAAAGGTACTTTTTCTGGACTTTTCCTGGCCTGGCATGGGTTTTTTGGGCCAAAATGCACTTTCTGTGATAATACGGGCATTCAGGGCAAAAGGGACTGGTTTCATGGCTAATTGGGGCCTTGTGGGCCACAATGAGTGGTTTCAGGCAGGCCAAACAACTCATTTCATTTCATTTAATTTCCATTTCAATTTCAAGCACAGGGCAGGCCAAACAACTCATCTCATTTTCATTTCATTTCATTTCCATTGCCATTTAGCTTCAAGCACAGGGCAGGCCAAACAACTCATTTTATTTTCATTAAGGGCTAACAAATCATTTATTGCAAGTACATTGTGAAGTGGGCGCATGTGCGCATGTGCGCATGTGTGGGGCTCTTCTAGAGTGTGCTCATGTGTAAATTATTTCGGGCGGGAAAGGCCTGCGGAATCAGCCAAGTTTGCCAGACATTTCTGAGTAATGTATTAAAGAATTAAGTTGCTTAAAGCTTAAATAAAGTTAAGTAAATTATGAGCAGTGAAAGATTCATTTACCTCACAACACATTGCAGACTCACAGTTCAGTAGACTCACAGTTCAGTTGGCTCACAGCAGAATCACAGTTGTGGCCTCTTCCTCTCGATCTTCTAGAATGACTGACACATGTCCAGGCATCCGGGGTTTTATAGTCCTGCCCCCTGCAAGGGGCGTTACGTTCATCATGGTGATTGACAGGCAAGGGGACCTATCAGTAGATCTCAAGATTTTTTAAACACTCATAACTTTTTATATTTTTCATAGATTAGAAAAATCCTCAGGGCTGCCTCAGCAGAGGAGGACTGTGAATAAGATGGCCAAAAATCATAGCGATATAGGGTAGCGTTTTTTCTAAAATCAATATACAGCGCAAACAGGAAGTGGTCAAGATGAGAATTTTAGTTATATAGATGTACCTGTCTATATAAGGTCCCACAGTTTACAGTGCATGTCAGAGCAAATACCAAGCCATGAGGACAAAATAATTGTCCGTGGACCTCCGAGACAGGATTGTGTCGAGACACAGATCTGGGGAAGGGTATAAAATGATTTCTGCAGCATTGCAGGTCCCGAAGAGCACAGTGGCTTCCATCATCCTTAAATAGAAGAACTTTGGAACTACCAGGAATCTTCATAGAGCTGGCCGCCTGACCAAACTTTGCAATTGGGGGCCTAGGTCAGGGAGGTGATCAAGAACCCGATGGTCACTCTGACAGAGCTCCAGAGTTCCTCTGTGCAGATTGGAGAACCTTCCAGAAGGACTATATCTGCTACACTATACTAATCAGGTAGAGTGGCCAGACAGAAGCCACTCCTCAATAAAAGGCACATGACAGCCTGCTTGGAGTTTGCCAAAAGGCATGAGAAACATGATTCTCTGGTCCGATTAAACCAAGATTGAACTATTTGGCCTGAATGTCAAGAATCACTTCTGGAGGAAACCAGGCACCGCTCATCACCTGGCCAATACCATACCTACGGTGAAGCATGGTGATGGCAGCATCATGCTGTGGGGATGTTCTTCAGCAGCAGAAACTGGGAGACTAGTCAGGATCGAGGGAAAGAGGAACAGAGTAAATATAGAGAAATGCTTGATGCAAACCTGCTCCAGATTGTTCTGGACCTCACACTGGGGCGGAGGTTCACCTTCCAACAGGACAACGATCTAAGCACATAGCCACGACCACGCAAGAGTGGCTTCGTGAAAAGTCTGTGAATGTCCTAGAGTGGTCCAGCCAGAGCCCGGACTTGAACCTGAAACATCTCTGGAGGGAGCTGAAAATACTGTGCATCGACGCTCCCCATCCAACCTGACAGAGCTTGAGAGGATCTGCAGTGAAGAATGGGAGAAATTAACCAAATACAGGTGTGCCAAGCTTGTAGTGTCATACCCAAGAATACTTAAGGCTGTAATCGCTGCCCAAAGGTGCCTAAAGAAAGTACTGATTAAAGGGTCTGAATACTTGTGTAAATGTGATATTTCAGTTATTTTATTATGGGGTATTATGTGTAGATTGATGATTAAAAAAAAAGAATTACATCCGTTTTAGAACAAGGTTGTAACAAAATGTGGAAAAAGTGAAGGGATCTGAATACTTTCTGAATGCACTATATATAGCATAATTGTGAAGTGGAAGGAAAATGATACATGGTTTTCAAATTTTTTTACAAATAAAAAACTGAAAAGTGTGGCGTGCAGAAGTATTCAGCCCCCTTTACTCTGATACCCCTATATAAAATCCAGTGCAACCAATTGCCTTCAGAAGTCACCTAATTAGTAAGTAGAGTCCACTTGTGTGTAATCTAATCTCAGTATAAATACAGCTGTTCTGTGAAGGCCTCAGAGGTTTGTTAGAGAACATGAGTGAACAAACAGCATCATGAAGCCCAAGGAACACACCAGACAGGTCAGGGATAAAGTTGTGGAGAAGTTTAAAGCAGGGTTAGGTTATAAAAAAATATCCCAAGCTTTGAACATCTCACTGTTCAATCCATCATCCAAAAATGGAAAGAGTATGGCACAACTGTAAACCTACCAAGACATGGCCGTCCACCTAAACTGACAGGCCGGGCAAGGAGAGCATTGATCAGAGAAGCAGCCAAGAGACCCATGGTAACTCTGGAGGAGCTGCAGAGATCCACAGCTCAGGTGGGAGAATCTGTCCACAGGACAACTATTAGTCGTGCACTCCACAAATCGGGCCTTTATGGAGTGGCAAGAAGAAAGCCATTGTTGAAACAAAGCCAAAAGAAGTCCCGTTTGCAGTTTGCCACAAGCCATGTGGGGGACACAGCAAACATGTGGAGGAAGGTGCTCTGGCCTGAAGAGACCAAAATTGAAGTTTTTGGCCTAAATGCAAAACGCTATGTGTGGCGGAAAACCAACACTGCACATCACCCTGAACACACCATCCCCACTGTGAAACATGGTGGTGGCAGCATCATGCTGTTGGGATGCCTTTCTTCAGCAGGGACAGGGAAGCTGGTCAGAGTTGATGGGAAGATGGATGGAGTCAAATACAGGGCAAACTTGGAAGAAAACCTGTTAAAGTCTGCAAAAGACTTGAGACTGGGGCAGAGGTTCACCTTCCAGCAGGACAACGACCCTAAACATACAGCCAGAGCTACAATGGAATGGTTTAGATCAAAGCATATTCATGTCTTAGAATGGCCCAGTCAAAGTCCAGACCTAAATCCAATTGAGAATCTCTGGCAAGACTTGAAAATTGCTTTTCACAGATGCTCTCCATCCAATCTGACTGAGCTTGAACTATTTTGAAAAGAAGAATGGGAAAAAATGTCAGTCTCTAGATGTGCAAAGCTGGTAGAGACATACCCCAAAAGACTTGCAGCTGTAATTGCAGCGAAAGGTGGTTCTACAAAGTATTGACTCAGGGGGGCAGAATACCTTTGCACGCCACACTTTTTAGTTTTTTATTTGTAATAAAATTTGGAAACCATGTATCGTTTTCCTTTCACTTCACAATTATGCACCACTTTGTGTTGGTCTATCACATAAAATCCCAATAAAAAACATTTACGTTTGTGGTTGTAACATGACAAAATGTGGAAAAGTTTAAGGGTATGAAAACTTTTGCAAGCCACTGTATATATATATATATATTTATTTATATATATATGTGTGTGTGTGTGTGTGTGTGTGTGTGTGTGTGTGTGTGTGTGTGTGTGTGTGTGTGTGTGTGTGTGTGTGTGCATACATTTATTTATATATATATATAACTTTTAAAAATACAGTATATACTCCCTCACACCCTCACACATAAAAACAAACTAACAACCAATATTAGTTCATCTTTCGTTCATCCTGTAATACTTTGTGGACTCTTATGGCTTATGTTAAGATTTACTGTAAAATTATTTTTAGCTTTTAAGAGGTTAACTCGCAAAGCCAGTGGACCTGCACTCTAGGCTATGCTACAGTACTTGGGGGTGTTCATAATGGAATCATTGTAATTTATTGCATTCTATCCGGAGCATTTCATGGCCGGTGAGAGAATGGCATCAGGCTATGGCACTGCTTATCTTTCAGTGCTCTTACAGCTTTTAAACAATTTGGAAAACCCTAAGAGTCCGTTGGATAAATATTTGCAACACTAAGAATCAAACATCTTCAACCATTAACAGAAATGATAAGTCTGTTTTTGTTTTGCTCAGTCAATGGAAGCCCCCTAAGGATTAATTAAATCAAAAAGGCTTTCATTGGTATGCAAGCTGAGGAGAAATAAATTAATTTAGTTTACTCTTAGGACAGACAAAAACTCCTGGCCAGGCACATGAATGCACAATCTTTACCAGAGACAATAGAGCGAGTTAGATTAGGAACGGCTACCTTGGAAATTGATTTTCACTCAGAATTAAGTTTGCTTTGCAGATTTATTGTTGTGCACGAATCAAGGAATAATGGGAAATTAATTGAGGCCCAGATTGTATTTGTTTAATTTCCACATTTTGTTTGAAAACAATAACTGTTGTTGGCTTATAATGATGCTCAGTTACAAAAAAATGTTTATCAACCTGCCTTCAATAATGAAAGACAAATGCATTTGATGTCAAAGGAGACATTGTAATGCATGTTACATGGGACAAAATGTAAGGATGCAGATTCACTCCAGGTCCACTGTTAAGAATCTTTGGTAATGCAAACAGAATGGACATTGACAAGTTGCTTCAACCAAAGAGTTGGAAATGGGTGTATGAATGGACACACAGTTGAGACACTGTTATTCAACCAAGTCAACCAAGCCTGGGAACTTCCTGGTGTTATCTTATCCCTCAGAATACTCTGGTAGCTTTCCAACCACAAATGTTAGACTCCAGGCTAGATTCCAGGCTTTTCCTTGCAGCCAATCTTGAATAAAGTCACAACATTTGCCACCCTCCAATCTTCTGGCACCTCACCTGTATTAGGTGAATGCACAGGATGCATATATTAGGTGAATGCCTTGTTCCCAGGGAAGGGGAGTCAAAAACTGGAGGGATATTTTTAAGGTGAGCCTGAAAAGATTTAAAAGGGATATAAGGGACAATCGCTTCACACAGAAGGTGGCGCTTACAAGGAATGAGCTTCCAGAGACAGTGGTTGATGTAGGTACAATCACAACATTTTAATGATATTTGGACAGGTACATGGATAGAAAAAGGTTGGGCTGAAGAGCCTGTTTCCATGATGCATTAATTTCCATGCTGAATAGTCATAGATGGGGACCTCTATGACTATTCAATTCCTATGGGAAGTGTAAAGCAGATGTACAGTCTTTTGATTTCCAGCTCTGCACATAGGCTTCCCAGTAATAGCTCAGACCATTAGGCTGGTTTGTCATTTACGGACTTGAGGTGTAGAAGACCTAGTTAACAAGTTACTTCTCTCAGTCTCATTGTCTACTCCATCTGATGTGTATCTGATCTGATGTGATGTGTCCATCACAAATCCTCAAAATATAAAGGTGGCCTGAGGTTAATATTCTTTAAAAGTAATGTGACTTTAATTGAGAGCTGGAAGCTAATAACAACATCTCAACTTGGATTTGTTCCTTTCTATGTCAATCCCACATCTGGAACTAGTGCATAAAGACCCATTAATCCTCTTAATGACATTGCAGATATGTGTGAAATTCAAAGCCTTGGGATATATTTTGATATGTATCATTCAATATCAAATGGATTGAGCACATTGGTCTGAGGTTTTAATAATCTACTCATGTTTTATATGAAATTAAAGAACAAAAATGCATAATGTTGGAACATTTATAGAAATTAGTGAGATTCAATTCCGCTGAGATTGGCAGGGCTTCCCCACTACCTTCCAGCAGGTAGTCATTCCCCTGTGTGAATGTGTGGTGTGTTCTCTATTAGTGGCACTATTAATCCAATTCTATATTTTATGAATCAATTCACATGTTATGGTTGTCATTAGCAATGCCAAAACGTAATACCTATCATGATTTAACCCAATTCATCCCAGGAATAATTGGATTAACTTATGACAAGCATTTGACGGCACTGGCCTGTACTTTCTAGAGTTTAAAAGGATGAGGGGGAACTTCATTGAAATGTATCGAATAGTGAAAAGCCTGGCTGGGGTGGATATAGAGAGGATGTTTCTGCTAGTGGGAGAACCTAGAACCAGAGGGCATAGCCTCAGAATAAAAGGGTGCCCTTTTAGAAAAGAGATGAGGAGGAATTTATTTAGTCAGAGCATGGTGAATCTGTGGAATTCATTGCCACAGGCGGCTGTGGAGGCCTAGTCGTTGGGTATTTTTAAGGCGGAGATTGACAGATATACGATTGGTAAGAGTGTCAGGGGTTATTGTCAGGAAGCAAGAGAATGGGGTTGAGAGGGAAAGATAGTTCAGCCATAATTGAATGGCAGTGTAGACTTGATGGACCAAATGAGAAGAGGGGGTGGGGGAAGAAGGGGGTGGAGACCCAAAGAAAGCTTCAACCACAGCCGTGTGAAGCGATGAAGAAAGGCTCACTGTTGCAGACCAGTGGCATCGGCGCCTAGTTTTAAAGTGAAACGGCTAAAAATGCTGGAGTAACTTAGCTGACTCTATCAGGCTGAAGAAGGGCGGGTGACGTGGGGCGCACTGGTGCACTTTGCGAGTCGGGAGTGATGCCAGAAGCCGAGTCTCAAAACGGCCGGGGAGACAGTGGAAGCTGGGGATGGGTTGTCAGATCATTCCATTCACATTCAGTTTACAATTCATATTTGTTTTATTTAAGTTTCTGGCACTCCATGGTGCTTTTGAAACACGGGAAGGGTGTCATTAGTGGACCAGGGGTGTATTGTCCTTTCATTGTCACATGACTTCTTCTGGTCTGGAAAAATGGATAATCCAGAAAGACACAAAATGCTGTTGTAACTCAGCTGGACAGGCAGCATCTCTGGAGAGAAGGAACGGGTGATGTTTGAGTCGAGATCCTTCTTCGGACTGAAAGTCATAGAAAAGGGGGAATCCAGAAAGGCTCTGGAACCAAGGGTGCTGGAAAATAGTAAGATTAAATGCGAACTTACCTGTTCGAAGTTTGATCTTTATTTTATGAGGAGTTACGATGAGGGATTACGTGAAGAAGCCCCGCCTGGCGCTGGATCGGCATACTTCAAAGCAGCGGCATGAAAAACACAGAACCAATAGCCGGAGTAAGATAGTAAGGCCCAACATAGACTAGAACTACCAGATGATCATTTATATTATGAGGGTTGGGAGCGGAGGGCACGTAATCCCTCATCGTAACTCCTCATAAAATAAAGATCAAACTTCGAACAGGTAAGTTCTCGTTTAATCTTACTATTTTACGTGAGTGACTACGTGAAGATTTTAAAGCTCTGTGTTTTTTATGTCGCAGATTCATTCCATACAACTCTCTGTTTAGTCAAAACAGTAGTGAGTAAATGGTATTTTAAGACATTGTTACAATTTATGTAATAAGTCCTTTAAAAAAGAACAATTTTTTAAATAATAACCCCTCTATCATAGGGGAAAATTACAAAAGAAAAATGATAAATGATGTCAATGGTAACATAAATCGATAATATAAATCGATAATATAAAACAAAGCAAGCATTTAAAGAGAACCCAATACTGCGTGTCCAAATCCTGGCACCGTGACAACAGGTTTATTGTAGAACTTTGAAAACGTTTCTTCTCTACACCACCCTGCGGCCTCTAAAAATTTGATCGAGTGGTACGTCCTGTACCTTCGCCGCGGACGTAGCTGCCGCCCTAGTGGAGTGAGATTTAAACATATCAGTGTCTATTCCTGCTAGATCCAAAACCTGTTTTAACCATCTAGAAATGGTTTGAACTGAAATTTTGTATGTGGTTTTTTGTGCGTTATCAATAACGCTTCCTCAGAACCTCTGAGATTTTTGGTTACCTCAATGTATTGAGTTAAATGCTTACTACACACAATGTTTCATCGATAGGATATGCTTTAAACATTACCTTAGCTCCAGTTCTCCCTGGTCTGCTTTGTTTGATCAGGTCATAAACATAAAACACAATGTTATCTGTAGTCACATGCATGCAACCCAACTGTAACAATTGCAAAAGTTTGTACTCTTTGAGCTGATACCAATGCCATTAACATTACTACCTTCAATGTTAACTTCTGCAAAGACATTGAAATAATTGGAGTCCATTGCTTAAGCAAAGTGAGAACAATGCTAACATCCCAAAATTCTGTATATCTGGGCTTGGGAGGATTTTTATTAAAATTCCTTTCATGAATCGGGATACTAATGGGTGAGACCCAACTGAATCCCGATCAGAAATTTGTCCTAAGTAGGACGACAATGCACTACGAGCACAATTAATGGCACTATAACTCAAATGCTCATCAAAATGTAACCCAGCAAGGAACTCCAATATATTTGAAATGTTTGCAGTATGATAAGATATCTTTGACTGTGTACAAAAACTTCACATTTCCTTATATGTGACATATATTGTTTTTTAGTACTATTCCTCCAAGCTGCATCTATAACATCCACGGTCCTGTCCGACAGTTCAAACTCTTGCAAAGGTCTGGTCAGATCCTGCAGGTTAACAAATTCATATGATCATGCAAAGGATGAATTTCTTTTGTTACTGGTTGTGTCAACAGATTGTCGCAACTGGGAATCGTCATACATGGTTCAATAATCATTTTTAGCATCAATGGGAACCATGACTGCGAAGGACAATTTGGCACCACCAAAATGCCTTTGGCAGCGTCTTGCACTATTTTCTTGAGACATTGCCCAATCAGAGAGATTGGGGAAAAACATAAAAGAATGTATTCCCCCAGTGTAGCGAGAAAGCATCTACCGCTACTGCCCCTGGATCGTGTTCCCAAGACACGTATTTGGGCAATTGGTGATTCAATCTAGATGCAAACAGATCAATGTCCGGCACTCCATACCGACTGACTATATTTTTTGAAAATTTTGTGGATTAACAACCATTCTGAATAGTCTTTAAATACTGCCCCCACAGCTGGTCTCATTATCTGTAGCCCCCCCCCCCTGTGGAACATTCTCAATCCACCAATGCAATTCTGATAAAGCTTCCTTTGGCAATTGCATAGGCCTATAAAAATGGCCTGCTTGTTGTACAAGCGCTTGAGTTTTTGCCCTTTGATATTTGGGTAATGTAGTGGACCAAATTCTACTGTGGAATTGCTGCTACCAACTTCCCAATAACATTAGCAACTTCTCGGATGGAGGGATAAGGTTTGTTAATCAGGCTCTGACACAAATTTGTCAAATCAATCACCTTTTCCATTGGTAAAGTTACCAACATGGTAACTGAATTAATCACAAACCCCAGATATTCAATGGTTTGGGATGGCTGTAACTTAGATTTTGTTGGATGAATCAGGAACCCCAGCTTTTCAACCAAGCTTATAGTTGCTGAGACTGATGGTAACTGAATTAATCACAAACCCCAGATATTCAATGGTTTTGGATGGCTGTAACTTAGATTTTGTTGGATGAATCAGGAACCCCAGCTTTTCAACCAAGCTTGTAGTTGCTGAGACTGATTTTTCAGCTTAGCATTGACAATTTAATGTCATCTAGATAAGCCATAACGATGTGTTTTTGTGCCCTTAGCAGTGCAATTGCTGGCTTCAACAATTTACTGAACAATCTAGGTGCTGAGCTTAATCCATTATGTAATGCTTTGTATTGCCACAGCTGTCCCATCCATTTAAACGTTAAATACCTGCGAAAGCGCTGATGAATTGGAACTGAATAATATGCATCTTCAAATCTATTGTAGCCCTATAACAACCTGTTGATACCAGCTGCATTGCAGTGTTGAATGTGTCCATTTTAAAATGTTTATACTGGACAAATGTATTCAATTGTGTGAGATCTAAATGATTCTACAACCCCCATCTCTTTAGTCTGGGGAAAATATTTGACACAAATTGTTGTGGATCCTCTCTTATTTTCTCAATAACTCCTTTCTTAACCTCTTTGTCAATTTGAACTTTTTTCCCCCAAGAACAGAAAACATCAAAGAATGATTAAGCTAATTCTGTCCCAATGGGTCCATACCTACTACAAAATCAATGGTAGATCCTAAAACAGTATTTAATACAACACGATCAGATGTTATACTGTCCCATTCATTATAAAACATTCGGAGTCTACCACCAAACTGAGGTTCATTCAACATTACTTCTTTAATAGGATAAAGTTTTGTACCTTTCCAACCGGACGAAGTGATCTCCTTTTCCCAATAATGAGTGTACATTCGGCTGTGCTGGCTGGTAATTTTCCTTATCATACTCCTGCCTCAGCTTGTTCCAACTCCAAAATCAATCCCCTTCTCATTTGACCAGCCCTTCTCTGGCCAACATTGAAGGGTTTCATAAGGCCAATAGATTTTGCCTCTTCATCAATTTCTTTAATTTGTTTAGACAGATTTCCTCCGAACAAATAACCAAGAGCTTGAACATTGCTTGCCCTGCACACCCCTGCAAATCTTGGATGTAAAAGAGGCCGAATGGCAATCTTCCTTATATAATTTATCTCAAAAAATGAGTTGCAGAATAAACCCAACATATGGTTCTGAAACATATGATTTTGGTCATTCCACAACCTTCCAGCTTGTCTTCCAAAAGACAGTGATGCCAAAATTAGCTTGAGGATTCTTTGAATCGTAATTCCTGCGCCCGCATTATTGCTGACATTGGCGCCCAAATAGCCGGATTCACCATAGGTACCTTCTTTGAGGTACAATAAATAGGTGTTTAAATTCAAATCTGCTGTCTCAACCATAACAGCTTTTTGAGGCAGGTGAGAGACCATATAATTAATATTGGCCGCCAGGTTTCCTTCCATGGCCTCACCTCCTCCTCCAGGTATAGCAAACTTTGTGCCACATCAGACACACCCGGATCAACATATTTGTATTGTGGTGGGTACTTCTGACCGCAAACACCACTTTCAGGGTCAGTCTTATACAGCCCTGGTACTCCTGAAACTTGTTCAAGGAGACTTCCTCCAGCCCAATCCCGGGCACTGGAGTTTCAATTCCCAATTCAAACTGGCACCATATTCATGATATGGAACCCCCTCAGGGGCTGCCTGGGAATATTCTGGGTACTTAGACCCTTGGTTGATTATTGTTTGGAGTATTTTCTCCATTAGATCCATTCTTAGCCAAAAGGCTTTCCTTTCAGGATCTTTCAGAAACCTCAGGCCTTTCAAGCTTTTCTTTTACATTTTAGGCACTGGGTTTTCAAAGTTTTTGTTTGTGGAGCAACCAAAGGCTCACTAACGGGTATTTCAACGGCCACAGGTATCGGAACCGGCTCCGTAATAATCTGCTGTCCCGACTTTTCTACACCCTGGGACGCACGTTTTACCCGCGATTTTTTAAACATTTTTTATTTTAATTTAACTCCTCCTGGTTTACCCACCAACCTACGGAGTTTTTAGAAAACGCCCTGGAAGTAAAATAATTTTACTTACCTGCGGGCCGTTTCCCTACCGCTGTGTTGGAGCTGCGCTCTGCAGCTCTTCCTCTACCGATAGCGTCGACGTAATGCCGATCCAGCGCCAGGCGGGGCTTCTTCACATAGTCACTCACGTGACTCCGAAGTAAAATCACAGTTCAACCTGTAGTTCTATTCAATTTCAGAAACCAGGGTTAAACCAAGGAATAACAAGCACAACAGAATTGGTACTTTGTAGTATATTGATGCATTTTGCATATTTAGTTGAGAGAGCCTTTTAACATTCAACTGACAAAATACAAGCATCACATATTTCAACACACAGTATAATTTGCTCTTTTTGAGAATTACAACCTTTCCAGCTGTCTGCTTTTTAGCCTTCTGAGTATTTAAGTGATTTGGAATCAATAAAACCTATTTAGCTCCCTTCGTATGAAACATATTTCACTTTCATGTTATAGCAATTGTTGGAATTTCTATTAACAGGCAGCCTGGCATGGTTAACAACTAATGCCACAACTAATTTCATTTCAAGTTAAGTGGCAATGAAAGATAAACTTCATGAAAATATATACATAACTAAAACTCTGATCTTGTAATCTTCCGGTTTGGCAGTCAGTCTATTTGCGCAAAAATGGTTCGCGACAGCACTACGATTTTTTGCCAGTTCACCATTCTCCTATGCTGCGAGTCCACCAAGTTTTGTTCCAATTGGTTGAATGTCGTCTAAGTTAGCGTGGTTTAAAAATCGTTAAAAACGTGCGTGCGCAGATCGATCTCTTCTCCTGCCTTCCAGCGCTGCGCGGATTAGTCTCTTCCCCTGTCACTTCCTGGGACGGTCCGCCCCTTCCTGTGCCATTGTGTCTTTACTGAAACTGAGGAAGTTCCAGTAAAGCCGAAGCAGCCCCGCCTCAAGCAGCAGCCCAGCAGCGCGGCAATGTCACAAATCGGAAAGGAGAGAGTCTGATCCCGGCGGAGGAGAGCATCCAGCACCCGCTGTGAGTCTCAAATGCACTGCCATCGCAATGCCCCACAGCTCCACTCTGCTCCCACTCGCTGGCTCCTGCCCCCTCCACCGTGATACCCCCCTCTCCCCCATGACTCTTCCCCATATTTTTTCCGAGCTCTTCCCCCCCCACCCCCTCCGCCCACACGCCGGCGGGGCCGTAGCTGCTGGTGCTTCCGGGCCAAACCAAGGCCTGGCTCTGTGGGCGCGGACAGCTGATGCTCCTCCAGCGCACGCAAGAAGGGAGAGAAGTGGCAACCTCGAGATTCTGGGGAGGGAGTCTGGGGGAGTAGAGGGTATAGAGGGAGAGGGGCTGTGGAGGGAGGGAGGGAGGGAGGGAATGAGGGTAGGGGAAGGGAGAGGTGAGGGATGGATTTGGGGAGGGAAGAGGGAAAAGAAGAGGGAGGAGGTGAGGAGGGAGAATGGGGTAGGAGGGGGAATAGAGGGAGAGGAGGGGGGAGTAGAGGAGGGTGGAAGTGGGAGAGGTAGAGAGTTGGGAATAGAGGGAGAGGAGGGCAGTGGGGGAGGTGAGGAAAAATAGTGGGGGGGTAGGGGGTGAGTGTTGTGTTGCGGCTGACCAAATAACTTAAGCCTTACATCATGATAAAGGTCCTAAGACTTTATTAACGACATAGCACAGGTCACTTCATGCTAGCACGTTTTTCTAATAATGCGGGAACCAGGCAGGGAGGGTTACTGTGGACATAACTGCAAAAGCATGACTCATAACATGAGTGACACTGATCTACAGTGAGGAGTGGGGGAGATGGGGATTAGAGGGATAGGAGGGGGTAGGAAGGGGAGAGGAGCTATGGAGGGAGGGAATGACTTTGGGTAGGGGAAAGGAGAGGAAGAGAGAGGTGAGGGAGGGATTGGGGAGTGGAGGAGGAGAAGGGAAAGAAGAGGGAAGGTGGAGGAGGGGGAGAGAGTGCTAGGGATGAGGGGAAATTAGCTGTGCAGTTGGGGGCTATGGGTAAATGGTGGAATATTGCATTGGGGAACCAAGCCTCCTGAGTGGCAGGGACCCAACAGGTCCCACTTAGTCTAGTAATTTGTAAAAATAAACTTGACACCTTCTTCGTTACATTTTAGTTATGATTTTTTCTCTATGCATGAGCCAACTCTAAAAATTGGATTCCACACAAAATGATTGGTGTTCACTTGCAGTTTTCAGCAATTCTGATCCATTAAAAGATATTGCCTCGAATAAGGGATCACAAGCTAACGGAGTCAATTACTTTTCATGGTAACTTAAACTTGGGCTTGGTCATCTTCCTTTTACATTATTCCTCTTTGTCTCCTTCTTCGGATCCATCCACCAGACTCTGTTGTCATTTCACTGATGGGTACCACACAAGGCTTGTGAGCTGGCCTTGTTAAGATGCTGAAATGTGCTTGAACTCTCCTCGAATAGCTGTCAGGCACAAAGTGCTAGTTCTCAGTGGTTGCACTTCAGCCTCTGAGTCTGAGGTTTGTAAGCTCAAGCCATACTTCAGAGACTTGAGTATTAAATATCAGCTCAACTTTAAAATGAACTTTGTGCTAATCAAATGGTGCACTACCAGTGATACCCTCTTTCAAATGAGAGATTAAACAAAGGTCTGGCCTGCTCTCTCAGGCAGACATAAGAGATGTTTGTGGCATCATGACCAATATACTAGTAAGATTAAATGAGAACTTACCAGTTTGAAGTTTGATCTTTATTTTATGAGGAGTTACGATGAGGGATTACGTGAAGACCCCGCCAGCACGCATGCGAGACATTTCTTCAAAGCAGTGGTGTGAAATCACAGATGGCAACGTAGACTAATATAGTAAGATAAGAGAGAACTTTCATACCAGTTGATCTTTATAATAGAGGGCTGGGAGCGGAGGGCACGTAATCCCTCATCGTAACTCCTCATAAAATAAAGATCAAACTTCAAACTGGTAAGTTCTCATTTAATCTTACTATTTTACTTCGGAGTTACGTGAGTGACTACGTGAAGATTTCAAAGCTCTGTGATTTCATGCCCTGGAAAACTCCATGCTCACACACCGCTGTGTTGGGATAAGAGGATGAACGTAATTCAGACAAACACTGGCTGAAAAATAAAAATAGGTATTTATTCATACCAAACACAAAAAATATATATCCCATAAAGGGTAAATTATTTGGCAGAGCTCAAAATTCTCCCTGCATAAGAGTCAGTGGAGGCCACGGGTTTATTATAAAAGCGATGAAACGTCCTCTCATTACTCCAACCCGCTGTGGCCAGGATGTGGTCCAATGGTACCTCCATCATCCTAGCCACCGACGTGGATGCCGCCTTGGTGGAGTGAGATTTAAATATATTAGTGTCTATCCCCGCCGCATCCAGAACCACCCTTATCCATCTAGAAATGGTTTGCACCGTGACTTTGTGGTGAGGCTTTTTGTGGCTAATGAGCAAAGCTTTCTCAGTGCCCCTGAGATTTTTTGTGACTGAGATGTATCGTGATAATAAAGTGACAATACAAAGTCGAGTATCTGCCGGGTAGGCTAGAAACTCTAAAGTATGTCCAGACGTTCCGGGTCGATCTTGTTTTAACAGCCCCTGCACATAAAAGGTGATTTTGTCATTGGATATAGACATGGCTTCCAGATTTAATTTGTGCAGGGAATGGACCCGTTGTGCCGTGACGAGTGCCATGATCATTACCACTTTGTAGGTAAGCTTATCCAGGGTAAGTCCTGAGTTAGGTGTCCATCCTCGCAGCATTGTTAATACTATGCTGATATCCCATGTGTGGTTGTATCTGGGCCTGGGGGGATTGGAATTGAATATTCCTCTCATTAGTTTTGATACTAATGGATGTGATCCAATGCCCAATTGGTCACTCCCCTTGCCCAGGTAGGTTGATAGGGCACTCCTGGCACAGTTAATGGCACTATAGCTCAGTCCTTTGTCATGGTGAAGGGTTGCCAAGAATTCCAGAACTTCTGTAATGGTAGCTGATTCGTAGGTAGTGTTGGTTGCAGAGCAGAATTTTTCCCACTTCCTGATGTAGGTCAGGTACTGCTTACGGGTGGACTCCCTGCACGATGCTGAGATGGTATCTATGGTTCTGCTGGTGAGTCCGTACCCCAAAAGTGGCCTTTTCAGAACCTGCAAATCAATAGGTCCATGCGGTCATGACATGGATGGTGTTCTCCTGTGACAGGATGTATAAGCAGGTTAGGTCGTTTATTGACCTTAATACAAGGTTCTGTGGCCATCTTCTGTACCATTGGGAACCATGGTTGGGTAGGCCAGTCGGGCACAACCAAAATACCCGATGCGGAGTCTTGTCTGATTTTTTGCAAGACCCGACTGATGAGGCAGAAGGGGGGGAAAAGCATAACAGAACAAATCCCCCCAATGTAGCGTGAAAGCGTCCATTGCTACTGCCCCTGGGTCTGGTTCCCAAGCAACATATGTTGGTAGTTGGTGATTTAATCTGGATGCAAAGAGGTCGATATCTGGTGTCCCATAACGTTCTACAATATCTGTGAACACTTTTCGATCCAACATCCATTCTATGTTGTCGTTAAATTTTCGTGACCTGGTGTCTGCCACTGTATTTAGTTTACCTGGGAGGTAAGTGGCTGAAATCCAAATTTCTCTTTGCAGACACCAGTGCCAGATATTGTTAGCCAATTCATCACACGATATCGACTTTATTCCACCCATGTGGTTAATGTAAGCCACCACCGTGCTATTGTCAATTTGTAATCTTACGTGTATTTTGTGCATATTTGAGCAGTATGCCCTAAGGCCATGAAATGCTCCCAGCATTTCTGAATGGTTAATCCCCAGTGTATTGAATTGGTTTAGTTCTAGTGCATTCCATCTACCTCCACAACTAGTGGTGGTATTAGTTGCTCCCCAACCTAGGGCACTGGCATCAGTTTGTAAGATGATCGAGGGATTGACAATAATGATGGGTTTTGAACACTTTTGAGCATTCTCCATCCACCAATTTAATTCGGTTTTTGCCTTTTCTGGCAATTTCATAGGCCTGTCGAAATGGCCTGCATGTCTTTTAAGAGCTATAATTTTAGCTCTTTGTAAGTTTTGATAATGTAATGGTCCGAATTGTGCTGCGGGAAAAGCAGCCACTATCTTCCCAATTACCCTGGCCACCTGCCGAATGGATGGATCTCTGATGCCAGTAAGGCTCCTGCAAGCCTCTATCAAGTCCACCGCTTTATTTGGTGGTAAAGTGATAGACATTTGCATCGAGTTAATGGTAAACCCCAAGTAATCCATGGTGATTGAGGGTTTCAGTTTTGATTTATCTGGATGTATGATGAATCCCAGCTTTTGAAAAAGATGTTTTGTGGCTAAAACTGCCAATGTAGCCACTTCCAAATTCTCCCCAACAATGAGGATATCATCAAGATAGGCCATTACAATGTGATTCTGTTTTCTTAGGTAGGCCAAAGCTGGTTTCAATATTTTAGTAAACAGTCTGGGTGCTGATGATAACCCATTGGGCAAGGCTTTGTATTGCCATAATTGTTCCATCCAGATAAATTTTAGGTATTTCCTATGATCCTTGTGAATTGGTACTAAATAGTATGCATCTTTGAGGTCAATGCATGCCATGTAGTACCCATAGGCTATTAGCTGCCTAGCTGTGTCAATGGTATCCATTTTGAAATGAACATACTGAACAGAAGTATTTAGTTCGGTCAGATCAATAATTATGCGGCATCCTCCATCGCTTTTATTTTTGGTAAATATATTGGATACGAACTCCTGAGGCTCTCTGGTGGTTTTCTCAATAACTCCTTTTTCAATTAGCCTCAACAGTTCAGCATGCCCTGCCGTTCTTTCTTTTTGTGAAAGTATAAACTTCCGGCTAGGTGAATGCTGGATTGGAGTAGGGAGTTCGTAAACAAATTCAATTTTGTAGCCCTGAATACTTCTGAGTATGTAAGGATCAGAGGTAAGTGTGCGCCAAACTTCATAACACAAGTGCAACCGGCCCCCCACATTTTGTGAATTTAGGCAAGGAATGTTCCTGGGGAACCCAGACCCACCTACCTCCATGGCTATTGTCGGTGTTGTGGTCTCTGTCCTTGTTTCTTCTGTTGAGTTGGCACGGTGTAGGGGTGGCGCATTTTCTAAGAAGGCCGGGCTGGGCCATGGCCTAAAAAAGACCGCTGTGCAGGTGGACCGGCCTTCGAGCTTTCACCACCGGCAGGTCTGTGATAATATCGCTGTCCGGTGGGTGTGTAGGGGTGCTGCCGTTGTAGGTTTAAATGAACCAGGTACCTTGATGAGGCCTATGGCCTTGGCCTCCTCGTCCAGGTCTTTCACCTGTTTGGGAAGGTTGTCCCCAAACAGTAGATTCGGTGGTTGAACATTGCCTGGTTTGCGCAACCCCGCAAATTTGGGGTTGAGTGCCGGTTTTATGATGCTCCTCCTGAAGTTGTTAATCTCATATTGTGTGTTGCACAATAGAGCCAGGGCATCTTGTAATTCCTCCGGTAACTCAATTCCCACTGCAGTTCTGGCCACTGCCGTAATCCCAGCGGTCAATAGCTTCAGGATCTTCTGCAGTTTGACCTCTTGCCCTCTTATCATGCGGCTCATGTTCCCCCAAATGGGGTTGTTCACCGTAGGAACATTTAGGGAGTTGCAATTCTCCGGAGCTAAATATTTTTCGGCTGTAGTGTGAATAGCCTGCTCCTGGAGCTGGTTTGTAGCCATGTAATTAATGCTGGCTGCCAGCTTGGGATGGATAGGCAGGCCTTTCTGTGAAGGCACTGCATGTTTGTTGACCATCTCCAGCAACTCTTCCTGCACCCCAGACACTGTAGGTTCTTCAGCCAACTCCCCCTCTTCAGGGTCAGCCCAGTTCTGACCCCCAATGCTCCCCTGTGTAGAGGGCGAGACATTAGGCAGTCCGTGATAGGTACCTGCCGTGGGCCTGCGAAGAGGCCCACCGTGACTCTGCCCCTGCAAAAGCAGGTCACGCTGGAGCATTTGCTCCATCATCCGCTCCATGCGGGAAAGACGACCTCCGTCGTGTTCAACGAACGGGGTGTCCTCGGGTCCGGACTCAGCTGAGTCAGCGGCCCCGGCCGACCTTCTGGTGGAATTGCCGCCCGGCCGCGGTGTACCAGACGCCCTTATTGGCGAAAAGTCGGGAGCTGCAGGTTGTACCTGTGGCTCGGGAGAAACAGCCCGCTGGCTGCTCTCCATGGCGGCAGCTCTTGCCGCTGCTCGTTTCGATTTTCTTCCTTCCATTCTTTTCGTCGTCGCTCACCCTCCGGTGAGACTTACCTTGCGTAAGTTTTTTAAACTTACGCTGGAGGAGCCCCGCTCCTCCCGACTGCCGCTTCCGCATGCGTACGACGATATGTCGCGCATGCGTGCTGGCGGGGTCTTCACGTAGTCACTCACGTGACTCCGAAGTAAAATTAGTCACCAATCAGCACAATCAACATAGCGTGAAAACCCACACTCCAGATTCAGGGACAGTTTCTTCCCAGCTGTTATCAGGCAACTGAATCATCCTACCACAACCAGAGAGCAGTGCTGAACTACTATCTAATTTATTGGTGACCCTCGGACTACCCTTGATCGGACTTTGCTGGCATTACCTTGCACTAAACATTATTCCTTTATTATGCATCTAGACAATGTATATGGCTCGATTGTAATCGTATATTGTTTTTCTGCTGACTGGATGGCACAAGACAAAAGGTTTTCACTGTACCTCAGTACAATGTGACAAGCAACTAAACTGAATAATAAAAAAGGGTTTTATTGTCATTATCATACTCTACCTCATCCCTCTACCTCATCCTTTGTTCAATTGAATTGAATTGATTGAATTGAATTGAATTGAATTGAATACCTTTATTGTCATTCAG
The DNA here is from genome assembly GCA_963514005.1 of Raja brachyura. The sequence continues at coordinate 64,426,932 of OY740782.1, forward strand.
ACCTTTCGGTCTGAACGAAATTTCGTGCCTGCAGTCATACATATATAAACAACAACAATACAATACCACACAATAAACACAAAACTAACATCCACCACAGTGAGCTCACCAAACACCTCCTCACTGTGGTGGAAGGCAAAAGTCTTAGGGTCTCAGTCTTTTCTCCCCTCCTCATTCTCCCTCTGCGCTGAGGGGATCCAGGCCGCCGCCACCGCTAGCGCCGGAACACCGCCACAGGGCCCGCCGCCGGAACGTCGCTGGAGCACCGCAGCTCCCAAAAACCAGGCCGCCGCTGGAGCACCGCAGCTCCCGACACCCAGGCCGTCGCTGGAGCACCGCAGCTCCCGACATCCAAGCCGCCGCTGGAGCACCGCAGCTCCCGAAACCCAGGCCACCGCTGGAGCACCGCAGCTCAGAGGGAGCCAGGCCGCCGCTGGAGCACCGCAGCTCCCGACATCCAAGCCGCCGCTGGAGCACCGCAGCTCCCGAAACCCAGGCCGCCGCTGGAGCATCGCAGCTCCCGACACCCAGGTCGCCGCTGGAGCACCGCAGCTTCCGAAACCCAGGCCACCGCTGGAGCACCGCAGCTCAGAGGGAGCCAGGCCGCCGCTGGAGCACCGCAGCTCCCGACATCCAAGCCGCCGCTGGAGCACCGCAGCTCCCGAAACCCAGGCCGCCGCTGGAGCACCGCAGCTCCCGACACCCAGGTCGCCGCTGGAGCACCACAGCTCCCGAAACCCAGGCCGCCGCTGGAGCACCGCAGCTCAGAGGGAGCCAGGCCGCCGCTGGAGCACCGCAGCTCAGAGGGAGCCAGGCCGCCGCTGGAGCACCGCAGCTCCCGAAGCCCAGGCCGCCGCCGGAAGCCAGGTCGCCGCTGAAGCTCTGAAGGCCGTGCCGCCGCCGATGGAAGCTGGAAGGCCGTCACCAGGGCCTCAGCACAGACGGAGACGGTGTCGGGGGACACAACAGGAAAAGTCGCATCCCCCCGAAGGGAGAGACTAAAACCCCGTTTCTCCCACCCTACCCCCCCCCCCCCCCCCCCCCACACACATACACAACCCGACAAACCAAAAATAAACACCAAAAACAGGGACGAGGACAAAAATAAAATAAAAGACAGACGGACTGCAGGTGAGCCGCAGCAGCCAAGCAGCGCCGCCACTCCGCCAACACACTCATTAACATGATTCTCTGTGACCAGACATTTGGTCATCCTCCCTCTTGTTCCCTGGTGGTTTGGTGCTGGGTGCTAGTTGCAGGCTGGATAACATTTGAAGAGCAAAGCCTGACTAGTCAACATTGATGAAGGTTAATAAATGTAGGACAAAATTGAATATTTGGCAGGAAATGGTTTGGTGTTAAAGAAAATGTTCTTTGATTTATTACTACAATTATACTCTTTGGCAGGGAATATGCGTGAACTGCAATAAAATGTGTGCAGAATACCCTGTTTAATTATAATTGACCACCTGATATATCTCTCGTCATGGGATATAAAACAATTCAATGTTGTCATCATGTGTATGTCTTCAGATTCTCGCGGATGTGGAAAGTCAAATTAATAAGTGGCGACAGAAAGGGAAGACCCTTACCCCTGAACGTATAAAGCAAATGCCAGTGGGGGATGGTGAAAGAGTGGTTATATTACTGGGTTGCCAAAACAGAGATGTTAACAAATGACAAAATCCTTTCACTGCCAGGGCATTTAGATTTAAATTAGAAATAATAAACTGTGCTCAATATTAGCAACCATAAATTATTGGGGGATGGGTTTCACTAGTTTTCGTTTGGACGGGGAAAAGAAGTGGGATTAGTTGCGCTTTCCCTACAAAAAGCACGAATGGAGGAGAAGCTGAAAGGTCTAGCTTGTGCTTTTACCATTTGGTGATTCCAGCAGTCAGAGCTGTCATCAGTTGTCGCTGACATTAACAAACCATCAAAACCGTATGACATATTAATTATACAATTAAAATTAAATTTAAATGATAAAAATCAAATAAACAATTGAACTAGAAATGAACATTTAAGAACAATGAAATACATAAAACCGTATTCAAATTAAATGCTTGCAATTCAAAACATTGTAAATTTACCTCAAAAATACGTCTCTGCCTTGGTGTTGTGCCTCTACATTGGAATGAATGTACCCATTGAACGTATAATGGGTCCAATGAGAATCTGCAGGAAGTCAATGCTCTTGTGTTGGACTCCGTTGGCCCATTGCAGTGTAGTCAATGGAATGCATAACAATGGAGTGCAGTTGGATGAACGAACACTCAGGGTATTCAGGATTTAAACCTTATTCTGAGATGTCTAAAGTGTTTGGATTGTCAGTATAGCCATCTTTGCAACGGGGTTTTGCACAATTCTTCTATATAAATGTAATATTGTTTCCTTGACCCTGTTTACTTTTTACTGTCAACTGAAGCTAAAGTAGAACCAAAGCCAAGTCCAGGTCACTGAATTGCATTTTAGTACAAATACATTTCAACATCAACAACCTGTATTTATATAGCTTCATTCACACAAGGTGGTTCTCAAGAGTTACTATCATACAAAAGGAGTAATTAGGGGAGGTGAAGGGGTGGATAAGTGCCTTAAAAGATAGGACAAATATAGAGAAGTTGGAAGGCTTACAGAGGGAATTCCAAAGGTTGGGATTATGGAGTAATTAAAATTCCAGGATCCTGCAACTATCTAATGAAAATGTTCTGGCAAGTAGAGATTACAGGTACATAAGAAAATAGGATACAAGGAACTGCAGATGCAGATGCTGGAGACTGAAAAAGGGATTTGACCGGAAACATTACCTATCCATGTCTGACTCGTTGAGTTACTCCAGCAATTTTTTGTCCTTTATAAGAAAATAGGAGCAGGAATTTAGCTAATTGGTCCCTCAAGCCTGTCCCGCTGATCTATGCTGGCTTCAAATCCTCTTCTGTGTCAGTTTCTCATTACCCTCAATTCCTTGATCTTTTAATTATTTATTTGGCTCGATCTTAGATATATCTAATGGCCTGCCCTCAAATTTCGAAGCACCTCAGTTTCAAATGACCAGCACCTCATTCTGTCACTGTGTCACCTTACTTGTGACTATCCCACCAGTGGTAAGATGTATATCTCTATGGTAGAACTTGTGGTAGGTATCTCTATACTTACCACACAAGTCCTCTTAGTACCTTATTGTATTAATAAGGTCGCCCTCATTCTAATAAATGCCAAGAAATACAACACCAAACTGTTTAGCTCTCTTAATAGCATGCACCCTTCTCTCTCGGGAATTAGCCTGGTGAATCTGCTTTGGACTGTATAGATGCAAAGGGAACAGTGGGCTTTGAAAACAAAGATCAGAGTTTTAAACTAGATATGTTGCCTTACAGGGAGCCATTGTCAGCTTGCGAACACATGAATCATACGTGAACATGACTTGAGGCAAACAAACTTGCTATTGACGGGCAATTATTATCATCCTGCTACTTTCTGCCAGCCTTTCTCTAGATATGCTGAGAGATTGTTAGTTTCCTTAGAACTTCAGAGCCTTGATGTTTATTTATTAATATAGAATAAGGAGAATTCCAACATTATCTCTGTGTCCTTTGACAAACTAAACCTTAATAAATCAGCGCATCAGATCTGCAAATTATATAATAGTTCATTATTCTGCAACGGCATCATTTTGTAGTTAAAAGAGATGAAGTGATCAAAGAATACTCTGTATAATTCTAAAGAGTTGAAAGGTGCACCTTCTGAAGAACATATCAGAATTAGGATGTTTCTTTCAAGCCAGAACTCGAGGGCCTAAGTTAGGGAGAGGTTGAGCAGGCTAGAACTCTATTCAGAGCACGGGAGGATGAGGAGTGATCTTATAGAGATGTACAAAATCATGAGATGAATAGAATGGGAAGACGCACAGAGTCTCTTGCCCACAATAGAGGAATAAAGAACCAGAGCACCTTGGTTTAAGATGAGGGGAGAAATATTTAATAGGAATCGGATGGGTAACTTTTTCACACAAAGGGTGGTGGGTGTAAGGAACAAACTGCCGGAGGAGGTAGGTGAAGCAGGTACTATCGCAACGTTTAAGAAACATTTGGACAGGTACATGGATGGGACAGGTTTAAAGGGCTATGGGCCAAATGCAGGCAGGTGGGACTAGTGTAGATGGTATATGTTAGTCGGTGTGGGTATTTGGGTTGAAGGGCCTGTTTCCATACTGTATGACTATATGACTCTATGATTATTAGGAACATTTATCAGAGAAAAGCCTACTTGCTCTTCTTCAAGTCAAAGGTATAACCATAGGCTCACAAGCCCCAGCAATGCCTGTTTCTTTGTTGGTTACATTGAACGCTCCTTGTTCCAAATTACCTGGACCATTCCCCCACTCTTTCTTTGCTACATTGATGACTGCGTCAATATATTCAACTTTAACACTAACTTCCACCCTACTCTCAAATTCACTTAGACTATCTCTGATACCTTTCTTCCCTTTCTCGATCTCCCTGTCCCCATCACAGGGCAGTGCAGTGGCGCAGTTAGTAGAGCAAGCGCCAAATATGTGGGTTTGATCCTGACTTTGTTTGCTGTCTGTGTGAAGTTTGCATGTTCTGTGTGTAATCACATGGAATTTTATCGGGTGCTCCAGTTTCCTCTCACATCTCAAAAATGTGCCGATTTGCAAGTCAATAGGCCCCTAAATCCTGCCCCTCGTGTGTAGGGTGTGGATGAGTGTGAACCAGTGAACTCGTGTGAATTAGTATGAACAGTGATCAATGGTCAGCATGGACACAGTAGGTCGAGGGGTGTGTTTCCATGCTGCTTATCTAAACTAAACTATGTACTGATGTTGATTACAAACCCACGCATAGTTACCTTGACTACATTGCTTTCCACCCTGCCTCCTGCAAGGAAGTCAGCTCTTACTCTCAATTTCAATGTCTTCATCACATTCGCTCCCAAGATGAGCCTTTCCACCCTAGGACATCTGGGATGTCTTCTTTCTTGAAGAAGCGTAGAGTCTTCTCTGTCTCCTACAGATTTGTTCTCTTTACCTTTAGACTTTAGAGATACAGTGCTGAAATAGGCCCTTCGGCCCACTGATTCTGCACCAATCACCCTGTACACTAACGCTATCCTACACACTAGGGACAATTTACAATTTTTATCGAAGCCAATTAATCTACAAACATGTATGTCTTTTGGATATGGGAGGAAATTGGAGCACCTGGAGGAACCGACACGTTCACAGGGAGAACGTGCAAAATCCATTCAGACAGCATTCATAATCAGGATTGAAACTGGGATTCTGATGCTGTAAGGCAGCAACTCTACCACTGCGCCGCCCAAAGCATTCCCCTTCACATTCCCCCTCTCCCTGGACGGAACAAGGATAGAGAATCCCTCGTCCTTACCTTTCACCCCACCAGCCTCCACATCCCATACATCATTCTCCAACCATTTCTGCCACCTTCAATTTGATCCCACCACCAGTTACATCTGTCCAACCCCACTCCTGGCAGCTTCCTGTAGAGACTATTCCCTCTGCAACTCTATGGTTCACTCATCCTTTCCCACCCAATCCAACCCATCCACAGGAGACAAAACACCTGTCTCTACACATCCCCTCTCACTTGCATCTAGCAACCCTTCCAAATGAGAGAATTTCATGTGCACCTCTTCAAACCTTGCTCCTGATATGGTCTCCTTTACATCGACAACTTGGCGACAGTTTTGCTGAACACTTGTTCTCTGTAGGACAGGGCCTGCTGCAGCTCCTAGTTGCTAACCATTTTGACTCCCCTTCCCGTTGCCACACTGACTTTTCTGTCAATGGCCTCCTCTGTTGTCAGAGTGAGGTTTGGTGCATACTGGAGGAACAGCGTCTCATATTCCATTTGTGTACCGTACGTCCCAACAATATGGCCATTGAATTATCTTTCCCATGCATCTTCCCCACCCAGGTGCACACCCATTTCTTCAACAGTCCCATCTCAGTCACCCTGCTCCTTTCCCCTCCTTCGCTCACCTTTATTTCCATATTCCTCCCTCCTGTTTAACATTTCATATCTTTACCTCTCTCCTTATCTGACAAACGTTTGTCTCCTTTTCATCTCCAGCCTTTGTCACTTACTCTGCCAATCTGCCAACCACCCCGTTCCCCTCACCCGTATCCACCTATGACTTGCGCAGCTTTGTCTTGCCCTCACCTCTCTTTTCCACTTTTTACCCCCCTACTCCAATCAATCTGATGAACGGTCCCAGCCCAAACGACATTTGTTCATTCCCTCCACAGATGCTACCTGACCTGCTGAGCTTCTCCAGCACTTTGTGTTTTGCTCTCCCATTGTTTGTCATTCAATCTTAACAGAATATCCTTTCAAGGATTTTTTTCTAAGGATTCATCCTTTTACAGAGTTTTTTCCAAGTATTCTAACCTGTCGAAAAATCCTCAGCATATTTGCTGAGTAAATTCATCACCACCCTGATGCATAGTATTAAAAAGTATAACTGAGCAGAAAATGATAAAGCATCAACCAATCATTACAGCCTATAAATTCAATCTGAAACAATATATAAAAAGTAAAAAATACGCTTTTTAGCTGCTCATATCAAAAGTACAGAGATATGACTACTTTATTAAGTGCCATGTTGAGGCATAGGGGTCCTGCTTCTTTGCTCTACGACTCTATGACTAATCCAGTCTGCCTCCTTTTGAGGCCAATAGAAGGAACATTCTTACCTGGTGCTGCATTGAATGCAAATCATTTTCTTGTGGCCCGATTTTTTTTTTGATTGTTTAAAAATTGGAACAATCCCAAGTTTTTACAAAAAGGCATATAAATTGAGACTTATTTTAAAAGATACCATTTCGAGGGGAAGAGCAATGTTCTCATTTTCATTTTTATTGATCCATTTTTTTGATTTGGGTATTGCAGTCAAAGCCGCTATTTATCACTTATCTATAAGTGGCTTTGAGAACATACCGGTGAGTTGCCTTCTTGAACCGTTGTGATCCGTCTCTGTTAGGTGGGCAGTTCCAACATTGTGAAGCAGCAGTGATGCGGAAACAGTAATTTATTTTAAAGTCACCTGGAGGAAAACCTGCAGGTGCTGGTGTCTCCATGTTCACATTGCCTTTGTCCTTCATGTTACCAGAGTTTGCAGGTTTAACAGGAGATGTCTGAATATGCTAAGTGAGTAATTGCAAACACATTTTATAAATGATGCACATTGCAGACAGGCATCAGTGGACCGAAGGAATGTTTCGGTATTGTTGTCAAACGAGTTCTATCTCCTGAGTTGTGTCAAGCTGATGAGATGAATAGAAAGAATTCCAACTTTTCCAGACTTGTGGCTTGTGGGTGATGTAGAGACACGAGTCACATGACAGTGCATTTCTCTGTAGGATACCTAATCCTTTAGCTGCTCTCCTAGAATTATTTATGTGGCTGTTCAATGGTGAATCATCAGTTGTTGATGGCAATGCCAAGGGGAGGTGGTTAGACACCATCTCATTAGAGACAGCCATTTCCTGCATCTGTACGACACAAATGCTACTTGCCTTTTACCATCCCATGCTTGATGAGGTTCAAGTCTTGTTCCCTATGATACATTCTTAATTTCCTACCTCCCCAGTATTTGGCCTATTATAAATAAGCCTGCATCAATAGTAATGTTTGGAGCAGCTACAGAATCAATGATTTGGCTCACTCGTTCCAGGCTCTTCCAGATAGTGATGGGAGCTACAGCAGGAATCAAGTGTATAATGGGAGGGCTGAAGGTGGACTGCTGGGCTTAGAAATGATCATTTTTCCCATTGCTCATCATTTGGAAGCTCAACTGGAGAATGAATGGTTAAATAGCTGGTGAACAATCAATTTAGATTTATGCAGCAAGAGTTTGAGATGCGGCCCAAAATATATTTGGTTGTTTAGTCAGATAATGTACATGCTAAGTTTACTAGTGTGCTTTTCCGAGAAGCTCTTTATAAAATCTGGTCACTATTACTTTTGCCAAAATTGTAAAATTGCCCCTTGTGTCCAGTTTATAGGTGATCGCTTGTCATTGCAGACTAGGTGGGCAGAAAGTGCCTATTTCTCTGCTGTATCTGTATATAAAGTAAATGAGCAGATGACATTTTGGGTCAGGACTGTCCTTCAGACTGATAGTAGTTGGGGAAGAAAGCTGGAGAAGAGAAGTGGGGGTGGGGCGGAACAAAGCCTGGCAAATGATAGAAAGATACAGATGAAGGATTGGCAGATGGGTGGAGAGAGTGATAAAGGCTAGAGGTGACAAGAAGACAGTAGTGTCTATCTATACTTGACTAAAACTCTCATCTTGTCCTCTTCCGGTTTGCGTTGTTTTTAATTTGCGCAAAAACTGTACCAGATAGCGCTAGGATTTTTCGGGACATTACTCGTCGTTCTCTTGTGCTCCAAGCGCATCAAGTTTTGTTTTGATCGGTGAAATATTATAAAAGTTATGAAGTTTTAAAAATCGTAAGATCAGCAGATTGGTCTTCTCTCCTAACGCCCCTTCCAGCGCCCGCTGCCAATCACCGGGATGAGGAGAATAAAGCTCCGGAGGCCGGGCTGAGTCCAGAAGTGAAGCCAGGAGTGAGTCCAGAAGCCGTGAGTCAGTCAGTGAGTGAGTCCAGAAGCCACGAGTCAGTCAGTCAGTGAGTCCAGAGGCCGTGAGTCAGTGAGTGCGTGAGTGAGTGAGTCCAGAAGCCGCGAGTCAGTCAGTGAGTAAGTCCAGAAGCCGTGAGTGAGTCCAGAAGCCGTGAGCGAGACGTGAGAAACCGTCCGCCCCGAAGGCGGCCCAGTATATGGAGGCGGCCCGGCAGGTGGAGCCTTGCCGACTGCGACGCCGACTGCTGCAACCTCGAGATCCTGGGGATGTGAGGTGAGAGTAGGAGGATTGAGGGTGCCGGGCTCTGGCGGGGCTAGGCGCTGGTGGGGCAACACCATCCCCCCCCCCTCGCACAATCCCCCAGCGGCAGGCCACGGCAGTGCTCCTCCTAACCCGCCACCAGGAGCACAAGGTGTAGACATAATTCATATGCTCTGTACAGGAGAAGATCTCCATTCATGGGAGGATTTCAGGGACATCATGAGGGATGCCAGCATCGACCTATCACTTCTGATTGGGTGGTGCCCTATAATGCTCAACTATTGAAGTTGTTCAAATCTCACTTCAACGTTGAGATATGCTCCCCTGTGAAGTCAGTCAAATACGTCATCAAGTACACTTTGTACGGTGGTGATCAAGCAGCTTTTAGAGTTAACAGGGATGACAAAATCACGCAGTACTTGACTCCCAGATACATTGATCCATCAGAAGCAGTGGCATCAATCCTTGGATTTACGACTCATGAGAGACAACCCGCTGTCTTTTGACTGCAGGCACATCTCCCACAACAACAACGAGTCGTTATCAGAGTAAATGCTGCTCAGCAAGTGAGCAATGATGATATGATGAGAACGACTTTAACTGAATTAATGGCATCGTGCTCACAGGAGCCATTTCCAAGAACACTCTACTACGCTGATGTTCCCTGATTTTACACATAGAACAATAGGAGATGGCAAAGAGGGAAGGTTAGGAAGATAGTGGAAGATCTTCCAGGCCTTTTTGAAGCCAATGTTCTGGGACGAGTTTATACCGTGTCTACAAGATGTGGTGACTTCTACTACTTGAGACTGTTTCTCCATCACGTAAAAGGGCCAGTATCCTTTGATTCATTGAAGACACATGATGAAGAAATTCATCATTTCTTCAAAGACGTCTGTTGTAGACTGATGACCATTGGCAACAAACAATGGAAAATGCTGAGTAGACAAGACTCCCCAGTACAATGAGAAATTTGTTTGTTGTTTTGCTGATGAATACTGAGATCAACAATCCTCGACAATTATGGGATCATTTCAAGAATTGAAATCTGAAGATTACCTTGAAAAAGAACGGAGAACACTGAGTGATCCTAATATCATGATTGAAGAGAAGCATGATGATCAGGCTCTGTTGTATATTCAAGACAAGCTTGAGCATCACAACAAAACAATGGAATGCTTTCATTTGCCACGACCAAGAAATGGAAGGATGCACCTTGATGATGACAAACCAGAATTTCTGCAGGAATTGCAATACGATAGAACTGAACAACAGCAATTTGTTGAGGGAAACGAGCCTCTGATGAAGTCTGAGCAATGTATGATCAGATGTGCAACTGCTTGAAAAGGTAGCTTCCTTCAATATTTTTCATTGATTCACCAGGAGGAGCAGGAAAAACATTTCTCACCAATTTGATCCTCTCCAAAGATAGAGGTCAAGGCTATTGCTGTAGCATCCTCTGGAATAGCAGGTACATTCATGCCTGGTGGATGAACTCCCGATTCAAGATAACCATCCAAGTGATCAAGGATACATTCTGCAACAATGACAAGAACTCTAACAAGAACTCTGCATGTTTGATGAGGCAAATGAAACTCATTGTTTGGGATGAATGCCCAATGATTAGGAGAGAGAGCTTTGAAGTGGTGGACAGAATTCTTCAAGATGTATGCAGCAACACTAAGTAAATAAGTAATTTTTATTTATAAAGCATTTTAAATCAAATCATGTTGAAGCCAAAGTGCAACACAGAGAAGAAATTAGATTACCATACATCCATATAAAAGAAAAAAATAAAAAAAGACACAATACACTATAGGATTCAACATGAACGTCCCCCCACTGCAGAATTAACACTTTCCACTGTGAGGGAAGGCACCACCAAGTCCAGTCCTCATCCTCCTAGTCCACCCGAGGTCAGGGCCTATTTGAGGCCTCCGCAGCCAGTCGCGGCCCGATGTTATAGGCCCTCTTGCCGGGAAGATGGAACTCCGGCATCGGGTGAACACTCCTCAGCGGCTTGGAATGTCTGGAATGGCTGCTTCCTCCCCGGAGACCGCGGCTCGCGACTCTGACGATCTCGGTGAGAGATCCAGGCTCCGCAGTGTTTTAAATCCAGCACCGCCTGCGACTGGATGCCCGCAGCCACAGCTCCTCAGATGTTGAAGTCGGCGGTCACAGCACTCCGGAGCTTACCGCACGGCGACCCGGGTAAGGCTTCACTCGCTCCATGATGGTGTCCCAGCACTGTGCCGCCACCGAAGCTGTAGTCCTGGCTGGTCCCGCCAGGAAACGCCGCTCCAGTCCCGATGGTAGGTCCCACTGAGAGGGCGAAGATGTGACTCGAAGGAAAACCGCATCTCTGAGCAGGTAAGACTGAGAAAATACAGTTTCCCACTCCCCCCCCCCCCCCCCCCCGTCCACCTCCACATAAAAAGACTAGACCTCCAAAATTACTCAGTCTTTTGGCGGCATTCTTACCATTTGTTGTGGTGATTTTCGACAACTCCTTCCTGTAGTGAAAAGGGGAAATGATGCTGATGTGGAAAATCCTGTCTACCATACGCCAGGGACAATTTACAGAAGCCAATTTACAGAAACCAATTAACCTACAAACCTGCACTTCTTTTGGATGTGAGGAAGACCGAGATATCCAAACCCATGTGGTCATAGAGATAATGTACAAATTCTGTACAGGCAATACCCGTAATCAGGGTCAAATCTGGGTCTGTGGTGCTGTAAAGCAGCAACTTTACCGCTGCGCCAACGTGCCACCCCATTAAATTATTTTTTCTGTAATATATTTATTATGGTGTCACATCAATAAAGATGAACACATGATTCTGATTTCTGCCCTTAGTTGGATAACACACATATCCAGTCATTGTGTTTTATGGCTGGTTTTCAACCTCTTCAGTCTGTAGGTCTCGACCTGAAACATCACCCATTTTTTCTCTCCAGAGATGCTGCCTATCCTGCAGAGTTATTCCAGTTTTTAGTATCTATCTTCAGTTTAAACCAGCATCTGCAGTTCCTTCCTACACTCTTTTTTAAGCAAAATTGGTCCTATTCTCATATTATTCACCTCAACTAAATCTTTTCTTCACCTCCGTTGCTGCAGAGAATACAATCCAGTTACCAAATCTTTTTTCAAAGTGAAAAAAAAATACCAGCCCCGCTAATATGTTCACAAATCGCCCCTGGGTCCTCTCCAGAGCAAATGCACCCCTTCCACAATGTCTCATAGTTTTCCAGCATGGAAACAGGCCTTTCATCCCAACTTGTCCATGCAGATCAAGATGCCCCATCTAAACTAGTCCCATTTATCTGCATTTGGCCCATATCCCTTGAAACCTTGTGTGTGCCAGTGTGTGCGCCGGTGTATGTGTGAGAGTGTGTGTCAGTGAAGCGGCGACAACATCCAGAGTGAGCGGGAACTAGGCGATGCCCTGGGAGCGTTCTGATGCCCTTGGTGATGCCCTGCCCACCCCACCCTCCCCCCGGGTATGCGGGCTGGCCCAGGTGCTCTGTTTCTATCTGGGGTCCGGGGGAGGTGATGGTTAGTGACCCGGGAGTCCGGGGGAGGTGAGGGTCAGTAACCTGGGGTTCGGGCATCGGAGTGGAGCCTAGCCCAAGATTCATCCCTGCGGCTCCGGAGGTGGCACCGACGCCCCCACTCACCCGGTCCGCTCCTGGCTCCGGGCCAGGGTTAAAACACCATGGGGTAAGACAGAGCGGCCGACGGACACAAAGCAGTCGGAGGTGAGGGTGGGAGGTGTGAGCGGTGTCTCAGGGGTCTGTGCTGGGACCACCGCCATGTCTCACCTATCCCATATTTTGATTACTTTCCATTCTATCATAGAGATATGAAGTCTATAATAGACTTTATTTATATTTCTATGATTCTACAGACCTTGGCTGGGAACCTGGGGCCCACCAAATTTGTTCCCAATTGGACCCCGCATCTCCTATGGCCAGCACTGACACCATCTGCAGCGGCGAAACTAAACTTGCTTTTCTCCCAAATCATCCCGCAGGCCAGTAGTTTGACAACCCTGCTTTGAACCAATGCCCTCTAGTTCTTGAATCACATATCCTAGGGAAAAGAATATGCATTCACCTTATATATATTCCCCTCATGTTTTTTTCCTCAGCTCTATACATTTTTTTGCTTTATTTTGAATTTCCAGCACCAGCAGATTTTGGTTCCATGAATGTCAAATGTACTGCAGTTTGCCATTTAAATGGTGTGCTTGACTCTAAGACAATTAAATTGCTCGTTCTTTACGGGAAATGCGCCGATAGAAAACTATTCTCATTGGTGAGTGCGGAGGAGATCTGGAAGCCTTGGGCGAATTGAATTGTTTGTGGGGGGGGGGCGGGACAAGCGAGTCTCCAAGGGGTGACTCACGCACTCACATACTCTCACACACACACACACACACACACACATTCACACTCACCCACTCATCCACCCACACCCACTCACTCACCCACACACCCACCCACTCACACACACCTGCAATGGACTACAACTCTACTTCATTCGACGCCAGATCCACACCCACAACAAACGCTTCTTCACCTACCTGGACACAAGCTTGTCCACGTCCAGACCGGTCCCTCCACCGTCACTCCTTGACTCGACTGCCCACCCGCCCGCAGGCCCGGAGCTCCACCGCTGGACCACGGCGCCAACTGCCCGACCACCACAAGGCCGAAGTGGCCACCACGAGGAGCAGCAACAACATCCACCGCCTCTCCGACCCTCACCACCTTCACAGACGACTGAAACTGCCACGGCTGCCGACTCTCACCCCCTCCCTGGGGCCACCGCTGTTGTTGTCAATTCTCACAACCTCCCTGGGGCCACCGCTGCTGTCACCGACCTTCACTGTTTCCCTGGGGCCACCGATGCTGCTGCCACCGACCTTGTCTCTAATCCAGCCCTACACGGGCCTCCACCAGCTACTCCGCCGACCTTCGCCTCTCCACCTACCACCAGCGGGCCGGAGGCACCACCTCACCAGAGTTCCAGGCTCAGCATCGGCCCCACAACCTCCACGATGCAGACAGCACGTGGTCTGATACTGCTGGGTCCTACTGCTCCCCCCTCCTACAGGGAACCTCAGTAGTGATGGGTCTTCCCCTTTTCCCCTCTTTTAACCAGGTTACCCCGACCACACAAACGCCAGTTAAAATTCCCCGCTGTTTATTTTGGCTTTTTTCTTTACAGAGGTGCTGGAGTGGCGCTCCGGTGAGCTCCGGCAGCACTGCACCCCTGACAAGTACCAATCGTTAATCAGCACTCAGAACTGCACCCAGAAATTATCCCATTACAGAATTTATTTGTACACCTACTTGAAAATTGCAGTTCCACATATTTCCAATCAAGTCATCAGGGGAACAAAGTCCTAGGGACAGCTAAAAACAATCATTTAACACAATCCTCAAGGATTAAGAATGCAATAAAACTGAACATAAAGAAATACCTAAATATTAAAAAAATTAAACTGTCTATATAAACCTTTTCTTCCATTCTTTCTATGTTTGTTCTTAATATTGAATGCAGTTTTAATAGGTTTCTGGATTGCTGAAATGCATCAGGGGGAAATAAATCTGACATTTAAAGCATTGCTTAATTCCACACTGACTGGAATCGGATAACAGGCTACATTGATACACCACAAACCATAATGAAACCTTCTTTAAATGGAGTCTGCTATTATTAAATTCCCTAGTCCAAATATACATCAAAAGCAGTACAATCATCCCTATCCGGATACAGGGGTGAAACCACAAAAAATATAACAAATTCCATATGCAACTCTGCTGGCAATGAGTTGTAATACTTCACTGCCCTCTGGTGGTGGTCAATGGCATTAAACAAGCAGAGAGCAAAATTTCTGAAAGACATCAATAGGCAATGTTTTGGATAAGAACCCTTCTTCAGACCCGACACAAAATGTTGCCTGCCTCAGACCTTCCCGAAATACTGTCTGGCCCGCTGAATTACTCCAGCACTTTATGGGTTTTTTTTGTAAATCAGCATCTGCAGTTCCCGATGTCTCCAACATTGAGTTTGCTGAAAGCAGAACATTCTGTAAAAATTCACCATGTCAATAATGAAGGGAATTGAATTGCTACATTTCCCTTCACACCGCTTTCGGCAATTCTCTGAGCTTTTCATAGCCATGGAGGATCTTTATATCAGTGCTGTAATTGTTGGAATGTGCAAAAGGTTGTAACAAATATACTCACACAGGCTCCACATGTCTGAAGAAGGGTCTTGATCACTCATTCCTTCTCTCCAGAGATGCTGCCTGTCCCGCTGAGTTACTCCAGCTTTATGTGTCTATTTTCCACAAACAACAATGTTCTAATCAGCTTTGTTTTAATAATTTTCAATGAGGGATAAATATTATCTAGGATATTCTGGATCTAATAGTACGGTGGTTAAATTACTGAATTGGTAATGCATGGGCCTGAACATATTCCTTCATTGTAGTTCAAATCGCAGTTTTCCAGTCAAAGAATTTAAAACCAAGTAATTAAATAACTCTGACATTTAAAGAAAGGACAGCTGGATTGTCACTTAAAGCACTTCTGGTCCATTGATGATCTCAGCTTCATCTACATGCAACCCATAAAGGGCCTGTCCTACCAGCATCTGACTCCATGCGATGAGCGCGATCAAACTAGAAGCGGGGGCCGCGTGGATGTCGGGTGATCCCCTGTACAGGGCCGCTCCCACCAGCATGCGCCTGCATGCGGCAAGTGCGACCAAACCGGCAGCAGGGGCCGCGCGGAGGTCGGGTGAGTGGCGCAACGCGGCGCAAAGTGAGGCGAACTTGGAGTGAAGCCTTAAGGTAAGTTCGCCAGGACAGAGAGGGGCACACAGAGAGGGGCACAGAGGCACACACACACAGAGGACCATGGAGCCACACACATAGAGGGTCACGGAGGCACCTACAGATAGGTTCACGGAGGCACAATGTCGAGGCGGTGTGTAATGCGTCAAGGCTTTGCCGCGCGGAATTTTTGAACATAGTCAGTTTTTCGGAGCCCTGCGCGATGTCGGGACGAACTCCGCACAATTCCGCACGGCTCCGGCGATCGCCGGACGGCTCAAGCGACCATGTTAGGTCACGCTCATCGCATAGAGTTGCATGCTTGTAGGACAGGCCCTTAAGTTCATAGGTTTGTAAATTCTAGGAGCAGAATTAAGCCATTTGCCCCATCATGTCTACTCCGCCATTCAATCGTGGCTGATCTATCTTTCCCTCTCAACCCCATTCTTCTGCTTTTGCCCCATAACCCGGGACACCCGTGTTAATCAACTAATCAATTCTAGGCCGACGTTGATGTGGGTGACCAAGGCCAGGGTTCACTTAAATTGTAATAGAATATAAATAAAAAAGGGCAGATCATTTGTAGCTGATCCAGATTAATTCATGCAGAATCGCCCCTATCAATATGTACGCACTGATGACTGGCGTCTTATGTTGGATAGATTTCCCTGATCAAACAAACCCCTGATTTAGTTGTTTCGCATGTTTATGCCTGGCAGCCAAAGAGTTGGCCTCCCCATCACAATCCTGTCAGAATGGCAGGGCATATCCAAACTCCCTCTGTAGATGCTGCATGACCACTGAGTTTTTGCAGTTTATATTTCAGATTACCAGCATCTGCGTTCCACCAAATTTTCGTCAAAAGATAACGACTTTCTAGAAATTATTTTAATTTCAGTCAATCATAGAATCATAGTCATAGTCATTCTGCATGCAAACAGGCCTAACTTGCCCAGGCCAACCAAGATGCTCCTTCTACTCTAGTCCCACCTGACTGCATTTGGCTCATAGCCCTACAAAGCATTCCTCAAAGTCAAAGTCAAAGTCAATTTTATTCGTCACATGCACCCGAAGGTGCAGTGAAATGAATTTGCCAGCAGCGATATACTTAAAAAGGAACACACACTATGGTGGAAGGCAACAAAGTTCAGTTCGGGCCCATGAACCACTACGGACTGCCTGATGTACAGGCCCTCTCGTTGGGATGATCAAAACTCCGACGTCGGGACAGTGAAACACACTCCGCGGCTTGCAGTGCCCGAATCGGCACTTTTCTATCAGAGACCGTGGCTTCGGGATGTTATAGACCGCAGGAGGCGGTCGGAGCTCTTCCTCCCCAATTAATCGTTTTATGTTAGGTTTAGGTTTATTATTGTCATATGTGCTGAGGCACAGTGAAAAGCTTTGTTTTGCAAACTATCCAATCATATCAGATAATACTATACATAAATACAATGAAGTAAAACTCAAGTACAATAGGCAGAGTAAAGGGGTGCAAAATATTGCTCTCAGCATTGTAGCGCAACAGCCCCATGGACAAGGTTAAATGTCTGCATTGCGCTAAAAGTGAATCAGATAGTACCCTAGGTAATGGAAGTTTTGAAGCCTGATAACGGAGAGGAAGAAGCTGTTCCAAGTCTAGTTGTGTGTGTTTCTGAGCATCTCTACCTCTCTAGAAGAAGGAATGACTGAGGTGGGACAAGACTAATTATTTTGCTGCTTTTCTGAGGCAACATGAAATATAGATGGAGTTCATAACATTGATCTCCTTTTTAATACGTTGCAAGGGATGCGATGGAAGCAGATACGGCGCAATGTTTGAGAGCCATTTACACATTCATATCAGCAGGCAAGGTAGGATATGTACCTTGGAAGGGATATAAACTTTGTGCAGGCAGGTGTGATTAGTTTTAAATGGCATCATGTTCATAAATGTTTTGAGCTGAAGAGCTGTGCTGTATGTTCTACATTATTTCGCTCAGTGTATGGCAATTTTAACATTAAATTATATTTGATCAGTATTTAAGCTATTTTTCAAAAAAAGATGGATGTACGTTAGAAGACAGAAAAATCTAAATGCTTACTGTAAATAGGCAATTTACAAACTCTAAAAGTGTTCAACACATTTTAATGATAGCTCAAGGTATTACATACATCCTCAAATACTGGCTACATTCTTCTAGTGAACCGTATCCAGGAAGGGGAAGGCGTTATGATTGATGTTAACTAGGCGGGGTTAATGGTACTGAGGTAACTATGTTATTGGTTGCATGCAAAACCATCTACATCCTTCCCCTTAGAAAATTTAAAAGAAACAGACCGTTGTCACTACAACAGAATTAAACAGAATTAAACAGAATCGCCATAACGAACAGGTGGCTTGCTGATCCGGCCCGAGCGCGTACGGATGCCTCCCCCTTCCCCCGGAGGAGCAGAAAAAACAGGGGGACCCGAGACAGCAGGGGAACCAGGGAAGGGCGGTGGGGTTGGAGGAACAGCGGAGGGAGAACCGCGACCGCCAACAGGTGACCCGCGCAGAGGGGAACCGGGCGCTCGATATGGGGACCGAGGCATGCAGGGAACGCTGGCTGGGACAGGAGCCGGCTGCTGGTATGAGAGCGGCGGGGCATAGGGGCCCGGGGCCTGCGGCTTCGGCTCATTAACCGCAAGCAGGTGTTGTCGGCTTCTACGGTAGATGGTTCCCTCATAGTCGACCAGATACGAACGAGGTGAGTCGGCCACCCCAACCATGGTAGCCAGACGGGAGTGACCACTGGCGGTTTGCAATCGAACAACCTGTCCAGGCAACAGAGGATCGAGTGGTCTGCACGACCGATCGTGGGAACGCCGCTGGCTGTCATGTTTCTCTTGAATGCGCCTCTGCACGGAGGCAGGCTCCAGCACCCGAGGTTTCAGCTGGCGCTGGGCAATCTGGATGGTAGATCTGGTTGTTCTGGACATCAGACGCTGAGCAGGGGACCCCATGGCCGGATCTCTGGAAACATTCCTGAGGTTCAGGAGATCCAAATACAAATCAGAGTTAGACAGTCTCGCTTGTTCCATCAGAAGCTTGGCGCTACGGTTCAGCAAGGCCGTTGCTCTGTGGGTACTCCGGGCTGCTGGTGAAATGCACAAAATTCCATTTGTCAGCAAAACTTTTGAACTCACGGCTGGTAAACTGCCTGCCATTGTCAGTCTGCAGCCTGACAGGGGACCCAAACGTGGAGAAGTGTTTCCGCAGCTTCCGGATCACCATCTCCGACGTGAGGGATGTCAGCAAATCCACCTCGAACCAGTTTGAGTACGAGTCGACCAGGACAAGGTAGTGGTTACCACGCCACTCGAAGATGTCGGCAGCCAGCGAGGACCAGGCCAAGGCAGGAGCGGGCTGTTGCAGCAGGGGCTGTCGCTGCTGATGTGGAGCAAGACTGTTGCACGTGGAGCAGGCAGAAACACGGTCTCGAATATATTTGGCCATTCCAGGCCAGTAGAATTGGCACTGAGCGTGGGCGAGTGTTGCATCGACCCCGGGGTGTCCGCTGTGGGCTGCGCAGTAGTAAGAATCGAACAGGGAGGACGGGACCACCACTTAATGTCCCTTAACGATAACGCCATTCTGGAGCACCAGTTCGTCACGGACCAGGAAGAAGGGCTGTGTTTCAGGCGGTGCAGTGGAGCGCTTTGTTGGCCACCCTGATTTAATCACAGACGCAAGCCATTGCAAAACTGGATCGGCAGCGGTGTGCTCGGCCAAAAGCTGCAGCTGCTTGGTGGGAATAAAATTGACGCCCAGTACGAGCAAGTCCTCTGTTTCGTAGGGGTGGCGAGCACAGGAGGCCCGCGGGGCGCGCGATAACGTGTCCGCGATGTGCATCTCGGTGCCTTTCTTGTAGACGATGTCGAAATCAAAGCGCTGGAGCTGCAGCATCATACGCTGCAGCCTGGCAGGGGCAGCATGAATCGGCTTGTTCAGGATTGTCACCAGTGGCTGGTGGTCGGTTTCGACTGTAAATCTGCTGCCAAACAGGAAGTCTCTGAACTTGGAGCAGGCAAACACCACCGCAAGCAGCTCCTTCTCGATCTGAGCGTACCGCTGCTCGGTGTCCGTCATGGTGCGGGAGGCATAGGAGACAGGATGTAACGATCCATCGACAGATTGGAGGCATGCCGCGCCCAGGCCGAACTTAGAAGCGTCACATGTGACGGTGATGGGGCGACTCGCATCAAAAAATCGCAACGTCGGAGTGTTAATCAGTTTCGACTTGAGACAGTCAAACGCCTGCTGGTGCTGTGGGAGCCAGACCCAGGCGATATCCTTTTTTGTCAGCTGCCGCAGGGGAGCACTCAGCTCACTGAGATTTGGTACAAACTTCCCAAGGTAGTTCACCATGCCCAAGAAACGTTGTAGACCTGGCACGTCGGTGGGGGCTGCCATCTCAGAGATGGCCGCTGCCTTCAAAGGGTCGGGTTTTAGTCCGTTAGAGGTGAAAACGTGTCCAACATACGTGACTTCTGAGACACGAAACCGGCACTTCTTTGGGTTCAGCTTCAGGTTGGCCTTTCGCGCCCGATCCAGGACGCGGCGGAGGTTCTGGTCATGTTCGGCAATGTCCTTCCCATAGACTAAGATGTCATCCATGATGATGGCACATGGCAGGCCCGAGAATATCTGCTCCATCGTTCGCTGGAACACCTCACTAGCGGAATTGATGCCGAATGGCATTCGCAGGAATTTGAATCTGCCGAATGGTGTGGCGAAGGTTGTCAGGTCGGAAGATGCTTTGTCCAACGGGATCTGCCAGAACGAGTTCTTAGCGTCTAGGACCGAAAAGACGGTGGCTTGCCCGACCTGAGCCGCCACGTCCTCAACAGACCGCATGGGGTAGTGTGGTCGCCTGATGGCAAGGTTTAAGTCCTTGGGGTTGATACACACACGTATTTCATTCTTGTCTTTCTTTATCGTGGCAACCATGGTGGAGACCCAATCGGTGGGCTCGCTGACCGCTTCTAGCACCCCCTTGTCGACCATGTTGTTAAGCATCGCCTCGACCCTGTCTTTCATGGCGTGGGACACCCTGTGAGGTGCGCGGACCACGGGTTGTACATTTGGGTCAATGGAAATATGGTATGTCAGTGGTAACTTTCCCAGGTCATCGTTGAACAGGTCCTGGTATTCTGCAATCGGGTTAAATGACAGTTGCACTTTGTGGACCGTGTGGTCGAAGGACACCAGGCCAAGATCTTGGCACGCACGGTTTCCCAGCAGGGTAACACAGTCAGAGTTCAAAACATAAAAAATCAAGTTTCTCGTGGCCTTCTGTAGCCTGCAAGTTAAAGTGGCCCTCCCCACAGGCCTGAGAATTTCTCCACCATAGGCATGCAGTGTAGCATTGTCACCGACCAAGGCCTCATTAGTCCTTATCTTGTTGAAAAGATTTATTGACAAAACATTGACCTTTGCCCCAGTATCTAACTTCGCAAGGAAGGTTACATTGTTGACAGTCACAGACACGGAGGGATCAAGACGTTGGCCAGGTGCCTGGAGGAGGGTAAACACATTCGAATCCTCGGGAGAATTAATTGGATCTGCATCATAAGATTCAGCAACATCGGGCTGTGTGTTGGAACAGCTATCAGATTGTTTAAGCATGTTTAGACTGGGTTTGGAAATCTGTACCTGTCTCCCACGAGAACGGAATGAGCGGCAGGCAGAAGCGAAATGATTCAGTTTGTTACAAAAATTACAAGCCTTGCCATAGGCAGGGCACGTCGACCGTCTGTGGTGCATGTAGTTACAGTTAGGGCACCTTTTTGGGGGCACATCAGCAGGACCAGGGTTGGCACGCGGCAGAAAAGCATTGTTTCCCCTCTGAGGCAGGGCTCTACTAAATCCAGCCTGGTGAACAGACTTATCTCCCAAGTCCCGGTGATCATCTGGCAATACAACGACCTCAGACAATCTGCAGGCATGCATGGCTTTTTCTAATGTTAGATCCGGATCCCTAAGAAGCTCACATCGCAGCTTCTGGTCACGCATGCCAGTTACTAAAATGTCTCTAGTGAGCTGGTCTGTCATGTCACCGAAACGGCACCGCTGGGCGAGATAACGCAAATCGGCAATAAAACATTCAGCAGGTTCCTCCGGCAGCTGTCTCCTTGTAAAGAACCGTGCCCTCTCTAGAATGCGGTTCGAGGGCAGGTCACAAATCTCCCTGAACTTACGTAGCAGGCAAGCAGGGTCACTGGCAGATTCTGCAGGGGTAACCACCACGTTGTTGTCGTCCAGGACCACTGGAGCATAGACGAAAGTTCTGGCTCTCTTCATGGCATCAGGTCCGACAAGGTTGAGTAGGAGGGAGGCTTTGAGGGAGTCAGGATCATTGCGGTGAGCGACGTTGACAAAGTGGGTGAAATCAATTTCAAACGTAGCCCAGCGCTCAGAAATATCAGCATCAAAGACAAGCTGCGCGGGCTTTCTGCACGAGGATGCCATGGTCAGAGAGATAAAGCACAAAAGGCACAAATCAAATAAAAGAAATAAAACCCGATGGACAGGTAGGCGCAAGTATCTTCCAGCTCCGACACCATGTAAATAAGCAATTTACAAACTCTAAAAGTGTTCAACACATTTTAATGATAGCTCAAGGTATTACATACATCCTCAAATACTGGCTACATTCTTCTAGTGAACCGTATCCAGGAAGGGGAAGGCGTTATGATTGATGTTAACTAGGCGGGGTTAATGGTACTGAGGTAACTATGTTATTGGTTGCATGCAAAACCATCTACACTTACAGACCATGCTCTTTTAATGTACAGTATAACTCACATTCATTCTAGACTTTATTCTGTGCTGAAGAGTTAAAGGCAGTACTATAGTAAGATTAAACGAGAACTTACCTGTTCGAAGTTTGATCTTTATTTTATGAGGAGTTTCGATGAGGGATTACGTGAAGAAGCCCCACCTGACGCTGGATCGGCATACTTCAAAGCAGCGGCATGAAAAACACAGAACCAATAGCCGGAGTAAAATAGTGAGGCCCAAAATAGACTAGAACTACCAGATGATCATTTATATTATGAGGGTTGGGAGTGGAGGGCACGTAATCCCTCATCGTAACTCCTCATAAAATAAAGATCAAACTTCGAACAGGTAAGTTCTCGTTTAATCTTACTATTTTACTTCGGAGTCACGTGAGTGACTACGTGAAGATTTTAAAGCCCTGTGTTTTTTATGTCGTAAATTCATTCCATACGACTCTCTGTTTAGTCAAAACATTAGTGGGTAAATAGTATTTTAAGACATTGTTACAATTTATGTAATAAGTCTTTTAATCATAAAAAAGAACAACTTTTTAAAAATAATAGCCCCTCTATCCCAGGGGAAAATTACAAAAGAAAAATTGATAAATGATGTCAATGATAACATAAATCGATAATATAAATCGATAATATAAAACAAAGCAAGCATTTAAAGAGAACCCAGCACTGTGTGTCCAAATCCTGGCACCGTGACAACAGGTTTATTGTAGAACTTTGAAATGTTTCTTCTCTACACCACCCTGCGGCCTCTAAAATTTTATCGAGTGGTACATCCTGTACCTTCGCCGCGGACGTAGCTGCCGCCCTAGTGGAGTGAGATTTAAACACATCAGTGTCTATTCCTGCTAGACCCAAACCTGTTTTAACCATCTAGAAATGGTTTGAACTGAAACTTTTGTATGTGGCTTTTTGTGTGTTATCAATAACGCTTTCTCAAAACCTCTGAGATTTTTGGTTACCTCAATGTATTGAGTTAAATGCTTAACTACACACAATGTTTCATCAATAGGATACGCTTTAAACATTACCTTAATTCCAGTTCTCCCTGGTCTGCTTTGTTTGATCAGGTCATAAACATAAAACACAATGTTATCTGTAGTCACATGCATGCAATCCAACCGTAACAATTGCAAAGTTTGTACTCTTTGAGCTGATACCAATGCCATTAACATAACCACCTTAAATGTTAATTTCTGCAAAGACATTGAAGTAATTGGAGCCCATTGCTTTAGCAAAATGAGAACAATGCTAACTTCCCAAATTTCTGTATATCTGGGCTTGGGAGGATTTTTATTAAAAATACCTTTCATGAATCGAGATACTAATGGGTGAGACCCTACTGAATCCCGATCAGAAATTTGTCCTAAATAGGATGACAATGCACTACAAGCACAATTAATGGCACTATAACTCAAATGCTCATCAAGTGTAGCCCAGCAAGGAACTCCAATACATTTGAAATGTTTGCAGTATGATAAGATATCTTTGACTGTGTACAAAAACCTCCCATTTTGTTATATGCGACATATATTGTTTTTTAGTGCTATTCCTCCAAGCTACATCTATAACAACCATGGTCCTGTCCAACAGTTCAAACTCTTGCAATGGTCTGGTCAGAACCTGCAGATAAACAAATTCATATGATCATGCAATAGATGAATTTCTTTTGTTACTGGTTGTGTCAACAGATTGTCGCAACTGGGAATTGTCATACATGGTTCAACAATCATTTTAAGCATCAATGGGAACCATGAATGCGTAGGCCAATTTGGCACCACCGAAATGCCTTTGGCAGTGTCTTGCGCTATTTTCTTGGGACATTGCCCAATCAGACAGAATGGGGAAAAGCATAAAAGAACATATTCCCCCAGTGTAGCGAGAAAGCATCCACCGCTACTGCCCCTGGATCGTGTTCCCAAGACACGTATTTGGGCAATTGGTGATTCAATCTAGATGCAAACAGATCAATGTCCGGTACTCCATACCGACTGACAATATCTTTGAAAATTTGTGGATTTAACATCCATTCTGTATTGTCTTTAAATATTCGTGATCTTTTGTTTGCCACAACATTGTCTCTTCCTGGGAGATAAATAGCTGAAACCCAAATATTTTTACCAATACACCATTGCCACATCTGGTTACCAGATGATCACATGAAATTGATCTGACACCACCCATGTGATTGACGGGTTGGAGGCAGGTGATGTCGGGTTGGAGGCAGGTGACTAGTGGGGTGCCTCAGGGATCTGTGTTGGGTCCTTTGTTGTTTGTCATGTACATCAATGATCTGGATGAAGGGGTGGTAAATTGGATTAGTAAGTATGCAGATGATACCAAGATAGGGGGTGTTGTGGATAATGAAGAGGATTTCCAAAGTCTACAGAGTGATTTAGGCCAGTTGGAAAAATGGGCTGAAAGATGGCAGATGGAGTTTAATGCTGATAAATGTGAGGTGCTACACCTTGGCAGGACAAATCAAAATAGGACGTACATGGTAAACGGTAGGGAATTGAAGAATACAGTTGAACAGAGGGATCTGGGAATAACCGTGCATAGTTCCTTGAAGGTAGAATCTCATATAGATAGGGTGGTAAAGAAAGCTTTTGGTATGCTAGCCTTTATAAATCAGAGCATTGAGTATAGAAGGCAATAGCATTGGCCTATCAAATGGCCTGCTCGCTGAATAAGCGCTTGAGTTTTTGCCCTTTGAAGATTTTGGTAATGTAGAGGACCAAATTCTACTGCTGGAAATGCTGCTACCAACTTCCCAATAACCTTGGCAACTACTCGGATGGAGGGATAAGGTTTGTTAATCAGGTTCTGACACACATTTGTCAATCTATCACCTTATCCATTGGTAAAGTTACCAACATGGTAACTGCATTAATCACAAACCCCAGATATTCCATGGTTTGGGATGGCTGTAACTTAGATTTTGTTGGATAAATCAGGAATCCCAACTTCTCAAACAAGCTTGTAGTTGCTGAGACTGATTTTCAGCTGACTCCTGATTAGCATTGACAATTAAATGTCATCTAGATAAGCCATAATGATGTGTTTTTGTGCCCTTAGCAGTGCAAGTGCTGGCTTCAACAATTTAGTGAACAATCTAGGTGCTGAATTAGCATCTAGTTGCCCAATTAACCCATTAGGTAATGCTTTGTATTGCCACAGCTGTCCCATCCATTTAAACTTTAAATACCTGTGAAAACTATGGTGAATTGGGACTGAAAAATATGCATCCTTCAAATCTATTGTAGCCATATAACAACCTGTTGATACTAGCTGCATTGCAGTGTTAAATGTGTCCATTAAAATGTTTATACTGGACAAATGTATTCAATTGTGTGAGATCTAAAATGATTCTACAACCCCCATCTTTCTTTGGTCTGGGGAAAATATTTGATACAAATTGTTGTGGATCCTCTCCTGTTTTCTCAATAACTCCTTTTTCACACAAATTCTTACCCTCTTTGTCAATTTGATTTTTTCCCAAAAGCTGAAACATCAAAGAATGATTAGGCTTATTCTGTCCCAATGGATCCATACCTTCTACAAAATCAATGGTAGATCCTAACACAGTATCTAATACAACACGATCAGCTGTTATACTGTCCCATTCATTATAAAACATTCGGAGTCTACCACCAATCTGAGGTTCATCCAAACATTCTTCTTTAATAGGATAAATAGTGAGATTAAACGAGAACTTACCAGTTCGAAGTTTGATCTTTATTTTATGAGGAGTTACGATGAGGGATTACGTGAAGAAGACCCCGCCTGGCGCTGGATCGGCATACTTCAAAGCAGCGGCATGAAAAACACAGAAACCAATAGCCGAAGTAAAATAGTAAGGCTCAAAATAGACTAGAACTACCAGATGATCATTTACATTATGAGGGTTGGGAGTGGAGGGCACGTAATCCCTCATCGTAACTCCTCATAAAATAAAGATCAAACTTCGAACTGGTAAGTTCTCGTTTAATCTCACTATTTTACTTCGGAGTCACGTGAGTGACTACGTGAAGATTTTGAAGCTCTGTGTCTTTCATGTCGTAAATTCATTTCATACGACTCTGTTTAGTCAAAACAGTAGTGAGTAAATAGTATTTTTAGGACATTGTTACAATTTATGTAATAAGTCCTTTAAGCATAAAAAAGAACAAATTTTTAAAATAATAACCCCTCTATCTTAGGGGAAAATTACAAAATAAATTGATAAATGTTGTCAATGGTAACATAAATCGATAATATAAATCGATAATATAAAACAAAGCAAGCATTAAAGAGAACCCATTACTGTGTGTCCAAAACCTGGCACCATGACAACAGGTTTATTCTAGAACTTTGAAAATCTCTTCTCTAGACCACCCTGCGGCCTCTAAAATTTTATCGAGTGGCACGTCCTGTACCTTTGCCACGGCCGTAGCTGCCGACCTAGTGGAGTGAGATCTAAACACATCAGTATCTATTTTTGCTAGACACAAACCATCCAGAAATAGTTTGAACTAAACCTATTGTATGTGGCTTTTGTGTGTTATTAATAACGCTTTCTCAGAACCTCTGAGATTTTGGTTACCTCAATGTATTGAGTTAAATGCTTAACCACACACAATGTTTCATCAATAGGATATGCTTTAAACATTACCTTCATTCCAGTTCTTCCTGGTCTGCTTTGTTTGATCAAGTCATAAACATAAAACATAATGTTATCTGCAGTCACATGCATGCAATCCAACCGTTACAACTGCAAAGCTTGTACTCTTTTTGAGCTGATACCAATGCCATTAACTTTACCACCTTGAATGTTAATTTCTGCAAAGACATTGAATTAATTGGAGTCCATTGTTTAAACAAAGTGAGAACAATGCTAACATCCCAAATCCCTGTATATATGGGTTTAGGATGATTTTTATTGAAATTCCTTTCATGAATCGGGATACTAATGGGTGAGACCCAACTGAATTCCGACCTGAAATTTGTCCTAAATAGGATGACAATGCACTACGAGCACAATTAATGGCACTATAACTCAAATGCTCATCAAACTGTAACCCAGCAAGGAACTCTAATACATTTGAAATGTTTGCAGCATGATAAGATATCTTTGACTGTGTACAACTTCCCATTTCCTTATATGCGACTTGTATTGTTTTAGTGCTATTCCTCCAAGCTGCAACTATAACATCCATGGTCCTGTCCCACAGTACAACTCTTGCAATGGTCTGGTCAGAACCTGCAGATTAACAAATACATATGATCATGCAATGGATGAATTCCTTTTGTTACTGGTTGTGTCAACAGATTGTCGCAACTGGGAATTGTCATACATGGTTCAATAATCATATTAGCATCAATGGGAACCAAGACTGCGTGGGCCAATCTGACACCACCAAAATTGCCTTCGACAGCGTCTTGCGCTTTTTATTGAGACATTGCCCAATGAGACAGAATGGGGAAAATCATAAAAGAACAAATTCCCCAGTGTAGCGAGAAAACATCCACCGCTACTGCCGCTGGATCGTGTTCCCCAAGACACGTATTTGGGCAATTGGTGATTCAATCTAGATGCAAACAGATCAATGTCCAGTACTCCATACCGGCTGACAATATTTTGAAATTTTGTGGATTAACATCCATTCTGTATTGTCTTTAAATATTCATGATCTTTTGTCTGCCACAACATTGTCTCTCCCCGAGAGATAAATAGCTGAAAGCCAAATATTTTTTGCCATACACCATTGCCACATCTGGTTTACCAGATGATCACATGATATTGATCTGACACCACCCATGTGATTGATATATGCCACAGCTGTGGTATAATCTATTTATACTTGGACATGCAAATCCTTTAATGAAGGGCAATAAGCTTTTAATACATAAAATGTTACCAAGAGCTCCAAATAATTAATACCATATGTTTGGAACAATAAATCCTCTTGGACAGCCCATCTGCCTCTACAGCTGGTCTCATTATCCGTAGCCCCCCCCCCCCCCATCCGAGAGAACTTCGTCATTTTGCAAAAACACTACTGGCTGATGAACTACAAAGTTCTTAGCAGCTTATGGAACATTCTCAATCCACCAATGTAATTCTGATAAAGTTCCCTTAGGCAATTGCATTGGCCTATCAAATGGCTTGCTCGCTGAATAAGCGCTTGAGTTTTTGCCCTTTGAAGATTTTGGTAATGTTGACGACCAAACTCTACTGTCTGGAAATGCTGCTGCCAATTTACCAATAACCTTGGCAACCTCTCGGATGGAGGGATAAGGTTTGTAAATCAGGTCTTGACACACATTTGTCAAATCCAACACTTATCCATTGGTAAAGTTACCAACATGGTAACTGAGTTAATCTCAAACCCCAGATATTCAATGGTTTGGGATTGCTGTAACTTAGATTTGTTGGATGGATCAGGAACCCAACTTCTCAAACAACTTGTAGTTGCTGAGACTAATTTTCCACCTGGCTCCTGATTAGCATTGACAATTAAATGTCATCTAGATAAGCCATAACGATGTACTTTTGTGCCTAAAGCAGTGCAAATGCTGGCTTAATCCTTTAAGGCAAAGCTTGTAGTACCACAAACTGTCTCATCCATAAACTTTAATTACCTACGAAATTATGGTGAATTGGGACCGAAATATGCATCTCTTCAATTTATTGTAGCCATATAACCACCTGTTGATACCTGCTGTATTGCAGTGTTGAATGTGTCCATTTTAAAATTTTTACTGGACAATATATTTAATTGTGTGAGATCTAACATGATTCTACAACCCCATCTTCTACGGTCTGGGGAAATATTTGATACAATTGTTGTAGATCCTTTCCTGTTTCTCAATACCTCCTTCCTCACACAAATTCTTACGTCTTTGTCAATTTGAATTATTACAAGACTATAACATGAAGAATTATAAGGTTATTGTGTCCCAATGGATCCATACCTCTTCATCATCAACATTTGGAGTCTACCACCAATCTGAGGTTCATCCAAACATCCTTCTTTAATAGGATTAAGTTTTGTACCTCTCCAACTGTTTGACGAAATTACCTCCTTACCCAAAATATGGGTGTACATTCGTTATTTTATTTAATATATGGTCCCTAGATAAGGGACGTATCAGATTTAAACTGATAAGAACAAATACCATACTTAATCTTAGCCAAAAAGCCGAGAAGCGATTTGCTGGCTGGAAATTCTTCCTTATCATACTCCTGCCTCGGCTCAAATCAAATCCCTTTTCCATATGACCAGCCTACTGGCCAACTGAAGGGTTTCTTCCCCTTCATCCATACTTAATTTGCTTAAACAGATTTCCTCCGAATCAATAACCAGGAGTTTGAACATTGCTTGTCCTGTAAATCTTTGGATGTAAAAGAGGCCAAATGGCAATCTTACATTTATATAATTTAACTCAAATGAGTTTGCAGAATAAACCTAACATATTTTGTTTTATTCTGAACTTTAGTCATTCCACAACCTTCCAGCTTGTCTTAAAAGACAGTGATGCCAATTAGTTTGAGGATTCTTTTAATCGTAATTCCTGCGCCCGCAAAATTGCTGACATTGGCGCCCAAAACCCGGATTTACCAGGTACCTTCTTAAAGGTGTTTTAGAATGCTTCATGCATTTGCGTCATCCTTGCGCATCCTAATGTTTCTTATATTCTGTATTATTCCAATTTTAGTATATGTGCTGCCGAAGCGAGCACATGTTTAAATGCAAATCTGCTGTTTCAACCATAACAGCTTCTTGAGGCAGGTGAGAGACCATATAATTAACATTGGCCGCCAGGTTCCTTCCATGGCCTCACCGCCTCCACCAGGTATAGTAACTTTGTGCCCTTCAGACACACCTGGATTTGCATTGTGGTGGGTACTTCTGACCACAAACACCACTTTCAGGGTCTGTCTCATACAGCCCTGGTACTCCTGAAACTCGTTCAAGGAGACTTCCTCCAGTCCATACCCAGGCACTGGGGTTTCAAATTCCCAATTCGAATTGGCACCATATTCACGATATGGAACCCCCTCAGGGGCTGCCTGGGAATATTCTGGGTACTTAGACCCTTGGTTGATATTATTTGGAGTATTTCCTCCATTAGATCCATACTTAGCCAATTTTAGGCTTACCTTACAGGATCTTTTAGAAACCTCAGGCCTTTCAAGCCTCTTTTTACTTTTTAGGCACTGGGTTTTCAAGTTTTGTTTGTGGAGCAACTAAAGGCTCCCTAACGGGTATTTCAATCGGCCACCGGTATCGGAACCGGCTCCGCAATAGTCTGCTGTCCCGACTTTTTACACCCCGGGACGCACGTTTTACCCGCGATTTTTTTAAAACATTTTATTTTTATTTTTATTTAAACTCCTGCTGGTTTCCTACCAGCCTACGGAGTTTTAAGAAAACGCCCTGGAAGTAAAATAATTTTACTTACCTGCGGGCCGTTTCCTTACCGCTGTGCTGGAGCTGCGCTCTGCAGCTCTTCCTTTGCCGATAGCGTCGACGTAATGCCGATCCAGCGCCAGGCGGGGTCTTCTTCACGTAGTCACTCACGTGACTCCGAAGTAAAATTTATGTACCTCTCCAACTGGATGAAATGATCTCCTTTACCCAATAAATGGGTGTACATTCGGCTGTGCTGGCTGGAAATTCTTTCTTATCATACTCCTGCCTCGGCTTGTCCCAGCTCCAAAATCAAATCCCCTTTTTATATGGCCAGCCCTTCTCTGGCCAAAAGTGAAGGGTTTCATAAGGCCAATAGTTTTTGCCTCTTCATCCATTTCTTTAATTTGTTTAGACAAATTCTCTCTGAAATAAACCAGGAGTTTGAGCATTGCTTGGCTTGCACAACCCTGCAAACCTTGAATGTAACAGAGGCCGAATGGCAATCTTCCTCATACAATTTATCTCAAAATGAGTTGCAAAATAAAGCCAACATATGCTTCTAAACTTTGGTCATTCCACAACCTTCCACTTGTCTTCCAAAGGCAGTAATGCCAGCTGAAATCAGCTTGAGGACTCTTTGAAATCAAATCTCCTGCGCCCGCATCATCGATGACATTGGCGCCCAAACACCCGGATTCACTGTAGGTACCTTCAATGAGGCACAATTAATAGGTGTTTTATACAATTCTGCTGTCTCAACCATAACAGCTTTTTGAGGCGGGTGA
Source organism: Raja brachyura (assembly GCA_963514005.1). Next base: position 64,458,678 of record OY740782.1, read on the forward strand.
GAGACCATATAATCAATATTGGCCGCCAGGTTTTCTTCCATGGCCTCACCGCCTCCTCCAGGTATAGCAAAACTTTGTGCCACATCAGGCACACCTGGATCAATATATTTGTATTGTAGTGTGTACTCCGGACCTCAATCACCACTTTCAGGGTCTGTCTCATACAGCCCTGGTACTCCTGAAACTTGTTCAAGGAGACTTCCTCCAGTCCAAACCCAGGCACTGGAGTTTCAATTCCCAATTCAAACTGGCACCATATTCATGATATGGAACCCCCTCAGGGGCTGCCTGGGAATATTCTGGGTACTTAGACCCTTGGTTGATTATAGTTTGGAGCATTTCTCCATTTAATCCATTCTGAGCCATAAGGCTTTCCTTTCTGGACCTTTAGAATCAGAGTCCTCAGAAACCTCAGGCCTTTCAGCTTTTCTTTACATTTTTTAGGCACTGGGTTTTCCTCCAAAGTTTCTGTTTGTGGAGCAATCAAAGCCTCACTAACGGGTATTTCAACGGCCACCAGTATCGGAACCAGCTCCGCAATAATCTCCTGTCCTGACTCTTCTCCCCGGGATGCACGTTTTACCAGCTGTTTTTTGGCTTACTCTATTTCTTTCTAACTCCTCCTGGTTTACCCACCAGGCTACGGAGTTCTGAAACCCGCCCTAGAAACGAAAATCTCTCTTACCTGCGGACCGCTGTGTGGACCTGCACTCTGCAGCTCTTTCCTCTGCCGACAGCGACGACGTAATGCCGATCCAGCGTCAGGCGGGGCTTCTTCACGTAGTCACTCACGTGACTCCGAAGTAAAATAGGCTGTCTTACTGGTGAAGTAACTCGCCCCTTTTAATTATTGGCAAGCAACTACAAGTAGCTGCATAAACCACAGCGTCTGGGCTCACGGTGATACGGTGCACTTGTGAACGTCAGCACCAAGAGTAAAAAATTGTCAAACAAGTGCAACAGCTTAGTCCGTGGCAAACTAGCGACAAATTCACAGCTAAAAATGACAAAAAACATTATGGCTGCGGCCTTCTCGAGCAAATCATTACAAACTTACATGTAGCCTGCAAATCTTTTTAAAAATCCATATAATTTAAAATAAAACAAAATAATTCCTGTCCACTTTCCTCCCGACCCGCTGAATTCCTCCAGCAGCTTGTGCCATCTGCCTTTCCCTGTCTTTATTTCACTTGCTGTACTAGTTTATATTTCTTTCTTTAGGCTCTGTTTGGCTCTGTAAGGAAGAGACTTACTGAATATTGGCTTGTGTACTGATGGCGCAATGTGCACGAAGTGCTGCACAAAATCAGATGCTGGATCAGAGCAAGCCTTTGCTATAATTGCTATAAAATATGTATGGGTAGCCATCACCACATTAAGCATCAAACATGTTTGCTTCATCACCAACCAAAAAACAGGGATCACTCATTATAACAACTATAAATACTTTGCAGTGGAAATACAATAGCTCTCTATCGCTCTGTTGCTCTAAATGGGCAATTTGGTTAGAGATTATACCAGGGAAATGTATTCTGTAGAAACAGCAGAACTTGACTGAAGATCAAAATACTAAGCTCTCAGAATATAAAAGTGATATATAGAGTACATATTACAGAAACCAAAGCATTTAAAGTTCATATTGAATAATTGTTTTGTTAAGACTTCTCAGTCAGCTTTGAACTAGACCTTTCAAAGCTGGTTAATCACAGTTCAGCTGCACGTTGGGAAATTACCTCCAAGGTTGCAAAACAATTCCTCACGTTTTAAAATTCACTACTTAAAGAGCTTTTCTCTTGTAAACCCTTTGTTTCCCCGATAAATGCTTTATCAAAATGTTTTTGTCAACTTGATTAAGTAATATAGAGATTGAGGATCTATCCAGCCATTTGCATTAGTACAGGACAAATAGTATCTTGTGCAACGTTTATGTATCCTACCGAACCTTGAAAAAACTCAACGAGAGGAAGCGCACAAAAAATAACTTGTTGCTCTTCTATGACCATACTTGATGTGCCAAGTGACCAAACAAAGTCAGTCTGGGCGGCACAGTGGCACAGCAGCAGGGACGGCGCAGTGACACAATGGTAGAGTTGCTGCCTTACAGCACCAGAGACCCGGGTTCAATCCTGACTACAGTCTTGTCTGTATGGAGTTTGCACATTCTCCCCATGACCACATGGGTTTTCTCCAGGTGCTCCGCTTTCTTCCCACACTTCCAAAGATGTACGGGTTTTTCGGTTAATAGGCTTGAGTAACATTGTAAATTGTCCCTTGTGTGTAGAATAGTGCTTGTGTATGGGGATTGCTGGTCAGCACGGACTCGGTGGGCTGAAGGGCCTGTTTCCATGTTGTATGTCTAAACTAAACTGGAAGCTTCCTTCATCTTCATCACAATGGTGTGAAATCATTTAAGCTGAAGATTTCTGGTTTGATGCAGACCAATAACACGCACTGTCGTTTTCCATGCAACTGATGCATACAACAACTAGTCACGGACATGCGAGTAGACAGCCTATCTGTTTACAAAGCCAACCTATTAATTTCAAACTGTTTACGACTTCCAATGTACATTAGAACAGATATTCTCAAGACTTGCTCTTATTTATCTTGTTCTATCATAGTCGCTGCCTCATAAAGGCTGGCATCATCATCAAGGACCCACACCATCCTGGCCACACACTCATCTCCCCGCTACCTTCAGGTAGAAGGTACAGGAGCCTGATGACTGCAACATCCAGGTTCAGAAATAGCTACTTCCCCACCGCCATCAGGCTATTAAACTCAACTGAAACAAATCTCTGAACATTAATAGACCATTATCTGTTTCTTTGTACTCTTTTGAGCACGCGGCATTGAGATGAATGCAGTGCATCAGCTATCCACCCATACGCTTTAGTAAATACTGATGTCGGTGCCAAAACTTTCTGGAGTGAGAGAGCCAAATTGATCATTGCCATCTTCAAATAAGGTTGCTGAATCCAGAAATTCCCTCCATAAACCACAACCTTCCTGCTTTTCTTTCTTCCTTAAGACCGCTCACTTCAACCAGACTTTTGATCAAGGGACACAAAATAGTAAGATTAAACCAGAACTTCAGAGTTTGAAGTTTGATCTTTATTTTATGAGAAGTTACGATGAGTGGTTACGTGAAGAAGGCTGTCAGCCCTCATCCGCGTCAATCTTCAAAGCAGCGGTGCACACTGAATATAGTATGATTAGAGAAGACTAGTACTACAAGATGACCTTTATGATATGAGGGTTGGGAGCGGAGGGCACATAATCGCTCATCGTAACTCCTCATAAAATAAAGATCAAACATCAAACTGGTAAATTCACGTTTAATCTTACTATTTTACTTCGGAGTCACGTGAGTGACTACGTGAAGATTTTAAAGCTCTGTGATTTCATGTCGTAGAAACAAATCCATGCATCACACACTGCATCAGTTGACCATGATGAGTGAAATATAATTTTACTTCGGACTCACATGAGTGATTCCGTAAAGAACCCCACCAATCAGCTAGCGCGTCATTACGTCTGATGCATGGCGCAGCGACCGGCTGGGAGGAACAGCGCTTCTCCAATGGTAAGTTTAAAAAGCCTCAGGTAAGTGTTAAACTTGTGCGAGGTCTCTGCGTTTGGTAATTCTTGTTGCAGGAGAACAAGTACAAACATGAAAAAATCCGGAACAGCAAGGCGAGCCGTAATGAAGATATCTCAAGCCGCGGGAGTGCGGGTAGCGGGCGGCCGCCCAGCTCATCCACGGAGTAATTGGTTGTCAAACCAACGACCACATACTTGGTGTCTGAGAACACTGTGCCTACGCACGAGGGGCGTAAGGCTACCTGAAAGTCTGTCCAGCCGATAGACTTAGACGAGTCTGGCCGAGGATCCAGGATGGAGCTCCTGTTTGGAGAGGATGCTCCATCAAGAGCGCTGGCCTCTCCAAGAGCCCGTGGCAGCAGCACCTATAGAGCTGCCAAGTATCTCCTTCCAGGACGAGGAGAGTATACCGGGTCAGATTGAATCTGACGCCGATTCAGAGGGCTCAGCGATGGCGGCTGCCCCATGGGACAAGGTGCAAGCACCAGAGGTCCTATTCCTGGCAGCCAGGTTTGCCGTCCCTACAGACTCTGGTGAGTCGCTTGGAGAGGAGCTGGCTGCCAGCATTAATTACTTGGCCTCCCACCAGCTCCAGGAGCTGGCTATGGACACTACTGCCAAAAAATATGAGACCCCAGAGAACTGTATTCTGCTGAAGGTGCCGACAGTAAAGAGTCTGGAATAACGGCTTTTGGTCGGTCGGTGGATGGTGGGCAAGGACTGAAGTTCAGCAGGATGCCTTGGCTCTCATGTGCAATGTGCACTTTGAGATTAATTGTCTCAGAAAGAGCGCCATCCGCCCCACCATTAATTCCTGATTTGCTGCACTGTGCAAGCCTGGCACCATCCAGCCATCAAACCTATTATTTGGGGAAGACATGGCTAAAAGAGTCAAGGAGCTGGATGACAAGGTCAAAACCATCGGGCTCATCAAGGCACCAGTGACCAGCATAACCCTCCGACGCCAGTACCCCTACAAGCAGTTTGCTGAAACCGGGGCTGGGCAAGGACCAAGCCGACCGTTTAATGTGTGCAACTGGCACTCTCCAGCAGCAGCAAGGGGAAACATGCCTTTCCCACCCAGAACCAGGCAAAGAGCACCAGTAACCATGGAGGTAGGTGGGTCTGGCTCTTGTCGAAACATATTGTGAGAGAATTGCCTACCAGTTGGAGTGGGTTACACAGGTTTCTGGGAGAATGGTATAAAATAACCTCAAATGTATTTATACACTGGGTATTCAAGGGTTTAAAATTGAATTTATTCCCAACCCGTGTCCACCCACCCAGCACAAACCAAAATGGGCATTCATCTTCTTACAGACAGAGAATTTGATGATCCAAGCTGAAATAGCAAAACTATGCCTCAAGGGAGTAATTGAGAAAACAATTTATCAGACCCATCAATTCGTGTCTAATGTGTTCCCTTGACAAAAGAAGAATGGTGGGTGTAGGATTATCTTGGTTTAACAGGACTTAATCCGTTTGTGCAGTATCAACATTTAAAAATGGAAACTTTTGCTACTGCCAAGCAACTGCTTTCCAGGGGGTGTTATATGGGATGTATAGATCTCCAAGATGCGTATTATTCAGTGCCTGTTCATAAAGACTATCGCAGATATTTGAAATTTAACTGGATGGGATAATTGTGGCAATTTCGAGCTCCACCTAATGGATTAACCTCAGCCCCTCGCCTATTTACAAAGCTGCTAAAGCCAGTACTTGGGTTATTACGGTCACAAGGCCATGTAATCATAGCCTATTTGGATGACATTCTAATCATTGGAAACATCTTTGACGCAGCTGAGTTATCAGTTTCAGCTGTTCAACTCATGGTATAGAGACTAGGATTCATTGTCCACCAAGTTAAATCAAAATTGGTGCCGGTTAACCTCATTGACTACCTGGGTTTCACAGTTAATTCCAATCACATGTCTGTGACTCTGCCCCAGGGCAAGAGAGTAGATTTAATTGAAGGCTGTATCAAGCTCTTAAAGGAGCAATGACCCTCAATTAAACAGGTTGCGAGCTTAATTGGTAAATTGGTAGCAGCTTTTCCTGCAGCCCAATATGGACCTTTGCATTACCAGCATTTACAGAGGGCAAAGGTACAGGCACTGAGAATACATGCAAGCCATTACAATCGGCCCATGCACTTACCATCTGAAGCCATCGCAGAGGTACAGTGGTGGATTAGAAACATATTAAATTGTTATGGCACAATTTTGACCAAAGCGCCTTCACTTATTTTACAGACATGTCAGTGCCCTAGGTTGGGGTGCTACTGATACCAGATCTAGCTGTGGAGGCAGATGGGATGTGCATGAGGCACAGATTCTCCAATCACATGGAATGCATTATTTAGAACTTTTAGGAGCTTTCTATGGGCCCAAAGCTTATTGTAGCACTAAGCATCACTTGTCCAACTGCAGGTTGACAACACCACGGCAGTGGTGTATGTCAATCACATGGGGGGAATCAAGTCTAAATCATGTGATGGATTGGCTAACACTATTTGGCACTGGTGCATAAAAAAAGAATATTTGGATTTCAGCTGTCTACTAGCCAGGCAGACTCAATATGGTGGCAGACACTAGGTCATGCAAATTCAACAACACCGAGTGGATGTTGAATCAGGATGTATTTGATGAAATTGTTCTTCGGTAAGGGATGCCAGATATCGATTTGTTTGCATCCAGACTTAATCACCAGGTACCGAAGTATGATTCATGGGAACCAGACCCAGGGGTAGTGGCGGTGAATGCATTCTCACTGCACTGGGGTGGAGTGTTTTTATATGTCTTTCCCCCCTTCTGCCTCATCAGCCGGTGCCTGACTAAGATCAAGCTGGACATGGCTACGGGGGTTCTGGTGGTAACCGACTGGCCTACACAGCCATGGTTCCCGCTCATTTCAGAAATAACCATGCACACTATTATGGTGGTTCCAAAGTGGAAAAATGTATTGGCGCATCCTGTGTCTGGGGATCTACACCCATTGAATGATCGTGTAAATTTGTTCATTTGCAGATTTTAAGAAGGCCGTACCTGGGTCTGAGACTATCCAATCAGGCTGTGGATACCATCACGTCATCATGGAGGGATAGCACAAAAAGGCAATTCCTCTCCCATATCAGGAAATGGGAGGAATTTTGCGTACATGGTAACATCACTTACCACACAGCCCCCATCCCAGATGTGCTAGAATTCCTATCCCACTTACACTTCAATGAAGGGTTGAGTTGTAGTGCCATCAGCAGTGCCAGGAGTACCCTGTCTGTGTACCTGTGCCGGGGGGTCAGGACCAACCATTAGGGTCCTACCCGTTAATATCAAGATTCATGAAGGGTGTGTTTAATTCAAATCCTCCTAGGCCTGGGTACTCTCAAATCTGGGATGTGATCATGGTACTCACGGTGCTCCGTCAATGGGGAACAGCCACATCATTGTCTTTACTAAAGATCACCCTCAAGTTGGTTATGCTCATGGCGCTTACATCAGCGCAAAGGGATTTGCGACGCTCCACAAACTGGGTCTGGACAGGATGGTGTCCTCACAAAATGATGTTACTTTTCACATCTATGACTTACTCAAACAGAGCAGACCAGGGGTGTCCGGATACAAGCTTGTATTATCAACTTATATATGGCTGTGTGTAGTGGTGCATTTGAAGCGTTATATTGACGTCACGCAGAGCCTCAGAGGCTCCGAGGTAGCACTATTTATAAGCCCCAAAAAGCCACATAGGCAAGTGTCATCTCAAACCATCTCACGATGGCTGAAGCAAGTGGTGGGGTTAATACTCAAAACTTTAAATCTCACTCCACCAGGGCAGCATCAATGTCAGTGGCGAGGACAATGGACATCCCTCTAGACCACATCCTCGCGGCCGCAGGATGGTCAAATGAATCGACTTTTCAGAGGTTCTGCAACAAGCCGCTTGTTGAATCCAGGGTGTTAAATTTTGTTTCATAGCTTCTCCCTCAGAGAAAGGAGTCGCTATTGTATATATTTTGTTGTGAATTAAAGCATTAACATGTTAATCAGTGTCATGAATCAATGTTGTTACTAATTCACTCTACCTGAGTCAACTGCTTGCAGTATGAAACGCCTGGATTTGGTTTGCCGTGAAATCACAGACCTTTAAAGTCTTCACGGAATCACTCACGAGACTCCGAAGAAAAATAGTAATAGTAAACGAGAACTTACCAGTTTGAAGTTTGATCTTTATTTTATGAGGAGTTACGATGAGCGATTATGTGCCCACCGCTCCCAACCCTCATATCACGAAGCTCATCTGTAGTTCTAGAGTTATAATGTTATTATAATACTTCAATTGGTGTTCTGTGATTTCACACCGCTGCTTTGAAGATTGACGGGCATGCCGACTGGTGGGGTTCTTCACGTAATCACTCAACGTAACTCCTCATAAAATAAAGATCAAACTTCAAATTCTCATTTAATCTTACTAATAATGAATTCAGACATGACATAAATTTAAACATGCTGATGCTTTAATGAGCAAATGAAAATGATAGTGATGCCTCTCATCCAGGGGGAAACTATAAAACAGAATCTAAAATAGAGTTGGCAAATACGGCCGGTCTGGCAATGGGTTACTATGAAATGTTTGGAAAGTATGTTCGTTTGACCATCCTGCAGCCACTAGGACGTGGTCCAGCGGAAACGTACATAACCGTTGCTGCTGATGTAGTAGCAGCCCTGGTGGAGTGAGAGTTGAAAATATTAGTATCTACTGCATAAGCCAAAACCCCGTTTTAACCACCTGGAGATGGTCTGAACTAATACCTTCTTATGAGTTTTTTTGTAACTAACAAACATTGCTAGTTTAGAGCCTTTAAGGCTCTTGGTGACCTTGACGTATTATTGTAAATGTGTGACCACACATAACCAAAGGTCCATGGGGTATGCCATAAAAACTAGTTTGAGACCTGACGCCCCTGGTTTGCTCTGTTTAACTAAATCATAAACATAAAATATTATGTTATTTGCAGATGTAACCATCCTGTCCAGTCGCAAATTATGTAGTGACTGGACCCGTTGTGTTGAGACCAGCGCCATGAGGATAACTACCTTATGAGAGCCAGCTAAAGATAAGGATGTAGCTGGAGCCCCCTGGTGAAGTAGTGTTAACACAATGTCAATATCCCGTACTTCCGTGTACCTGGGCCTGGGAGAACTTGTGTTAAAGATATCCTTTATAATTCTGGATATCAGAGGGTGAGACCTGACAGAGTGGGTCCCACTCGCTGTGGCAAATATGATGAGAAGGCACATTTGGCACAGTTAATGGCACTATAACTTAATTTATTGTCAAAGACCCATTTGAAAATGAACTCCAAGTCAGTTATCCGTGCTGTATTATATGTAACATGTGTATTTAAACAAAAATGCTTCCCATCTCCTGAATAGGAAATGTACTGCTTTTTTAGTGCTATCCCTGCTCTCTGCAATGAGCACATACATGGTTCGGTCTGACAACCCGAGCCGCAGGAACAGTCATCTCAGAGTCTGCAAGTCAATTCATTGATTTTATCATGCAGAGGCTGGTTTCCCGAGTCACAGGCTGAACCAACAAAGTTTTATGTTTAGAATAACCATATAAGGTTTTATTATTATTCCCAACATTAGTGGGAACCAGGGCTGCATAGGCCAGTCAGGCAGTACGAAAAGCCTGAAGCGGGATCTTGCTGGATTTATTGCAAGACCCGACTGATGAGGCAGAATGATGAGGAGGAAAGGCATAAAAGAACATTCCTCCCCAGTGTAGCGAGAATGCATCTCTCGCCACTGTTATGCCACATATTTTTGCTACTGGTGAATGAGCCTGGATGCAAACCTATCGATATTTGGTGTTCCATCGAGCCACAATGTCATTAAATATTTTATGATCCAACTTCCATTCTGTGTTGTCATTGATTTTACGTGATGATACAACAGCGCCAAATGAGGTTAGGTAAATTACCACAGGATACTTTGACTTGATTGCACCCATGTGACTAACCTATGCCACCACCATAGTGTATCAACTGGGAGTTGAGCATGCATATTATGCATATTCACACAATAAACTTTAACCTATAGAATGCACCTAGTGTTTATAGGTAGTTGATACCAATAACTGAAGAATTGGTAACTCATGCAAAACGCATCCGCGTCCGTAACTAGAGATGGCATTCATAATTCCACATCTTTGAGCACCAGCATCAGTTTGTAATATAACTGAAAATTACCGACCAAAAATTACTGGAGCAATGCTGAATACTGTTCGTCCACCATTGTGACTTTGGTAGCTTCAGCTGGTAATAGCATAGGTCTGTTAATAATGACCTATATGGTACTTGAGAGTTTACTCCTTTGCACATTGTAAGTTCTGATATTGCAAAGGCCCAATTGCACAGCTGAAACACAGCTACTATATTGCCAATTATACTTGATGAATAGAAGGCTGCTTCATTACAACAAGGTTGTAACAGGCTTCTATTAATTCTAATCTCTTGCCCCTGGGCAGAGTCACCGATAATTTAAAGGTAAATCCCAATACTCAATAACTCTGGTTGGTATCAAATTAAATTTAACTGGATAGATAATAAACCCCAATTTCTCAAATATAGTTTGAGGCTGCAACAGTTAATTTTAGAAAAATACAGTATTTAAAATATCATCCAGATAGGCCATTACAAATGTTCTTGAGCTCTGAGCAGCCTAAGCACCGGTTTTAGTAATTTGGTAAATAACATGGGAGCTGACGTTTGCCCATTTTGCAATGCTTTAACTGTTATAATTGACCCATCCAGATAAATTTCTAATATCTCCGGTGATCCCTGTGAATGGGAACTGAATAGTATGCATCTTTGAGATCGAAGCATGCCATAAAGATCCTATGGAATGTTAGACAGTAACAAAGTTTCCTATTCTGAAATGTCTATACTGCACATGCGAGTTAAATCAAGGATGAACCAACATCCTCCATCCTCCCTGTTCACAGTGAACAGGCCACACCTGCCATTATTCCGAGCGTGCCTCAAACGACTACTCTTGCCAGATTTCCGAGCCTGTCTCAAAAGGCAATCCTGGCCATAATATTGAGCCTGCCTCGAAAGACAACTCTGACCATCATTCTGAGCCTGCCTCGAAAGACAATTCTGGTCATATTTCCGAGCCTGTCTTGAAAGGTAATCCTGGCCATAACACTGGGCCTGCCTCGAAAGACAACTCTGGCCGCAATTCCAAGCCTGCTTGGAACCCTTGTATACTGTGCAGTATAAACTAATCACATGTTATCATTAGTTTATAAACAGATCTGAATCTCATGTTATCATTGTCATTTGTACAAAAACAAGTGTAAATATTACCAACTTGTAAATGGTCCACAACCCCATGTTTCGGAAGAACCAGACCCAACTACCTCCATGGTTACCGGTGGTCTTATGTTAAGCCCAAAGGCCCCTGATGTGGGTTCTTTTTCCCTCCTTGAATGGAGAGTAGGACTGGTTGGGTGTGTGGATTCCATATTTTTTGTGAGACCGGCTTGGGCCTTGGCCTGAAAGACCTCTGCCCAGCTTTCAAGCTGCCACCGGCTTCAGTGAACCGCTTTCATGCCTGCAGTCATACATATATTAAAAATAACAAAACCACACAATAAACCCAAATTTAACATCCACCACAGTGAGTTCACCAAACATCTCCTCACTGTGGTGGAAGGCAAAAGTCTTAGAGTCTCTGTCTTCTTCCCACCTTGTTCTCCCGCTGCGCTGAGGAGATCCAGGCCTCCGATGTTGCCATCCACCAGGCCCACGGCTGAGCCTCCGAAACCGGGCTGCCGCCACCACCGTCGCCGGAATGCCGGAACACTGCCACAGGGCCCGCCGCTGGAACGCTGGAGCACCGCAGCCCCAAAAGCCAGGTCGCCGCTGGAACGTTGCTGGAGCACCGCAGCCCCGAAAGCCAGGTCGCCGCTGGAGCACCTCAGCCCTGAAAGCCAGGCCGCTGCTGGAGCACTGCAGCCCCGAAAGCTAGGTCGCCGCTGGAGCACCGCAGCCCCGAAAGCCAGGTCGCCGCTGAAGCTCCGAAGCCGTGCCACCGCTGCTGGAAGCTGGAAGGCCACCAGCTCCGCCATTAGGGCCTCAGCACAGACGGAGACGGTGACGGGGGACATGACAAGAAAAGTCGCATCCCCCCAAAGGGTGAGACTAAAACCCTGTTTCTCCCACTCTCCCCCCCCCCCCCCCCACACACATACACAACCTAATAAACCAAATATAATCACTAAAAACAGACACAAAGACAAAAATAAAATAAAAAACAGACGGACTGCGGGTGAGTCGCAGCTGCCAAGCAGCGCCGCCACTTCCGGATTAGTCCGACAGCTTTTTGCTTCCTCATCCAGGTCTTACCTGTTGGATAAGTCTTACCTGAAGAGAAGATTCGGCGGCTGGTTTCATTTCCTGGATTTCATGCCCCCTCCAATGTCACCCCTGATAGCACTGTTCACTGCCGGCACTTGTAGCGTGAGGGGAACTCTGGCCTCTTCCGTGTATTTTGCCAACGGCTGGAGACCAACTCTTCCGGCAGCAACACCTTCGTTTGCGAGTATTCCTTGAAGCCATAATGCATGTTCTCCAGTATGTTCCACGGACATACTTTCGAATTTGAAGTCAGTTACACACTGACCACTTGCACTCCCCTCCACAGAGAGGGAGATTCGTAGGCAGCCCTGAAACAGGTGTTTCCGCAGGCCCATGAGGATACCTGTGCTGATATGGCCCCTCCTATGGACCTATATCAGGATTGAGCATCACCTTTGTGGGATAAATGCCCGAGGGCACAATTCATGCTCCGGGTTAAACATCCGAGGACGTACCCAGGTACGTCGGAGGGGAACCCTCCTGGCCTGACTCATCTGTGTCCACAGGCCTAACCGGCTTACTGTTGGTTTAACCCCCTTTCTGGGGAACCACAGCGGTCTGGAAGCCACTGACTGCACTGTCAGTGACTTGGGTAGCGAACCCGATGGCCGCCGACTACCCGCACTTCCGCGGTCTCTGTAGTCAGTTCCCCGTGGTCCCGGTTTCCGTGGTCCGAGACCGGGATTCCCTGCGGTCCATAACCGGTTTCCCCGCGGCCCGTCTGGACTTCGCCCCAAAATTAGATCCAGCAGGAAAACTCTGTAACAAATTCCTGCAAGGAAAATGAAAAAGCACAACCTGGGAATAAGTTCAAAAACTTACCTGCAGGTTTAAACTTACCGCTGGAAGTAGCACCACGCCCACCAGTCAGTCGTTGCGCAATGCGTCGATGTAATGACGCGCATGCGGGCTGATGGCCTTCTTCACGTAGTCACTCACGTGACTCTGAAGTAAAATGCTAGGGTAACTCAGCGGGACAGGCAGCATCTCTGAGAGAAGTAAATGGACATTTCTTTTCTAGACCTTTCTTCGGTCTCAACCCGAAACATTGCCCATTCCTTCTCTCCTGCCATGCTGCCTGTCCCACTGAGTTACGCCAGCATTTTGTGTCTATCTTTGGGTTAAACCAGTATCTGCAGTTCCTTCCTACACTTTATAGACTTTTGATCATCTCCCCTAACAACTCCCTATGTAGCTCGTGATCAATTTTAATTTAACAATTCTGCTGTAAAGCATTTTAAGATGTTTTAGAAAACTAACGATGCTAAATAAGTGGAAGTTGTTGTTGCAAGACAACACATATTGAATTATGGCTAGCTATAGGGGTATTGACCTCATTGCTCTTTGTGTGAGCTTGCATCTTTCTCATAAACCACCTGGATATTTGGCAAAGAACAAAAGACTCCAGAAAGTGATTGAATCGCTGAATTTTAGAAATTTCTCCCCTCAAAGAGGCTACAAATATACCATAAATTTCAAAATGTCATTTTCCTCTGTCAGAACAACCAACTTCATTATCAAAAGTATGGAGGTGTGTGTTCACAACAAGGTCATCTGAATGTTCCTTAATCGGAAGCCTTGGATGAACCAGGCAATCTACTGAGGAATAGGTCTTGGGCAGTTAAGTCTGACAAAACACAGTCATATAAAAAGTTTTGGTATGACCTCAATAAGGCCATCTGAAAAGCGAAGGGACAATTCCTGTCTAAACTGGAGTATGATACAGTTGCGGCAGGACTTGCACGCCATCACTTTCTACCAGGTGAAACCAAGTAGTAGCTCAAGTGACAGCAAGACAACACTCTGGGATGAGCTCAATGTTTCCTATGCTCCCTTTAGAAAGGAGACCATTGATATATACCTTCTTGGGCTCCCATCATTACTGGGCAACACGATAATCTCAGTCACCAAGGCCGATATCGGAAGAGCCTTCATGAGGGTGAACGCTTATAAAGTATCCGGCCCGTATTCCTAAAGCCTGCTTGGACCAACAAGCTGGACCTTGTGGACATCAACAATCTCTCATTACTAAGGTCTGAGCTTCTCACTTGCTTTAAATAGATATCAATAAAACCCAAGAAGAGTACAGTGACATGCCTTAATGAATACTGGCCAGTGGCAGTAACACCTGCTGTGATTAGATGGTTTGAGAGGTTGGTTATGATGCATATCAACTCCTGTCTTAGAACCTAAACCCACTATAATTCACCTACCACCAACAAAGATCAACAGGGATGCAATCTCGCTGGATCTCTACTCTGCACTGGATCACTTGGAAAATAAGAACACATTTGCCAGGCCACTATTTGTCGGCTGTAGCTCGGCATTCAGCACCATCATCCCCTGCAAAGTTATCATTGACCTCCAATTTCAGGCAGTCCTTGCCTTCTCCATCCTTCCCCTCCCCTTCGCAGCTCTCGCACAGCCCACTGTCTCCGCCTCTTCCTTTCTTCTTCCCGCCCCCCCCCCCCCCACCCCCACATCAGTCTGAAGAAAGGTCTTGAAAGAACATCACCTATTCCTTCACTCCATAGGCTGCCTCACCCACTGAGTTTCTCCAGCATTTTTGTCCACCATAAAACGCAGAGGACTGGGTTTCTGCTCATATGTAATCGGATCCAGGGTCTATTTTTGGCAGATTGCAATCAATATGAATTGGCAGCAACAGTTCCTCCTCGATAACCAACACGGGAGCAAGGCCATGTGCTCAGCCCTCTGTTCCTCATGACTGTGGAGCCAGACACAGCTCCAGTGCCACCTTTAAATATTCCAACGATACCACCATTGTTGGACGAATCACAGGTAATGGTGAGTCAGAATACAGGAGGGAGATTGAAAATCTGATTAAATGTTACCCAAACAACAATCTTGCTCTCAGTCTTTGCAAGACCAAGGAACTGACTGTTCACTTCAAGAGGGGATCACTGGACCTCTACCCAGTCAATCATGGGTATTGACCTCCACGTCATTAAGGGGATCTGTAGGAGGTGCTGCCTCAATAAGGCAGCCAATGTCATCAAAGACCCACATCACCCTGGTCACACTCTTGTTTCACCTATTGTTGGGAAGAAAGTACAGGAGCCTGAAAACTGTCACCAGGTTCAAGAGCTGCTTCTTCCCAACAACTATCAGGCTCTTGAACACTACAGAACACTAAGCTCAGCAACAATGATCTTCCATGGACTGGTTCATTGCATGTACTATCCACTTGGCTTTGTACTATTATTGTTACCTAATATTACAATTGTTAATTTATTGTGTTATTGATTATTATATACCTGTCTGTTATTGTGTTAACGTGCCTGCTAAACCATAGCAAGTAAGAATTTCATTGTTCCATTGCCAGTACATATGACAATTTATCACTCTTGACTCTTGAAAATCTACAAGCCCATATATCACCTCCCTCCCTTCCCTTTCATAAATGTCTAAACTTTGCACCACCCATTTTGAAACATGATTGAACATTTGATAGTCATAGTTTTATTTATTCAGACTTGTGCTGCACTATGATCTCAGTATGTTCGTAAGTCTATATTTCTTTACCATTATATGTCACTTTTAACTCAACATCAATTAAAAAAAATATATCAATGCAAAATTCATGCCCCACTTCCCAAAGATTGAATGTAACTTATTTAGAACTAGTAATGCAATAGTTCTTGTCTTAAAATTATATTTGGGGTATAGATCTTACACTTCTTTTGTGTCAAGTTGTTTATTTTATTGGGACTGTACATATTTTGCTGCTATATTTTAAAGTGTTCTCTAAATACTGATTGTGGCAGATTGTTTACTGGGATATTGCTTTGCAGGGCGAACGTAGGTGTCAGGAGAGAATGTTGGACATCAAAGTGAATCTAGTCAAACTTCTTCCATTTATAAGTCCATCATTGAGCGTGAGTAGCAGATTCAATGCGATAGCACAGAGACCTGGTGAACTCAAAATCCTGCGCGTCCACCCGTCAAATCTTTCCACGGGTTGCTCTTAAACTGGATCAATAATATGAAATGGACACTGTCACTTCAGATTATTATTTATCTTCCCAAGTGATGCATTCCCACAGGCAATTTAATCTCAGACACTGCCACATTATTCAGTTAATGAAGTGAAGCTGCACCTAACTCCACCTTGGGCAGCTGAAGAAATAGATTCAATTCCGCACTCTCGCACAATTGATTTTCTTAATGAGAATACAAATCAGACTTGCGCTTGTTCACTGCTACAGTAGATAAAACGGGTTATCTGGAGATGGAACATTTTTCCTTCAGTCTCAAATATCCTGGAGAAGAACCATCAGAGAATGCAGTGGTTATTAATCTATATCTCCTCAGATATTGTGTCGTCCGTCACCATTATAAACAGTAGAACTACTACCTTTATGATTCACGCTGTCATTTATCTTGTAAAACACAGCATTGTAATAAAGACAACCTCTCATGATCTGGAACATTGCCTTTTGTATCAGACTTTCTTCAATCATATTGAGAGTATTTAAAACAAATGCCTCAGAGTGCCAGAGGCTTGGGGTCGATCCTGACCTTGAATGCAGTCTGTGTGGAGTTTGCACATTCTTTGTGTGACTGCATGGGTTTCCTCCTACATCCCAAAGATGTGTGGGTTTGTAGGTTAATTGGCTCCTAGTGTGTAGGGAGTGGATGCGAAAGTGGGATGACATTGAATGAAGATGCGTGATTTAATCGAGCGAGGACTCGGTGGGCTGAAGGGCCTGTTTCCATGCTGTACCTTTCAATCAATTTAAGCACTCAATAATAGCAGAGATGCAAGCAGGAAGACAGTGGCTGCTACTAGTCTAGTGGATCCAGAAGGTACATTGACAACTGCATCGGTGCTACCTCTTTCACCCATGCAGAAATCACTGACTTCATTAACTTTATTACTAATTTCCATCCTGCATTCAAATTCACTTGGACCATCTCCGACATCTCCCTATCGTTTCATCACCTCACTGTTTCCATCACAGGAGACGGACTATCGACTGACGTCTATTATTAACCCACTGCCTCCCACAGCTATCTGGACTCCACTCCTTCCCATCATGTTTCCTATAAAGACTCTATCCCCTACTCCCAATTCCTCCATCTATGCTGCATCTGTGCCAAAGATCAGGTATTCCATACCAGGACGTTGGATGTCCTCATTCTATAGAGAACAGGGGATCCCCTCTTCCATCATAGATGAGGCCCTCATTAGGGTCTCCTCGATATCCCACAGCTCCACGCTTGTGCTCCCTTTCCCCCAGTCGCAACAGGGACAGAGTCCCCCTTGTCCTTACCTTCCACCCTTCTGCTCCGACATTTTCACCACCTCCAACAGGGTCCCACCACTAGTCATATCTTCCTATCTCCACCCCTTTCCGCTAATGCCATTGCCTCCGCAACTCCCTGGTCAAATCGTCCCTTCCCATCCAAACCACCCCCTCCCCAGGAACTTTCCCCTGCAACCGCAGGAGATACAACAACTGCCCCTGCCCTCCTTCAACTCCATCCAAGGACACTTCCTCCAACCTCATCTACTGTATCCACTGTTTCAGGTGTGGGTTCCTTTTGTTTTGCTGAACATCACCACTCAGTCCACCTAAACCTACCTGATCTCCCGGTTGCTCAGCACTTTAGCTCCCCCTCCCATTCCCAATCAGACCTTTCTGCCCTGGGCCTCCTCCAATGTCAGAGTGAGATTGGAGAACAGCACCTCGTATTTCGCTTCAGTAGTTTACACCCCAGCCAGGGCCGGCATTAGGACGTGCGGGGCCCAATTGGGAACAATTTTCATAGAAATATAAATATATAATTATAAAGGAGTCATATTCAGGCACGAGTAATATGACAGTCAGTTGGTTTTTAAAAAATCTTAAACCGTGCGTGCACAGATTGTTCTCCTCTCCATAAAATTAAAAAATAAAAATAAATAAAGCAACAATTCAATTTGCCCAAGGCTTCCAAATCTCCTTCTTTCTGAATTACTGAATGGGTGGGGGGTGGAGAGTGACGGCAGGTGGAAAGATGATGGGAAAAAGGGGAGCACACCGGGACAAGTTGAATAGCATCTATGGATCGAAGGAAATAGCCAATGTTTCGGACCGGGTCTGAAGAAGGGTTTCGACATGAAACGTTGCCTATTTCCTTCGCTCCATAGATGCTGCCTCACCCGCTGAGTTTCTCCAGCATTTTTGTCTACCGCAAACCGGGAATGCCGAGGTCACAGGGTGAGAGAGAGGGAGTGGGAGAGCTAGAGAGAGACGAGATGGGGAGCGGGAGGGAGAGAGCGCGAGTGAGAGAGGGACAGAGAGACACAACTTGGGTCGGTAGGTAAATTGAATGACTAACCTGCACACCAAGCTCGCCAAGAAGAAGCCCTCAATCATGATGGTGAGTTTTAAGAAATTCTCAATGTATCATCAATGCATCGATCTACATTCCTCAGTAAATGCAATTGTGTTTTGAACAAGTATTAATGACGCCGCGTGAATTGTATTCAAAGGAATACAGCGGCATTGGCAGGATTGTCAATTGGCAGGCTGCCTTTCAGAATGGCAGGCAGTGACTAGTGGGGTACCGCTAGGCTCGGTGCTGGGACCACAGCTATTTACAATATACAGCAATGATTTGGATTCAAAGTAGCATTAGCAAATTTGCAGATGACACAAAGCTGGGTGGCAATGTGAACTGTGAGGAGGATGAATGCAGGGTCACTTGGACAGGTTGGGGAGTGGGCGGATGCATGGCAGATGATGTTTAATGTGGATAAATGTGAGGTTATCCACATTGGTACCAAAAACAGGAAGGCAGATTACTCTCTAAATGGCGCCGTTGGGAAAAGGGGAAGTACAGCGGGATCTGGGGGTGCTTGTTCATCAGTCTATGAATGTAAGCATGCAGGTACAGCAGGCAGTGAAGAAAACGAATGGCATGTTGGCCTTTATAACAAGAGGAGTCAAGTATGGGAGCAAAGAGGTCCTTTTCCAGTTGTACAGAGCCCTAGAGAGACCACACCTGGAGTATTGTGTGCAGTTTTGGTCCCATAATTTGAGGAAGGACATTCTTGCTATTAAGGGTGTACAGCGTAGGCTTACCAGGTTAATTCCCGGGATGGCGGGACTGTCATATGCTGAGAGAATGAAGCAGCTGGGCTTGTACACTCTGGAATTTAGAAGGATGAGAGGGGATCTTATTGAAACATATAAGATTGTTAAGGGTATGGACACTCTGGAGGCTGGAAACATGTTCCCGATGTTGGGAGAGTCCAGAACCAGGGGCCACAGTTTAAGAATAAGGGGTAAGCCATTTAGAATGGAGACGAGGAAACACTTTTTCTCACAGAGAGTTGTGAGTGTGTGGAATTCTATGCCTCCACCT
Source organism: Raja brachyura (assembly GCA_963514005.1). The sequence goes on from OY740782.1 coordinate 64,478,083, forward strand.
GTGAGGGCGGTGGAGGCAGGTTCTCTGGATGCTTTAAAGAGAGAGCTGGATAGGGCTCTTAAAGGTAACAGAGTCAGGGGATATATGGAAAAGACAGGAACAGAGTACTGATTAGGGATGATCAGCCATGATCACATTGAATGGCGGTGCTGGCTCGAAGGGCCGAATGGCCTACTCCTGCACCTATTGTCTATTGTCTATTGTCTATTGTCATTAATACTTGTTCAAAACACAATTACATTTACTGAGGAATGTGGATCGATGCATTGATGACACATTGTATAACTACTTGTTAACTACTGGCTGTTAACAAGTGCTAACAGTAATAGTTAACAAATCGTTTGTGTCTGATGGCCATGCAGCAGTTGTTATCCATGTTCGTTTTGTAATCCGTATGGCAAATGTTTTTTTTAAATCTTCATTTAACAAAGCTAATTTGTATTTCCATAACGCGGGGTCCCCCTTAGGCGCGGGGCCCAATTGGGAGAAATCGGTCCAATCGGCTTAAGGCTAGCCTTGACCCCAATGGTATGAACATTGACTTCTCTAACTTCAAAGAGCCCTTGCTTTTTCTTTATCTTCATCCTTCCCCCTTCAAAGTTCTCCCACCAGTCTTACTGTCTCTGACTACATTTTATCTCTGTCTCGCCCACTTCCCTGGCATCAGTCTGAAGAAGGGTCTTGACTCAAAACGCCACCCATTCCTTCTCGCCAGAGATGCTGCCTGTCCTTCTGAATTCCTCCAGCATTTTGTGTCCACACCAATCTGGTTGACTTTGTATTGCCCTCTGAAAATGGCACAACCAATGCAGGTGTTGAAAAGAAGGATACAAAGCACTCCTCCAAACGGGTCAGGCAGCGTACCTAGAGAACATGGATAGGTGACATTTTAGGTCAGGACCTTTCTTCAGACTGATTCTGGGGGCCATGGGGTAGAGGAAAGCTCGAAGAGAGGAGGGGCAGGGAAAAGTGTTGCATTTAATAGGTGAAAACAGGCAAGGGGAAGGGGGGGGGGGGTGATAGGCAATTGATTAATAGATGGTTGGACAAAACCCAGAGATGAGAAAAAAAGTGTAAGTGTGAGACAAGTGAGGTGAATTGTGCAGCCAGGAGGAATGCAGCTGACAAGGGTGAGGAAGGGCAGAAATAGGTGCAAGTCCAGGTGGGGCATGGGGAGGGGGAGAGTAAAGGAGTGTGGGGGAGAAAGGGGTAGGGGTAGTAGTTGCATACCCTCAAACTATTATGCAGCAATTCCAGACAGCATTTCATAGTACCAATGGTTCTCTGCATCTTATCCCAGAGTCCAGTAGAATTTTCTCTCACTGCATTCTCCAGATTTTTCAATCTTCCCGCAGTTCCTCGCTGCACTCACTCTCTCTCCCTCTCTGCCTTCATTCTTCCCTCGCTCCCTCTCTCCATCGCTCCTTCCCTCCATCGCTCTCTCCCTCCCTTACCTCTGTACCTGCTAATGATGATTCCAGCATCAGCTGAAAAATCAAGTGAACCCAGGTCCCCATCACCTCATGACCTAAGTAAACCAGTCAATCTTAGCAATGACACCTGCCATCCCTGAACAACTGCAGAAGCAGAGAACAATTGCCCAGTCGATCATATCCTCCTTACTTATAGTTGTTTAGTCCTACAGGCATGATTTGAAGTCAACTGTGCCAGGTTTGGGGAGCTGACTACAACAAGCAGTGTAGAGTACATTTAACGCAGGCAAGCAGTAATTTATTCCTGTCCTGTTAAACAATGTTCTGTCATGGCAAGTTACAGACGCAGAAACTAAAATAAGGAGAAAAGTGGGGGATATAGTGAACTGCAATTTGTTATGTTAATGTATTCCTTAAGACAATCCTAATTAACCAGAAGAAGATTCAAATATGAGGTAATAGAATCAATATATACAGGGGAAACGAAAGATGATATAAAGAACAGCGAGTAGTTTTCCAATAAATAATGGAAGGTTTCAAAGAGATTTCTGAAGACACAATGGGGCCAAGACAATTTTAACCATGCTCCGCCCACCAAAGACTCGATAGAAATGCGAGTCTGTCTGTCAGTCTGACAGTCTGACCCACTGTCACTCAGCTTAGCTGCCCAGAGGGTAATTGAATTCAGCATAGTATAAGATCAGATTTTTATTATTACAGTAAGGAGAAGGTAGAGGTTACTTCAAGGACACTGCAAATAAACTAAGATGTAAGAAAGGCATAGATATACTGTAAATAAATAATTGCAATTTCCTGCTGCTGTTTCAGAGAACAAAGGAAAGATTGTAATACATTGCCAGTCTCTTTGTTAGTTCCTTGAAGCAGCTATGTTCCTGTGCCTCTCCAATCTTTTCTTTGACTGGGAACTTGCCTTGGGCTCAGTGCCAACATACAGTACTTCCTCAGTACACGCCAATGACACCACAGACATAAATCCAGTTGCGTTGGCTCTGATGTACCCCTCCGTGATGCAGCTGAAAAGCTATTCAGGTCAAAGTAAAACAAGCTTCAAAAGTAATGGTACTGCCCTGTGATCAATGGTTCCTGGTCCAAGAAAACAACAGCCCTTTGCCTTCACAAAAAATACATTAGTGCTGTTGTGGTGCAAGTATAGATTGAAGTAAATTCTCCATCATTTGCGTCTCCTAAATTCTTGGCTGCCTTTTTGACGTAATTTCTTTTCTCTTTCACATCAACAAAATAATTAAAGTGCACCAAATTAAAATTGCAGCCAAGTAAAAAACATAAACTGCATATGCATCTGTGAACTTCCCTTAATCCGTATCATGGTATTATTATATTACTGGTATTATTGATAAATGTCCACTACGTATTGAGTTGGCAACTTGAATGCACCTTTTATGCATTTGCAGGATTTGAGTATTATTGAGAAGAGGGAATTTATTGTCCATTTCCAATTAAATGAGTGTGGTTCACTGGGCCATTTCAGAGGGGGGTTAAGTGGCACCCATTTTTTTGTGTAGGTCTGGAGAAAAACAGTTTATGGTCACCATGCCTACCACTCACTTTCTAATCCTGATTTATTTAATCACCTGAATTTAAAATCCACAGTGGAGTGATTTGACCTTTTTAACTCAATTTGGGCAACTTTCAGACTGGACTGAGAGTCCCCAAACTCGTTTCTGAGAGCTGTATAATCCTCAGCCCCTCCAGCCTTTAATGTTCCTGCGCTTCTCCAAGCCTGGACATTAGCATATTCCTGATTTTCCTCATTTCACCTTTGGCAGCTGTGCCGTGCTGGAAGAGGCATAGGCTTTGGAAACCACCTAGGACCTTGGCCAATTCTATCCCGAAGTTCAACAACCTCAAAAGAAACTTGCTTATCAATTTTGTAGAATTTGACTTGGAACTCACATTTAAATAAACACTTGGATATGCACTTAACAGCACAACACTGGAACAGGCCCTTTGGTCCACAGTGTCTGTGCCGAACATGATGCCAATACCAATTCTTATTTGCCTTCACATATCCTTCCATTCCCTGCATATTCAGGTGCCTCCACAAAAGTGTCTTAAGTCTCACTATCACATCAGTCTCTACCACCACCCTGGCAGCGCATTCCAGGCACACATACACCTATGTGTAAAAAAATAGCTTTGACCTTAAAGCTTTGCCTTCTAGTATTTGATATTTCCACCTCTCGTAATTGGATTTTCTTTATCAGGGCATAACCTACGACATTCCTGAGAAAACAATCCAAGTCTGTCCAATCTCTCCCTGTAGCTAATACCCCTTAATCCAGACATAATTCTGGCAAATCTTTTCTGCACCCTTTCCAAAGCCTCTGCTTCCTTCCTGTAATAGGGAGACCAGAACTACACATAATACTCCAAATGCAGCCGAACCAAAGTCCTATAAAGCTGCTCATAACTTCTTGACTCGTATACATAATGCCCCAACCAATGAAGGCAAGCATACCCCAAAATACCTCTGCCCATCAATGATGTTAAAGGTTTTGCCATTAATTCTATATTTAATGTTCCTGCGCTTCGGCCCACCGAGTACGCACCAACCAGCGATCCCCGCACATTAACACTATCCAACACAGAATTAGGACAATTTACACTTATACCAAGCCAATTTACCTACATACCAGTATGTCTCTGAAGTGTGGGAGGAAACCGATCTCGGAGAAAACCCATGCGGTCACAGGGAGATCGTACAGACAGCACCCATAGTCAGGATCAAACCCGGTGCCGTAAGTGCTATAAGGAAGCAACTCTACTCCTGTACCGCCGTGCTGCCTTATTCATATTGCTGATCCAAATCCCACTGTATACATTGACAGCCTTCCTCACAGTCCGCGATCCCGGAAATCTCGGTGACGTCTGCAAATTTACGAACAAGCCCATTTACATTTACGTTCACATCATTTATCTATATCACAAACCTCTGAGGTCCCAGCACAGATCCCTGCAAAACATCACAGGTCATAGACCACCAGTCAGAATATTGTCTCCCCACCACAACCCTCTGACTCCATTCAGTAAGCTAGTTATGAATCCAGATGACTAAATCACTGGTAATCCCATGCATCGTAATCTTCTGGATCAGCATTCCATTGTCCTCTGTGTCCTTCTCCATGGTGAAAACAGATGCAAAATATTAGTTTAGTACCTCGCCTACATCCCCTGAATCCAAGCATAAATTCCTTCCGTTATCCTTCAGAGGTCCTACTCTTTCTCTGGTTACCCTCTTGATTTAAATGTATAAATGTGTGAAAACGCCAACGGGTAGAGCTACAGGGGTAGAGGCAGAATGCTTGAAAGTAGGACTAATTTATGTAGATCTTTTTCAACTGGGAAAGAGGTGATGGGTTGACCAACCATCTTGACACTGCTGACTTTCTGTTATTCTCTGATCGATATTAATGGAGCTTGCTCTCCATCCCTCCCCCAACCCAGTCTCTCCATCCCTCCCCCATCCTAGTTCACTGCCCAGTCTGTCTATCATCCTGATTAAATTTTACACTGTATGCCTCGTTGTCAGCTTTCCCTAGCTAACAGTGATCCTTTCTACATTTTCCTTGATGTTTGTCCCTTTTCTCTCATTTTCACACCTTATTCTTCCATATCTCTTGTTTCCCTCTCTTGCCTTTCAGTCTGACAAAGGTTCTTGACCCAAAACACCACCCATTCCCTCCATCTGGAGATGCTGCCTGTCCCGTGGAGTTACTCCAGTAATTTAGGTCTATCTTCTTCGCTGAAAATAAGTTGTCTGTTGTAGCGGCGCCTGCTGGCGCATGCAGGCATCAAACCCAGTGTTCGGAAACCGCGGTCACGTGACTCGGGAGGGGCTGCTGGTTTTCGCGTGGTATCGTTTTCGCACGGCAGTTGAGTGCTGACCACCATTGTGGCCAAACGTGTTGTGAGAACCTGTGAGCTAAGAAGCTATTTAGAGAATAAGATAAGTTGCAAAATGTAGTTGTAGTTCTTGCGACTGCCAAACTGTCACATTTCCTATTTTTTCTTCTTCCTCCTCTACTTCTGAGATTCCTTGGATGGATCTTTCACTTTGGTTTTGTCAGTTCTAAAGTAGCTGAGGAGAACTGTGGACACGTCCATAAACTAGCTCGGGGGTGGCTAGACAGGGCAAGCAGGTGGGTTGCTTATAAAACAGTGTACTCCTGCTGCTTACGGGGAGCTTCTTTGTGCACCCAAGGTATGGTCTCACAATTCTCAATACAACCCTGAGTGCTCCTCTCCAGTTTGTGTTGTCATGGATTAGAGGAAGTCAAGGGTCAGTAAGGATGAATATTCAAAGTGAGATTTTAGAGACTGCCGTAGAGGAGGAAAGGAAGGTGGTGGACCAGAAAGGTTTAGGGAGAGAATTCCAAACCAAATACCTCTTCCAGGCACAGCTGCCAGAGGAGAAAATCAGGAATGTGCAAAAAGCACAAGATGAAAAACCACACGAACCTTAGTCAAGTCAAAAAGTCAAACAAACTTTATTGTCATTTAGAAATACATTGATACATGCAGTTCCAAACGAAATTACGTTGCATTTGGCAACTTAAAGGAGGAATTACGCTTTACAGAAAGAAGTTTGGGGACTGAATCCTGTTTGTAAAGTATCTTGTGTTTTCAAAAAATGGAGCTAAAACATAAATGGAAAAAAAACATAAAGTGGTACTTGAATTCATAGAATATGAAGTGTAACTCCCTTCTGATTGTTTCTACATCATTAGTATATTTGAGTTGAGCATTATTATGTCTTCAGAACCGTTTGATTAAGCTTCTAGAAGTTAAAATTGTAATGTGACAGGGCGGTGTTTTTAGTGTACGCTCATCAGTGTGAAAATTGTCAGCGCAGCAAAGTACAACTCCTTAGCACCTTGGTTCTGATTGTCACTCGCACGTTCGGTGAGGTCATGGAGTTTACAACCGAATGCAAGGAACACCACTCTGCCTTTCCACTGTCCTGATCATGTGTCTTAATTCAACCTAGCAGCAAAGCAAGAGGCACCAATATGAATTTTTTATTCCTTGTAGCCAGTCGTCTCTGTGGCCTTGCTGACAAGGTATGACAGCTTCGTACCAATTAGTGCCATATCATGGACAGAATCATGCGATATGTCAACTGGGCTAAGATGTGCCCAAAATCACTTCATATGGGTCCTTGGCAGCAAGAAGAGAATGGAAATTTTCATTGCACCATTCTCAGAGGGTTTGGAGGACTCTCATTCCAAATTAAAACTGTTCTGAAGTCATTTGAGAAGTTCCTTCACATTAATTGAGAACTCAGTGCTTTTACTCATGTTTTATGACCCGTCACATCAAATGTGATTGCAGTTACTATTATTCTGTCTTAGGGATGGGGAAATCAGTCATTTTCTGTGACACCAGTTGCTATCCCCCTAATTAAAAAGAATGAGACTCCAAATGAGTTCATTGGCTATGTTACTTCACAGCTGCGAAGAGTGCAGTCTAAATACAAGTCTTACTTTACATTAAAGGATAAATATGTGTTGGCCTAATATTGGCATAAACACATAAATGCAAATACATAGAAACATAGAAACATAGAAAATAGGTGCAGGAGTAGGCCATTCGGCCCTTCGAGCCTGCACCGCCATTCAATATGATCATGGCTGATCATCCAACTCAGTATCCCATACCTGCCTTCTCTCCATACCCCCTGATCCCTTTAGCTACAAGGGCCACATCTAACTCCCTCTTAAATATAGCCAATGAACTGGCCTCAACTACCTGCTGTGGCAGAGAATTCCACAGATTCACCACTCTGTGTGTGAAAAATTTTTCTCATCTCGGTCCTGAAAGATTTCCCCCTTATCCTTAAACTGTGACCCCTTGTCCTGGACTTCCCCAACATCGGGAATAATCTTCCTGCATCTCGCCTGTCCAACCCCTTAAGAATTTTGTAAGTTTCTATAAGATCCCCCCTCAACCTTCTAAATTCTAGCGAGTACAAGCCGAGTCTATCCAATCTTTCCTCATATGAAAGTCCTGACATCCCAGGAATCAGTCTGGTGAACCTTCTCTGTACTCCCTCTATGGCAAGCATGTCTTTCCTCAGATTTGGAGACCAAAACTGTACGCAATACTCCAGGTGTGGTCTCAGCAAAACCCTGTACAACTGCAGTAGAACCTCCCTGCTCCTATACTCAAATCCTTTTGCTATGAATGCTAACAGAACATTCACTTTCTGCCTGCCTGCTGCACCTGCATGCCTACTTTCAATGACTGGTGTACCATGACACCCAGGTCTCGTTGCATCTCCCCTTTTCCTAATCGACCACCATTCAAATAATAGTCTACTTTCCTGTTTTTGCCACCAAAGTGGATAACCTCACATTTATCCACATTATACTGCATCTGCCATTCATTTGCCCACTCACCCAGCCTATCCAATTCACCTTGCAGCCTGCTAGCATCCTCCTCACAGCTAACACTGCCCCCCAGCTTTGTGTCATCCGCAAACTTGGAGATGTTGCATTCAATTCCGTCATCCAAATCATTAATATATATTGTTAATAGTTGGGGTCCCAGCACTGAGCCTTGTGGTACCCCACTAGTCACTGCCTGCCATCCTGAAAAGGACCCATTCACTCCTACGCTTTGCTTCCTGTCTGCCAGCCAGTTCTCTATCCACATCAATACTGAACCCCCAATGCCGTGTGCTTTAAGTTTGTATACTAATCTCCATTTTATAATACAACAATCTTTCTCTTACATCTGCTGTGAATGTAACACCTGGCACTGAACTTTACAGAGCACCTTCCAGTGATCTCGACAAGCCAAGACCTGCACATGGAACATATCCAATCGCTACTGCTCTTTGTCCGGACTCCATGTACCCATTGGCCAAGTACAATGGTGTGTGCCATTTGCTTCACCACTCATATCACGCGGCCAATTAGAAAAGGCTACATTTATCTCCCTTCACCAGAGCCCACATGTTCTCCATTCCAAACCACCCATTGCTCCATCCCACCTGCCATCCTCCATTCTGCCTCACTCACCATCTAGAACCATAAAGCTCCCTCAGCATAATGCATTCTATATATCTTTAGTCAGACCGTGGTAAATATGTGGAATTCATTGCCACAGTGGGCTGTGGAGGCCAATGGTGGAGATTGACAGATTGTTGATTAGTAAGGCTATCAGGGGTTATGGAGAGAAGGCAGGAGAATGGGGTTGAGAATGAAAGATAGATCAGCCATGATTGAATGGCAGAGTAGACTTGACTGGCTGAATGGCCTATTTCTGCTCTTAGAACCTGGGAACTTATGCTCCATGTCCCCTGTTGATTCTATGTGTTTGTTTTTAGCTGTCCATTGCCTGGTGCTGATGTTTCAATTGACAATGCTGATGAAAACGAGCATCCCTTTCCAAAGCTTGTCCATAGTGCTAAAGACAAGCATTTTCAACCTTGTTCCAGATAATCAATAAACAGTGATACAAATTACTCTGCTTTTCATCTGATTGTTTCAGCAACAAAGAGATAAAGAATCTACAGTGTACATTGACATGTGAATCATGAGTACATGAGTACTGAAATCACCTCTCACCATGTGCTGTCTACTATACATTTGCATTCAGAAATCCCACCACTCACCGCATTCAGCAGATTGCACAGAAAACAGAAAATCATAAAGTCTGAATCTGCTTAAAGACCAAAGAAAAAAAGACAATGTGGTAAAGCCACAACAGCCTCCGAATTAATTTCCATGAAAAAATGCAGTGTGAAGGATAGTTACATCTAAATAGTGTGCACATCTGTTTGCAACAATGCAGTCACCAGGAGAATTATTTACTTCATCTAGGAAAAGCATTATGTTCAAATGTAGCCTTTTCCCATTAGCCCCATAATGTGAATGGTAAGCCAACTGGTTTACATCATTGCACTTGGATAGTTCGCTATCTGATGCAAACATAATGTGGCCAGTACATTTTCCCCTCTCTCTAAGGTGATGAAAATAGTCGGAAATTCAGGCTACAACAAAAATAATCTATTGAATTATCAAAGATCAAGAAAGATCAATCTATTAGATAACAGCATAGAGATATGGGACATTATTTCCGTCATTTACTTCACACAGCCAGATGCCTCATGGCAAGGTAGACACAAAATGCTGGAGTAACTCATCTGGACAGGCACCATCTCTGGAGAGAAGTGGGTGATGTTTCGGGTCGAGACCCTTCTTCGGACTCATGGCAAGTTCTACACAAAGAGTTTCAACAATCCAAAAAGCGACTGGTCATACTGTATTTTACAATCCTTAATGTGGTGCAGTTTTTAAATAGTTACGGTGGTTGCCAGCTGATATAACACATGACACATATAACAGTGCGTGTGTGGTGCCCTCAGTGATGTAGCAAAACTATCCACTAAACAGGGCTTTGTATAGTTTGAATTAAAAGTTGATACTTGTATTAATTGAAAAGCACAAAAATAAATCCTCCAGGTAATAATCTGATGACCTGTTACAATAAAATTCAATTATATGTTTAGCGATTGCAGACTACCAACATTATTTTCCACAAAAGGATCAATTAAGGACCTTTCTTACACAAAGCAAGCCAAATTCCAAGCTCTTCGCCTGTTATCACACACCTTCAGACAGGTGTAATGCACCTCCTATACTACAGATGTGTTAAGAACGAACTTCTCATTCAAGATATTAAATGTCAATCTAACTTCAGTCTTTAAAAACCTGTTCCACACTCGTTATCATCTCCACAGTTAATCACACTACCAATGGTGACTGGACACTTGTCTATTAATGTACTACGTTAATGGTCCTCAATTTCTTTCCCATGAAGGCTCAGACTTGCAGTTTATAACATATTAAGTGAGATGGACTCACAAACATTACTTTTAAAAGATACTAGACAAAGTGGGACCCGTTAGGTCCCATTATCACATGGGAGGCCCGGTCCCCCAACGCAATATTCCACCACTCGCCCATAGCTCCCAACTGCGCAGGCACGGTTGACGGGTTCCCATGATGCTCCTGATCCCCCAACTCCACCCCTTGCCATCCCCCCCCTCACACTCACTCCATCCCCCTCAACCCCCCCCCCCCCCTCCCTCCCATCCACTCTTAGCAGCCCGTCTGCGGCGCATCCATTCCTGCCCATTGGGTTCCCATTGTCAAGAGTCAAGAGTTCTTTATTGTCATATGCCCCAGATAGAACAATGAAATTCTTACTTGCTGCAGCACAAAAGAATATATAATCATAATAAATAATATAACAAAAACTCAGAACATAAAGAACAATAACAATGCAATATTAATAAGAAAAATCAATTGTAGTTCAGAGCACATGAGGTTGTAGTGTTTAATAGCCTGACGCCGATAGGGAAGAAGCTGTTCCTGAACCTGGATGTTACAGTTCTCAGGCTCCTGTACCTTCTTCCCGATGGCAGTGGTGAGATGAGTGTGTACCAGGATGGTGTGGTTCTATGATGATGTTGGCTGCCTTTTTGAGGCAGTGACTATGACAAATCCCTTCGATGGTGGTGAGGTCAGAACCAGTGATGGCCTGGGCAGTGTTTATAACATTTTGCAGTTTTTTCAGCTCCTGGACGTTCAAGTTGCCGAACCAGGCCACGATGCAACCAGTCAGTATGCTCTCTACTGTGCACCTTTAGAAGTTCAAGAGAAGCCGCTTTGAAATACCAAATTTCCTTAATCTTCTCAGGAAGTAGAGGCACTGATGTGCTTTCTTTATTATTGCTTCAGTGTGCTGGGTGCAGGAAAGATCGTCGGAAATATGCACGCCCAGGAATTTGAATTTTTTGACTCACTCCACCATCGTCCCATTGATGTAAACAGGATTGTGGGTCCTCAACCTTCCTCTTCCAAAGTCCACAATCCATTCTTTGGTTTTGCTGATATAGAGAGCCAGTTGTTGTGCTGGCACCATATGGCCATTGTGATGTAGAACACGCAGGTATTACTGCACAGGCGCAGCTGATGGGCGAGGCGTGGAAAAGGAATTTATTAAAGCTTAAAATGTGAATAACTCTTAAATAACTAACAACAATTTAAACGTTAAAGATGAGGTTTATTCAGTTTAGTTCTTTCTTTTTGCATCTCTTGTTGCATTCTGCTGCTCACTGCATCTCGATGTCTCGTGGTAGATTAAAAAAAAAACACACCATTTTAATATAGGGACATTATTGAGTGGTCAAACTTTAACTTGAAGAAAATCTGAGAATTTACCTCAGAAGTCATCGTTCAGGCAGGGAGCAGGACGGCTTCAAGCGGGGGTTGGCGGGAGGGGGGTGAATGTCCTGAAGGGGAGATAGTCCGCTTCAGGTGGGGGCAGTCGGGGGGGCATCCTGCAGCTGGGGAGAGGGGCAACCTCAGGTGGGGGCTGTCGGGAGTGGGTGGGGGGAGTGTCCTGCAGCCAGTGGAGGTGGACGGCTTCAGGCAGGGGCTGACGTGGGCTGGTGGGGAGATCAACCTGCAGCCAGGGGAGGGGGACGGCTTCAGGCGGGTGTTGTCGGGGTCCAGGGTAGCGTCCTACAGCCGGGGAGAGGGACAACTTCAGACAGGGGCTGTCAGGGGAAGGTGGGGTGCGACCGACTTGCAGCTGGAGGAGGGGAGTCCTGCAGCTTGGGGATGGGGACGGCTCCAGGAGGGGGCTGTCGGGGGGAGCGTTCTACATCCGGGGAGGGGGACAGCTACAGGCGGGGACTATCTGAGCCGGCAGGGGAGGGTAGAGTATACGGCAGCCAGGAAACTGCCGGATACTCTCGGCATTACCACAGCCGACCCACTCCTGAAGCTGGTGGGGAGCATCCTGCAGCTGGGGACAGGCACAGCTTCAGGCGGGGGCTTGTGTTGGGGGATATTGTTCTGCAGTTGGGGACAGCTTCAAGCGGGGATGTCGGGAGCATCCTGTAACTGGAGGAGGTGGACGGCTTCAGGTGGGGGCCAGCGGGAGCGTCATGTAGCCGGGGAAGGGGTTAGCTTCAGGCCGAAGCCGGCGAGAGGGTGAGTGTCCTGTAGCCAGGGGAGGGGGCCGGTGGGGGAGGGGGCCGGTGGGGGAGGGGGCCACTGCCATGGCCTATCGCTGCCGTGGACTGCAGCTGCTGTGGGGGGTGTGCGAGGTGAGGGGATTGGGGGGGTATGGGTGGGAGGGGTTGTGTGGGCGGGTGTGGTGTGCCCTGCCAGTACCCAGCCCCGCCAGTGCCCGGCCCCCCCAGCACCCAGCTCCCTCAATCCCCTCGCATTCACACCTCACTTCCCCAGGATCTCGAGATTGCAGCAGTCGGCCAGGCTCCGGTCCGCTGCACACTCCGGGCTCCCTGACTCAGCGGTGGCTTCGGGGCTCCCTGACTCGGGGCGGCTTCTGGTCTCGGGATGGCTTTGGGAATCATGGACTCGGGACTCATGGACTCAGGACTCACGGACTTGGGACTGCTTCGGGACGGCTTCGGGACAGCTTCTGAATGGCTTCTGGACTCTGGGGCTTTATTCTACTTGCCCCGATGATTGATGGCGGGTGCCGGAAGGGGCATTGCCGTCCTGACGACCGACAGGAGAGAAGACCAATTTGCTGATCTTACATAGAAACATAGATAGAAACATAGAAAATAAGTGCAGGAGGAGGAGGCCATTCGGCCCTTCGAGCCAGCACCACCATTCATTGTGATCATGGCTAATCGTCCCCAATCAATAACCCGTGCCTGCCTTCTCCCCATATCCCTTGATTCCACTAGCCCCTAGAGCTCTATCTAACTCTCTCTTAAATCCATCCAGTGATTTGGTCTCCACTGCCCTCTGTGGCAGGGAATTCCACAAATTCACAACTCTCTGGGTGAAAATGTTTTTTCTCACCTCAGTCTTAAATGGCCTCCCCTTTATTCCAAGACTGTGGCTCCTGGTTCTGGACTCACCCAACATTGGGAATATTTTTCCTGCATCTAGCTTGTCCAGTCCTTTTATAATTTTATATGTTTCTATAAAATCCCCCCTCATCCTACTAACCTCCAGTGAATACAAGCCTAGTCCTTTCAATCTTTCCTCAATTGACCGTCCCACCATCCCAGGGATCAATCTTGTGAACTGCCTCAATCACAAGGATGTCCTTCCTCAAATTAGGAGACAAAAACTGTACACAATACTCCAGATGTAGTCTTACCAGAGCCCTGTGCAACTGCAGAAGAACCTCTCTACTCCTATACTGAAATGAAGGCCAACATTCCATTAGCTTTCTTCACTGCCTGCTGTACCTGCACGACAACTTTCAATGACCAGTGTACAAGGACACCCAGGTCTCACTGTACCTCCCCATTACCTAACCTAACCCCATTGAGATAATAATCTGCCCCCTTGTTTTTGACACCAAAGTGGATAACCTCACATTTATCTATATTATACTGCATCTGCCCACTCACTCAACCTGTCCAGGTCACCCTGCAACCTTCTAACATCCTCTTCACAGTTCACACTACCACCCAGCTTTGTGTCATCCGCAAACTTACTAATATTACTCCTAATTCCCTCTTCCAAATCATTAATATATATGGTAAACAGTTGCGGCCCCGACACCAAGCCTTGCAGCACTCCACTCGCCACTGCCTGCCATTCTGAAAAGGACCCGTTTACTCCTACACTTTGCTTTCTGTCTGCCAATCAATTTTCTATCCACATCAACACCCTATCCCCAATAATATGTGCTCTAATTTTAGTCACCAGTCTCCCGTGCGGGACCTTATCAAAGGCTTTCTGAAAGTCTAGATACACTACATCCACTAGCTCCCCTTCATCCATTTTACTTGTCACATCCTCAAAAAATACCAGAAGACTAGTCAAGCATGATTTTCCTTTCATAGATCCATGCTGAGTTTGACTAATCCTTTTACTGCTATCCAAATGCCCCATTATTACCTCTTTAATAATTGGCTCCAGCATCTTTCCCACCAGGCTACCTGGTCTGTAATTCCCCGTTTTCTCTCTCGTTCCTTTCTTGAAAAGTGGAATAACATTACCTATCCTACAATCCACAGGAACTGACCCTGAATCTATTGAACATTGGAAGGATTTTTAAACCTTTATAACTTTAGTAATATTCCACCGATCGGAACAAAACTTGGTGCGCTTGGAGCACAGGAGGATAGAAACATAGAAACATAGAAAATAGGTGCAGGAGTAGGCCATTCGGCCCTTCGAGCCTGCACCGCCATTCAATGTGATCATGGCTGATCATCCAATGCTGAGGATGCTGAGTACGGTGGCAAAACATGGTAGCACTATCCAGTACCGTTTTTGCACAAATGTAAAAACAACGCAAACCAGAAGAGGACAAGAGAGTTTTAGTTATTATCTGACAGTAAAGGAAAATAAAAACTATTCTGTGATATCTCTTCTTTCTACTTTTTCCGAATGTCTGCCAAGAACATTTTAAATGATAAATTAAGGAAAAATGTATCAGCTATTAAAATATATTTGAATATTTATTTTACCAAAGACCTAATAAATCCTAGCTTATCAAAGCAACAAGTTATTCACCCGCTCTACATCTTCCTATTTTTTCTTCTGCTTTTCCATCTACATGTCTCTCTCTCTCTCTTTTTTTTTCCTTTTCCAAAAACTTTATTCAACACAATCATATAATACAACACATCAAAACGTAATCAAAAATAACACTATAACAAACAAATCATTGTAGTACAACAGTACATTTATTGTTTACAATACTCTCAACCCCATGCGGTGACCAGCGTTGACGGAAGGCCTCCAGAGTCCCCGTGGACACATGTGCACGGACGTAGGCCCGATAGAGGGGCAGGCAACCGACTCTAGCCTGACCATCGACCGCCCGCTGCCTGGACCCGCGAATGGCCATCTTGGCCAGGCCCAGAAGCAAACTGACAGGTAAGTCCCACACCTGTAAGTCCCACACCTCTCTCTCTCTCTCTCTCTCTCTCTCTCTCTCTCTTTCTCTCTCTCTCTCTCTCTCTCTCTTTCCTCTCTCTCTTGTTCTTTCCCTCTCTGTCTTGCACTCTCTTGCTCTCTTTTTTTTTTTTTTTTTTTTTTTTTTTTTTTTTTCCATTTCAAAAACTTTATTCAACACAAATCATAAAATACAACACATCAAAACACAATCAAAAATCACACTATAATGAACAGATCATTGTAGTACAGCAGTACATTCATTTATAATCGCCTCAACCCCACGCGGCGACCAGCGCCGACGGAAGGCCTCCAGAGTCCCCGTGAACACCGCGTGTTCCCTCTCCAGGGACACACGTGCACGGACGTAGGCCCGAAAGAGGGGCAGGCAACCGACTCTAGCCTGACCATCGACCGCCCGCTGCCTGGACCCGCGAATGGCCATCTTGGCCAGGCCCAGAAGCAAACTGACAGGTAAGTCCCACACCTGTAAGTCCCACACCTCTCTTTTTTTTTTTTTTTTTTTTTTCATTTCAAAAACTTTATTCAACACAAATCATAAAATACAACACATCAAAACACAATCAAAAATCACACTATAATGAACAGATCATTGTAGTACAGCAGTACATTCATTTATAATCGCCTCAACCCCACGCGGCGACCAGCGCTGACGGAAGGCCTCCAGAGTCCCCGTGAACACCGCGTGTTCCCTCTCCAGGGACACACGTGCACGGACGTAGGCCCGAAAGAGGGGCAGGCAGCCGACTCTCGCCAGACCGTCGACCGCCCGCTGCCTGGACCCGCGAATGGCCATCTTGGCCAGGCCCAGAAGCAAACTGACAGGTAAGTCCCACACCTGTAAGTCCCACACCTCTCTCTCTCTCTCTCTCTCTCTCTCTCTCTTTCTCTCTCTCTCTCTCTCTCTCTCTTTCCTCTCTCTCTTGTTCTTTCCCTCTCTGTCTTGCACTCTCTTGCTCTCTCTCACTCCCTCTTGCTCTCTCTCTCTCTCTCTCTCTCTCTCTCTCTCTCTCTCTCTCTCTCTCTCTCTCTCTCTCTCTCTCTCACTCTCTTGCTCTCTCTCTCTCGCTCTCTCTTTCCTTCTTTCCCCCTTTCTCTCCCTCACCTCTATACTTTTACTCACTTTCACACCCTCTCTCATTTTTACTTTATGTCTCTCCCCCCCTCTTTCATTTTCCTGTTCCCTCTCCCTCATTTATTCCTCGAAACATTACCTTACTTTCTCTCTTCCTCCATGACATCTTTCTTTTCACGTTTGAGAGAATGAGACACCCACTTCTCATCTCATCCTTTTCTCTCCCTCGTTCCTTTCCCATGCTCTCATGTCCTATTTTTATTTCACTGTCCATCCTTGCTCTTTTTTCTCCCTCCTCACCTCTTCTCTCTTTTCCTCTCTCTCATTCTCTCTACCCTCTTTCCCATCTTATTTCTACATCACTTCATTTCTCTCTTTCTCTCTTCACCTCATTCTCCTACTCATTCTCTCCATCCCTTCCTATCCCTTAATTTTCTCTCCATCTTGTTGCCAAGCAGATTACAACCAGAAAGAGCTGAAGACAAGGGCAGTTACTTTCAAACATTTGACACCATCAGATCTGGATCAGGTCACTGCTTCTCCATCCTGCACATTGATGTTACTTCAGGCTATCAAGACAGGGGCAGCAGGTCATGGTTTTGAGAAACCAAGCTCTGGATTTCCTTCCCAAACCATCCGTTTTTTTTTCTTTTTCCTTTTATCCTTTAAGAAACTCCTTTAATTTTATTTTGTCCTTTAATGTGCTTCACTGTTAAATTTAAGTTGATGAGCTTCTGCAATGTGCCTCAGGACATTTTGCTCTGATAAAACAGATGCTGTGGCTGTTTTCTAAGATGATTCTTATTTTCTCCTTTGGTAATCCAGCTGTAAGCAACCAACTCTTCTGAAAAGTTGAAAAAAAGTTGGCAGTAGAGGAAGATGGGATTAGCCCACACATTCCCCCGGTGCCACAAATGACCACCCACTTTTGGGAGCTTGTTTGATTTCAGCTAATGTCTCTTCCGTTGAGGTGAAACTGAACATTGAAGCATTTCAAGCACATCTAGTGAAAATGAGGAAAGCAGGCAAATATTCAATTCAATTAAGACAATTAACATATAGATCTCCATTATGAAGCTTGAATTCAGCGCTAAATGAGACCACTTTGTTTTAATCCAATTGTCAATCACGTTTCCAAAAGCATTTGTGGTGATGCATCCAACTCCAAAGCAGCGAACTGGAACAGATTTGCTGCAATATCCTTTTTGCAACTACACTTTAAAATATTTGTTTCAGAGTCAGGGGATCAGCTTCATTTTAATTGTTTCTTTAACTGGTCCAGTTCCCACTTCCAGTTTTGAAAGAATACTCTGGAGAGATCTTACACAGACTGAAGATAGAGACAAAAAGCTGGAGTAACTCAGCAGGACAGCCAGCATCTCAAGAGAGAAGGAATGGGTGACGTTTTGCTTCCTTTCTTCAGACTGGAGAAGGGTCTCGACCCGAAATATCACCCATTCCTTCTCTCCAGAGATACTGCCTGTCCCGCTGAGTTATTCCAGCTTTTTGTGTCTATCAAAAAATAATCAATTTCTGCCTTCAAAATGTAATAAAATTAATTAATTCTTGTTCCCACTGGCATGAGACTATACAGCTTCTCGCCAAGCATTCGCTGGTGGCACTTCTCAAACACATGACCTCCACCAGCTAGAAAGACATGGGTAGCTGGCATATGGTGATCCAGTGTCTCAGCTGCCAACGTTTAGCCCATATTTCTCTAAACCTTTCCTATCCAGACACCTGCCCAAATGCCATTTAAATATTGTTATTGTACCTGCCTCAACTATTTCTTCTGGCAGCTCGTTCCATTTACCCACCGCCCGCTGTGTGAAATAGTTGCCCTAAAGTTCTTATTAAATCTTTCCCCTCACATCTTAAACCAATACCCCATAGTCCTTGATTCCCCTATCCTATCAATTCCCCTCCTGATTTTATACACCTCTGTAAGATTGTCCCTCAGCCTCCTTCACTCCAATAAATAAAATCCTCGACACAAAATGCTGGAGTAACTCAGTGGGACAGGCAGCATCTCTTGAGAGAAAGAATGGGTGATGTTTCAGGTCGAGACTCGTCTCCAGACATGAAGTCTCAACCCGAAACATCACCCATTCCTTCTATCCAGAGATGCTGCGTGTCCCACTGAGTTACTCCAGCATTTTGTGTCTATCTTCAGTGTGAACCAGCATCTACAATTTCTTCCTACAAATAAAGCTCTAGCCTGCCCAGCTTCCCCCCATAACTCAGGCCCCCGAGTCCTGGCAACATCTATGCCAACTGTGAGTCAGTGGTTTGCACAATCAAGTTAATCAGAAGGTTGTGAGTTTAAGTTCCTCTCTAAAAACTTGAACATAAAATTTTGGGATGGACATTCTAATGCAGTACAACTGTAATGTTCTGCTGATAGAGGAATTAGGGTTCTCCATTCAATTAGTGTTCCCCCTTTTTTCCAAATGGAGAAACATCCTAGCGGTTTTCTGAGTGATTGAGATTTCTCATGTCACAGGAGAATGGGTACTATATTGGTGCCAGAGTGAGCAAAAAATATATATATACATAATGATACAAAACAGAGGACCATCAGCCCATCAGTATTGCATCAGCTGTTTGGTCAGACAGTCTAACTAATAATGGTCATTAACTTGGAAGAGTGCAGAAAATATTCACCAGGAGGGATGTTGCCTGGAATTACAGGTTTCAGTTATAGGAAAAGATTTGATAGGCTGGAGATAATTTTCCTTGAAGCATAGGAGCCCGAGGGGTATTGAGAAGTGCAAGGTCATGAGAGGCCTAGAAATGTGAATGGTCATAGTCTTATTTTAAAACTAGAGGGCATTGACATAAGGTGAGAGTGGAGAGAATTTGGCTTAAGAGTTGGGGTGAGTGGATCAGCAACAGTTTCCTATTTGAGCTGTATATTAAAACCATTCCATGAGGAAGCTAATCAGAGGTGAGGAGCCACATTAAAAAAAACTATATTAAATTGTCATAAAGAACGCAATAAAATAACAGTCACAAGTTCATGTTTGGCACAGAATCACAGGGTTAAATTGTAACTTAAGACCTTGTCCGACGGCAAGATAATGAGTGCAACACAATCACAATGAAGCCACTGCAAGTTCCCAAAAACTACATTCATGGCATTTAATTTGGTTTTGGTGATGAGGAATAAATATCAAAGAGAACACAAGTAATAATTCCTTTAGATGGCACAAAATGCTGGAGTAACTCAATGGGTCAGGCAGCATCTCTGGTAAAAAGGGATAGGTGACATTTTGGGTTGAGACCCTTCTTAAGACTGAGAGTCAGGGGAGAGGGATACTAGAGGAAGTACAAAGGACAAATGAATAAAAGGTATAAAAAGAACAAATCAAGACCAGCAAGGATGATCAATAAAAAATGGAGCCCACAATGGTCCATTGTGGCCATGAAAGAGGTGATAAAGAGGGAGCACAATCGGTGAAACTAAGTGGGATGGCAGTGAAACTAGTAACAGCGACGGGGAGGGATGACCAGATAAGGAATACAAGGGTTACTTAAAATTAGAGGAATCAATATTCACACCGCTGGGTTATAAGCTGCTTGTGAGATAAGAGGTGTTGTTCGTTCTATTTGCATTTGGCCTCACTCTGACAGTGGAGGAGGCCCAAGACAGAAAAGGTCAGGACATAAAATGTCTTTGTTATTTTTGCCATGGTAGAGACAGACCAGGCTAATCCCTGAGATAAATCAGTTGTCCTATCGACGATGAAAGAAATTGGATCTCTGCTCTTTGGAGTTCAGAAGAAAATGAGATGATCTTACTGAAAGATATTAGATCCTGAGGCAACTTGACAGGGTAGTTGTTATAAGCTTCTACTTGTATGAGGAGCCATTGTTATTAATTAAGGTAGTGTTTGCTTAAAACTCCCAGCCCAGTTACAAAAAACCAACTCAGTGGAGATCAGAGTGCTCCGTCCAAGCTGAATGATGCAATATCGGCAGGTCACCTGAAGTTTTTTCAACACATCTTTCCTCCTGCTAAGCTTCCATTGCAACAAAGGTAATGACTGTTCAGGAAGCTGTAGTTAAAATAGCTACACAGAGAGAACCTGTCACCTTGCTTCACAAAGGAGCATCTCACCTCACATGCTCCAGCTTTATTGGACAAAGCTGAGCACACAACCAAGCATAAAATGGTGAAGTGGCTGGTTTAACTCGACATACTGTAGATCTCTTGTCAGGATTCAGATTTTAACAATGGCTAGCTAATTTGATGAGAGTACTTATTTTGGTGCGCTGTCAAGGCAAGGTGTGACAGCATAGATCACTTCCCACTTCCCAGCCTCATTCCCTTATTCTTTTTGAAATTAATTCCACGTTCTTTGTCATCTGTCAAAATCATCATTATTGCCTCAGAGCGAGAGCCTAATTTCTGCTAATGTACTTTCATTTCATATTTTTAAGCGGGCTTCCAAATTTAATCACAAATCGCTGATTCTTTCTGCAAAGACCTGACAAAAGCAATAGAATACTGTTTAAACTGTGGCAATAGTAAAAGACTGTTACATTGATTAAATACAAAGGCAATGTCTGTACCAAATGAGAAATGCAAGCTTATTTTACATTTTAATACAATTTTCTGAAAATGAATGATCACAGGAGCCACGAGCTGCCAAGAAAATAATGTCAAAATAGTCAAGAATTAATGTTACATTTTTGATGTTGATTTAACTCTCAAAGTGTTAGCTGTGGTTCAATGGGTAAAGCTCCTGACTCTGACTCAGAAACCTGTTGGTTGAAATCCCATCTGACAATTTGAGGCCATAATCAAAGTTGACAGCCTGGTCTTATACTAAAAATGCATTAATTATGACCAGTTTTAGAAAGAGAAAATATTTATATAGCTAATTCGAAGATAGACGCAATTGCATGTGTTTTAATGCTAGAAACCTCCCAGCTGAGGCAGAACTCAAAGTAAGGATTGGCACATGATGGAAATTACAGAACCATGATGAGGGAAAGGGCAGTAGGACTGGCAGCTCAATGCTCCTGGATACCAGTGCTTCCAGTGTGACAGGAAAATAGGGAGTTACATTATTAATAAGAAAAAACACGGAGCTCAGATTACACTTCAGGAAATAGAAGAAACAATAAATTTGTTGAAGAATGGCAAAACGCCAGGACCAGATGGCTTTAGTAATGATTTCTATAAAAGATTCTACGAGATAATTTCTCCACGCCTGCAAGATTTATATATATGCGCTTTTAAAGAACATGAACTACCAGAAACACTAACTGAGTCAACTATTACACTTATACCAAAAAAGGATAAAGATCTAGAAGACCCAGACTCATATAGAGCTATTGCACTCCTAAATACAGATCAAAAAATATTAGCAAAGACACTAGCGAGAAGGTTGAGTAAATATGTTAGCAAACTAATAAACCCGGATCAAACAGGGTTTATACCAAAGAGATACTCATTTAACAATTTGAGACGGCTGTCTAATATAATGTACTCACATAATACTGAAGAAGAACTAGCAATTATTTCATTGGATGCAGAAAAAAGTATTCGATCAAGTAGATGGGCAATATTTATTCAAAGTATTGCAAAAATTTAACATGGGAGATAACTTTATCTCATGGTTAAATTTATTATACGATAAGCCGACGGCTAGAATACTGACTAATAATATATTATCCCCGAAATTCCAATTAGCAAGGGGCAATAGGCAGGGGTGCGCACTATTGCCCCTGCTATTTGCACCAGTGCTAGAGCCTTTAGCAGAAAGTATAAGAAGTCATCCGAATATTCATGGATATAATACCAAACACTCAAATAATAAAATTTCATTATATGCAGACGACATATTATTATATATTACAAATTCACAAATTAGCATACCAAATATACTAAATTTAATAGAGGAATTTGGTGCTTTTTCAGGATATAGAATAAACGAACAAAAGCGAAATTATGACGATAAAACCTCAAGAGCCGACACATCTGTTGAAATTCCCCTTTAGAATTGCAACAGGAAAATGTAAGTATTTGGGCATCCAAATTACTAGGAAATATAAATCATTACTCAATGCAAACTATATGCCTTTATTAACTAAATTAAATGGGTTGATTAAATTTTGGAAAATGCTGCCAATGTCCTTAATAGGCAGAATAAACGTGATAAAAATGATCTTCTTACCACAAATATTGTACCTATTTCAATCAATATCAATATACTTACCTAAAAATTCTTTAAAAAACTAGATTCTGATATTATAAATTTCATATGGGATTATAAATCACACAGAATTTAAAAAAAAATACTTGTGTAAATCTAAAGAATCAGGGGGACTGACACTCCTTAACTTATTGTATTACTATTGGACAGTGAATATTAAAAATATAATCTATTGGTTGGACAGTTCTGCCCAACAGGTAGATTGGATAAGAATGGAGAAAGAGGATTGTTCCCCTTATAACATAGGAGCGATCCTTCTTTCCCCGATGAAACTGAACAATATAATATTTAAGAAGAATCCAATTATTCACAGTATAATACGAATTTGGAATCAAATAAAATTAACTTTATAATTAAGAAAACTATCGCTTCTTTCTCCAATAGCTAATAATCCCTCATTCAAACCATCCATTATTGATAAAACGTTTATCCATTGGGAAAGAATAGGAATTAAAATGATGGGAGATATGTATAAAATGGGAAAACTTTCATCATTTCAACAATTACAACTAAAATATAATTTGAAAAGTAATCAATATTTCAAATATCTTCAATTTCAAGATTATTTGAAAAAATATATACAAGGATATCCAACTTTAACCCCAGATTTATTGGAGGAAGGAATGAATAGAAAGGCTGAATCAAGCAATTTATTATCTTACTTATATAATATAATTCTAAATATAGAAACACCAACGACAGAGGCAATTAGAAGGGACTGGGAACAAGAGTTATTGATAAAAATTCCGAACGATAGATGGGAAAAAAAAATTATACATAAACAAATGTTCAATTAATGTAAGACATAACCTAATTCAATTTAAAATTTTACATAGATTATATTATTCGAAAACTAGACTGCATAAAATATTTTCAAATGTTTCCCCCATCTGTGACAAATGTCTGACTTAAAATGCCACTACAGCACATTCCTTTGTCTCTTGCACAAAACTGTATAAATTTTGGAATGAAATTTTTGGAATTTTTACAAAACTATTTAACACCAAATTGAACCCCAATCCAGAGCTGGTTACCTTTGAATCAATGGAAGAGGGAAGTAAACTAACTTTATTCCAAGAAGCTTTTCTTAATTACGGTCTAATAACAGCAAACAAACGTATACTCAAATTTTGGAAAAACGCAACCACGCCAACATTCAAAATGTGGATGTCAAAGATGTCTGAAACGCTACATCTTGAAGAAATGAGATTCCTCCTACTTGGCAAAGTAGACCAATTGTTAAAGACTTGGTCTCATTTTATCAACTTTTTACAAGCATATGGTGCAACATAACATAACCTTAGAAATTAAATGGTTTAGAACCGTGTGACGGATGGGGAAAAATACGAAATAGGTAGATCTCTCCTAATCTCTCTTTTCTTTACTTTCTCCTTGTCTTTCAGTCTTTTTAGCTTCTCATCTCTGTCCTTTATTTCTTTTGCTATCTGTTTCTACTCGCTTGTCTATCTATTCCGACACTCTTTATTTATTTTTTCTTCCACTGTTCTTTTATTATTAAATCAAAAGTACGAAGTTGTACAAGAATGGAAATATGTATGTATGTATTATACTATTGTACTTACTTCTAACAAAAATAAACAACAACAACAACAACAACAACAACAACAAAAAACAAAAAAAAAGGAAAAACACCAGGGCAGTTGTTCAAAGTGTCGCAATAACAGGGTTGCAATGGTAGATTATTTTAATTTCTCTAATATTGACTGGGACTATCTTAGTGCTAAGGGATTAGACGGGGCAAAATGTATTACAGGAATGTTTTCTGAAGCCTCATATAGACGGCCCTACTGATAATGAGACTGATTTGTCAATGGGGGAGCACTTTGAGACTAATCACCATAATTCTATTAGTTTGAAGATATTCATAGTAAAGTTTGGATTGGAACTCAAGTTAAAGATCTAAACAGATGCAATATCAATTTCAATGGAATCAAAGAGGAATTCTAACAGTTGTTTTGAAGAGGCTGTTTTCAGGTAAAGGGACGTCTAGCAGGTGGGAGGCTTTTAAAAGTGAGGCACAAAGAGTTCAGGGTCAGTATGTTCCTGTTGGAATGAAGGTCATCATTAATGATCTTTGGTTGATAAGTGACATTGAAACTCTGCTTAGGAAAAATCAGGCCAATATCAGGTATAAGCAGCTGGAATCAAGCGAGTCCCTTGAAGAGCATAATGGATGTAAGATTATATGTAAGGAAAAAATTAGAATTCTAAGAGATTCTGTAAATATATTAAGACAAAAACAGTAGCTAGGGAGAAAGTGTGGCCCTTTATGGATTAATGTAGTCCTCTATATGTGGAGTCATACAAAATGCACAATGTCTTCAATTAATACTTTTCTTCTGTATTTACCATGGAGCAGGATATGGAGGCTGAAGAATGCAAGGGAGGAACTGGTGATATCCTAGTATATCAACATAACAAAGGAGAAAATGGTGACGGTCTTGGAACACATAACGGTGGATAAATCCTCGGGAGCCTGACCAAGTGTACTTTAGGATATTGTGGGAATATTGTGGCTATACTAACGCTTGATGCGGAAAAAGCATTTGACCAGATTGAATGGCCATACTTATTCGAGCTCCTCAAGCGATTTAACTTTGGATACAACTTTTTGGAATGGATTAAGCTTCTGTATAAAAATCCAACTGCATGAATTCTCACAAACCAAACGCTCTCATCTCCCTTTAATTTGTTCAGGGGGACAAGACAGGGCAGCCCCCTATCGGCATTAATAGTTGCCCTTGCTATAGAACCCTATGCTCAGAGTATTCGATTAGATCCCCATATTCATGGTTACGACATGAAAGAGACTACAAATAAAATATCTTTGTACACGGATGATATCCTCTGGTACATAACAGAACCTCAAACCACTATTCCAGCGATGCTGCAAAAAATGAACCTGTTTGGTACATTTTCAGGCTACAGTATTAATTGGAATAAAAGAATACTGTTGCCAGTTCATACCATCCCCTCAGATACATTGGAGAATGTTCCTTTCAGAATAACTACAGATAAATTTACCTCTCTAGGGATTGAGGTTACAAAGCGTTACTCTTCCCTTCTACAATCCAATTTCCGTCCCTTATTAGAAAACCTAAAAAGCAAAATCCAATTCTGGAAAATTCTTCCAATTTCCTTACTCGGAAGAGTGAATACCATTAAAATGATCTTCTTACCCTAGCTACTATATCTAATTCAGAACATTCCTATTTCTCTTACAAAAACATATTTCAAGCGATTAGATTCAATAATAATACCTATCTTTTTTCTTTTTAATATCTTTATTTATTAGAGCTACCGTAAGTTACATCAGTGTACATATATAGTATTACAATCATTGTACCCCTTAATTTTTTAAGGCTTTAGAAAAGAAAGAAAAAAGTAAGAAGTATCAAGAGAGAAAGTAGAAGAGTGAAAAAGAGTTGTGAAAGTGAAAAAGCGTGGCAGAGGGAAAGGGAACCCTTGGGCAAAGAGTTAGAGAAAGGAGATTAAGAGATAGACCCTGGGGAGGGGAATAAAGAGAAGGACAAAATAAAAGCCAGTTACTTTATTATAAACATCTTGCAAAAGGAGTCTACCAACTCGACAGTTTTTCTTCCCCCTTTACCAAGACCTGACTCCGGTACTTTTTTAGGATATTCTTGCACCGTATCCTTGTAGTAGATTTATAAATGCAGACCACATCTAATAGAAATATCTGATTTTCCTGCCAGTCGGAGTCTCATACCTTCCAAATGTAGTGTTTTGAACATAGTTGAAATCCACATATTAACTGTTGGTATAGGAGTATTTTTCCAGAATTTTAAGATTAGCTTTTTTCCAGTTATTAAGCCATATTCAAATAGATTCTTTTGAAACACATTTAATTCAGGGCTATCTTCCAATGTTCCAAAGATAATCCAGTCTGCTTTTGGAATCAGTTTTATTTTAAATACTTTTGTGAAAATTTCAAAAATTTCAGTCCAAATTGGTTGAATTTTTGTACAAAAGACAAATGAGTGCGCTATATTTGCTTCTTGACATTGACATTTATCACAAATAGGTGAGACATTGGGAAAAAGTTTACTTATTTTAGTTTTTGAATAGTAGAATCTGTGTAAGATTTTAAATCTTACAAATTAAATCTTAAAATTAAGGTGTGTCTTACATTAATTGAACATTTATGCACATTTAATAAATATTCTTCCCACTTTCTTTGGGAATTTTTATACTTAATTATTTTTCCCAGTCTCTCCTGATAACATCTGTTGGTGGTATTTCTGCATTTAGAATAATATTATATATAGATGATATTAGGTTTGCTGATTCTGCCTTTGTATTCATTACTTCTTCCAGTAAGTCTGGGGGCATATTGTGATAGTCTTGTGCATATTTTTTCAGATACCACAGATTTGGAAATATTTAAAATACTGATTGTTTCCCAAATTGTATTTTAGTTGTAATTGTTTGAATGATAATAGTTTTCCCATTTCATACAAATCTCCGAGGATTTTAATTCCCATTGATTAAATGCTTTATCTATAGTTGAAGGTTTAAACAAATGTTTTTTACCGATAGGAGATAAGTGAGATAAGTTTCTTAGTTTTAAATTGTGTTTTATTTGTTTCCAAATTCTAATTGTACTGTATATAATTGGATTTTTGTTGTAATTTGTATTATTCATCGTCATTGGTGAAAGAAGGATTGCTTCAATATTGTATGGAGAGCAGTCCTCTTTCTCCATAATAGTCCAATCCGGTGGCTGGGGAGAGTTATCCAGCAATTGGATCATCCTTCTGATATTTACAGGCCAGTAGTAATACATGAAGTTGGGGAGTGCTAATCCCCCTACTGCTTTGGGTTTATTCAGATGAGCTCTTTGTATTCTATGGGATTTATAATCCCAAATAAAATTTGTGATATCTAAGTCCAGTTTAAAAAAAAACTTTTTGGGTAAGTATATTGGAATAGATTGGAACAGGTATAAAATTTGTGGTAGAAAAATCATTTTTATGGCATTTATTCGGCCTATTAAGGACATCGGAAGCGTTTTCCAAAATTTAATCACATTATATAGTTTCTTAAGTAGAGGGTTATAATTTGCGTCAAACATGTCTTAATATCTTTTAGTAATTTCAATACCCAAGTATTTAAATTTTTCCATAGCTATTTTGAAAGGAAACTGTAAAAGATGTGTAGAGTCTTTGAGTTTTATTGACATGATTTCACTTTTATTCCAATTCATTCAATATCCTGAAAATGATCCGAAATCCTCTATTCAATTTAAAATATTTGGTATAGTAATATGAGGTTTTGTGATGTACAATAGTACATCATCAGCGTATAATGATATTTTATTGTTGGAATCTTTTGTTTTATATCCATAGATATTCGGATGAGTTCTAATTCTTTCTGCTAGGGGTTCAATTATGAGAACAAATAGCAACGGTGATAGTGAACAGCCTTGTCTATTACCCCTTGACAATTGACATTTCGTAGATAAATTATTGTTAATTATTATTCTGCCCATTGGCTTATTATATAGTA
This sequence comes from Raja brachyura, assembly GCA_963514005.1. Next base: position 64,506,341 of record OY740782.1, read on the forward strand.
ATTTAATCCATAGAATGAAATTCTCTCCCAGTTGAAATATTTGCAATACCCAGACCATGTAATCCCATTCGACCAGATCGAATGCTTTCTCTGCATCCAACGATATGATTGATAGTTTTTGATCTTCCGTTTGGTGTGAATGCATTATATTGAGCAGACGTCTCAGATTATAAAATGGTTGTCTCTTAGGACCCGTTTGATCCGGATGTATTAATTTACTTGCATATTTACTTGGTCTTCTAGCTAGTATTTTCGCTAATATTTTTTGATCTGTATTTTACACCTCAATAGCTCTATATGATCCAGGTTCTTTCTCATCTTTATCTTTCTTAAGTATTAATGTGATCGTGGATTCTGCTAGTGTTTCAAGTAGTATTTGTTCTTTGAAGGCATAAGTATACATTTTCTGTAGGCGAGGTGTAACTATGTCATAAAAACTTTTATAGAATTCATTACTAAATCCGTCAGGACCTGGTGTTTTTTCATTTTTTTAATGAGATTATTATTTCTTCTAATTCCTTATTTGAGATTTGTACTCCCAATTCCTCTTGTTCCTGCAACTCTAGTTTAGGAAGGTTACAATTATCCAAGAACTCTGTAACTTTGTTGGTGTCCGTTATCATTTTAGATGTATACAGATTCTCATAAAATTGTGCAAATCTTTTATTAATATCACTCGGCATGGTCAATACTTCCCCTTTGTCTGATTTAATCTTTGAAATGGTGTGATCCTTTTCTTGTTTTTTTTAACTGACGTGCCAGAAGTTTATGGGGCTTATCCCCAAATTCAAAATGTTCCTGTCTGGAAATTTGTAATAATCTTATGATTTTCTCTGATAATAATTTGTTTAATTTAAATTTCAGTATTATTATTCTATTATGTTTATCCGTGGTGGGGTCTTTAGCATTTTCTATGTCCAGTTGTTTAATTTGTTTTTCTAACTGTCTTTGTTTGTTCTTATTTTTCTTATTTTGAAAAGCTTGGTACTACTGGCCTGTAAATTATAACGCCTCGAATAAATGCTTTAAAATATTCCCATAATAGTGTAGGTGCTATGTCTGGCGTATCGTTTGTTTAGAAAAAAAGATCAGTTTGCTGTTTTAGATATATACTCCCTTGCGGGTCTTTTAAAATTTGCGGATTGTACCTCCAAAATGGTTTGTTCTTAGTCATTCCTTCCATTTTTAGGAAAAAAAGTTAAAAGTGATCTGAAATCGTATTTGTGTGGCATTTTGGTTTAGAAGTGTTGGGTATTAGTTTTGTATCCACCAGGAAATAATCTATATGTGAATTTGTCTTGTGTACCATTGAATAGAACGAGTAATCCCTGCCAGTCGGATTTGCAATCCTCCAGACCTCTGTTATGTTTGTGTTTTTTATATATGTGTTTAAAAGTTCGCCAGTTTTGGATTTTGTAATACCTCTCTGTTGTTGATTGGATTTATCTAAGTAAGTGTCTAAGACACAGTTAAAGTCTCTGCCGATTATGACATTCTGGTAGTTATATTCTGCAATTATATTCAAGATTTTATTGAAAAAATGCAGGTTGTCAAAGTTGGGTGCATATATATTTACCAAGGTAATTGGGGTAGCATAGATCTTCCCGGTAACTATCAAATATCTCCCGTCTTTATCTGTTAAGTTATTTTTGGGTTTAAATGGAATCCCTTTGCGAATAATAATAGACGTTCCTCTAGATTTCAACGTGTATGATGAGTGAAAAGTTTATCATATCCAGTTCGCCCTCAATCTAGCTTGATCTTGAAGTTTAAGATGCATTTCTTGTAAGAAAGCAACATCCGTGATGTATGCTTTCAGCTGAGCTAGAATCTTACCCCTTTTAATGCGTTCGTTAGCACCCCTGATGTTCCAACTACAAAATGGGATTCCTCCCAGTTTATTTTGGTTATCGGCTTGCATTTTGAATAGATTTAATACCTGTGTGTCTTGCAGTGCATCCGTACCTCAGGTCTTTAGATATAGGGGGATCATTTACCCTACAAAGTTCAATTAGTAGATTCCCTTTGCGATTGTCCTTGAATTAAAAAAACACACATATGACTAAATGTGGTAATAATTAAAAAAAACTAATACACGTGAGAATACAGTGTCTGAGCTTGTCAGCACTGTAACAAGTGACCCACCTGTAGGTGGGAGAAAGCATTTTATCGACTTCTGTTGTCGATATAAAACAAACAAATAGCTCCGCTCCCTCAATTAATCATAATATACTGGAGTGGGACCAGTTTCAAAGTCAGATGTATAGTATCCATTTACAGTATATATATCCATTTCCTCAATATTTCTGCATATAAAACTCTCATTTTTATCTGCTAAGTGTTAAGCGTATATTTTAACCTCGGAAATCATCAACTGTTGGTTGAAGGGGTTAATTTATTTCTGGCTCCTGGAACTAAGCCAGGAGCCCCCCTCTGCCCCTCACACCCCAGTTATAAATCTACTTGAGATTTATTAAGTTAAATGATAAATGTTAATTTGTAAATCACCCTTTCTACATTTCTGATTAGCATTCATTACTATTTCTATGTTAATATTGTTAAAAATGTTAATTCTATACCATTTAGGTTATTCATTAGATCTCATATACAACAGTAAATGCTAAGCCCACAGTCTGTTGTTGAGCTCTTCATTTTTGGTGGTTATCTTTTTCCCGCTTCCCTTGGAACAGAGTATGTCCTTGAGTTAGCATTCCGCCGATAAGACGTCTAGACAAAGTTCCTTCTTCCGGCAGCACGCCACCATTCAGGGTGCAATAATAAAATGAGTATCCATAATGTCCAACCTTTCCAGCTAGCCCTTCTATTCCACAATGGTTAAAGCATATTTGTACGCCTCCTCGGGATTTGTGAACGATTTTTGCTGTTCCTTGTAGGAATCGCGCATTTTAGCTGGATAGTAAACACCATATCTAACCTCCATATGTCCTTGGAGAGCCTGCTTTGCCTTAGAGAACTGATTTTGCTTTTACATAATTTCATTGGGATAGTCCCTGAAAAATGTAAAGTTACACCATACTTCAGAGGCACTCCATATTTGATATTCCTCATAACCTCATCGACGTCAGAAATGTCCTGGAATTTCACAATAATCTGTTGTGTATGTTCTGAGCCATCCTGAGATTTTTGTTTAAATCTAGGAACTCAATGTGCCACTTCAATTTTTGGTAGGTTAGGGAGCTTAAGAGCTTCTTTAATTAAGCCTGCAGTGAACTCGCGAATGTTATCTCTCTCAGCTCCCTCTGGTACACCAACTAATCTTAGGTTTTGGCATCTTGAATGAGCTTCCATGTCCAGGCATTTGCCTGAAACTTTAGCCAGCTGAGTCGCCATCCATCGTGTAGCAAGGTCTTGTTCTGACCTCACATTCTTCATCTCCTCCACCATTCTTGCCATCTCGTCCTCCATCTCGTGCATTGATAACATGCATGTTGAGACAGTGTCCAACACAGCGGTGAACCTCTTCGTGGTGTCTTCTTCACCCTTATCTCTCCGATAGTTCATCTCTCACATCGTCAATTCATTTATTAATAGTGCCAATCGAATCCTTCACAGACTCAATAACATTCTGATTACAGGCAGTCATATTTAGCGTCAGCTTTTCTGTCTTTTCCATCATAACTCCCATCATCTGTTCCATCTTTTTTCTATCCAGGAGTGTTTTGTAACTGTTCTCTGAGCGCTCTTACCAGGGGAAGAGTTTTTCATTTAAAGTGCTTTAAGCCTCCGTTAAATTCACAGCGCTTACTGATGATGTCATCAGCGTGACGTCCAGAGGCTCTGGTAAGTTTTTTAAATCGGTCCCGACCAGTAGACCCGATTTTAACGAGAAAAATCGCGAATTTTAGGGAGCGGAGCTATGTGCAGCGTCTGTTAAAGTAACGTGGCGCCACCGGAAGTGATCAATACCTTTCTTGTGGAATTACAAAACTCATAGGATAAACAAAAATCAGCTCTACAAATCAAAAACTAAGGGCAGGCTTGGTCTTCCAAATTTCAGATCATATTACTGGGCCTCTGCCTTCAAGTCCTTTGCTTTCTGACTTGACACCTTAAACATCCCTCGGAATTGGCTAAAAATAGAACAAGAAGATTGTCACCCATATTCAATAGGTACCATCCTACTAGCTCCTACCTCAATTGGTAAATCATATTATGGATTTAATCCTGTTGTACACAATTTAATACGAATATGGAAGCAAATCAAAACCCATTTTGAACTTAAACCTATATCTCTCGCTTTGCCTGTAGCAAACAACCCCACATTCAAGCCATCTATTTCAGATAAAATGTTCTCTACATGGAGTGAATTAGGAATCCACAATGTCAGAGACCTATATATCGATGGTACGTTTGCCACCTTTACGCAGCTACAAAATAAATTTGAACTCTCAAATAGTAACTTATTCAGATACTTGCAAATCAGGGATTATATACAAAAGGGGTTTGATATTGAGAGGCAGTCTCAAATAGATGACTGCTTTAAAACATCACCATATAAAGACAAATTAATCTCCTATATGTATGATGTCCTTCTATCATATAACCTCTCCATCCTCTAGCAAGTATAAGATCAATTGGGAAAAAAAGATAAATGTGCAATATCAGATGAAATGGGAGGAAAGCCTCAAACTCATGCATAGGTGCTCAAACAATGCTAGACACTGCCTCATACAGTTCAAAATTATACATAAACTTCACTACTCCAAGGCAAAAATACACATTATATATCTAAATGTTTCTCCTACTTGTGATAAATGTCACTCATCAGATGCTACTCTTTTTCATAACTTTGTATCATGCCCTAAACTCACCTCTTTCTGGTCTGATATATTGAAGAATATCTCAGACATTCTTAACATTCCATTTAACCCAGAGTCCTTATTAATCATCTTTGGGCTATCTGAAACATCAAGACAATTCCTCTCCTACTGCCTCATTATGGCAAAGAAACTACTGCTCATGTCATGGAAAAAAACAACAGCTCCCAATTTGGCTTCATGGCTTGACCAGTACGTTACACTTAGAAAGAATAAGATATGTTCTAAAGGATAGAGTCAACCAATTTATTAAAATCTGGCAACCATTTTTGTCATTTTGTGCACAGAAAATAATTGATACATAACACAAACATATCTACACTCTAAACTATCCATTTTAATGAAATTATAAGTAAGGTATAGAAGACAAGAGAGTTAGAAGCTTTAGAAACACGAGTCTTCACAAAGAATTATTGCACTGAACTGCTCCCTATGTACTGTAGTCACCTTCTGCACTTTACTTATGTATTTATTTATTTTTATTTTTATTATTTACTCCCCCCCCCATCATTTATTTATTTATTTATTTATTTATTTATTTATTTATTTATTTTCATGTTGTTTTTCTAAACATGCTCGTCCATATTGTTTGTATAGTACTCAAATGTTCTGTTTTGATATGTACATTTGGAAAAATGAGCTTGGATAAGGCAACTTAATATGTACCCATTTTTTGATGGCTCAATTAAATTTATATTAAAACTAGGAAATTGTGGGAAGCAAGGGAGTGATCTGCCGGGGTCCTGCAGAGATTTTTGTAACTTTGTTAGCCACAAGTGAGGTACTGAAAGACAGGTGGATAGACAACCTTGTGCCTTCATTTAACAAATGTAGCACGGATAAGAGAGGGAACGACAAGCTAATATGCCTCATATAATGGTTGGAAAATTAGTAGAAGGGATTTTGAGGATTCAGGAATTATTTACATTGGAAAAGCAAGAACTGATTAAGAATATTCAGCATAGCTTTGTGCATGGGAGACCAATTCTGAATTCCAAAACATTTTGCCTATTTTCTTCACTCCATAAATGCTGCCGCACCCGCTGAGTTTCTCCAGCACTTTTGTCTACCTTCTCACATAATTGAATGAGTTCGTTGAAGGGGTAGGTGTTAACAATGTAGACCAGCAAGGCCTTTGGTCTCACATGGTAGACTGGTCCTGAAGTTTAAAACACATGGCATCCAGTGTGGGATAGTTAATTAGATGTAAAATAGTAAGATTAAACGAGAACTTACCAGTTCGAAGGTTGATCTTTATTTCATGAGGAGTTGCGATGAGAGATTTCGTGAAGAACCCGCCAGCACGCATGCGCGACATTCTTCAAAGTAGCGGTGTGGAATCACAGAAACCAACTACAGAAATGGCTTGGCATAGTAAGATTGAAGAGACTCTAATTACCAGTTGAGTATGATCGAGGGTTGGGAGTGGAGGGCACGAAATCCCTCATCGCAACTCCTCATGAAATAAAGATCAACCTTCGAACTAGTAAGTTCTCGTTTAATCTTACTATTTCATTTCGGAGTCACGTGAGTGACTTCGTGAAGACTTCAAAGCTTCTGTGATTGCACGCCCTGGACCACGTCCATGCTGACACACCACTAGCAAGGATGGATGGGAGTAAACAATTTTCCAAACTGCTTATACTGAAAAACAAGAATAATATTTATTAATAAACAAAGCAAAAAACCCCTCATTCGGGGACATCTCCACGTTCTTGACCTGCATTCAGCACGGCCTCCGCGAACTGTAGAGGAGCAGCAACAGGCTTGTTGTAAAATTGCTGAAATACAGCTTCATTCGCCCATCCTGCTGTAGCGAGAATATGGTCCATGGGCACCTCCATGACCCTCGCCGCCGACGTTGATGCAGCCCTGGTGGAATGGGATTTGAAGACATTAGTGTCGATACCTGACTTACCCAAGACGATACTGAGCCACCTGGATATCGTCTGGACTGTCACTCGATGGTGAGGTCTTGTGAGTGACAAGCAGGTTCCCTGCATTCCCCTTATGTTTCTCGTCACCTTGACATAGTGACGGATATGGGCGGCTAAACATAGCCTTGCATCTGCGGGGTATGCCGGGAATTTCAGCTGCAGCCCTGTGCACCCAGGTCTACGCTGCTTTAGTAGCTCATCGATAAAGAAGACTACTTCTGCAGGGGTAGAGATCATCCTGTCAATTCGGATTTTATGCAGTGTCTGTACCCTCTGTGCTGAAGTCAGTGCTAGTAACATCACCAGTTTCATGGTGAGTTTGTCCAGCTCTAGCCCCTCCATGGGCGACCACGTCCTGAGCAGGGTTAGTATTTCCCTGACATCCCAGGTGATATTATAGCGTGGTCTAGGCAGATTCGAATTGAATATACCCCGCATGAGCCTGGACACCAGCCTGTTGGATCCTACCTCAATATTGAGGTAGAATGACAGCGCGCTTCTGGCGCTGTTGATAGCACTGTAGCTCAAGTGTTCATCATGGTGCAACCCCGCGAGGAATTCCAATACGTCGGCTATGGATGCATCGTCATATGTGATTTGAGAGCGGCTGCAGTAGGCTTCCCATTTTCGGATGTGGGAGAGGTATTGCTGCCTGGTGGACTCCCGGCACGACGCTCCAATGGTATCCATAGTTCTGAGTGATAGGCCATACTGCAGTAATGGCCGGTTTAGAATCTGCAAGCCAACAAATTCAGATAGCTACGGCAGGGATGTGGCTCCCCCGACACAGGGTTAGTGACCAATTGTGGGCAACCCTCTAAGAGGACCCAAGGCTGACTGATCATGTCAAAGACCACCGGATACCATGGCTGCGTAGGCCAGTCGGGTATAATAAGAATGCCCTTAGCAGCATCCATCTGGATTTTCTGCAATACCCGACTGATGAGGCAAAATGGGGGGAATGCATAGAAAAACCATTTCCCCCAGTCCAACGAGAATGCATCCATCGCCATTGCCCCAGGATCTGGTCCCCACGAAACGTATGTTGGTACCTGATGGTTCAACCATGACGCAAAGAGGTCGATATCCGGTTTACCAAATTTAGCTTTTATTTTTAGCGAAGATTTGAGGATGCAACATCCACTCAATGTTGTCATTAAACTTGCGTGACCTGGTGTCCGCCACAGTATTGAGCTCACCTGGTAAATAGGTAGCTGAAATCCAAATATTCCGTTGAATACACCAGAGCCAAATTGTATTAGCCAATTCATCACATGAAATTGACCTGGTACCGCCCATATGGTTTAAATATGCCACCGCAGTGGTATTGTCTATTTGGATACGGACATGAGCGTCAGTAAGATTGGAACAATAAGCTTGAAGTCCGTGAAATGCTGCAAGCATCTCCAAATAGTTTATCCCTTGTGACAACAACATAGTAGATTCAAGGGTGTCCCATCTGCCCCCGCAACTAGAGTAGTTGTCCGTAGCTCCCCAGCCATAGGAGCTTGCATCGGTTTGCAAGTATACCATCGGATTGGGCTCAATAATGGGTTTAAATGAGTCACTAATATGGTCCACCCACCATTGTAACTCAATCTTAGCTTTAAGAGGCAGCTGCATTGATCTGTCGAAATGACCGGCGTTCTGTTTTAACGCGGAGATCTTGGCTCTTTGCAAATTTTGATAATGCAAAGGCCCGTATTGGGCTGCTGGAAACAATGCTACGATCTTGCCAATCACCTTAGCAGTTTGCCTAATTGATGGTATACTGGCGCAGGCTAAATCCTGACATGCTTGGGTGACATCCCAAACCTTGTTAGCCGGTATGGTGGCCCTCATGCGATTGGAATCCACGGTGAACTCCAGATAATCCATAACCTGTGAAGGGCAGAACTTCGACTTATCTGGATGGACAATAAACCCCATTTCCTGAAAAAGTGCCACAGTGGCTGAGACTGCCTGTTCAGCCGACTCCAGGGTGTTGCCAACAAACAATATATCATCCAAATAGGCCATCACTATATGACGTTGCTTCCGTAGCCTGGCCATAATGGGTTTCAGTAATTTAGTAAATAATCTAGGGGCTGTAGTAAGCCCATTTGGCAAAGCCCTGTATTGCCAGAGTTGATCCATCCAGACAAATTTTAAGAACTTCCTGTGGTGTTTCCGAATGGATACAGAATAGTATGCATCTTTTAAATCAATGCATGCCATAAAGCAGCCATGAGAAAGCAATGACTTGGCTGTTTCGAAAGTGTCCATTTTGAAATGGGTGTATGTTACAAAAGTATTCAAATGGGTCAGATCAATAATAACCCGACATCCTCCATCCTTCTTGGGCCTGGTAAATATATTTGATACAAATTCAATTGGTTCGTGTATAGTTTTTTCTATCACGCCTTTTTCTTCTAACCTTAAGATCTCAGCATAGCCTGCTGCCTGGTCAACGGCAGACAGCGTAAATGTCCGATTGGGCATATGCTGGGATGGAGGAATGTTGCCGTTAATAAATTCAATCTCATGACCTTGAATACTTTGTAAAATAAATTTATCGGAAGTGATAGTTTCCCATGCCTCCAAGAAAAACCGAAGGCGCCCACCAACATGTGAAGTTAAACACACAGGTACATGAAAACCAGACCGCCTTACCTCCCTGGTTACCGGCGGTCCCTGACATGTTTGGCGGGTCGTGGAGATGCTGGGTTGGGCTGGTGCTGCGGCGTCCGCATCCTCCACAGAGGCCGTTGTGGGCCTTGCCCTAAAAAAGGCCGCGGCTGCTGGGGCTGCTGGTATTGAGGTGGAGCTGGAGCGTAGGTCCGTGTTGGTCTGGAGGCAGGGCCTCATGGCCTAATAAATGGCGCTTTCTTGGCCGGCGGCCTGGGGGCGATCTGAGACCGCATTAGTCCCACCGTTTTGGCATGTTCATCCAGCTCCTTAACCCTCTTCGGGAGGTCTTCCCCGACCAGCTGTCTGGGCGGTGGTGGAGGAGGCGCCTTGCACAACCCAGCAAATTTTGGGTTGAGCGTGGGGCGGATGCTGCTTTTCCTGAAGGCATTTATTTCGTGCTGAGTAGCACATAGCAGCGCGAGAGCATCCTCCTGCTCTAGGTTGAGGTCCTCTCCATCCACCGACCGCGCAAACGCGGTGATTCCAGTCGTGAGCAGCCTCAGGATGCGTTGGAGCTTTATCTCCTGATTCCTGATGGCTGTGCCTATGTTGCCCCAGATCGGCGTATTGACCACGGGCACGTTGAGGGAGTTACAGTTGGATGGGGCTTTATGCCTGTTGATGGCCTGTGATAGAACTTCCTCCTGGAGCTGGTGGTTAGTGAGGAAGTCCACGGTGGCAGCCAGTTTGGGGTTGAGGGGAAGTCCCGCTGTCTCCGGAGAAGCAAATTTCGCCGCCACATCAAGGAGTTCTTCCTGCGGCACCTCGGATGGAACCGGTGTAGGGTCTGAAAATTCCTCCTCCTCTGGCTGCCTCAGGCTGGCTGTTGAGACTGGTGAAACCTCCCTGTGCCCTTCGATGCTGGATGCCTCCTGCCGTTGGTTCTGCAAAAGGAGCTCCAACATCCGTTCCATACGGTCAATACGCCCTTCGCCCTGAACACTCGGGCGGTCGGAGTCCTACTGCTGAGGCTCCTTTCATCGGCCCGCACCTTGTCGACGTGAACCCGGTGCCGGAAGTTGTCGCTGCCAGCCGCCGCAGCAAAGCTGAGCGATTCCCGCACGGGAGGTGTGTTCAAACGCCTTCTTTTGGCGGAGCCTAATGCCGCTGCCACGGAGGGCAAACGCGGTGGAGAGTCGGCACCCAATGCCTCAGCACGGTGACCCGACGCCCGCGCGGGCTTGCCGGCTGCCCACATCGTGGACCTTGCCGACACATGGTCTCGTCCTCCCATCCATGGGGGACTCGGCGACCGTGGCGGGACTCCTCCCAAATGACCCGTCCCGGCCTCGGTGGTTGGGGAGTCAACACTGGACCTCGCAGTGGACTTGAGTCCCGCCTTTACACCAGTCTGCTGTTTGGCGGCAGGTGATGCCTTTGCCCCTGAAAGGTTAGGCTTCCGGGCTCCATCCCTCCCTCCTCTCCGAGGGCTGAGGGAGAAGGGCTGTGCAGCCGCACGCGAGCCCTTGCCCAGGTCCGCCAACTGGCCCGTTGGCGACCTCAATGCGGAGGCAGGGTCTACCTGCTCCGGCGGCACACCGCAGTCCTGCTCCTCGAACTCCTCCCCGGAGCTGCGGTGTATCAGCGGGTCGGGTCCTGCAGCAACAGGGCTCCCCGGTTTCCCCGCCTTCTTCCCGGCCTGTCTCGCAGGTGCAGCCGATGATGAGGGCTCCGGGACAGGTGGCCGGCGACTCCGGACGGACATCTTACGGCCTCTCGAACTCCCTTCCATGCCCTTGCTGAAAGACAAAAAAGTACTCGCAGCAAGGACCAACCAACTTAAGGTTAGTACAACTTACCTTAGCGGTCCCTTATGAAGGACTGGCGGGGAGCGCACCCCACCGCCAGCCGTCGACAGCAACGCGTTGCGACGATATCGCGCATGCGTGCTGGCGGGTTCTTCACGAAGTCACTCACGTGACTCCGAAATGAAATTGGCAGTGGTAGTGAGGGGATGGTAGTGGAGGGATTATTTTTTCCGAATGAAGAACTGTGATCAGTGGTGATGGATCCCCTGTTTGTTGTCATATATAAAGTATTAATGATTTGGATGAGAATGGTTCTGGATCTGGATGATTACTGCGCAAACACCTCATCAGAGGTTATCTCGCGCTGGTAAGAGTGAGTTTGGTAGTGATTAAATTTTGAAGTGGGCCTTTTTTACCAAGTTGAGAAGATCTAGTTGCTCAATCCCCTTTTTAAATGATTTAACATCGGGAGCGGCACGTGTGTTGGGTAGTAACCTATTCCATTCCCTTATTGTCCTTGGGTAAAGGGAATATTGGTAGCAAAGTTTATTGACATTTAGTGAGTTGATGATGTAGGGATTGTTATCTTGTCTTGTTTCATGGCAGTTGGTGCTCTGGGATGATGGGAGATTTGATGGCGTGATTTTGTGAATCTCCTTTTAAATTGCAATAAGTCTTAGCTTGATTCTGCGGAGCTCTAGGGTATCCCATCCGAGAAAAGTCAGCTTTTTATTCATGCTTGATTTGCAGTTGTAGTCATTACATACAAAGCGGGCTTGTACTTTCTCCAGGGTGATCTTGTTGTTGTGTTGAAAGAATTCCATATGGCTCCACAATACTCAATTTGGGCCTGCCTAGGACTTGTAGGCATTCTCTTTGATGGATGTTCTACTTGTATGAAAATTTATTTTGAGTAGGCCAAGAGTTCTATTTGCTTAGTTGGACACTTGACTAATATGCGTCGCCCAACTTAAATCTTTGCTTAATCTGACTCCTAGATATGGGTGATGGTCGACAGCAAGCAATGTATGGCTACCCATGTTGTATTCCAATAAAAAGTGGTTTAATCTTGTGTGAGACATGCATGGTATGACATTTGGTTGTATTGAATGACATCTGACAGGTTTTTCCCCACTCACAGAGAGCATCCAGAGCCTTCTGTAAGGACAAGCTGTCTTCTTGTGTTTTAATCTCTCTATAAATTATGGCATCATCTGCAAAGAGTCGAACTCTGGACGAAACTGCATTTGATATATCATTGATTTACAGTAGGAAGAGCAATGGTCCCATGACAGTCCTCTGTGGCACACCTGATGTCACAGAAGTTTCAATAGACATCTCTCCCTCCAAGAGAACTCACTGGTGTCTCCTTGTCAAAAAGATCTCAATCCATTTTAAGAGATTGCCATCTATTCCTACATGGTTGTGCCTGTACAGGAGCCGCTTATGGGAACCTTATCAAAAGCCTTACTGAAGTCTAATATAATCAGGCAGTCTGACCCTTGTTATCGAGTGACCTGGCTAGATTATCAATGAGTCCCACCAGTTGGGTTTCACATGATCGATCCTGTCTAAAGCCATGTTGGTGGTTTGTTAGTACCTTGTGGGAGTCAATATGGTCCATAATATGTCGGTGGAGTATATGTTCGAGAATCTTGCATGGTATGGAGGTCAGTGAAACTTGGTGATAATTTGCAGGATTTATCCTATCTCTTTTTTATAGATGGGTACAATGTTAGCATTCAGCCAATCTTCTGGGGACTCCCCACAAACCACAGACTTCTGAAAAATCTTTTGGAAGACTGGGGCTAAGCTTGCTGACCAATTCTTTAAAACTCTGACTGTATCTGGTCTGGCCCTGATGCCTTCTTTGGTTTTATTTCTTCCAATAATTTCTACACCTCGTTTGTTGTTACCATAAGATCTGCAATTTTTGGAGTTTGTAGTGAGTTAAATGACGGGAATTCATCTAGGTTTTCTTCAGTAAAAACCGAACAAAAGCTGCTGGTTTAGCACCAGCCTTGTCTGCTGCCAAAAATACTGTCCGCCCCATTGATGTAAGTTCTGAGATTCCAAATATTTCCTGGCTCATTTTATTGATGTAATTCCAGATAGGCTTTACTTCTTCTGATTTTAAACTTTCCCCTATGTAGATGGATGAGAATGTAGATGGGTTACCACAGTGATGTTACTAGAAGCAGGCTCATTATCTTCATTTACCACATTGTTCCAGCGATCTTCTGATTTATCTTATCTGGTGTTCTGTTACAAAGCCAGGGTTTGTTTACTTGGTGTGATAAGAAATATGCTAAGTCTCAATGTGTATATCTCCACTTTGTACATACAATCATATCTTAAAAATGATAAAATATCATTAAAAATCATTGGTTGATTCACCCTGTAGAAAATGTGGTCACAGCTGCCAAGCAGAAAAAACAAGGTCCTAGATGCACAACTTAGCACATAACCCCTTCCCCTGACCCGGTATGTCAACGATTCCTTCTCTCCAGACATGCTGCCTGTCCCACAGAGTTACTCCTGCATTTTGTGTCTATTTTATTTGAACATGTTATTTTCCTTCTATAGCACTGTATATACATTGCGCTGCACCATATCCTGATCTGAATTGCACCAATGATCCGATGTGTAAATATACTCAAAAAGTGTGATGTTTGGTGTTAATTTGCTTGAAACATTTGCAATACCCAAATAAAACCATAGTCTCATCTTCAAAAACACCTGCAATCATTTTGGATTTCAGATGACATGATAGAAATGCAAGCTTTTCCTTTCTTACAGCCATCTTGTCATTCAAGTGACTTGTAGGTAATTCCACCAGTACCAAACTATCTGACAGGGAAAATAAAATTTCCATCATGATTGTAATAACAGTTGTGGCAGGCCAATTTCTAAGTTATTAAATGTAAAATGCCTTATCGGAAATATTTCTGCTGAGAATCATTCACCAATAAATTTGTGCTGGGGTCAGTAGCGAAGAACACACAATATGTCACAGTCCACCAACTGAACTGAATCTTTAAAATACAAGGCAATACAAAGTTGTTACTTAAATATGCAGTAACAATTCCTTGATTCTATGATTCTATAAACACAGAAACCTTTGGCATTCATTTTATTTTGGACATGCTTTAGACCCCAGATTATTGTAGTATAAATTAGGATTGGGATTCAATGCAGCAATCACCTCCCTTCATGATAACTTCACAAACATCAGCTCTGTAAGATGGAATAAAAAGTCAGACAAGATTGTTCCACCTGCACATGCCATCCAAATTATTCCAAGGCATAGCTCCTAATTAAATCACTATGGAATGAAATGGACTGCAATCAAAATCTCAGCTAAACGCAAGGAATGGAAATTATTTCAATTGCAGTCTGATTATTTACCCAGTTGTTTAAAAAAAAGCCCCAAATCATACATCTCTAACATGAACTAATGTAATAGGCATGAAGATCAGCTCCTTTTAAATATTGCTGGCATTCATTAAAACTTAGGCAAACCCCAGGGGCTGTGAAGGAAAATAGATATTTATTTATCTTGAGCCATGCACTTGAATGAATAAAGAGATCGTCAGTCAGTTAGATGCTGTGATTGGTGAAAATGTAAAAGACTAAAGGCATCTTGTCTACTCATAAACATTTATGCAATGGCCTTACTGTGAAATGCATTCCCAAATGATTCATTAACTCCAAACAAATGAAACAGTAAGAAAGGTAATAAATTAACAAAGGTAGGTTTTGAGAAGAGCAAATAGGCCACAGAGTTCAGGAAAGAAATGTCATATTATTAACAGCCTGCAGCTGTGAAGAGGCTGGGTTGGGGGGGGGGGATATAGAGTTAGCAAACTGAGTGCTAGATATTAATTAGACAACAGTTTAATAATTAAAAAAATATGTTATTGAAGGAAGTGCACCTAATATAGTTCAGCAATTAATAATGGTAAAAATTGAGTGGGATTTGGTGTGATGTGGGGTTCCATTGAACTTAAATTTAAATCGGCTTATCAACTAAAGACTGTCAAGGAGAATCATGGATAAGTCTGTCCTTGGGCAGAAAGGAATAAGTAACAACTGTGGCAGAAACTAAACTGTAATAGGAACTAAGCTGGAGAGTACGGAAATGAACATGACTAACCTTGTAGACCCAAAAAGCTGGAGTAAATCAGCAGGACAGGCAGCATGTCTGGAGAGAAGGAATGGGTGACATTTCAGGTCGAGACCCCTCTTCAGACTTCAGACATCTCACTAACCTTGTGATGGACACAATAATGGATTTGTGCAAGTCTCCTCAGTTGCAACTTCCTCAGTAAGTTTGTACAAATAACAGTGGGTATTGGTGCGTGTGGCAGAGATTTTCTTTCCATCACAATTGTCGCTTCCCAGGTTCATAATATAGAATAAAGGGGAAATCACGCTTGACTAATCTTCTGGAATTTTTTGAGGATGTAACTAGGAAAATGGACAAGCTAGAGCCAGTGGATGTAGTGTACCTGGACTTTCAGAAAGCATTTGACATGATCCCACATAGGAGATTAGTGGGCAAAATAGGGCACATGGTATTGGGGGTAGAGTGCTGACATGGATAGAAAATTGGTTGGCAGACAGGAAACAAAGAGTAGGGACTAACGGGTCCCTTTCAGAATAGCAGGCAGTGACTAGTGGGGTACCGCAAGGTTCGGTGCTGGGACCGTAGCTATTTACAATATACATCAATGATTTGGATGAAGGGATTCAAAGTAACATTAGCAAATTTCCAGATGGCACAAAGCTGGGTGGCAGTGTGAACTCTGAGGAGGATGCTATGAGAATGCAGGGTGACTTGGACAGGCTGGGGGAGTGGGCAGATGCATGGCAGATGAAGTTTAATGTGAATAAATGTGAGGTTATCCACTTTGTTATCAAAAACAGGAAGGCAGATTACTATCTAAATTGCATCAAGTTGGGAAAAGGGAAGTACAACGGGATCTGGGGGTCCTTGTTCATCAGTCTATGAAAGTAAGCATGCAGGTACAGCAGGCAGTGAAGAAAGCGAATGGCATGTTGGCCTTTATAATAAGAGGAGTCAAGTATAGGAGCAAAGTGGTCCTTCTGCAGTTGTACAGGGCCCTAGTGAGACCACACCGGGAGTATTGTGTGCAGTTTTGGTCCCGTAATTTGAGGAAGGACATTCTTACTATTGAGGGAGTGCAGCGTAGGTTTACAAGGTTAATTCCCGGAATGGAGGGGCTGTCATATGCTGAGAGAATGGAGCAGCTGGGCTTGTACACTCTGGAGTTTAGAAGGATGAGAGGGGATCTTATTGAAACATATAACATTGTTAAGGCATTGGACAGGCTGGAGGCAGGAAACATGTTCCCGATGTTGGGGGAGTCCAGAACCAGGGGCCACAGTTTAAGAATAAGGGGTAAGCCATTTAGAACGGAGACGAGGAAACACTATTTCTCACAGAGGTTTGTGAGTCTGTGGAATTCTCTGCCTTAGAGGGCAGTGGAGGCTGGTTCTCTGGATACTTTCAAGGGAGAGCTAAATAGGGCTCTTAAAGATAGCGCAGTCAGGGGATATGGGGAGAAGGCAGGAATGGGGTACTGATTATGGATGATCTGCCATGATCACATTGCATGGCGGTGCTGGCTCGAAGGGCTGAATGGCCTACTCCTTCACCTATTGTCTATTGTCTATTGTCTATTGTCTAACTTTAAATGTTTAAATTTATTCTGGATAACCCCTTGAAATGGAGAATCATCTAGTTTTCCAGGGGGTCCAACATAGAACATACAGCACAAGACATAACATACATAGAGGCTCTCATTGACCCACCTACCCAAAAAGATTTTTGTTCCACGATTTGAGTTTAGAATTATTTTTAATGCATGGAGAAAATAGTGCACAGACAAACAACATAAATGTTGTACATATTTACAGGGAATATATGGATAGGAAAGATTTGGAGGGATATGGGCCAACTATGGGGATCATGGGCAGGCAGATTAGGACGAAGAGCCTGTTTCATGCTATTTGATTCTGCGACTTGTCACCATTACAGTAATCTCTGTCAGAAAATCTCTTCCCTTTAAGAAAACAAGACATAGGTATATTCTCCCACATATTATTTGCAATAAGATGTATCACACGCTAGCTTTGCCCATTGTTTGCAGTTGACCTAACTATCCACCAACACAACATCTGGGGTGTACAAGTCAGGATCACTTGGTCGTGGGGAGTTTTGCTGGAAGACCAGTAGAATTTGGGCAGATCTCTAGTTGATGGTCTTCCAGCTGCAACTGCTATCATGTTTTAACATGCTTCTCCTGCTACAACCCCGAGAGCTGATGAGTAGAGTTAAGAAAAATTGCACTCCCTTCCCCTACTAGTAGTTGCGACCAGGAGCAATAGGTGTTGCTCAATAGTTTAATGGGCCATGTATTACTCGGAGCTATTTGAAACTAATTTTTTATCAAACATTAAGAGAGAAAAAAACTAAAAATATCAGTCCGAGCAAATTAATATTGCATAGGGTAAAAGCTAAAATCAGATTTAGTTCTTCACTGCTTTTAATCTCATTTTGGGCCAACAAATGAAATGAGAAAATAATAAGTTCCAACTGGGCTCAAAGGAAGAGTCACAGAGATTGATTTTCCACATACATTGATAATATTGGCTAAATTAAAGACACCATAAAATGGAGGATCCCTGCACTTGTCAGAATTGCTTAACCCTTGTCAACTGAACTTTGCAGGCTTTGATTGGCACCAGCCAGTTTAGGCTCAGACTGATATGCAGGATGGTAAGGGGTCCAGGTGTTATCCATGTTTCTCTTAAATTGATAACATGTGTAGTGGTTTTGCAAACTAACCTTAAATGCATCATTTCTATTAGGTTGCTGCAAAAGTATTGTAAACATTATAAATAATGTTGCAAGGCGGTCATCCTGTTAATTGATGATTGGTCAAACTGTTGAGCCTTGGAGAAATTGTTTGAATCTCAGGGCACATGTTTCAATGTTTGTTCTTGTTAGCTTCCTTCGAGAGCTTTCTTTCTCATAAAATGTATGAGCTGTTGTTTTATTGTTTGGGAAATGTCTGTTATGTGTAGGGTTAATCGTAATCTGTAATTGGGTTTTTAAGAGACTACCCCCATGTGGTTCGGCCCCTCGAGGTCCCGGGATGTATAAAAGTCCGCTGCCACGAGGTCCAGCGTCGGACTTCTGGGAGTGTGCTTGGGACTGAGTGAACTTCTAGAGTGTCTCTGTCTGAGCGAAGCCTAGATGGCTTGAACAGGCAGAAAAACGAGGATCAAACCCGCGGTGGGATAGGTACAGTAGTTGAACTGTAATGTGCTTTTGTTAAAATTAAATTTAGTTGTTGCAAGTGCTTGATTCAGTGTTTTTACTGAAATTAGACTGGGGGGAAGCTTAGAAACAAACAAATTACAACATCATGTGCTAAAAATATTGGCCAAACTGGGTCATGAGCTAAAAAGCCAAGTTATCCTGTGCATAGTGCAAGATGCCACCTTGACAACTAAATTGAAATGTGCATTGAAATGTTTGCCCAAGGATTAATTAAGTGGCTAGTTACCATTTCATTTGTCTGCTGGCCTTATTAATGTGGCAATTTAGCATCTACTGATTAGATTCTACTAAGAATAACCAACAGGATTGGAAGTAATCCGGTTACCCATGAGAATTGTAAGTGTTACTTTTAAGCTTTACATGGGAGGGCTGGTCCCCCAACGCAATATTCCACCTCTCCACCAATTCCAAAATTGCTGGCCAGTGGGGGGGTGGGGGGGGGTGGGGGACACTTTCTGTAGCGCTAGTATAGGTGTTGTGAGCCGAAGGGACTGGTTTCCAGAGGGCTATTATGGACATTGGGGGCCAAATGGATTCTTGGGCTGGCAGCTCAGTCACTCAGGCTTGGCTGCTCAGTCACTCGGGCCTGGCGGTCTGGCAACTCAGTAACTCAGGCCTGGTGGGCTGGCAGCTGAGAAACTGCCAGAAATTCTGCCGAAAACGGGTGGCAGACTCCGTGAGAGAGAAGGGGGAGAGGGTGGACTGAATGGATTCTTGGACTCGCAGTTCAGTCACTTACAGCTGGTGAGCTGCCAGTTCACTTACTCATGGCTGGTGGGTTAACAGTGCAGTCACTCACAGCTGGTGGGTTGGCAGTTCAGCCCCTTAGAGCTGGTGGGCTGGCAGTTCACTTACTCATGGCTGGTGGGCTGGCAGTGCAGTCACTCACGGCTGCTATGATGGCAGTTCACTCAGTAACCCCTCCTCCCTTCACCCCCCCACTCTGCTCCTTGCCATTGCCCTTCCCCCCACGCATTGTCCATTTCCCCACAACCTCCCCCCCATGCACTCTTAGTGGCTATCCAACAGTGCAGCCATTGCTGCTGATTAGGTTCCCATTGTGATGATGAGCACACAGGCATGGAAAGTGGAAAAAGAATTTATTAAAGTTTAAAATGTGAATGACTTAAAATATAACAACAATTTAAATGTTAACGATGAGAATTATTAAGATTTCTTGTTGTGTCTCTTGTGTTCCGCTGCTCACTGCATCTTGATCTTTGCTGTTGATAAAAAAAAAGATAATTTATATATATAGAGATTGTGCGGTAAGATTTTAACAAAGAAAATCTCAGAATTTATCTCAGAAGCCATCTTTCAATGAAGCACGCTTGTAATGACATCATTCTAGGTTGATGTTCCATCCTTCAGGTAAACTTTGACTTTTCCTTCATCTTTCCTCGGCTAAGTGCCACATATAGTTGTCCATACTGAAATACCGGTTTGTCAAAGTAGATCAACACTTTCTGCATTGTTTGTCCTTGTGCTTTATGGATCATCATAGCATAACGTGATTGAATGCAGAATTGGGTCTGCTAAAGGGGAATGTCTTCACCTTCTGTTAAAGTCTTCACCTTCTGTTGAGTGCTATCCTAGGAATGGGAACAATGTTATCTTTGAAGGCTCCCATGTTGATTCTTGCAATGATCAGATTATTGTGTAGCCTTTCCACAACCATCCTCATTCCATTGCATAGCTTTGGGGGTTCCAAGTTTCTCATTAATATGATTGGAGATCCTTTTTTCAACTCCAATTTGTGTGGTGGTAATCCAGAGAGCTCGAGTGAATCGAGGAATTCTGTTGGGAAGTGAGTATCATGAGTTCCGTCAGTGCCAGCATTGAAAGAAAAGTACTCTTTAATGATTCCAGGCAAGCGTTTGATGCATGTAGAATTGATCCTTCTCATCATATCGTTATGCGGAACCAAGATACAATTGTAGGAGAATAATTCTGCAGGATTGTCAAATGTGGGATAAATGAAATCAATACAATCCTCCAGTGTTTCAGCTGATAGAAGCATGTCTTGTGGCATTTCAATTTCATCATCTTCATTCTTTAAAATCTCGTCTTCTCCAACTTTCAACAAAAATTGAGAATAGTCGCCTTGTCCCTCTGTCAATCGCATATTTGTGTGCAATTTTCAACATCAGCATCATTTCCCCTTTTCACTACAGGAAGGAGTTGTCGAAAATTTCCACAACAAATGATAAGAATGCTGCCAAAAGGCTTTATGTTGCTGCAGACATCTTGAAGAGTTCTGTCCACCGCTTCAAAGCTTTCTCTCCTAATCAATGGACATTCATCCTAAACAATGAGTTTCACTTGCCTCATCAAATGTGCCGTGTTAGAGTTTTTCTTGATGTTGCAGAATGTATCCTCGGCCACTTGGATGAGTATCTTGAATCGAGAATGTGCAGTTCTTCCATGAGGCATTAATGTAGCTGCTATCCCAGAGAATGCTACAGCAATAGTCACATCACCTTGACCTCTGCCTTTGGAGAGGATCAAATTGGTGATAAATGTTTTTCCTGTTCCTCCTGGTGAATCAATGAAAAACATTGAAGGGAGATTCCTTTTCAAAGAGTTGCACACCTGGTCATACACTGTTCGCTGCTCAGCATTCAGCAGAGGCTCATTCTCCTCAACAAATTGCTTGTTGTTCAGTTCTATCATATTGCAATTTCTGAAGCAATTCTGGATTGTCATCATCAAGGTGCATCCTTCCATTTCTTGGTTGTGGCAAATTAAAGAATTCCATGTCTTGATGTAATTCTCAAGCTTGTCTTGAATATACAATAGAGCCTGATCATGATGTTTCTCATCAATCATGATATTACGATCATTCATTGTTCTCCGTTGTTTTTCAAGGTAATCTTCAGACATTGATTTCTTGAAGTGATCCCATAATTGTCGAGGATTGTTTATCTCAGTATTCATCAGCAAAACAATGAACAAATCTTTCATTACACTGGGGAGACTTGTGTTCTCAGTGTTTGTTGGCAATGGTCGTCAGTTTGCAACAAACCTCTTTGTCTGCAAACGTCATTAAGGAAAGGGTAAATCTGTCCATCATGTGTCTTCAATGAATCAAATGATACTGGGCCTTTTATGTGATGGAGAAACAGTCTCAAGTAGTAGAGGTCACCACATTTTGGAGACACGGCATAAACTCGTCCCAGAACGTTGGATTCAAACATACCTGGATGATCTTGCACTATCTTGCCGGCCTTCCTTCTTTGCCATCTCTTTTTGTTCCATGTGTAAAATCGGGGAACATCAGCGCAGTTGAGTGTTCTTGGAAATGGCTCTTGTGAACACAATGCCATGAATTCAGTTAAAGTCGTACTCGTCATAACATCATTGGCCCCTTGTTCAGCAGCATCGGGTCTGATAAAGACTCGTTGTTCTGGTAGATGTACATGGAGATGAAAGACAGCGGGGTGTCTCTCATGAGGCAGTAATCCAAGGATTAATGCCACTGCTTCTGATGGACCAATGTATCTGCCAGTCAAGTACTGTGAAATTTCGTCACCCCTGGTAACTTTAAAAGATCACTTCCCTTCATGGTGGAATTGATGACGTATTTGACAGACTTTACAGAGCAGCATATCGCAACATTGATGTGATATTTGAACTACTTCAATAGTTGAGCATTATAGGGCACCACCCAATCAGAAGTGATAGGTCGATGCTGGCATCCTTCTTGATGTCCCTGAAATCCTCCCATGTCTGGAGATCTTCTCCTGTATAGAGCATATGAATTATGTCCACACCTTATGCTTGCGATAAATGGCTTTGGGAATCTCTTACTGCATGTTCCTTTCTTCTAACATGGAGAGGTGTGGTTGCAGAATGGTCCATGAATCATGTGCTTAAGTACCAATTCATGCAGCTGAGGATCTACTTGTGGGTCTGGTATTTCTGCTTGCACAAATTTGTCAAAATAATTTGGTCTTGGCTTAGTTGCTTCGTCAAGCCACAGCAGACAGTGCAAATGAGTTAGGCCACTCTTCTGATATTCCACAGTGAAGACAACAGCTGTGCAGTTGCCAAAGAGCCCATTTGGTCTAGTGACGAACTTGATGAATAGTTTCCTTTTCAGATTGAATACTCTTGCAATCAAGTCTTTCCGATGTTTTCAAAATAATCATTGTCGTTCAATGCATCCGTAAGGCCTTTGTAAGTTGTTGATCTCAGCGATGCTTGATTCATGCGAAAATAATTCAGCCTATCAGCCTCAATCTTAGCTGCTATATCAACGACATATTGTTGAAAGAGTTGTCCTCCTCTCAAAAGGTGATTGAATCCATTATCACGATTCATGATCCTATAGGCATAATATTGCATTGCTGACAATTTCCTGTGGTTTCTCATTTGGTGATGCCATCCATCATCTCCATGTGGAAGGAAAAGGATGTATTGAAAACTATCATACGACCTATGAGACTCTGAAATGTTTTTCAGGTCTCCTCCTCTTTCTTTCAAGACAATGTGTCATGATGTTGCCTGAGGGTCATTATCATTTGATATTATGACAGCAACCCCGTTGGCAATTTGTGCGTTAAACCACCTTTCGTGTTCCAAAGCTGGCCGATGATTTGGATCTATGATGATTGATGCCTCTGGTAAACCTCAAATTCTTTCCTTTGCCATTTTAAGTGTTTCAATGTAAGGGTTGTTTTGTCTTATCAAGCGTTCAAGCTTTGCAACAATTTCCCTTTGAATACCAGCATTTTGCCCATTCGTAATTCAATGCTATCTTGGGTCCATAAAATAGATCTGCAAGAATCATCTTTGTTGGTCTGGGTCAGGCATCAACGAACCAATGTAATGATGAACCTGTCCTTGAATGATCACTAAAGGATTCCATCCGGGTGGCACCACTTCCTTGGCACCAAATGACGTCAGTTGAAGTAGACAGTTGTATTGTCTAATATTTCTTCTGAACTTGATGCTTGTGATGCGTCAACGGTATACAATCTCATGAGTTCATCGGGCAGCGCCTGCAGAGAAGCAATGTCCACCTGACCATTCATGCAGCAGAAATTGGTGGTTTCTCAAGGGAAACGGTACGCTCAACAGTGAGGGCAACCATTTGTCATTCGTCCAACATCAGCAGAAAGCTTTATCGTTCCCCATAGTGCATTTCGTCTTGTTGTATCTCTGACCTGCTGTTCAGCCAGTCTTTTAGTTTTTCAATTTTTCAATCACGGACTATAAGACTGCTCCACCACCCTGTGATGACAACATTGAGTTCCTCAATGAACTCAACTACTATTTTGGTCGGTTCGAGGCATTAAATAACACACCTGCAAGCAAAGGTATTCCTCACTGTGATGAACAGGCACTCAGTCTTGACATAGTGGATGTACGGAGGACCCTAAAAGGAGTGAACGCACGAAAGGCGGCAGGCCCTGATAACATACCAGGGCGGGTGCTCAGGGAATGTGCTGATCAGCTGGCACATGTCCTTACGGACATATTTAACACCTCGCTGAACCAGGCTGTCATCCCATTATGTTTCAAGACTGCCATCATCACACCAGTGCCAAAAAAATCCAACATACAATGTCTCAATGACTACCGCCCTGTAGCACTCACCCCCATAATGATGAAGTGCTTCGAGAGGCTGGTCAGGGACCACTTTACCTCCAGACTCCCCTCCACACTTGACCCATACCAGTTTGCTTAAGGCCAAACCGCTCCACAGAGGACGCTATATCCTCCATACTCCATCTGAGCCTGGAACATTTAGAGGAGAAAAACACCTATGTGCGAATGCTGTTCGTGGATTTCTGTTCAGCATTCAACACAATTATCCCCCAGCACCTGATAAGCAAACTGGTTCCATTGGGCCTCGGCACCCCCATGTGTAACTGGCTACTGGACATCATCACTGACAGAGCCCAGTTTGTGAGGGTTGGAAATAATACCTCCAACACCATCTCTCTGAGCACCGGCTCCCCTCAGGGCTGTGTCCTGAGTCCACTGCTGTTCACCCTGATGACTCACGACTGTTGTGCCAGGTTTAGTACAAACCACATCATGAAGTATGCAGAGGACACAACAGTGGTGGGCCTCATCAGGGATGACAATGAACTGGCTTACAGGGAGGTGTTGAAACAACTGGTGGACTGGTGCAATACGCACAACCTGATCCTGAATGTCGAAAAAACAAAGGAGGTCATCGTCGACTTCAGGAAAAACCAGCACAGTCCCATACCACTTCACATCAATGACAGCGATGTGGAGGTGGTCAGTAGCACAAAGTTCCTGGGGGTACAGATCACTAACAGTCTGACCTGGTCGAATAACATCTCATCAACAGTTAAGAGAGCGCAGCAGCGGTTGCACTTTCTGCGCCGGATGAGAAGAGCTCACCTCCCCCATCCCATCCTCACTACTTTCTACAGGGGAATCATAGAGAGTATTTTGACCAGCTGTATCTCTGTCTGGTTTGGGGACTGTAAAGCCTCTGACTGGAAGTCCATGCAGAGAGTGGTGAGGACAGCGGAAAAAATCATCGGGACCTCTCTCCCCTCAATCGGGGATATTGCGACCAAATGTTGCGTGTCTAAGGCCAGCAGTATTAAAAAAGACCCCACACATCTCCATCACGGCCTGTTCACTCTGCTGCCCTCGGGCAAAAGATATCGCAGCATAAGGAGCAGAACATCAAGGTTCTGCAACAACATCTTCCCATCAGACTCCTGAATGCCATGTAATGGGCTGCCACCATTGTCTATTTATCCTTTTATCCTTTTTATCCATTTTATCCATGTCTATCCTTCTGTTAATTATCGTGTTGCACAGGGAGCCAAATGCAACGTAATTTCGTTTGGAACTGCATATATCAATGTATTTCTAAATGACAATAAAGTTTGCTTGACTTTGACTTTTGACTTTGACTTTTCATCTCCTGTCTCTTGAAGCCTTCTTCTTTGTGATCTTTCTCGTTGATCCTTGAGACGCTCACTTTGTCTTTGTGGTGCGTCTTGATCCCTACTGCTTTGTGGTCTTTCTTGTTGATCCTTGATATGCTCACTTCTTCTTCGTTGCATCTCTTCATCATCCCTTGTGCTTTGCATTCTTTCTCGTTGATCCTCAAAATGTTCAGTTCTTTTTGGTTGCACCTCTTGATCCTTTCTTCTTTGTCTTCTTTCTCGGTCATCTGCGAGACGTTGAGATGGTTTTTCTTGTGTCTCTCGTTCCCTTCTCATTCTTGTTGCTTCTTGAAGTGGGGGATGTCAGTGGGGGGGGGGGGGGGCAGTGAGCAACCTACACATGGCCTCTGGACTCACTCGCTGCCTCTGGACTAACTCATGGCCTCTGGAATAACTAACTGACTCACAGCCTCTGGACTCACTCACGGCTTCCGGACTGACTGACTTATGCCCAACTTCTGGAGTCACGCCCGACGTTTGTAAACTGAAAACTGTAACATCCACATTGAGAAACAGCTTCTTCCTGCAGCCTTTAGGCTATTAAACATAGTGAATAAGCTCTGAACTACAAAAGACTATATTATTTGTGCTATTTGTTATTTATTGAACACTCACACCCTCCACCTCACACACACCCTCCAACGCACGCACACCCTCCAACGCACGCACACCCACACAGACCCTCACACACACCCTCCACCTCACACACAACCAAACACACAGACACAGACACAGACACACCTATACAGACAC
Source organism: Raja brachyura (assembly GCA_963514005.1). The sequence continues at coordinate 64,532,603 of OY740782.1, forward strand.
TCACACACAGCACCAATACTAAAATGCCATGTACCTTCAGAACGTGGTAAGCATACTGAATCCTGTTACTAACCATATCCTCTATGTAAGTAGATTTAAAATAAGAACACAGGTGTGTCTAAACCAAATTATTCAAACATTTAAAGCCTTTTTTACTCTGAAACACTTCTCTAGAGCTGCTGCTACTGCAAAAACATACTTTAAATAACTTTCAACAAACGCACACACTCACCATATATATGGCAGTAAGCTCTCTTGAATTACTCAAATGGCTCAGCGCGGCATCTGCATTATCCACACTCAGCGCAACCTCTGCATTCATCGGAAATGACGCAATCAGCACCACCTCTGACCTCACCGGAAATGACGCAATCAGCGCCACGTCTCCACTAAGCGGAAGTCAGAGAATGAGTGGCAATTTTGCATTAAACTCAGTCCTGATCTAATAAAACTGTTGCACAGCAAGCAACATTTAAGCAACAGTTTTACCACTTTTCAATGTCAAAGCATGAGAGGGTAATGAGGGACATTTCACATCCTGAACGTTAATGGAAGAAAGGAGCCCAGTTACACTGCTCCATAATGATTGCATTTATATTGTTATAAATGCAGACCCTGCAGTGTGCTTGGTTTAACACATGCAGTCCAATTCAACCTTTAGTCATTAGAACCAATAAAACACAGCTTTCCATGTCTTATTAGCACAGCTTCTATTTTCACTGTTACACCAAAATAATTTCCATAGGGTTTCACATGAAGTTATTAATACATGGCTGATTTCTTCAAAATTTTCATATCTTTTTTTTGTATATCATATCATCTTGAGACATTTCAAGCATTTTTAAGCTAGTGAGACAGAAATACAAAATTCTAGTCATAGAAAGTTAAAGATACCTTGATTTTCTTGCTTTTGAGGGAGTGCAGCATAGGTTCACCAGGTTAATTCCTGGGATGGCGAGACTGACATATGATGGAAGAATGGATCGACTGGGCTTAAATTCACTGGAATTTAGAGGGATGAGAGGGGATCTTGTAGAAAGATATACAATTCTTAAGGGATTGGACAGGCTAGATGCAGGAAAAGTGTTCCTGATGTTGGGGGAGTCCAGAACCAGGGGTCACAGTTTAAAAATAAGGGTTAGGCCATTTAGGACTGAGATGAGGAAAAACCTTTTTACCCCGAGAGTTGTGAAGAAAGAGTTAGATATAGTTCTTCGGGCTAACGGAATCAAGGGCTATGTGGAGAAAGCCGGAACGGGCTAGTGATTTTGGATGATCAGCCATAATCATTTTGAATGGCAGTGCTGGCTCGAAGGACCGAATGGCCTAATCCTGCGCATATTTTCTATGTTTCTATGATTTACATTCCTGTGTTCCCTTCATTCTTCGCAGAGGTCTATCAGGTGCAGGATCACTCAGAACCACATCAATAATACCTTAACTTATCGGGGCTAAGTAACATAAATGTTATTGGACCACGATTGATTAACATGAAGTATGTAATTAGCAGAACTTTAGGTATTCAAGTGGTGCAAATATCAATAGGAACAAGGAACTGCAGTACCTCATATTTTGCTTGGGTAGCTTCAGGCACGTGCCGTCAGGGTAGGCGAGGTAGGCACTGCCTACCCTGACTAAAATTATGAAATGGCAATTATTAAATATAAATAGTAAAGGCATGGGAGAATTATGCCTATCTAAGAGATCGATCTAGGAAGGCATAATTCTCCGGGCCTTTCATCCGCAGCACTTGTAACACGTACAGGTCTGTGCAGTCCACGTGCCGTCAGCGCTGCCTGAGCCGTCAGTGTCAAGGGGAGCTAAAGGCAGCAGAAATTCTGCCTTTGCAGCACCACGCATGCGCAGCATCATACTGGTCATGCGCAGCGCGAGTTTCTTGGCGGGATTTTCAAATATGGATTGCCATTATTTTAATGGTCTCTCAGGAAACAAAGAGTGAAGAATGGACTTAATGTACCAATAACGTGGTAGGTGCATTTCTTGGTGCTTAATTTTTATAAATACTATATTTCCCGGGGTGGGGGGAGAGCTCCGTTCACAGTATTTGGGGAGTCTAGCGTTGTGAAGGAGGAGATCGGGGTCAGTAACCCACTTGCCACGCTCCAGTCTGAGTGCAGGTAGATGGGACTAGGTGAGAGTAAGTGTTCGGCATGGACTAAAAGGGCCGAGATGACATGTTCCCGTGCTGCATTGCCATATGGTTTTATTGTGGCTGGGGAGTGAATTAGCTTGGGTGGCTGCCGCAGCACTCTGGGCACAGACAGCAGAACTGGCTGCCACTTCCGAGGAAGGAAGCAGCTCGGGTGACTGACTTTGAGCAGCCGCCGGGACCCGACAGCATAACCGGCTGCCACTTCAGTCCCTTCTGCTGGTCCCCACTCACCTCTGGCAGTGCTCTCCATCTGAACATCTCTCACCTGCCGCTCGCCGGCCGGCTTCCCGCAAATCTTTAAATTCCGACAGCGTGCTCACGTGACCAGTTGAGATTACTTGGCTGTGGGAATTTAAGGATTTGCGGGACGCGGTTGACATGAGTGAAGCCGGCGAGCGGCAGGTGAGAGATGTTCAGATGAAGAGCACTGCCAGAGGTAAGCGGGCCGGCAGAAGGCGCTGAAGTGGCAGCCGGTTCTGCTGTCGGGTCCCGGCGGCCGATCGCACACGAGCTGCTTCTATCCCCGGAAGTGGCGGCCAGTTCTGCTGTCCGTGCCCGGAGCGCTGCGGCAGCGGTGAGTGAGTTACTGATATGATCTCTGACCCCCTCATTCTCAACACTCCTGCCCTCAATGCCACTCCTGCCACCACTGCCCACTCCTGAACGCAATTAAATTTTGTTCAGACCGAAAGGTCTGAATGACAATAAACGATACTTTGACTTTGACTCCCCGCATCTTTAACCCCTGGCACAGACTATCCACACACTGTGAAAGGAACTCTCCCTCGAAATGGACCCTTGAATTAGTATTGTCATTCAATAAGATGACAACTGATTCAACGCTCCCGTTTTTCCCACCATCTCTCCACCTGCCTTCATCCTCCGTCCCCCACCCTTTCAGTAATTAAAAAATGAAGGAGATTGAGAAGCCTTTGGAAAATTGAATTGTTACTTATTTTTTATTTTTTACGAAGAGAACAATCTGCGCATGTGTGTTTTAAGATCTTTTTAAAAGCCGGCTGACTGCCTACCCTGAGTAATTACTCATGGCACATGCCTGGGTAGCTTACAACCCAACAGTATAAACACTGAATTCACCAATTTTAGGTAACCTCGAACTAAACCCCACTTCTCCCATTTTCCCCACAACCCCCCCCCTCCTCTATCCCCTTATCCTGTCCCCCCCGGAGTCCCACCTATTTCTCCCTTCCTCCCTCTTGTGCAACTTTCCTTCCTCTGGCTTCACATTTCGCAACTTTTCAATCCTTCTCACACCTTCTGCTTTTATCTTTTTTGCAAACATCTGCCTATCAACCCCTCCCCCCATTCACCTGTGTCCACTTATTACCTTCCACACTTTGTTCTGTCACTCCTCTCTTCCAGCTTCTCCACCCCCCCACAATCAGTCTGAAGAAACAGTCAACCCGAACGGTCACCTGTCCATGTCGTACAGAAATGCTGCCTGACTCTGGCAATTTATGTCCTTGTGTGCAAATATCTGCACATATGAAATGAACTCAGAAGATGACACAAAGGAAATGTTTGCAATACACAGCGACTTACATGATTGATGGATCAATATTGACCAGTACATCCAGAATAGTCTTTCCGTTCCTCTTTAAAATAGTGCCATAAGTTTTATTACCTCCACGTGAGAGAGCAGGGGGGGGTCCGTATTTTTTTTCTCAAAGAAGGCATCTCGAACAATGTCACACAGCCCAAGCACCATATTGTAGCAAGAGAGATGGGAGACAGGGTGGGAGATTGCAACCTTTACATGGTCCGCTCTGTTTCCACGAATACAATCAACCTGGTGTGCACAATCAAATAAGATCAAATAGAATGAGTTGTCCTACAATTTTAGGCTGTGCACGCCATATGCAAGAAGAAGAAGAAGATATTGTAGATATTATTCTCTGAAGAAGCAAAATGAATACTTTCTTCAATTGTCTTTATTGGTTTAAGTTCTTTGTCCATATAAATGATTATGCTGAACATTCCACCATATTTCGTGTTGCATTGGTGGACCTTAGGCTCATTAAAACACTTGACTGCACCTCCATTAATTCTGCTTCCAGAAAAATGGTACTCCTGATCCTCATTATAAACTTATTAGAAATGTCTTGGTTTATTCACAAAGATCCCTAATACATAACAGTCTGCTTCCAACCGTCGTAAATAATTTCTCTGGCAAATTCACCAAGGAAACTAGAAAGGCAGTTCAGCTTATTTGCATTGCTTTCAGAACCTAGCTTATTGAAATTTAATTAACACATCTATAATAAGGCAGGTCTCTGCAAATTTGGCAGAGAAACAAAGCAGAGTCAGCGATGCAAAAATTTGCAGAGTAACTGCAGGCAAACATTTGTTCACAATTAATGCATAGGCATTATATGTTTTCTTAGGCATTACAATGTATTCTTAAGCATTAATTGTGAGGGTGCTTCTTACTCCACACCATTTTAACTCCCTGCCGGCAGGAAGCCACATTTTTTAATTTACTACTTCCATGATTGGAATTCTTCTAAAAAAAAAACCCAATGTTGTCTGGTCACAACTCTCTATCTCATTTCACAATAAAGCCTAATGGGCAGAGCTGAGCGTACTGCAGCATCTGAACTGATTTCATTACAATCCGCAGTTGTAATAATTAGTGCAAATAAATTCTCACAAACCTAAATCCATCTGACGCTTTTGTTTCCCCCAGAATACTTTAAACACATGTAAGTGTACAGAATGCAACAAATTAGATTCCATTAATTCAATATAAATGAACATACACTGCGCTAGTGTACAAAGTCAACGACATCCCTATTTTCTTTTCAATATATCTCAACAGACATTTTAACCTCATGTTTCTCAACCTGTAGCTTTAAGTATAATGACACAACGTGGTGATCTTAGTATGTTGCTGCTGTGTTGAGGAAAACATAAACAAGTCTGGTTTGCACTCACAAGCTCTCGAGGAGGCATATTTCCCAAACACTAGTCATTGCTAGATGTCTGAAGCAGAGTGCCAAACAGAAATCCTTTGCTCCATAGATGCTGCCTCACCCGCTGAGTTTCTCCAGCATTTTTGTTTACTGCCGAACAGAAATGTTGCCTATCCATGTTCTCCAGAGATGCTGCCAGACTGTCTGAGTTACCCCAGCACTTTGTATCTTATTTTTTAACACGTCACTGCCAAAAGTCTAAAAGTGCATGAGAGTACAAGTATTCGCAAAGAAGAACACAACTGATCTTTATTCATTCCTAACTCAAGAACCTAGCTGATATCTACAGTTGCATCTGTTAGTATAACAATAACTGTATCTTTACCCATAAGGAAACCAACTAGCTGTTACTCCAGATATTAATAAAAAGCTGGAAACATTCAGCACGTTAGTCAGCATATAGCATATTCCTACAGGAATAGAAGCAGAATTCTTCAGATAAACGTTTGGATTGGAACCACTGCCATTAAACAGGAATAAGATTACATCGATCAACATGGCACCCATTTGGACTTTTTGTGTGCTAGTCACAGGAGTGAATCTGCAATCACGTATTACAATCACTCCACTCTTTTAAATCTCTACTGCAACAGATCTGTACTCTGTGGATGGCTTGATTGTAATCATGTATTGTCTTTTCACCGACTGTCTGGCATGCAACAAAAGCTTTTCATTGTACCTCGGTACATGTGACAATAAACTAAACTAAACTGAACTAACTCAGAGCTGCGGAGATGATAAATGTTCCAATAGTTCTATGGCCAGCTTACATTTCTGTAGCGCTGTTAATCATCCAGAGATACTATATACACTTTATTTCTGATAAATTGCTTATGAAGCGGAGTGAGCTTTCTTAAACATTCTGCTGTTACCTTGGGGATGGCAACATATCCAAGACTCATAAGATTAAAAACTGTATAGATGATGCCCAGCACACTTGGAGAGCTGTCAATTATACTTCTGATTCATGTACATGTATCATAATGGGTGGATGCAACTTTTTAACAATCCATCTGAGGTATCCAAAACAGTGGTGTATTCTCTCAGTATTCCACCAGTACTCCACGCATAGTGCCATCAATTCTTTTACATCCATTTGAGAGACCGGAGTAGAGGTTCAATAATTCTTCCCAAAGATGGCATTTCAAACAACGTCACTGATCTTAAGTACCACATTGCTGATACTATGTCTCAGAAGCAGCAAAAGGAACACATTTTGTCTCCTCCATGTATTTGTACATGTGGTCTGGATGTTGCTGGCAAAACTGACATTGACTGTCCATCCGTAATTGCACGGCCACCCTCTACCATCGGCCAGGCATTTCAGAGGCTGGATATGCAGCAACTACATTGGTGAATCTTGGTCAGGAGAGTGCACACAGACAAGACCCGTTAAAGATGAAAGAATATTCAGGATTGCGTGGAGAGTTCAAGGTCATAAATTGGGAACATACAGATCGTCCTCATAAACAAAGGAAGGGGTGCACCATCTGACAAGCTATCCATCTGCCCACTCTTCAGGCATTTCTTGCCCCATCTTTGGTAGAGAGTGGTTTCTGTACTGGCCTCATTAGTCCCCACAGCAACAACAAAACTGGAACGGAAGCTAGTTATCGTGCATCCCAGTGGAAGGCCAAAAAATAGGAGCTATTCCCACGGTCATCATTACTGACATTACTTGAATTTATATTCCACAGCTCTTTTGGTCTTATATTTCTGGACCATTATGATAGGCCTCTGAAAACGACTCCAGAAATGTTCCCACATCATAGTTGTAACCTTGTTATACAATTCCTTGAAATAACTTGAAATAGGTAGGAAAGAAAACATATTTATTTTACCATTTTTCATGACTGTAAAATGTGTAGCCACTTAATACAATGTAGGAAACACTGAGCCAATTTGTGCACAGTGAGCTCCTTTGGACAACAATGACAAGATAATACATCTTAGTAATGATGTCTATTGTGAATAAATAATTGCGGCCCTCCGGTTCTTTGAAATGAATCTTTCAAATTCATCTGAGGGAGCAGATACTGCTTTGATTTAAAAGATACTGCAGAATGCTTTAACAATGGCTCAGCACTGTACTGAAGGGAACAACACTTGGGCTGAACCTTTATCTGTTATAGAGGTCTTTCTCCCAGAATGAGCAGGAAGAAAGAAACAGTTTTGAGATGCAAAAATTGGATTGTTTTTTAAAGGATGAGGTGGCATTGTGGTGCAGCTGGTAGCGCTGCTGCCTCACAGTGCCAGAGGCAGTGCCCTCGTTCTATTCTGACCTTGGGTGTTGTCTGTATGGAGTTTGCACGTGTTCCTTGTAACCTCATCTGTTTGCTCCGGGTTTCCTCCATATCCGTAAGACGTGGGGGGTTGTAGGTTAATTGGCCTCTGTAAATTATCCTTTGTGTGTAGGAAGTAGATACAAAGATGGGATATTATAGAATTAGTGTGAGCCCGTGATCAATGATCTATATAGACTCGGTAGGCCAAAGGCCCTGTTTCCGTGTCTATTTTTTCTATCAATCAATCAATCGAATTGTGCTTTTCATTGCGTTGACATTCAATTTTGTTATTTTTAACATCATAATGAAATTAATGTAACTCATGAAATCCTAATGGATTTGTCTGCAAAGCAGATCATCCACATCTGATTCTTCAACGAATTGATATATTAGAATGCAAAGTTGTGTTTAAATGCTGCGGGGCATCTGGGGTCATGAAAGAATCTGAAGGAATGCAAAATTGCTTTTCGCAATGACTTGTCCGAGATCCACTGATGTAGAACAGGTCTACTATCTACATCTGTTTGACTCCTTTCCAAGGCACGTATTGGCTCAGTATTATGATATGATGAAAGCTGTTTACTGTATTGACTGGAAACAAATAATTAGAACAGTCAAGACTGAACTAGCTGAGTACCAGATTGTTGGGAGCATCAAGAAATGGGATTGTCAAAATGGTCAGTTAAATATTACCTATTTAATATTTATGAGTTTAGTCATTAATACTGAAAAAACATGCCAGGAAATGTAATCAGAACTCCACGGCTGTAAATTCTCTGAACAGAGTAGATGAAGAGGAGAATTGAATGAGGAGTTTCAGATTGTGTAGGATTTGGATAGAATAAAAAAAACACAACTGGTTACAATTGCTGATGGGTTGACAAATACAGATTACAGGGCTAAGGTGGCTGGCAAAGGGAATAGAGGCCATGTGAGGAATAAATGTTTTTTGATTTGGGATGAGGTAGATGATGGATGCAGATTGGACAAAAAGATTCAGAGGAGAATTGAACAGATACTTACAGGAGAAGAATGTTGCATAGGGAACAGGGAAAGAAGAAGAATGGGGCTTATGAGGCTTTCCTTCAGAAGCTAGTATAGACTCTGTGGTCTGCATGGCCTTCTGTCATATCCTAAGACTGAATTAGTGTCAAGAAATGCTGTCTGCACAGACAAGTGAGCTATGCAAACAAGTTGGATTGCTAGGCAGAAGCTGCAAGGAAATTCCCAGTTAATGCCTAAAGGGGCTGTCCCACTTACATATCCTTGGCATGCAAATTACGCAACCTCATGGTCACGTTGAGCCACGACGGTCCCGCTAAGGTCGCGCGCGACTTCATTCGACTGCACAGCCGTCTGGAGCACGTGACGTCATTTGAAGATGGACACAAAATGCCGGAGTAACTCAGCGGGACAGGCAGCATCTCTGGAGAGAAGGAATGGGTGACGTTTCGTGTCAAGACTCTTCTTCAGTCTGAAAGAAGGGTCTTGTCCCGAAACGTCACCCATTGCTTCTCTCCAGAGATGCTGCAGGTCCCGCTGAGTGACTCCAGCATTTTGAGTCTATCTTCAATTTTCTTGGCCGCGCTCTGGGAGTAGAAGTGGGGGCGGATTCGGACCGTAATGGCCGTGAGCCCCAGGCCGAGTTTGGCGATTGTTTGCCTGCTTCTGCTGCTGTTGCAGGTGAGACGTTACGTCGCGCCACCGTCTTGGGCCTGTCCCACTTTGACCGTCAGTTACACGACAGGCCGTTGGCACGTGAAGATTTTGTTCGCTACAAAAATTTCGGAGTCCCGCTCGATGTCACGCACAACTACATATCCCTCCGCGCTTCTCAGTGGGACCGGCCCCGCGCAACCATATGATGCCTGCACCTCAACGTGCCCATGAGGTTGCGTAATTTTCGTGCCAAGGACGTAATTTTCGTGCCCTTAAGAAGTAAAAAAAATACATACGGCTGGAGGAACTTGGCAGGTCAAGTGATATTTATGAGGGGAAGTAATCGTCAACATTTAATCGTCAATAATCATCAAGCATAACCTCCCTAATTTTGTCTTGAATTTAGGTTGGGAGGCACTTGTTTCTATTTCATAGCTTTTAATACAGTGTATCAGCAGAAGATGCTGATATACTTGTGAAGATGCCTGGATTAAGGGATATTAGCTATAAGGAGGGGTCAAGGAAAGAAGGAAAGAGCATTCACGTCACAGCCCTGTTTCCACCAATCTTTCCACCACCATGCACAAGAAGCACAAGACAAACACCATTGTATGCAGATGCTGAAAAGTGTGTTCAGCTCTTGCTGAACAACTTCAAATCTCGTGTGTGGACTCGATAAGAAGAAGAAGCTATAAGGAGCAAACAGATTTGAATTGTTTTCTTTGGAATGTTGGAGCTTGCATGGAGACCTGATCAAAGTATATAAAATTATGAGAGGCATAAATTGGGTAGACAATCAGAATCTTTTACCCAGAACTGAAGAATCAAATACTAGAGTGCACAGCTTTAGGTGAGAGGGGCAAAGTTTAAAGAAGATGAGTGATGGCAAGTGTTTTTACACAGTGGGTGCTGAGTGCCTGGAACACGCAGGTGGGTAGGGTGGTTGAGGCAGATAATCAAGAGTCCAGAGTCAAGAGTGTTTTATTGTCATATGTCTCAGATTGAACAATGAAATTCTTACTTGCAGCTGCACAACAGAATATGTGAACAATATAATAAATGAGAGAGTGAAAAAAGTTCAGTGTGTGTACATATACACATACCCACAAAAACACATTTATATAGGTCTTATATATAAATACACCCAAACACATGCACACATACATACACACTAAAAAAAACAATAATAGTGCAATAATAACAATAATAGTCTATGCAGTTCAGAGCTTATTTGAGGTTGTAGTATTTAATAGCCAAGTGGCTGTAGGGAAGAAGCTGTTCCTGAACCAGGATGGAACCTGGTTTGATGGGTGATCTTATACCGATGGATGATCTAATAGATGTGTGTAAAATCATGCAAAAATAGATAAGGTGAATGCACAGAGTCTTTTACACAGATCATAGGAAGGGTCTTGACCCGAAACGTCACCCATTCCTTCCCTCCAGAGATGCTACCTGTCCCACTGAGTTACTCCAGCTTTTTGTGTCTATCCACAAATAAGTAGATGAGTAGATAGGAATGCGGCATTTAAGAGACTTTGGGTTGGCATATAGAGGGTTATGGGTTATGTGCAGACAAATAAGAGTTGATCTACACATTATGTTCAGCACAGACATTATGGGCCGACGAGACTGCTGTTGTGCTGTAGTTCTATGTTCTATGAAATCTGCTTTTGTGTTCTCGAAGTAAAAATAATTTTCATTGATATTGCACTATTATGCCACAGGTCTACAAAATGAAATATAAAATGACAGTTTGACATATTTCCGTTTGATCCATGTCAGTTTATAAACCATAGACATCGTTTATGACCAATATTTTTCTTGGTTATTTTATTCCTTGCAATACTGTTTTGGTCACCCTGCTATAGGAATGGTATCATTAAGCTGGAAAGAGTGCAAAGAAGATTTACGAGGATATTGCCAACTTGAGGGCCTGAGCTATAGGGAGAGGTTGGTCAGGCTACAACTTTATTCCTTGGTGTCCAGGAGGCCGAGGGGCGATCTTATAGAATCATGCAAAATAGATAAGACGAATGCTCAGAGTCTTTTACACAGACCACAAATAAGCAGGCAGATTATGAGTTTAACACTTCACTACTACTTCCATGAATAAAGCAGTGAAATGGGAGTATTTGCCCCGCATGTTTCTATCCCCCAGATAAATTGTCACTCCCCCTCTTTATCCCATTTGTAAGCAGGTACTAATCCCCACCCCATCAATAATCACACACACACACACACACACACACACACACACACACACACACACACACACACACACACACACACACACACACACACACACACACACACACACACACACACACACACACACACACACACACACACACACACACACACACACACACACACACACACACACACACCATGATAGGCCAAACTAATGAGAGTCCAATTTGACCGACATTGCGCAAGGGGTGTCCAATCCTTCATGTCTCAGGCCATTTATTCAGCTATTCCTGATTTTTTTAAAGAGGCATTAGGTGTGTTGTATGTCTCATTTTAAGCCCCTTTGGTATGTAGGATTTTTATTAGCGGAACAGAAGTTAGGCCCAATCCATTCATTGATTTTACTGCTAGCTCCTATTAGCCACAGCCCTCAGTTCCAGAGGCTCAGTATCAGCCAGCCAGGTATCCCCAACATTCACCTTTTCAAAATGATGGAACTTCTCTTAAAGGCACAGTAGATATAAAATGAGGTCAAGGACCAAGTTTTGGGCCTAGTGGATGAGATATTGAATCTCTGTGACCTACCCACTCAAGAAATAGACATGAAGAACAGTGCTCCAATAGACCATGTTCATATTTTGTGTGTCAAACTGTTGTGAGTGTTGGGTATTTGATGAGCATAACATATCGTATTAGACCTTTCCCCATTCTTCAGGATTGCCTTTCAAGCTAGACATTAAACAAAGGCTACAGTGGCTCTATGCTTCATTGTGGCGTATACCTGATTACAGTGAAACTATTTTTTGCATACAATTCAGTGGCAATCCTATAATACATTAGGCACAATCATACTAAGTATGAGTGTAATACATTAGACCACACTGAGTCAGTACACAAGAGTCACCACATTTTAGGTGCTATCTCTTACCTTTCAAGTCCAATATGTTTTTAAATGTTAGAGTCTTAACTTGGCCATAAAGGCCCAGGGATCAGGATCAGAGTTGCTGGGGTTGGCCTGACTCTCTGGAGTGTATGTAAAATGATTCATGTTATAATCACTTGGAAAGTGATTATGACATCCCCAATTCTTCCAGAGATGCAAGAAACTATAGATGCTGCAATCTTGAGGAAAAACGACAAAATGCTGGAAGTACTCAGTGGGTCAGAAACCATCTGTAGAAGGAACGGATAGTTGTCGGTTTGGGTCAGGACCTTTCATCAGACTAATTGGAGCAGGTCTGACGAAGGGTCTCGACCCAAAACGTCACCCATTCCTTTTCTCCAGAGATGCTGCCTGTCCCGCTGAGTTACTCTAGCTTTTTGTGTCTAATTGGAGTTGGGGTGAGAAAGCAGGACAAAACCTGGCAAGTGAAAGATGGATAAAGGTGAGAGGATGATCGATTGGATTTCCTCAGGAAGGTGTGATTGGATAATCCTCGTCACTGAAGGCCTGTCAGTGATAATTAAGGGATCTAAAGGAGTCTCTGCCTCATAAAAGCAGACAGTATCATCATAGATCCACACCTCCCAGGCCACACTTTCATTTCACTCCTGCTGTCAAGAGGAAGGTATAAGGACTTAATGACCCTGTAAGGGTAGTGCTTGAGGAAGCTCACCACAACCATTAAAAATAGTCAATAAATATTTACCTTGCCTTGACTATGAACTCTCATTGCATAAAATACATTTAAAATATTGCTTCAGTTAAATTTGCTAAAACTGATGTTCTTGTCATTATTGCCTGATTATTTGTTGGAGTTTGAAGCTAAGTCTTTTCCATTTCATAGAATCATAGAAAATAGGTGCAGGAGTAGGCCATTCGGCCCTTCGAGCCTGCACCGCCATTCAATATGATCATGGCTGATCATCCAAATCAGTATCCTGTACCTGCCTTCTCTCCATACCCCCTGATCCCTTTAGCCACAAGGGCCACATCTAACTCCCTCTTAAATGTAGCCAATGAACTGGCCTCAACTACCTTCTGTGGCAGAGAATTCCACAGACTCGCCACTCTCTGTGTGAAAAATGATCTTCTCATCTCGGTCCTAAAAGACTTCCCCCTTATCCTTAAACTGTGACCCCTTGTTCTGGAGTTCCCCAACATCGGGAACAATCTTCCTGCATCTAGCCTGTCCAACCCCTTAAGAATTTTGTAAGTCTCTATAAGATCCCCCCTCAATCTCCTAAATTCCAGCGAGTACAAGCCAAGTCTATCCAGTCTTTCTTCATATGGAAGTCCTGCCATCCCAGGAATCAGTCTGGTGAACCTTCTCTGTACTCCCTCTATGGTAAGAATGTCTTTCCTCAGATTAGGAGACCAAAACTGTACGCAATACTCCAGGTGTGGCCTCACCAAGAACCTGTACAACTGCAGTAGAACCTCCCTGCTCTTGTACTCAAATCCTTTTGCTATGAATTCCAACATACCATTTGCTTTCTTCACAGACTGCTGCACCTGCATGCCTACTTTCAATGACTGGTGTACCATGACACCCAGGTCTTGTTGCATCTCCCCCTTTCCTAATTGGCCACTGTTCAGATAATAGTTTACCCTCCTGTTTTTCCCACCAAAGTGGATAACCTCACATTTATCCACATTATCCTGCATCTGCCATGCATTTGACCACTTCCCCAACCTATCCAAGTCACCTTGCCGCCTCCTAGCATCCTCCTCACAGCTAACACTGCCCCCCAGCTTGGTGTCATCCACAAACTTGGAGATGTTGCATTCAATTCCATCATCCAGATCATTAATATATGGTGTAAATAGCTGGGGTCCCAGCACTGAGCCTTGCGGTACCCCACTAGTCACTGCCTGCCATTCTGAAAATGACCCGTTTACTCTTACTCTTTGCTTCCTGTCTGCCAGCCAGTTCTCTATCCACATCAACACTGAACCCCCAATACTGTGTGCTTTAAGTTTGAATGCTAATCTCTTATGTGGGACCTTTTCGAAAGCCTTCTGAAAGTCCAGATACAACACATCCACAGGTTCACCCTTGTCCACTCTACTAGTTACATCCTCGAAAAATTCTATAGGATTCGTCAGACATGATTTATCTTTCATAAATCCATGCTGACTTTTTCCAATGATTTCACCACTTTCCAAATGCGCTGCTATCCCATCTTTAACAACTGACTCTAGCATTTTCCCCACTACCGATGTTAGAATAACTGGTCTGCAATTCCCCGTTTTCTCTCTCCCTCCCTTTTTAAAAAGTGGGGTTACATTAGCTCCCCTCCAATCCTCAGGAACTACACCAGAATCTAAAGAGTTTTGAAAAATTATCACTAATGCATCCACTATTTCTGGGGCTACTTCCTTAAGTACTCTGGGATGCAGCCTATCTGGCCCTGGGGATTTATCGGCCTTTAATCCATTCAATTTACCTAACACCACTTCCTGGCTAACCTGGATTTCACTCAGTTCCTCCATCTCATTTGATCCCCAGTTCTCTGCTATTTCCGGCAGATTATTTATGTCTTCCTTAGTGAAGACAGAACCAAAGTAGTTATTCAATTGGTCTGCCATGTCCTTGTTCCCCATGATCAATTCACCAGTTTCTGACTGCAAGGGACCTACAATTGTTTTATCTAACCTTTTTCTCTTCACATATCTACAAAAACATTTGCAGTCCATTTTTATATCCCCTGCCAGTTTTCTTTCATAATCTATTTTCCCTTTCCTAATTAAGCACTTTGTCCTCCTCTGCTGGACTGAATTTCTCCCAGTCCTCTGGTAGGCTGCTTTTTCTGGCTAATTTGTATGCTTCATCTTTTGTTTTTATACTATCCCTGATTTCCCTTGTTATCCATGGATGCACTACCTTCCCTGATTTATTCTTTTGCCAAACTGGGATGATGAATTGTTGTAGTTCATCCATGCAGTCTTTAAATGCCTTCCATTGCATATCCACCGTCAACTTTAAGAATCACTTGCCAGTCTATCTTGGCCAATTCACGTCTCATACCCTCAAAGTTACCTTTGTTTAAGTTCAGAACCCTTGTTTCTGAATTAACAATGTCATTCTCCATCCTAATGTAGAACTCAACCATATTATGGTCACTCTTGGCCAAGGGGCAAGTGACTATACTTGAAACAAATTATTATATTGGTTGTAGACCCCTTTGGAGCATCCTAAGATTATGAAACGTGCTATACAATGCAAGGACTTATTTAAATCTGTCTTTTTTTAATTTCTCTCCTACCTTCTACTGTTCTATATCAAAACCCTTTTTGCATGTCAGAGGAACGTACAATTTGAAGGGTAAAATGCAATTTGCAAGATTAATAGGCAACTGAATAAATCAGCAGTAAAAAAAACTAATGATATGAATTTGCTTAATGCTGTTTCAGTTTAAATTTGAGAGACCATCTGTCTCCCTGTTGGTTTAACCATGGCCTCAGGATGTAGAGACCAGAATTTGGGTTTGCCTGTGAGGTAATGCATGTACATTCAGTTATCTGTCCAGGCTGAATGTATCTCCCAGCTTATTTCAATATAAACAAGAATATTACAACCGAAGCAAGTAATTCAGATCAAGGTCACCTTACACTCAGTGTGTTCTCAATGTAGCCATGCATGAAATGATGAGCAATTAATCTAAATTAGCATTAATTGACCCTTAATGTAGATGATGTTCCCGCAGCTTTTAATACATGCTGATCTTTCCAAGGATTTTTTTTTTTTAAATGTAAAGTTGAATGATCTGAATTTTTGGCAAATATAAGAAATAGAAATAATATATATTTGTAATATGTTGAAACATTAGGTCAGTTCAAAAATGTGTGGCTATCGCATCATCTTCTGCAAGGCAAGTCCCCCAGAGGAATAAACGTGCAACCTTTTGTTGTGCATTTCACTCTTTTTCCATCACCGGGGTAATCGCAATACCTGGCCCAGGCTGTTGAGATCTAGGCTGATCCCCAGAGGGTAGATCTATGTCTGATATTTCTCACTCTCCTGACGCATCAAGGAATATCTAAAGGGTCTCCACCCAAAACGTCACCTATTCCTTTTCTCCAGAGATGCTTCCTAAACCGCTGCGTTACTCCAGCTTTTTGTCTATATCAAGGGATGTCACTGAGTTACTGCAATAATTCAGAGATTATCAATGTGCATGGTGTATTTAGACAACAGCTTTCATGTACCAAATACAAGGGGAGGGAGCAAAAGCTTGGCCTCCACAGCAGTAACCTCCCCGAGGTAGCACCTTTATCAAAGGCACTTTCTCCAAGTGATTGCACACTTCAAGCCACCCAAGGAGGTAGTGGTCAATGCAAATCTAGAAAACATAGTAAGATGCACTGCCATTGCCATGTCACACATTTAGCACTAGATCCCGATTTGCATCATGGCGTGGTTCAGTAAGTCAAACGCCCAAGAACGAAGAAGGCTGCAGAAAGTGTTGGATATTGCCTGGTCCACCACAGGCATTGACCTCCCAACTGTCAAAGAGATCTACAGGAGGCACCGCCTCAAGAAGACAGCTGATAGCAAAGACACATCACCCTGATCACGCCCTCCTTTAGCTGCTGCTAGGAAAAATGTTGTCAAGCTGGAACAGGTAAAGAGAAGATTTACAAGGATGTTGCCAATACTAGAGGATCTGAGTTATAAGGAGACGTTGAGTAGGCTGGGGGTCTATTCCCTGGACCGCAGGAGGATGAGGGGTGATCTTATAAAGGTGTTTAAAATCATGAGAGGAATAAATCGGGTAGATGCACAGTCTCTTAGGTGAATGGAGTAGGTGAATGGAGGACATAGGTGAGACTAGTGTAACAGGGACATGTTGGCTGGTGTGGGCAAGTTGGGCCAAAGGGCCTATCACTCTATGATTATGACTGTATGACTCATTGGGATGAAGATACAGGAGATTGAGAACCATTATCTAAAAGTTCAAGATAGCTTCTTCCCATCAACTATCAGGCTCTTGAACCTCACTGAACAATGCTAAGAACTTCAGCAGCAAACTATAATTTGTATAAGGTTGCACCACATACATCAATTTACACTATTTTGATCCGCTTACTGAATATTATTGAGAATGTGTTTTCTTATTGTTTATTCTATGCCTATTTGTTGTGTTGTCATGTTAATGTGGCTGTAAAGCTGTAACCAGTAAGAATGTAATTGTTCTGGTCCAAGTCACACAAGGGAATATTTACAATTATACCCATTAACTTACAATCCGGCACGTCTTTGGAGTGAGGGAAGAAACCAGAGATCCAGGGGAAAACCCACGCAGGTCACAGTGAGGATGTACAGACTCAGTACAAACAAACACCCATAGTCAGGATTGAACTTTGGTCCCTGATGCTGTGGGGCAGCAATTCTACAGCTGTGCCACCCTGCCACTTAACTACACATCCAAAGTGTGAGTGCAACGCTAGCATTCCCTCAGTGCTGCACCAGTGTACCAAAAGTGATATTTGTTTTTGAGTCTCTGAAATGTGACCTTCAGACCTAGGACAAATGTACTCCCAAATGAATCATTGCTGATTCATACTTCCACTCACTCTCTTGCTGAAGGGTAGATGCATTCAGTTATAGTCTGGAAAGAACATCATAAAAACCAGAAGATAGAAAAAATAATGTTCGAACAAAATTGCAATCCATTATTCATATACAAGATTCTGTGCTCGGTTTTACTAATGTATCACTGGGGTCCATTGGCTTGAACATCCTGGTTTTATTAAAATCTGAACAAATATAAAGGAAGATTTGTTTAAGAAGAAACGCTGGAAAATCGAAAGTAGAAACTCAGCGTGTGAGGTAGCATCTATGGAACTGTCTTCAGAGGGAGGAGGAGAACTTAACCATATATAACCATATAACAATTACAGCACGGAAACAGGCCCTCTCGGCCCTTCCAGTCCATGCTGAACATTTATTTTCCCCTAGTCCCATCTACCTGCGCGGGGCTCAGACCATACCCCTCCATTCCCTTCCCGTCCATATACCTATCCACTTTACTTTTAAATGTTAAAATCGATCCTGCCTCCACCACTTCTGCTGGAAGCTCATTCCACACAGCCACCACTCTCTAAATAAAGAAGTTCCCCCTCATGTTACCCCTAAACTTCTGTCCCTTAATTCTCATGTCATGCCCTCTTGTTTGAATCTTCCATACCCTCAATGGGAAAAGCTTATTCACGTCAACTTTGTCTATTTTCATCATTTTAAATACCTCAATCAAGTCCCCCCTTAACCTTCTGTGCTCCAAAGAATAAAGACCTAACTTGTTCAACCTTTCTCTGTAACTTAGTTGCTGGAACCCAGGCAACATTCTAGTAAATCTCCTCCGTACTCGAACTTATTCAAAGTAGGCATACCTTGAGGAGATTTCGCAGTGGAGTAGACAAAATGTTTAAGAAGGAACTGCAGATGCTGGAAACCCGAAATGCCGCCCATTCCTGTTATCCAGAGATGCTGCTTGTCACACTGAGTTACTCCAGAATTGTGTGTCTATCTTCGGTGTAACCCAGCATCTGCAGTTCCTTCTTACACAAATGTAAAGGAAAATATATATAACCTTGGTTGACACCATACACTGTTGGGTAGATTAGCAGAGTAATCCTGTGTCCTTCATACAACCTGAGTTCGTATCCTATCATGGCAATTAAGAATTGATATGTAGTTAAATAAATCCAGATGATAGAACTTCTAGCCATAACTGTGACCACAGAATCACAGATTCAATATCATCCTCCAGAGAATGGAATCTGCTTTCACTTTCCGGCCTGGCCTGTTTATGACTCCAGCCCACAATAATGCGTTTGAGTTTATAACTCCCCTGTTATGGCCAGCAAGCCATCAAGTACAATTAATAATGGCAATTAATGCTGGCTTTTTCTGCAACACCCATATCATGGGACTATGTTAAAAGAAAACATAGCTGATAAAGAAAACATCCTGTTTGCAGTTTAGTCTCACCATTTGTTCAATAGCTTCTTGATATTGTTAACCATGGAGTCCCATTGCACAGCATGGGGCTCTTCAACCTCTCACGCTCCCTCAAGCTCTTTGAAGGTTCTTCTCATAGTATTCTTGTGTATAAACAAAACCTGTAGGGAAAAAACAACTTTGCTTACTGAAAGTTTATTCCCTTAAAAGGAAGCCTGATCATGATCTTAGCTGGATTTCACTTAATACACACATGAATGGTCTTCATTATAACACGACAAATAAGTCTTTATAATGATAAAGAAGCTTGGTGGAGTGGGTGTGGAGAAGATGGGGTGGAAATTTGTTGTTAGATCTGAAAATGTTACTTCATGGCAACATCTTGAACTCTGATTTTAGAATCTAAATCAATCTGTAGAAACAAAGAACTGCAGATGCTGGTTAATGCTCAAAAGAAGAAGTCTCGACCCAAAACCTCACTTGATGCTGCCGGACCTGCTGAGTTACTCCAGCACTCTGTGTCCTATCTAAGTCAATTTGATTTGTTGCAATTGAATTTCAATTGGAAAGTGTTACTATTTCAAGCAGCTACTATTTCGCAAAAGCAATCAGAGGTGCATTTCTACCCGTTCCCATTTGTTTGGGAAACCCAATTCAAAATCTGCCAAAGTAAAATAAATGTAATAATGAATTATGAAAATATAGCCCTTTATTCAAAGGGTGCATAGAATGTGGAATTTACTAGTGCAGAAGGCAGTTCACAGCAGATGCATTTAAGAGGATCATAGAATCATTAGGTCACAGAAGGAGATTATTTAGCCCATTGAATCTATACCAGTTCAAGAAGTAACACTAGTAACATGAAATAAACACACGAGGAGGTTTGGGTTTATAGCAGGGAACTATTACGTTGAATGGCCTGTTCAGTGCTGCAAGCCCATTGAAATATTCAGTGGCATATCACCCAGAATATCATCACTTTCCTTCACAACAGGTACCTGGCAGCTACAAACTCTTCCTGACAAAGTTTCAAGTATGTTTAGGAAATGACTGAAAGTGAAAACCTTGTCAAAATTGGAAAACCAATCATGTTCACACAAAGGAAGTTGCACCAACTTGTCGAAAATTCATTCTCTTAATAACCATTCAAATATTACACACTTTTCTCTTCATTTAGGCAGGAAACAGTATGAAACCACCAGGCATTTTTTTAACTGTTTATACGACCTCTGTAGCTTAGTATAGAAAGTCTAAATTCTCGATTGGCATGCTTTCCAGTTCAAGGTTACTTAAAAAACATAAGCACAAAGGAAAGAAGTCCTACACTGCCAGAGGTGTTTATTATTGGCTTATTATTGGTATATAATTATCACATGTACCTAGATACAGTGAAAACAATTGGTTTGCATGTTATCCATGCAAATCATATCGCAGACCTTGTTTATTTTTTTCTCTACAAATCATACAGTTCTACAGTTCCTACTATAAATCATACCAGACATGAGTACATCAGGTCATTCAAAAGAGAAAATGAACAGAATGCAGAATATAGTTTTACAGCTACAGAGAAAGAGCAGATTTTAAGAAATGCATCGGCCGCAACAATGCCTGAATCTTGACTTTGATGGTATCTGCTTTCAAGTTTTTGTATCTTCTGCCTGACAGGAGAAGGGAGACGAGAGAATGCTGATGTGAGGTGTGAGTGGTCCTTGATTATGTTTGCTGCTTTCCTGAGGGAGCGTAATGCATAGATTGAATCTATTAGGGGTGGGAGGAGACTGATATATATTATGGATTGAGCTGTGTTCTTGCAATCTTGAGTACACCAATTGCCATACCAAGGCAATTTATCATGGGCGGAAAGTCATCAGTAAATCCATTGCAGATGCTTAGACCTAATACATAGCCACAAGGAAGTCCAGTATTAATATTGATCATAACATCATGTTCATAAGGTATAGGAGCAGAACTAGGCCATTCAGTCCATCAAGTCTACTCCACCATAATGACGCAATACAGAAATTGGCCCTTTGGCCCACTAAGTCCACTCTGACTGCCAGGGTCCAGGGGCGTTCCAGGGGACTGTGGAGAAGCCAGGCGGCGAGGCCTGTCTGAGCCAAAGGAACCTCAGCAGCGGCAGTAATGGGAGCCTCGGCGGCGGCAGCAGGAGCTTCAGCGGTGGCGGCAGCGGGAGCCTTGGCGGCAGTGTGAGCCTCGTCAAAATAGGTAGCGTTGGGGCCTTGGCGGCAGCGAGAGACTCAGCAGGAATGGAACCCTCGACGGCAACGGGAGTCTCGACAGCAACAGCAGCATCGGCAGCTGTGGGGTCTTGGTGGGGCCTTGCAATTGACCCGTGATCAGTGGTCGATGAGCATGAGGGGGAAGGGAAAGACAATGGGGACCTGGAGTGGGGGGACCGCCGTGAGGGACGGTGGGAGAACAAAGGGGGACAAGGTGTGGGGGAGGGGGGCACTCTAGTTTAGAATCCTCTGCCCGGGGGATAAATCTGTGTTCATTTGTTTGTTCATTTGTTCGGGTGAATGCGCTATGCATACGGCAGCCAGCCAACAGTCGCTTGTCGTTTTTTTCCACTTTTAATTTAATTTTCATTTCAAGTTTTTGTGTACCTTGTTGTGTGTTATGACTATTGGCAGAACAATTTTCCTCCAGGGATGAATAAAGTTTTATCATATCGTATCGTATCATATTGTACAACATTGGAATCCATTTGCATCTCCTTAGATAACGAACAATCCTGGGGATATTGCCACCAACCTAAAGGTCAACATTAACCAGAATCTTAATTGAACCAGCCACATAAATACTGTGCTTAAAAGAATGGGTCCAGAGCCCGGTTATCCAGCCAAGAGTGATTTGCTATCAATAAATTAGATCAGTGTTTTCATGGAACACCCCATTTTCCTAGATGAAGTTTGTTCCAACAATACTTATGAAGTTTGTCCCCATTCAGGACAAACTGGGTTAACTGGTACCCTATTTCCCAACCTAAATGATCACTTCTATCATCCATGGCGCAGTTACTATCTTCAATTTGCACTGAGCAACCTACCAAAGTTTCTTCCACATCGCCTCCCAAACCTTTGATTTCTCTCACCTAGGACAAAGACAGCAGGTGCACACGAATGCCAGCACTGCAGATTCCTCCAAGTTACAAACCATTTCAATTTGTAAATAAGTTGCTGCTCACTCATTGTCACTGAATCTAAATTCTGGAACCTTCGCCAGAAGGTTGGCAGCAGTTCAAGAATAGCTTCACCATTATCTTCTCACTACCATCAATTAGGGAGAGGAAATAAATAAAGACCTTTTCAATGATGTTCACATCCTCTCAATGGATAAAATTAGATTGAGCTAGAAATCTGTTAGCATAAATGTATGGCATTTGGTATCTTCGAATGACTGGAGAACAATTTAACATCCTACATTACAGCACCCCTCTGCACCAGCACCCACAAATGGACTGTGTAGGAACAAACTGCAGATGCTGTTTTAATCCAAAGGCAGGCACAAAATGCAGGAGTAACTCAGCGGGACAGGCATCATCTCTGGAGAGAATGAATGGGTGACATTTTGGTTTGAGACCCATCTTCATACTGTCACCCATTCCTCTCTCGGGTGATGAAACGTCACCCATTCCTTCTCTCCAGAGATGCTGCCTGTCCCGCCGTGTTACCCCATCATTTTGTGTCTACCCACAAATGGGCTTATGTTCCATTCTCTATGCATTAACATATCACTGGTGTGGGATCTGGCAATGCACAAAACTGCCTATTTGTCTACTACACTAAAACAATCATTCCACTTCAAAAATAATAGGTTCTTTGCTGTAAAGTTCAGTACGTTCTGAGCTTGTGAAAAGTGCAGTAGAAATACAATTTCCTTTCGTAGATAATGAGATATATGTCAACCATGGAACTGCATACAATTGGACATATTCCTAAGATTTGGATATAATGCCCATTAAGCACAAGTAAATAAACACCAAAGCAGGCTAACTGCATAAAAATATAAAATCAAATGAAACAACATTCTATATCACTAATCATTTGTATGGCTGTATATTTCATCAATGAGGGGTTGAACTAAAATTGTCAAAATTAGATACGTTTGTTCAAAAATTGTGTCTTTATTTGAATGTAGTCATTTACTTTTGGTGTTCCTCGCCAGAATCTAATGAATGTAACTAATGAAATCCTGATGGATTGGCCTGCAAAGCAGTTAGTCAAATCCGGTTCCTTTAAAAAATTGACGTATTCTAATGCAAGGTTGGCTCTTAGTCCTATTATTGTGATTTGAATGCACAATGACAGATCTGGTTTGCAACAGCCCTAATCATAAGTGCATTCTCATGAGCATGCCAGCCATGTCTGCCTCACACCATGGTGCTCTGTAAACAACAACAGAGGAATCTTTATAAACCCCCTGCCGACCTCCATCCTCACCTACCTCAGCTCTCCCACAACAGCTCCACATCCTCCCCCTCATTATCCTCCCCTCTACAATTCCCCATCAACTGCTGTGATTGAACATTTGACCAAACATGCTCTGTGGTGCAAAAGTAAATATTAATTCAGCTTGAAAGAAACAACA
This sequence comes from Raja brachyura, assembly GCA_963514005.1. The sequence goes on from OY740782.1 coordinate 64,556,424, forward strand.
GCAAATGAGCTGGCTCTCAACAACTTCTAAAACACCCTGCTGGGCTGGGTGTGAAAATGACTCTGCCAGAAGTCACACAAAATTTCCACTAAGTGAAGCCAAACTCGTAGCCCAACCCACAGGAGTCTGTAGTAACTCATTTCATCAGATACCACAGCGCAGGGGGCTGAAGGGTGAAGTTTAAATGCTCCAGAATTCCTAATGATATGTTAATTGGCTGCAGCAATATGTTCAGATATATCCCAGTAAAGAAAAGAAAACAAGTTTTTGGTTATGTCTGTTTGCTGAATTCCTTTGATGTCTCATTAGAGGGAAATGGGTATTGAGATAAAAGGCCTCTGCAGCTTTATGATGAGGTGAAGGCAGCTGTTGAAAGAACAAATGACAGCTATTGCAAGGTGTTCACAATTCTGATTATCTCCTGAAATTAGAAGAGCACCCAGTGTGCTGAATGTCAATGTTGAGGAATGGCTGCTTTCTATTTCACCCACATGCAAGGGCGATGCATCGCGTCTTCAAAAACTTGTTGTCAGACAGCTTTAATAAAGGTGAGATATTGTTCACACAAGGAAAGACAGCATCCACTTAATGCTCACTGTCAGCATTTGTTCTTGTATATCAGGAGTTGTTGAATCAGGGACAGATTAGTGGCACAGCTAGTAGAGCTGCTGCCTTACAGCCACAGAGATTCAGGGTCAATCCGGAACCTTATTAAGGATGAGGATTAGAAGCACATGATGAAATAGGCCAAAGTCAGCATGGTTTTGTGAAGAAGAGGTCTTGCCTGACAAATTTGTTGCAATTCTTTGAGGAAGTAAATAGAAGGATAGACCAAGGAGGGTCAGTGGACGTTGTTTACTTGGGTTTTCAGAAGGCGTTCAATAAGGTGCTGCACTTGTGGCTGCTAAACAAGATGAGAGCCCATGGCATTAGAGGCAAAGTACTATTATGGATAGAAGATTGGCTGACTGCCGGAAGGTAAAGGGTGGTCTTTTCAGGTGGCTGCCGGTGACTGGTGGTGTTCCGCAGGGGTAGGTGTTGAGTACGATGCATTTCATATTATATGGTAATGTTCTCGATGATGGAATTGATGACTTTGTAGCCACGTTTGCAAATTATATGAAGATAGGTGGAGGATCAGGTAGTATTGAAGCAGCAGGAAATCCGCAGAACGACTTGAATGGGTTGGGCGAGTGGGCAAAGAAGTGGCAAATGGAATATAGTGGAGCAATGGAGGATTCAGATATCAGAGGTGCAAAGAGACTTGGGAGTGCTGGTGCAACATTGTCAAAAGGTTTGCACCAGCAGGTTTGCAGGTTGACTTAATAGTAAGGAAGGCAAGTGCAATGTTAACATTCATTTCAAGAGGACTAGAATATAACAGGAAAGTTGCAATGCTGAGGTTTTATAAGGTGCTGGGCAGAGCAATACTGCTCAAAGTACTGTGGACAGTTTTGGACCCTATATCTGAAGAAGGGTCTCGACCCGAAACGTCACCCATTCCTTCTCTCCAGAGATACTGCCAATCCTGCTGAGTTACTCCAGCATGTTGTTTCTATCTGAGGAAGGATAGGCCGGTGTCGAAGAGTGTCCAGAGGAGGTTTATGAGAATGATCCTGGGGATGATGGGTTAAAGTATGATGAACGTTTGACGGGTGTGGGCCTTACTCGCTGGAGTTTAAAAGGATGAGTGAGAATCGCATTGAGACCTACCGAATAAAATCCTAGACAGAGTGGACATGAAGAGGATTTTTCCACTAGTGGGAGAGTCTTGGCCGTACTTTAAAATAAAAGGACAGACTTTTAGAACGGAGTTGGGGAAGTATTTCTTTAGACACAGGCTGGTCAATCTGTGGAATCTATTGCCACAAATGACTGTGGAGGCCAAGTCAATGGGTATTTTTTAAAGTGGAGATTGTTAGGTTCTTGATTATTAAAGGCGACAAAGGGTACTGGGGGAAGGCAGGAGAATGGGGATGAGAATGAAAAAATGATCAGTCATTACTGAATGGCAGAGCAGACTCAATGGACTGAATGGCCTAAGTCTGCTACTATGCCTTATGAACTTGTGAACAATGCGCTAGGGGCTTCTACAGCAGCAACAGTAGAATTAAATCGAGGTACAGACAAATCAGACAATTGGCAACACTGTGGTACAGCTTGTAGACCTACTGCCTCACTGCGCCAGAGACCCAGAATTGATCCTCATCTTGGGTACAGATGGAATGATTGCATCTGCTTTCTCCGGTTTCCTACCACATCCCAAAGACATGCAGGTTTAAAGGTAAATTGGCATCTGAAAATGACCCCTATTGTGCAGGGCATAGATAATGAAGTAGGATAACTAGTGTGAACGGGTAATCGATGGTTGACGGGTTCAGTGGGCAGAAGGGCCTTTCAATTGTATCTTAAACTCGACACCAAGGTCCTGGGTTTAGAAGGGTGGAGGGTTCTCCTGGTCATTGGAACGCCAAACAATTTTGAGCAAATTGCTGGACTCCTCAGAGAATCTCAAAGGTTCAAAGGTCTGTTTATTGTCCCGTGTACCAATTAAGGTGCAGTGAAACTCTGTGGAATTCTCTGCCACAGAAGGCAGTGAAGGCCAATTCACTGGATGTATTCAAGAGAGAGTTAGACAAAGCTCTTAGGGCTAACAAAATCAAGGGATATGGGGAGAAAGCAGGAACGGGATGCTGATTCTGGATGATCAGCCATGATCATATTGAATGGTGGTCCTGGCTCGAAGAGCCAAATGGCCTACTCCTAAACCTAATTTTTCAATGTTTCTATGTTTCGAAACACAATAAAGGAGTGTCAAGAAGGCAGAAATTAAGGAGAACAAAACCATTCAACATTCAGTGCCCAAGCAGCCATCCTTTCGGTTGCACACTGCTCAAATGGCATTGCAGTGTCACTATAATTAGCTTCAGACTTTCTGTACTGGTTAAATATAACTGGTTCACAAATGTAGAAGAAGTTAGGTCCAGCCAGGAAGTGCCCTGCATGTGTTGCAGCACGTCTCTGGTCTGCACATTCTCCTTTGCCTAATCACCACTTTAATTACAAATTATATTCTCTAACGTTAGTATAAGATCACTCATTTTCTTGACACCTGAATGGCTTTAGGCCAAAGCATTACTTTGAAATGATTACTGACAAAGCCGCTACTTGCAGTTTTATCCATTTGAAATCATAATTCACTCCATCTAATTACCTCTAACATTTCCATTTGTTTGTGATTGGTAATAAAAATACATACACATTAAAAATATAATTCATAGACTCTAATTCAGTATAAAGCATTTACTACATTTATTGGAAGGAACAGACAATGCAGCGGCTTCTAATTAACTTACTCCTGCCCTGTTTATTTGTGTTGAGCTACAAACCACAGGGAAAGGATCACCACACAAGAGTAAGCCAGATCCCAACCAAGACTGCTGTTTCCATCCTTCTTCGACCTGGAGATGAATATTTGTAATTGAGGACACAAATATTGGGTGGCATGGTGGCGCAATGGTAAAGTCGCTGCCTTGCTGCGCTTGCAGCACTGGAGACCCAGGTTCGATCTCGACAACGGGTGCTGTCTGTACAGAGTTTATACGTTCTTCCCATGACCGCGTGTGATTTCTTCGAGATCTTCAGTTTCCTCCCACACTCCAAAGACGTCCAGGTTTGTAGGTTAATTGAAACATAGTAACATAGAAAATAGGTGAAGGAGTAGGCTATTTGGCCCTTTGAGCCAGCACCATCAGTCAATATAATCATGGCTGACCATCCAAAATAAGTACCCCATTCCTGCTTTTTCCCCATATCCCTTGATTCCATTAGCCCTAAGAGCAATATCTAACTATCTTGAAGGCATCCAGTGAATTGGTCTCCACTGCCCTCTGTGGCAGATAATTCCACAGATTCCCAACTCTCTGGGTGAAAACGTTTTTCCTCATCTCAGTCCTAAATGACCTACACCTTATTCTTAAACTGTGACCCCTTGTTATGGAATCCACCAACATCGGGAACATTTTCCCTGCATCTAGCCTGTCCAATCCCTTAAGAATGTTATATGTTTCTATAATATCCCCTCTTATCCTTCTAAATTCCAGTGAATATAAGTCCAGTCGATCCATTCTTTTATCATATGTCAGTTCCATCATCTTGGGAATTAACCTGGTGAACCTACGTTGTACTCCCTCAATAGCAAGAATGTCCTTCCTCAAATTAGGATACCAAAATAGCACACAATATTCCAGGTGTGGTCTCACCAGAGCCCTGTACAACTGCAGTAGGACCTCCTTGCTTCTATACTCAAATCCTCGTGCTATGAAGGCCAACATGACATATGCTTTCTTCACTGCCTGCTCCGTACAGAAGAAGGGTCTCGACCCGAAACGTCACCTATCTCTTTCGCTCCTTAGATGCTGCTGCACCCGCTGAGTTTCTCCAGCCTTTTGTGTACCCTCGATTCTCCAGCATCTGCAGTTCCTTCTTTAACAACGTTACATCAGGCCTTCTTTGCTAAAACATGGAGGAGTCTGGAAAGCACTGGAGGAGGTGCAGTCGATTGTATGACAACATGATACCAGAACTGAGAAAGAAGAGCTTTCACAAAGAACTGATCAGGCTCTTGCTCTGTTTTCTGCAGCATAACAAAGGCTCAGGTGGTGAACTGATAAAACATCTTTGGATGCTAAACAAGTTTACAGATAGACTTTGATGAGTTACTTTTGTTGATGGGGAAATTACAAACTAAGATCGAGAGACAGCAACAAACAGAAGGGGCAAGATGGCGGAGCGCATGGTCGCAGCGGCTCACGGCTCTCCGTCTCGGTGCTCTTTTTTGTTGTTCATGTACGTTTCATTGTTCGTGTACGTCTTCACTATCGGTTCTGCAAACATCCGCTACACCCGCCAGAACCTCATGGACGTCGGTGACCAGCATCAGACATCTGTTTCGAGTGTCTTTCATCACATGCATAGCATCCCAGACGACATAGTGAGACCATCAGGCTCCCCGTGGATTGTTGTCGGGTCCAGGAGGCGGCGCAGACGGAGGAGGGAGAGGAAGCAGAAGCGAGGCCGCAGGTCCGGTGTTTTTCTAAGGCTAACCACATTTTCTAAAACAACCACATAAGCCACCCCTACCGAGCCTGTATCTCTCCAATGCCAGATCCCTGGTTCATAAAATGGATGACCTGGAATTACAACTCGCTGGAAATCGATATGTTCGTGACTGCTGTGTTTTGATTATCACCGAAACCTGGCTTCACCAGGGGATACCTTATGCTAGCATGCAGCTAGCAGGACGCTTTCTGCTCCGCAGGGACAGGACTATGGACTCTGGTAAGAGCAGGGGAGGGGGCCTCTGTATCTACGTGCATGAGAACTGGTGCAACAACGGGACAATAATAGACAAACATTGTTCTCCTGACCTCGAGTACATGTCTGTAAGATGCCGGCCTTTTTTTTCTACTGAGAGAACTAACAGTAGTGATTGTCACGGCTGTGTATATTCCATCTGACGCCAATGTAAACACGGTGCTCTCTCTCCTGCTGAACACCATTAATGAACAGCAGCGGGCCCACCCCGAAGGTGTACACATAATTGCAGGGGACTTTAATAAGGCCAACTTGAAGACTGTACTGCCGAAATTTTATCAACATGTCAAGTATCCAACTAGAGGAGAGAACACGCTGTATCATGTCTATTCCAATATCAAGCACGCGTATAGAGCCATTCCCCTCCCCCAACTCGGCCAGTCAGATCATCTCTCCCTCCTGCTCTCCCCAGCCTACACCCCCCTCAGACGCAGTGCCAGGCCCACCATAAAGACTGTTACAACCTGGCCTGAAAATGCACTCTCCAAACTACAGGACTGCTTCACACAGACAAACTGGGACATATTCGAACACCAGGATCTGGAAACATTCACAGGAACGGCACTGGACTATATCAAGTTCTGCATTGGAAACGTGACTGTGGACAAAAACATTCGGGTTTTCCCAAACCAGAAACCCTGGATGTCCAGCCAGGTCCGCACACTCCTCAGAGCCCGCCATGATGTCTTCAGGTCAGGTGACAGAGCTCTGTACAGGGCTGCTCGAGCCGATCTGGAAAGGGGAATTAAAAAAGCCAAGGTGGACCATAAGAGGAGCATAGAGGCCCACCTGTCCAGCAATAACACACGGGAGGTATGGCGGGGCATACAAGACATCACAAACTACAGAGGCTGCGCCACAACGATAGAAGACCTGAGTGTGTTGCTGACAGAGAAGCTAAATTGCTTCTTTTCTCGCTTTGAAACATCACAACAGCAGCACTCATCTGCTACAGCCCTGCTCCCACCCTTACCTGGCTCCTGCACTACTCCACTCACTGTAAGGGAGCACGATGTCAGACGGGTGCTCCTGGCAGTGAACCCCAAGAAGGCTGCCAGCCCAGATGGAGTACCTGGTAAGGTGCTCAAAGCGTGTGCCCACCAGGTCACCGTCATCTTCACCAGAATCTTCAATCTCTCCCTGGACCAGGCAGTTATCCCACAATCGCTGCCTAAAATCAGCCACAATCGTCCCAGTGCCGAAAAAGTCTCCCATCACCAGCCTAAATGATTACCGTCCCGTGGCCCTCACTCCAGTAATCATGAAGTGCTTCGAGAGACTGGTCCTCCAGCACATCAAGGACTATCTCCCTCCAGACTTCGACCCCCACCAGTTCGCCTATCGCCCAAACAGGAAGATGCCATCACCATAGCTCTCCACTCTGTGCTGAGCCACCTGGAGCAGGGGCAGAGCTACGTCCGGATGCTCTTTGTGGATTACAGCTCAGCTTTCAATACTATCATTCTGGACATTCTCATCGACAAACTGGTCACTCTCGGCCTCCCTACTCTCACATGTGCCTAGATAAAGGACTTCCTCACCAACTGGCCCCAGACTGTGAGACTCGGCCCCCACCTCTCCTCCACTCGCATGTTGAGTACCGGCTCCCCGCAGGGCTGTGTGCTAAGCCCCCTCCTATACTGTCTCTACACCCACGACTGTAGTCCGGCCCACAACAACAACCGAATCGTCAAGTTTGCTGACGACACTACAGTAATCGGACTCATCTCAAGGGGAGATGAGGCAGCCTACAGAGAGGAAGTCCTGAAGTTGACAGCCTGGTGCTCAGAAAACAACCTGGCTCTGAACACCAAGAAAACCAAAGAGCTCATTGTCGACTTCAGGAAGCACAGCACCGACTTAGCCCCTTTATACATCAACGGCGAGTGTGTGGAGAGGGTCCACACCTTCCGGTTTCTCGGCGCCCTCATCTCCGCTGACATCTCCTGGACAGACAACATCACAGCGGTCATCAAGAAGGCTCAGCAGCGGCTGCACTTCCCGAGGGTCCTCAGGAAGCACAACCTGGACTCCAACCTGCTGCTGACCTTCTACTGCTCGTCCATTGAGAGCCTGTTGACATACTGCATTACAGCATGGTACGGCAGCTGCACCATGGCAGACAGGGAGAGGCTTCAGAGGGTAGTTAGGGCAGCACAGAAGATCATCAGCTGCCCTCTCCCCTCTCTGATGGACATTTACACCTCCCGCTGCCTCAGCAGGGCGAAGAACATTATCAAGGACAGCTCCCATCCTGCATTTGGCCTGTTCAACCTGCTACCCTCAGGGAGGTGCTATAGGTGCATCAGCACAAGGACAAATAGACTCAAGAACAGTTTCTTTCCAAAATCCATTATCTCCCTGAACTCACATATGAACTGACTTCACAGCCTAACCCCCGGACTTTCATCTCTCTACCTACTGTAATTTGTACTGTAACTGTAATTTCCAATATGTGCAATAACCCATACTGGATATAGGAATCCTATTTATCCATTCTATTTATCCATTGTCTTTTTATAGATATGTATATAGCGCTGCAGAGACTGTGCACCTTACCCCCCCCCCCCCCCCCCCCTTTTTGTTTTGTTTGCACTGAGTAGGAGCAGCTTTTAATCTCATTGTACATGTGTATAGTGACAATAAAAGGCATTCTGATTCTGAAAAAAGAACAACAGTAGACAAAATGCTGGAGAAACTCAGCGGGTGAGGCAGCATCTATGGAGCGAAGGAAATAGGCAATGGTTCGGGCCGAAACCCTTCTTCAGACTGTGTTCATTTATGCAGCACCTTTAATGCACTTAAACATTCTACCAAAACATTATCACTGTGTTATCAAGCTGTTGTCAAGGCATTATCAAACACTCCGAATGAATGAATGAATGATTAATACTTTATTATCACATGTGACATGTCACAGTGAAATTCTTTGTTTTGCAACCATACACAAAGTATGCAAAGAGTCACCACGTTTAGGGCGGCGACAATGTTACAAAGTGTACAAAGTGTCAAAGTTCTTCAATGCAGTAGTTACAAAGTGTTCAATGTAGTTCAATCTGCCAGAGGAACTCAGTGGAAGAAAAGGAATTATCCATTGATATTTTGGGTTTAAACCATGCATCAGGACTGAGAGTTGAGAGGGGAGGTAGCCAATATAAAGAGGACAGGGTTTTGGTGTAGGTTTAGATTTATTTTGTCCCATGTACCAAGGTGCCGTGAAAACTTTGTTCTGCATGTTATCCTATCACATCAGATAATAATATATCAATTCAAACTCAAATATAATAGGTAGAGACAAGGTGAAGATACAAAGTGCAGAATATTGTTCTCTAGATTGTAGCACGTCATTTCCACAGACAAATTCCAATGTCCACAATGGGTTAGAGGTGATTCCGAGGCAACATGAAATATATATGTTTGCAGGTACAATTGCAGCGTTTAAGAAATATTTAGACAGGTACATGGATAGGACAGGTTTAGAGGGAGATGGGTCAAACACAGACAGATAGGATTAGTGTAGATGGGACATGTTGGTAGGTATGGGCAAAGTGGGCTGAAGGGCATGTTTCCAAACTGCATTACTCTATAACTCAATGATTCAGGTCTGTGTTATGGATTGGTCTACATCTGCAACTCTACAATTTTGTGCAGTCTTGGGCAGAGCTGCTCCCAAAACAAGCTGTGATTCAACCCGACAGTATGCTCTAGATATGTGTAGATCTGTAGATATGTGTCGGAAAGAGTTACTTGAGCATTGTGTGTCTTTCTTTAATGGATCTGTTGATGTTTGCGAGACAATCAAAGGGTTGGACTAAAATTGATTTTAATGAACATCTTAGAGACGGAAATCCATAGAGAGATTTAGGAAGGGAATTCTGGAGCTTAAGCGTCTGGCCTGTAAGGGAATAGTTATAACTCTGGGCATACACAAATCCAAAATTGGAAAAGCATGGAGATCACAGGAAATTACTAGGGAATCAGGTGTCCAAGGCCAATGATGGATTTGAAAACAACACTGAGAATTTAATTATCAATGTTTGACTTGATGCTAATTAACATCAGTCAAATGTGACTTTCAATTGAGTTTACTCTTTAGAATTTCAACATAAGGCAGAAATAATAATCACAAACCATCCACAAAATGACAACTGAAACCTGAGAGGTGACATGATAGAAGGGTATGAAATTATGAGAGGCATGGATAGAGTAGGTAGCCAGAGTACATTTCCCATAGTAAGGATGTCTAAAATTAGAGGGGATAGATTTAAGGTGAAGGGAGAAGTTATCAAATGGATCTGAGGGGTACATTTTTCATGCATAGTAGTTGGTATCTGGAGTGAACTGCTGGAGGAGATAGTGAAGGCGAGAACAGTAACAGTTGAGGCTTCTGGATAGTTACTTGCATGGGGAAGGCATAGAGAAACATGGAATTAATACAGGCAACCTATTGGTATAAGTTGGCTTGGTGGTTATCAAAGATGCAATAGGCCAAAGGGCCTGTTTCTGTTCAATACAATTCTTTTTTTCTTTTTTTTTGTTAGAAGCAATTGTACAAAAGAAATGATCGACATAGCAGTTATACAATTTTCGTACAGCTTCAGTTTTAACATTTTATAAAATATTAACTAGATAGAAAAAAAAAGGAAAAAAGGAAAGAAAGAAAAAAAGAAAAAAAAGCAAAGAAAAAAAGCAGAACTAGAAAAAGTGAAAAAGAAGCAGAGATATATCCAACTACCCATCCGTATGCCCGCTCACCCAGACCTACCATCGGTTTTGAGTTTGTGTTCAACCATTATGTTGTTGAAGAAATTCAATAAAAGAAGACCATATTTTTGAAAATTGATCTGGTTTGTCAGTCAAGAAGAACGTTATTTTTTCTAGATGTAGTGTCTCGGTCATTTCTGTGATTCACATCTTCACTGTGGGGACTATTATCTTTTTCCAAAATTTAAGTATAAGATTTTTCACAGTTATTAAACCATAGTCAAGAATGCACCTTTGAAATATTGTTAGATTAGAGCAGCCCTCAATACAATTCTGTTACTCAGTGATAGTTTTAGCACACAGCTAGACCCACAGGCATGTTTATGGACTATAAGTTTCTCCTGTACATGGGTTGAGCTTGTTCCAGTTCATGGAGGTGTTAGCATTAAGGGCCTGTCCTACAAGCATGCAACTCTATGCGATGAGCGCGATCAAAGTAGAAGCGGGGGCCGCGCGGAGGTCGGGTGATCCCCTGTACAGGGCCGTTCCCACCAGCATGCGCCAGCATGCGGCAAGCGCAACCAAACCGGCAGCGAGGGCCGCGCGGAAGTTGGGTGAGTGGCGCAACGCAGCGCAAAGTGAGGCGAACTTAGAGCGAAGTCTAAGGTAAGTTCGCCAGGACAGAGAGGGTCACACAGAGAGGGGCACAGAAGCACACACACACAAAGGGCCATGGAGCCACACACATAGAGGGTCACGGAGGCACCTACAGATAGGTTCACGGAGGCACGATGTCGGGTCGGTGTGTAATGCGTCGAGGCGACTGCGAGCCGACAAGCCGTTGTCGCGCGGAATTTTTGAACATAGTCAGTTTTTCGGAGCCCCGCGCGATGTCGGGACGAACTCCGCACAATTCCGCACGGCTCCGGCGATCAGCCCCGCGCCGCCAGACGGCTCAAGTGACCACGTTAGGTCGCGATAATAGCATAAAGTTGCATGCTTGTAGGACAGGCCCTTTATGTTGCATGACTTGCTGCCTCCACTACAGATCATTATGGTACTTACCAGGTGGGAAGTCGACTACAGATAAGTCTTTTAAAGACAATAGACAATAGACAATGGGTGCAGGAGGAGGCCATTTGGCCCTTCGAGCCAGCACCGCCATTCAATGTGATCATGGCTGATCATCCCCAATCAGTACCCCGTTCCTGCTTTCTCCCCATATCCCCTGACTCCGCTACTTTTAAGAGCCCTATCTAGCTCCAGAGAACCTGCCTCCACTGCCCTCTGAGGCAGAGAATTCCACTGAGACTTTTGTGTCATTTACTGTGTGTTTGCAGCCCCTCACCCGTCCATTGGTATTTAACTGAGAATATTGGTTTCGATAATGTATCACAGGTACTGACCTCCCCACCATCAAGGGGATCTGTTTGCGGAAACCCACCCCACGATGGCCACACCCTCATTCCACTCCTGCCATTATGAAGAAGGTATAAGATCCTGAAAATAGTGACAGCCAGGTTCAGGAGCAGGTTCTTCCCAACAACCATCCGACTATTAGACACACCAACCTCCTAATCAGTTCCAAATTACACAGTCCTACAAGGCATTGTTTTTGTCTTTGCTCTAATGGTGCTTTATTAGTTATCTATTTATTTATCTATTTATTCATGTATTTAGTTATTTATTTGTTTGCTTATTTATTTGCCTGCCTGTTTATTTATTTATTTATATATTCATCTATTTATCTATTTATTTATGTATTTATTTATTTATTTATCTATCTAGTTATTTATTTATTTGTTAGTTTGTTTATTTGTTTATTTGTTTGTATATTTATTGAAGAAAGGAGGACCCAGCATTGGAGGGACTGCCATGAAGGGGGGAGGGAGACCAAAGGTGGACCTGGTGTGAGATACCTTGTAACTTTGTCGGCACGCTTTATGTGGCGATACTTTGCATGCCTTGGGTATGCAAAACAAAGAATTTAATTGTGATTTCTCATTATATATATATATATGTTAAGCACAAAATGCTGGAGTAATTAAGCAGGACAGGCAGCATCTCTGGAGAGAAGGAATGGGTGACGTTTTGGGTCGAGACCCTTCTTCAGACATATATTTGTGTGTGTGTACGTGTATGTGAGTGTGTATACTGTGTATATATATTGACCAGGACTATATCTACATATCTGTTGCACTGCTGCATGTGGGAATTTCATTATTCTGTTTTGGGACGTAAAGCACTCTTGATGACTTGCCGAATCAGTATCCAGAGGCTTGGGCCATTGATCTAGAGACAAGAATTTGCATCTCATGACATTCCAAACTCCCCACCATTGACTCCATGTATACTTCATGCTGCCTCGAGAAACAAGCCAGCTTTATCAAAGACCTTTCCCACGCCAGTCATTTATTCTTCTCTCCGTTCACGTTGGGCACCAGGCTCAGGAACAGCTTCTTCCCCTCTGTTATCACATATCTGAACAGCCATTTAATCAGTCCTGATTCTGCAACCTATCTCATTACGGACCTTGGACTTTTTACCTGCAACATTTACACTACAACGCTGAGAACTATGTTCTGTAATCTGTATATTTCTCTTCACTCTAATTTTTGTATTTGGAGTTTGGTATAATTGTATTCATGTCTTGGATTAAGTGATTTGATTGAATAGCAGGCAAACAAAAGCTTTTCACTGTACCTTGGTACATGTGACAATAATAATAAACCTAACTAGTTTTCAACTTGCACCAGTTGGGAATTTTGGAGCAGTAATTAATTGCATCTGGAATCATTAAAAATAATATCTGTCAGTAATGGCGACAGTGAAAATGTTGGATTGTCATAAATGTCCAACTGTTTATCATTGATCCATTTGGGGAGGAATTCTGCCATAAAAACTTAGTCTGGCCAAAATGTGACCCTAGGCCTCCAACGTGGTTAACTCTCAGTAGCCCTCTGAGATAGCAATAGTGGCTAGACAATCAACACAGTCTTGCTCACAGTAACCCATGAACAAAGAAAAATAAGCTTTACTCTAACATCACCAATCCAATAAATCCCCAGGATGAGATAACAAAAATAAACCTTTTGTATACAATCTGATAGCAAGAGTGCCGATTTATTACAGGGATTGAAACATCAAGTCCTATTAGCTCTACTGACCTTCTGGAGGAAAAACCAATGACTGCTGTGAAAGTGCAGCTGACGACAAGGGGAAGACCATGTGACAGCTTGGAGAGACAGCTGACAGGAGGAAATAGACCCCAACAGGCCTGTTATGGGCTAGCTATCCATAACAGCTGGCTCCGTCACCTTGTTAGGGCAGAAGAGCCACCCTCACTTGGCTACAAAAAGTTCAAAAAGAAAAATACCCCAGTCTGTGAGAGTCTGCAAGATGACTCATCGACTGACCGCCCGATAACAAACCTTGGAACGGACATGACATTGAATAAAGTAAGTGGCAAAACTCTTGAAAAACGAGCAACTGGACACGTTCTTCAGACCTGCAGGCATGGCTGGACTAAAGTAACATCAACTCGTGGTCTCAAAATTCATCAGGGACGGAAGAAATGCTTGAAAATCCCCAACCTTGGGCCCCGCATTGACCAAACTCTGTCAAGAGGATGTGGCAGAAGTTTCAGGCAACAGTCCAAGATGCAACCAGGCACATCGCAAAGTGGAGAAGATGCAAGGACGTAAGCCGTTGGTGAAATGGCCAAAGTCTAACAGCAAGGAATGGGAAATCATCAATGCAGATGTGAGCTTAATCTTAAATGGAATCAAGGGATCAGCAGAAAAGAATTTGGAGAAGATGGGTGATCTAGTCTACAGCTATGGAAAGGAGAAATTTGGGGAGAAGGAACAACTCAGCAGGAAAAATAGGCCTCCTCCCCCCAAGTCCCGTCGTCTCCAGGAAATCCAGAAGAAAGGGAGAGCATCAATCACCTTCAAAACGATTTAAAACAGAGGCTCTCGAAGCTGCGCAGAGCGGAGAATTTAAGGAAACTACGCAAAAAGAAGGAAAAAGCAAGAACACATTTCTACAAAGATCCCTTTAAGTTTGTGAAAGGCATTTACACAAAAGAGAAAAGCGGATCCCTGAAAGCGTCAAGAAAGGAGGTTGAAGGACACATCAGAACCGTGATGAGTTGGAAGATGAACCGATTTTTGTCCCCGCTGACATCCCACCAATCTCACCCCCACAACATCAATTTGACATCAGCCCTCCCAAGCTGAGTGAGGTAAAAGATGTAGTGAGGAAAGCAAGAACGGCCTCTGCACCAGGCCCTAATGGTGTTCCGTATTGTGTTACAAGAATGCCCCAGATATTCTGAAATTCCTCTGGATGAACATGAGGGTTGCGTGGGAAAAGGAAGTCATCCCCAAAGCCTGACGAAGAGCGGGGGGAGTCCTGATCCAAAAAGAAAAAAAATTCTTCCACCATCGAACAGTTTCAGCAAAGAAACCTTCTTAACATAGAGGGCAAGATCTTTTTCAGTGTGTTGGCGAAAAGACTTACAAAGTAGCTGAAACAAAACCATTTCATTGATACGTCAATCCAAAAGGCTGGCATAGCAGGCTTCTCGGGATGCCTTGAACATACCAGCATCATGTGGCATCAAATCCAGACTGCTAAGAAAGAACGAAAGAATCTGCATGTCTTGTTCCTCAATCTGGCCAATGCCTATGGATCAGTTCGTCATTCGCTACTGTGGACTGCTTTTGAATTGGGATGCAGGAGATTTGTTTTACATCTATGACCAGGCTATTAAAGAAAATGGGGTGAGGGGTCGCTCCCTCCAACAAGCAATCAAATCATTATCAAATTCTGCAGGAAAATGCAGCAATTGGATTTGGATCAAAAGGAGAGACAACAATTGGGCTGCAAGATAAAGACAGGAGGGTATTGAATTGAGGGGAGTGTAACTGGGATGCCAGGTATCACAGTTGAGCCCTCTGGAGATGTTGTGGGCTTATCAATGAAACGTCAAAGAAGGAGGGTGTCCAGTTGATGACCCCAACGACGTACCTTTCACCACTCCAATCCCACTGCAAATAGCAAAAGTGCTGACTTATTACAGGGATTGAAACATCAAGTCCTATTAGCTCTACTACTTCTTACATAGGAAGACAACATGATTAACCATAGGGAAAGAAGTCAAGATGAAGATGATTTTGCTCATCTTGGTATTCCAAATGAGGTCTTGTCTTGCAATAGATTTATTTTTAATTCAAAAGATTCTAACAAATTTATTCCAACAATTCAAGAGATTCCAATAGGTTCCCAGTTGCTATAAATAGCACAGAAAGATGTTGCTTATTGGGTCATTTCCTGCTTGTATTATGGTCCACCCACTCCCTATCCAAGTAGTGTTTAAATGCATTTACTGTTCTGGCTTAATTACCATTTATAGACAATAGACAATAGACAATAAGTGCAGGAGTAGGCCATTCGGCCCTTTGAGCCAGCACTGCCATTCACTGTGATCATGGCTGATCATCAACAATCGGTACCCTGTTCCTGTCTTCACCCCATATCCCCTGACTCTGCTCTCTTTAAGAGCTGTATCTAACACTCTCTTGAAAGCATCCAGGGAACTGGCCTGCCCCGCCTTTTAAGACAGTGAGTTCCACACATCCTCGGGGTGAAACTATTTTCCCTCAACTCTCTCCTAATTATTTTAACAATTACTTTAAGTCGGTTTATTGCCTTCACTACAGGAAAACACTTCCTCGTTTTCAATCAAGTCAAAGTTAAAAGAGTTTATTGTCATGTGTCCCTGACAGGACAATGAAATTCTTTCTTTGCATAGCACAACAGAACATAGTAGGCATTGACTACAATTATGTAAATAAATACACACATGAATGAATAAATTGATAAAGTGCAAATAACAGAAGGAGGGGTATTAATGTTCAGAGTTTTGTCCGAGCCAAGTTTAATAGCCTGATGGCTGTGGGGAAGTAGCTGTTCCTGAACCAGGTCATTGCAGTCCTCAGGCTCCTGTACCTTCTACCTGAAGGTAGCAGGGAGATCAGTGTGTGGCCAGGGTGGTGTGGGTCCTTGATGATGCTGCCAGCCTTTTTGAGGCAGCGACTGTGATAGATCCCGTCGATGGAAGGAAGGTCAGAGCTGATGATGGACTGGGCAGTGTTTACAACTTTTTGTAGTCTTTTCCTTTCCAGGGCGCTCAAGTTGCCGAACCAAGCCACGATGCAACCGGTCAGCAAGCTCTCTACTGTGCACCTGTAGAAGTTAGAGAGAGTCCTCCTTGACAGACCGACTTGCCGTAATCTTCTCAGGAAGTAAAGGCGCTGATGAGCTTTCTTAATAATTGCATCTGTGTTCTCGGACCAGGAAAGATCTTCACAGATGTGCCCGCCCAGGAATTTGAATCTCTTGACCCTTTCGACCATCGACCCATTGATATAAACAGGACTGTGGGTCCCCATCCTACTCCTTCCAAAATCCACAATCAGTTCCTTGGTTTTGCTGGTGTTGAGGGCCAGGTTATTGTGCTGGCACCATATGGACAGTCGCTCGATCTCTCGTCTATACGCTAACTCATCCCCATCAGTGATACATCCCACAACAGTGGTGTCGTCAGCGAACTTGTGATGGAGTTTGCACTATGACCGACTATGCAGTCATGAGTATAGAGTGAGTATAGCAGGGGGCTGAGCACGCAGCCTTGAGGTGCTCCCATGCTGATTGTTATCGATCTATCTAGACCCAACATCCTTTTATATATTTGTTAAATCTCCCCTCAGCCATATTTGTTTCAACAAAAAGAACCAATTTCAGCAATCTTCAGCAAAATCCTTGTAAAGTTAGATATTCCCTTCTCTCCTCTTATCACATCCTTCCAGTACTGTTCAGTCTTGACACAAAGCTTGGTGGCAGCGTGAGCTGCGAGGAGGATGCTATAAGGGTCCTCCTTTCATATCAATAAATGAAGGGTGCCTTGGATAGGTTGAGTGACTGGACAGATGCATGGCAGATGCAGTATAATGTGGATAAATGTGAGGTTATCCACTTTGGTGGCAAGAGCAGGAAGGCAGATTATTATCTGAATGGTGTCAGATTAGGAAAAGGGGAGGTGCAACGAGAACTGGGTGTCCTTGTACATCAGTCACTGAAGGTATGCAGTGAAGAAAGCTAATGGCATGTTGGGCTTCATTGCGAGAGGATTTGAGTTTAGGAGCAAGGAGGTCCTTGCAGTTGTACAGTGCCCTGGTGAGACAGCACCTGGAGTGTTGTGTGCAATTTTGGTCTCCTAATTTGAGGAAGGACATTATTGCTATTGAGGAAGTGCAGCGTAAATTCATCAGATTAGTTCCCGGGATTAGTAAACCTGAAAAGAAGGTGAAAGAATGGGTCGACTGGGCTTGTATTCACTGGCATTTAAAAGGATGAGAGGGGATCTTATAGAAACATGTACAATTCTTAAAGGATTGGAGAGACTAAATGCAGGAAAAATGTTCCCGATGTTGGGGGAGTCCAGAACCAGAGGTCACAGTTTAAGAATAAGGGGCAGGCCATTTAGGAATGAGATGAGGAAAATAAATTTCACCCAGAGAGTTGTGAATCTGTGGAATTCTCTGCGACAGAAGGCAGTGGAGGCCAATTCATTGGATGTTTTCAAGAGAGAGTTAGATTTATACATACATAGATACATAGAAAATAGGTGCAGGAGTAGGCCATTCCGCCCTTCGAGACAGCACCGCCATTTAATGTGATCATGGCTGATCATCCACAATTAGTACCCCGTTCCTGCCTTCTCCCCATATCACTTGATTCCATAGCGCTAAGAGCTCTATCTAACTCTCTTTTGAATAAATCCAGTGAACCAGCCTCTACTGCCTTCTGAGGCAGAGAATTCCACAACTCTCTGGGTGAAAATGTTTTTCCTCATCTCAGTTCTAAATGACCTACCCCTTATTCTTAAACTGTGGCACCTGGCTCTTGTCTTCCCCAACATCGTGAAACATGTTTCCTGCATCTAGCATGTTCAATCCCTTAATAATTTTATTTGTTTCTATAAGATTCCCTCCCATCCTTCTAAATTCCAGTGATTACAAGCCCAGTTGGTCCATTTTTTCATCATATGACAGTCCCGCCATCCCGGGAATTAATCTCGTGAACCTACACTGCACTCTCTCAATAGCAAGAATATCCTTCCTCAAATTAGGAGACCAAAACTGCACACCAGCTCTTAGGGCTAAAGGAATCAAAGAATATGGGGGGAAAGCAGGAACGGGCTACTGATGTTGGATGATCAGCCATGATCATATTGAATGGCAGTGCTGGCTCGAAGGGCCGAATGGCCTACTCCTGCACCTATTTTCGATGTTTCTATGTTTCTAAATATACAGGCAGCAAAGGCTCTGAGAAAAACCATAAACTCTTCATAACTCCCCTAGGAGTTTCATTCATAGGTGAAACACAGTGTTAGGAGCCAAAACTTATAACATTTCCCATAAATAGTGTGCTGAAATATAATTCAGTACTCTTTGTCCATCTGCTCAGGGCTGATTTTGTTACAGCCTCTTTCGACGTGTTTCACTCTATCCATAATGCAAAGATAAAGTTATTTCCATTATTTATAGCTAACAGTCACACATTTTCACCACTTTGCACTTGTTTATTTTTAAACATATGGGAACAATCACTGCAAGCTGGTATCAGAATCATGAAACTCATCCTCAGCATCCAAACTAACCGGATAGTAATAATCGTTCACCATTCACTTGAAAGATTATTGACTATACGCCTGCATGTTAACCAGCAGCTTCTCAAATGATAATTAATTATTCCCAAATGATAATGATTTTGCTGCACTGTAATTGACTCTTCCCCAGAATAATAACAAGCTATCCTCATAATCATCACTAACAACTCCCCTGAAAAATGATAACTAACTCACTAATTTCATTGTGCCTATTAAATTGAACACTTTCAGTGGATCACTTCAAACTCAGTGTTATTCTGGAATGTATAATGTTTCACATAATAACATTCTTTGGGATGCAAATAAAGATTGATGTTTTAATAAAATAATTTTTGAAGTCAATATTGTTTATTTCGAACCATTTATTTTCTACAATTAACCCAATGAATGGTCAAAGATCATTGTGCTTCGAATTCATAATTCAGATAGAATACTGCATTTAATGATTGAATATAGTACTTAATATAAACATTAAGTAGCACTTGGCTGCAGACCAGATATATGTATGCTTTCTATGATGAATCAGCTTAAGCCATTGGGCAAGATTCTGAAAGCGTAGATGCTGACTCTCAGGGTAAGCAGTCCTCCATTTAGGGATGAGATGAGAAATTTCTTTATCCAGAGGGTTGTAAACATCTAGAATTCTCTCAGAGGTCTGCGGATGCACAGTGGTTGATATATCTCAAAGCCAAGATGGATAGAATTTGGACACTAAGTGAATTAAAGAGTATAAAGGAATTGAAAATGCTGGTTACAATGATCTCCAAGGATGCTGCCTGACCTTCTGAGTTACTTTGTGTCTTTTTTTAAATTAAAGACTATGATAGTCAAGCAGGAAAGTCGACTTGGGATTAGGATAAACATTGACCTTATTATACGTATTGACAGTCTCAAGATGTTACATGGTGTGCCTTTGCTTCTATTTCTCATGTTCTTAGGTTCACACATCCCTTAAAGTCACAGGACTTTGGGGAGAGAACAGAATCTAATCGGATGGCTTTTTCCGAAGACCCAGCACAAAATTAATTAAATGAATGATTTTATTCCCGTTGTACAACTTTATAATGGGTGAAAGCAAGTGGAACTGAGGAAATGGTGCTTGTTTACCATGTTTTATAAGGAGCTCCACTTGTTCTTCCAACACTAATGCCAATGAAAGGTGACAGCTACTAAATGACCATCAGAGTGCAGATGCACAGTAGAGAAGGCAATGAGGCTGATGTTCAGGTGTGGGATGTTGACCAGATATCTTATTCAAATAAGTGGTGAGTAAGTTAGTTGATGAATTGGTTTTAATTATCCAAATTCCTTAGATTTGGGAAGAGTTGCATTATGTTGGAAAGTAGTAATGACAACATCTTTATGCAAAGGCGGAAAGGAACAGAACACTGGAAATTACAGGCTGGTTAACTAAACAAATATTATACAGAAAATGTTTAAAGATATTATTAAAGACACTATGGCAGAGATGTTAGAAAAATTCAAGATAATCAAAGGCAACACATTTTTGTTGAAATGAAATCATTTATAACCAGTCTATTGAAGTTCATTGAAAAAAATAGCACATGCTGTGGGCAAAGGGGAACTGCTGAATGCAGCATACTTAGATTTCCAAAAATAAATGCTCATGGTGGAGGAGGTAGCATGTTATGTAGTTAAATATTATGGAAGCATCTTATCTAAATGGTGCGAGATTGAGGCACAGAGCAATCTGAGGGTATGATTCACAAAGAGCCAGCATGAAGGTACAAGTTATTAAGAAACCTTGTTTATCCTTAACAGAATGGTTAGCTAACAATTCAGATGTATGGGCATTGGTAAAACGATTTCTGGGTATCTGTGTAGGTTATTGGTGTCTTTTGCTTTACTTTTAGGATTTAAATGTATTGGGGACAGTTCTGAGAGCTAGGCTCATCCTGGGTGGGTTGTGTTAAGTGGATAGATAGAAACTGAAGTTTTTATCTATGATTGGGGACTTCATTTAAATAGTAAGATTAAATGAGAAATTA
Source organism: Raja brachyura (assembly GCA_963514005.1). The sequence continues at coordinate 64,577,250 of OY740782.1, forward strand.
CCAGTTTGAAGTTTGATCTTTATTCTGTGAGGAGTTACGATGAGTGATTACGTGAAGAACCCCACCAGTCCGCATGCGAGTCAATCTTCAAAGCAGCGGTGTGAAATCACAGATAGCAATAATTGAAGTAACATAGTAAGATTAGAAACCTAGAACTACCAGATGACCTTTGTGATATGAGGGTTGGGAGCGGTGGGCACGTAATCGCTCATCGTAACTCCTCATCAAATAAAGATCAAACTTCAAACTGGTAAGCTCGCATTTAATCTTACTATTTTACTTCTGAGTCACGTGAGTGATTCCGTGAAGATTTCAAAGCTCTGTGATTTTATGCCGTAGATATGAATCCAGGCATCTCACTGCATCAATTGACTCAGGAAGAGTGAATAAAAAACAATTCATTGAACCATGACATTGATTTGAAAATGTTAATGGTTTATTTAACAAAAGAAAACACAATATCGACCCCTCTCTCCCAGGGGGAAGCTATGAAACAGTACTTAAAACGGAATGGGCGAATACCCCCGTTTTGGTACGCGGCTTGTTATAGAACCTTTGAAAAGTCAGTTCATTTGACCATCCTGCCACCGTGAGGATATGGTCGAGAGGGATGTCCATTGTCCTCGCTGCTGATGCTGATGCCGCCCTGGTGGAGTGAGATTTAAAACTGTCAGTGTCCACTCCTACACACTCGAGAACCTGTTTCAGCCACCTTGAGATGGTTTGAACTGACACTTTCATATGCGGCTTTTTGTGGCTAATAAGTAATGCTGATTCCGAACCTCTGAGGCTCTTGGTGACCTTAATATAATATTGCAAGTGCGACACTACACACAGTCATAAATCTGTGGGATATGCCAAAAAAATAATCTTGAACCCTGACACCCCTGGTCTGCTCTGCTTAATTAAATCATAAATGTAAAATGTAATGTTATTACCAGACGACCCGTTGTGCTGAAACCAGGGCCATGAGCATGACCACTTTAAGGGTGATTTTAGGCAAAGACACGGATGTGGCTGGACCCCACTGGCGAAGCAGAGCGAGCACCACACTCACATCCCAGATTTCTGAGTACCTGGGGCTGGGGGGATTGGAATTAAAAACACCCTTCATAAACCGGGATATTAAAGGTTGAGATCCAACAGAATGCTGTTCCGACCCGACCCAAGATTCTGACTTGATTCCACCCATGTGATTAACATACGCCACTGTTGTAGTGTTGTCAATCTGAAGCTGAACATGCAAGTGACGCATAGTAGTACAATATGCCTAAAGCCCATAAAACACTTCCAATAGCTCTAAATAATTCATTCCATGTGATTGAAGAATAAATGCCTCATGCATATTCGATCTGCCTCCACAGCTAGAGATGGTATCCGTAGCACCCCAACCTAAGGCACTAACATCAGTCTGTAAGACAACTGAGGGTTCCTCAACCAGACTTTTGCTGGAGCAACTTGAGATGTTCATTATCCACCACTGCAATTCAGCAATGGCTTCAGCTGGTAATAGCATTGGCCTGTCGAAATGGCCTGCATGTATCCTGAGTGCCTGGTCCATTGCACATTGTAAATTTTGGCAATGCAAAGGTCCAAAATGTGCAGCTGGAAAGGCAGCCACTAATTTGTCAATCAAGCTGGCAACATGTCTAATTGAAGATTGTTGCTCCACCATGAGCTTGTTACAGCCTTCAATTAATGTTAATCTCTTGCCCTGGGCAAGGTCACTAACATGTGAGTTGAGTTAATAGTGAATCCCAAATAATCAATCACACTAACTAGTATCAATTTGTCTGCTTACATGGAGAAGTGCATAGAGGATGTCTGTGTCACCAAGACCATCACTGTATGGGCCAACCAGAAACCCTCGATGACCACTGAGGTACGTGGAATGCTGAGAGCACACAATGCCACATTTAAATCCGGCAACGTGGTGGCACTCAGATCCGCAAGAGCCAACCTGAACCGAGTCATCAGGCTGGCCAAGCGTGCACCTGGTCAGAAAATCCAGAGCTTCTTCCATGACCCCAAGAATACCAGGCGCATGTGGCAGGGAATCAAATCAATCACGGACTATAAGACTGCTTCACCACCCTGTGATGACAACATTGAGTTCCTCAATGAACTCAACAACTATTTTGGTCGATTCGAGGCATTAAATAACACACCTGCAAGCAAAGGTATTCCTCATTGTGATGAAAAGGCACTCAGTCTTGACATAGTGGATGTACGTAGGACCCTAAAAGGAGTGAACACACGAAAGGCGGCAGGCCCTGATAACATACCAGGGCGGGTGCTCAGGGAATGTTCTGATCAGCTGGCACATGTCCTTACGAACATATTTAACACCTCGCTGAACCAGGCTGTCGTCCCATTATGTTTCAAGACTGCCACCATCATACCAGTGCCAAAAAAATCCAACATACAATGTCTCAATGACTACCGCCCTGTAGCACTCACCCCCATAATGATGAAGTGCTTCGAGAGGCTGGTCAGGGACCACTTTACCTCCAGACTCCCCTCCACACTTGACCCATACCAGTTTGCTTACAGGCCAAACCGCTCCACAGAGGACGCTATATCCTCCGTACTCCATCTGAGCCTGGAACATTTAGAGGAGAAAAACACCTATGTGCGAATGCTGTTCGTGGATTTTAGTTCAGCATTCAACACCATTATCCCCCAGCACCTGATAAGCAAACTGGTTCCATTGGGCCTCGGCACCCCCATGTGTAACTGGCTACTGGACTTCCTCACTGACAGACCCCAGTCTGTGAGGGTTGGAAATAACACCTCCAACACCATCTCTCTGAGCACCGGCTCCCCTCAGGGCTGTGTCCTGAGTCCACTGTTGTTCACCCTGATGACTCACGACTGTTGTGCCAGGTTTAGTACAAACCACATCATGAAGTACGCAGATGACAAAACAGTGGTGGGCCTCATCAGGGATGACAATGAACTGGCTTACAGGGAGGAGGTGAAACAACTGGTGGACTGGTGCAATACGAACAACCTGATCCTGAATGTCGAAAAAACAAAGGAGGTTATCGTCGACTTCAGGAAAACCCGGCACAGTCCCATACCACTTCACATCAATGACAGCGATGTGGAGGTGGTCAGTAGCACTAAGTTCCTGGGGGTGCAGATCACTAACAGTCTGACCTGGTCGAATAACATCTCATCAACTGTTAAGAGAGCGCAGCAGCGGTTGCACTTTCTGCACCGGATGAGAAGAGCTCACCTCCCCCATCCCATCCTCACTACTTTCTACAGGGGCACCATAGAGAGTATTTTGACCAGCTGTATCTCTGTCTGGTTTGGGGACTGTAGAGCCTCCGACTGGAAGTCTGTGCAGAAAGTGGTGACGACAGCGGAAAAAATCATCGGGACCTCTCTCCCCTCAATCGGGGATATTGCGACCAAACGTTGCGTGTCTAAGGCCAACAGTATTATAAAAGACCCCACACATCTCCATCATGGACTGTTCACTCTGCTGCCCTCGGGAAAAAGATATTGCAGCATAAGGAGCAGAACATCACGGTTCTGCAACAGCTTCTTCCCATGAGCCATCACACTCCTGAATGCCATGTAATGGGCTGCCACCATTGTCTATTTATCCTTTTATCCTTTTTATCCATTTTATCCATGTCTATCCTTCTGTTAATGTATCGTGTTGCTCAGGGAGCCAAATGCAACGTAATTTTGTTTGGAACTGCATATATCAATGTATTTCTAAATGACAATAAAGTTTGTTTGACTTTGACTTGATTTAACTGGATGAATGAGGAACCCGAATCTCTTAAAAACATGAGTTTAACAACTGAAACAGATAATTCAGCAGTTACCCGAGTCTTTCCTATGATTAAGATATCATCCATTACAACATGACCCTGAACCCGGAGTAGCCCCAGTACTGGTTTTAACAGTTTTGCAAATAATCTAGGTGATGAGGTTAACCCATTAGCCAGTGCTTTAAATTGCCATAATTGCCTCATCCAGCTAAATTTCAAATATGTCCGATGATCCCCATGAACAGACTCTGAGTAATATGCATCTTTAAGATCTATACATGCCACGTAACATCCTCTGGAAATCAGTTGTTTGGCAGTAACAAATGTTACCATTTTGAAATATTTATACTGCACAAAAGGGTTAAGGCTCATCAGGTCAAGTATGATTTGACACCTCTCACCCTTCTTTGACCTAGGAAAAATATTAGACACAAATTGGTGAAGTTGATAATGTGCCTTCTCAGTTACCCCCTTTTCTATATAATTTTTCAATTTCAGCTTGTACCTCCAAATTCTCTTTTTGTGAGAAAATTAGTGTCCGACGGGGTATACTGTGTGGGTGGATGCAAATTGGGAAGGAATTCAATTTGAAACCCTTGTATACTATGCAGTATAAACAAATCTGATGTTATCCCACACCCTTCTTTCAGAAACAAGTGTAATCTCCCTCCTACTTGCAGGTGATTCCCACTCAATATGTTCCGACAAGAACCAGACCCACCTATCTCCATGGTTACCGGTGGAATTTTCTGTCCCCTACTTCTGGGAAAGGACATGTTCGCCCGTGTCCCTGTTGGTGTGCACCAGCTGTGCATATTTGTGAATGGCCGGCTAGGTCCATGGCCTGGCCCGGTTTCAGCAAACCATTTGTAGGGATACTGCCGCCGAAGTGCTCTGCTGGTCATCGGTGCTTTAATAAGCCCGACCGTTCTTGCCTCGTCGTCCAGCTCCTTGACTCTTTTTGCGAGGTCTTCACCAAACAGCAGATTCGGTGGCTGAATATTGCTGGTTTTGCACAGAGCGGCGAACTTCGGGTTGATGGTAGGGTGGCTGGCACTCTTCCTCAGAAAGTTTATCTCAAAGTGTGCAGTGCACATGAGGGCCAGGGCATCCTGCTGTACCTCAGACAGGTGCACTCCATCCACCGACCTGGCGAACGCTGTAATGCCCGAGGCGAGCAGCTTCAGCACCCTCTGAAGCATCATTTCCTGAGCTCTGATGCCTACGCCCATATGACCCCAAATGGCGTGGTTCACAGCCAGCACTTTGAGTAGGACACAATTAGCCGGTGTCTCGTATCTTTCGACTGTTTCTCTTGAATAGTCAGCTCTTGAAGCTGGTGGGAGGCCAGGTAATTAATACTTGCAGCCAACTCTTCACCCAGCGGTTCTCCTGAGTCAGTTGGGATGGCAAATCTTGCTGCCAGGGATGGTACCTCTGACTCATGCCCTTCATACCTTGGGGTATGCTCCACGGCTATACCCTTAGACTCGGCGTCAGAATAACACTGATTCATGCTCTCCTCCTCCAAGAGGGGAGACCTTAAGCAGCCCTGTCCCAGGTGCTGCTGGCGCGGGCTCTCCAAGAGGCTGGTGCTGACACATCTCCTCCTGTTGGAGTGTATCTAGGTGGAGCATCCTCTCCATTAGGAGCTCCATTCTGGACAGCTGTGGTAATACGTTATCCATTACCGGAGGGGAACCCTCCCGGCCCGACTCGTCTGAGTCTTCGGGCCGTGCAGACTTTTTGGTGGCTTTCCGCCCCAAAGGAGCAGCCACGGTGCTTTCAGACACCAAGCCTGCAGTCACTGGTCATACCGCTAGCGACTCGGTAGGTGAGCTAGGCTGCCGCCCGCTACCCGCACTTCCGCTGTCTTCCATAAGTACTCTCCCGGCGTCTCGCCTTGACTTCACCCTCGACGCTTTCTTCATACTTGAACTTGCTCCTGAAAACAAGAATTATCAAGCACAGAAAACGACCTCCGACTAAGTTTTACACTTACCTGAGGGTTTTTAAAACATTACCACTGGAGGAGCAATGCTCCTCCCAGCCGGTCGCTGTGCCATACGTCAGACATAATGTCGCGCATTTGGACTGACGGGGTTCTTCACGGAATCACTCACATGACTCCGAAGTACAATATAAGATTCTGTGGGTCTTCTCAGGGCCCATACTCAGAAGATGTTTGCTCCTGTGGGAAAATTCAGAATGGATGAGGTAAATTTCTTTCACTTGGAGCATTGTGAGTCTGGGAGAATATTCCGCTAGCGCAATAGAAACAATGTATTTGAATATTTTTTGCATAGATTTTAGGTGGAACCAGTGAGATACGATACAAAAATGTCGATGGGATTGTGAAGTAAACGTTTAGTTCAGTTCAGTTTAGTTTAGTTTAATTTAATTTAGTTTAGTTTAGTTTGACATGCAACATGCAAACAGACCCTGTGGCCCCTCCAAGTCTGCACCGACCAGCGATTGCTGCACACTAATACTATCCTACACACACTAGGGACAAATTACAATTTTTACCAAGCCAATTAACCTACAAGTCTCTTTGGAGTTAACGGGAAGATTGTACAAACTCCATACAGCTCCCGTAATCAGGATCGAACCTGCGTCTCTGGTGCTGTAAGGCAGCAACTCTACCGCTGCACCACCGTGCCACACTGAAGTTATGATCAGATTAGCCATGAGTTGTTTTTAAATGGGTGAGCAGGCTTTAGGGGTTGAGTAGCCTACACATGCTCCATACATTAGGATGGGGGTTTCTAATTTTTCTCTTATTCGTAATTATTTTTCACACCCATGGCCTGCTGACATGGATGGTGATGTAAATGTTAGAAATCTAGCAATTAAACAAAAGTAATTGCTTCGATTTTATAGCTGTTATGATGGCAAAAGCAATGAGACTCATGCCATTACTTCATGAAAATGACAACTAGGATTTCTGCGCATGCTTGGTTTAATAGAAGTTGAACACAGCTCTCTAACTGCACTGGTAATATGTCCAACGTTTCAATTCACATGGTGCTCAATGAGGCAGCAGAACCTATGCTCACTGCCTGCTGCTCATGAAGGCAATTCACCTGAAGATTTTGACTGGGTTTGCATTGCTGGGTGCAGTTTGAATGATGAATGTTTTTAATGTGAGAGAATAGGTATGATATCTTGGCCGGAATTTTTAAATGGCTTGCTCATCTTTAAAATAACTTTCTAAATTTATCCAACGACTTATAATCTTAGATTCAATTTTTAACTTTCTTAAAGTTTTTCTAGGTTTTTCAGTTTCAATAAGCTTCCAAAGGGATTTAAAAAAATTAGGTAACAACTACCTTCTCAGCAGTTCAGGCTGAGTTGGGTGGTGTGTCAGTTTTATTCTGATCGTATCGGCAGGACATATCTTGAGCACTTGCAAATGATGCTAGGGTTACACAAAAAGCTGGAGAAACTCAGCGGGTGCAGCAGCATCTAAGGAGCGAAAGAGATAGGCGACGTTTTGGGTCGAGACCCTTCTTCAGACTGGTCAGGGATCAGGGAAACGAGAGATATAGACAGTGATGTGGAGAGATAAAGAACAATGAATGAAAGATATGCAAAAAAGTATTGATGATAAAGGAAACAGGCCATTGTAAGCTGTTTGTGGTGTGAAAATGAGAAGCTAGTGCGACTGGGGTGGGGGGGGAGATGGAGAAGGAATGTCAGGGCCCGAGGGCTGAGGGAGAGGTGGGGAGGGGGAGGGGGCAGTCTGGGTTAACAGAATTGAGAAAATTCAATGTTTAAGCCCAGAGGATGCAGACTCCCCAAGCGGAATATGAGGTGCTGTTCCTCCAACTTGCGGTGTTGCTCACTCTGGCCGTGGAGGAGGCCCAGGACCGAGAGGTCGGATATGGAATGGGAGGGGGAGTTGAAGTGCTGAGCCACCGGGAGGTCGGGTTGGTTATTGCGGACTGAGCGGAGGTGTTCGGCGCAACGATCGCCCAGCCTCCGCTTGGTCTCACCGATGTAGATCATCAAATGATGCTATTTTTACAACTGTAAGGAACAGCCCGGAGTAAGAAAAGCACATGTTTTTGTTGTTACCGCACTACGGATAGCAAAACCCAGACCAGCTTGTGCGTACCGGCAATCCAATGTAATTGAATTCCTGCAAACAGCTTCCAAAAGATGGCAGAAAGTTTGGAAGAGCCCACCATCTCTTTGTGCATGGATGGCACTGATGGTTGCAACCAGTTATGGAACATGCATTAGCCAGTTGAACAATTGTTGCAGTTCTTGAAGACTTTGTGGCTTTGTGCCATGGACATGATCCTGCTTCTCCCGAAGACCATGAGTATTACATTCTGGAAAAACTGTGTCCTTTGGCAGGAGGGTCAGTTGCAAGAACTGATTATAGTGATTGCAAAAAGAATCAGAGGCACCTTGCAAGATTTGTTTTCAAGTGGCAAATTTTAATGATCCATCTGAAAAATCAATGCATGGAGAATAAGTGGGAATTTTCAGCTGGTAAATGGATATACACTTGAATCAACAATATATATATGAGAATGTAAGGAAAGAAAAGGACAGTTGGATAAATTACGTAGCCTTACTAAAGGGGATAGGTCAAATGCTTTAGTTCTAGATTGGATCACTTCTCAAATTCAGCACAAAACTTCCTACACTAACCATGGACTCATATATTTAATCCTGATGAAAACTGATTTCAGACTCTTACTGATATGCCCCACGGCATCTTGGAATGAGCCAGAGGCAAATAAATTTAAGGCAGCAATGACTTTAACTGTATTAGGCATTTGACTGCAACTCTGAAGGTAATAATGTAATCATGTAGACCCTTGTAATCATGAAGACCCTTGAAAGACTTGTGCTGGCTCACCTGAAAAATATCACAAACACCCTGCTTGACCCCATGCAGTTTGCATACCGGGCCAATAGATCAGTCAACCTAGGCCTGCACTTCATCCTCCAGCACCTACACCGATAGGGTACTTATGCAAGGATTGTGTTTGTGGACTAGCTCTGCATTCAACATCGTTGTGCCAGAGCTACTACACTGCAAACGCTCCCAGTTGACTGTGCCTGAACCCCTCTGTCAGTGGATCACCAGCTTCCTGACAGTCAGGAAGCAGCATGTGAGTCTGGGAAAGCACATCTCGGACCCACTGACCCTCAGCAAGGCTGTGTACTCTCCCCTCTCCTTTACTCTCTCTACACCTCCACAGACTCCTCTGTCAAGCTTCTCAAGTTTGCGGACGACACAACCCTGATTGGACTGATCCAGGATGGGGAGGAATCTGCCTACAGACAGGAAGTGACACAGCTGGTGTCCTGGTGCCATCACAACAACCTAGAGCTCAATGCTTTTAAGACAGTGAAATTAATTGTAGACTTTAGGAGAGCTCCCCCTCCCTTCCCACCACTCACCATCAACAACACCACAGTCACATTTGTGGACATTCCTTGGAACCATCACCTCCAGGGACCATAAACGGGGGGCCGCCAACGACCCCACAGTCAAAAAGGCCTAACAGAGGATGTACTTCCTGAGGCTGCTGAGAAAATACAATCTGTCACAGGCAATGATGGTCCAGTTTTCGACTGCCATCACAGAGTCTGTCCTCACCTTCTCCATCATGGTCTGGTTTGGCTCAGCCACCAAGCATGACATCCAGGGGCTGCAACGCATTGTTCGATCAGCTGAGAAGGTTGTTGTCTGCAACCTTCCCCCCATCGACGAACTGTACACTGCATGGGCCAGGAAGCGAGTGGGTAAGATCATCTCTGACCCCTCACACCGTGGCCACAAACTCTTTGAAGCACTTCCTTCAGGAAGGCAACTCCGGACTGTCAAAGCCGCCACTGCCATACATAAAAACAATTTTTGTTTTCCATAGCAGTAGCTCTACTCAAGAACCAAAAGTCTGTAGCCTCCTTTTGCTCAGGTATTGTATTTAACTCTTCACATGTTTAAATTATAATGTTTTATTCTTAATTGTTTACTGTATATTGTCTTGTTACTTGTGAGCAAAGCGCCATGGCAAATTCCTTGTATGTATACATACTTGGCTAATAAAATTTATTCAATTCAATTCAATAAGATTTTGTTCCTTCTTTCAAACTGCAAACTCCTCAAGAATGCTCTTCAGGGAATTGTAGATTGAACTTGGTTTCCATACATTTATGGAGGCTTGAAGTCTTATAAGCTCATCAACGTTATTCTGCTTTAATTTGAGTGTCAGTCGTGGTCCAGTGAGTAGCAATCTCTGCTCAGAGAGTTTTGCTTACAATTTCCTACACTCTGGATTTGAGCGCAAAATCTAGGTAAATGCTTGAGTTACTGAGGGAGCTCTGCACCATCAAAAATAGCGGTATCTGGATAAGATGTCAAATTAAGATCCTGCCGCCTCCTCAGGTGGTTGTAAAAGATCTCAAGGCATCATTTTTAATGAAGAGCATGAAACGTCATCAGCAACCTGACCAAGATTAATCCCTGACTCAACATCACTGAAGATTGCAGCAGGGACATTGTTTGGTGTTTCACATATTACCGAAGAACTATTCTTCACTAATTACTTTAATGGCCATAAAGCATTTGAGGATGCATTGAAAAGGACTTGGGAAGTGTTTTGTGGATGGATATCTTTCTTTGTTGGCAACTCCATTGTTAGAGAGGCAATGCTTAAGGAACTAACAAAAAGAAGATGGAATGCTATGTGATGGTTCAATGGGCAACCAGATAAACGATTGAGAATAGCCTGCAGTTTAAAAATAAATAAGCATTATAATTGAAATCAATCAACAGAAAAAAAACAAATTACCTTGATCTTTTAGCTCATGGGGTTGTTTGTGTGGTATTTATGTTCACATTGGCTGCCATTTATGCCAGCCCTTCTAAAAGAGCTATTGTCCAGAAAGAGCTTTGAGATAACACATGAAATGTGCTGTGTAACTATCTCATCACATCTGATCACTGAGTGTCAAAGGCTCTTAACTGCATACCTCGGCATGATGTTTTATACCAAACGTTAATGATGGCTACACTATGTTTTTTCACACAATCAGATCTGTTGCATTTGCCTTATTGCATTAGACATATTTGTCATTATTAATCAATTCAACTGTTAACACTAAAATAAGCATTGGTAGTTCAACATCTGTGGTGGTGTTCTCTCAAGATCTACTTTTCAACCATAAATTAAAAGTTGATATACAAATGGGTAAACTTAACAGGAACTGTGGCTATAATATCAGTAATATTCTTATTTTTAAATCTATTTGTCAATTTCACATCCATTTCATAAATTCTAAACGAGCTAAACCTAAATAAGTATGAAGCTGGAATAGCTTATTCATATCAATACATATAAAATGTGGCAATAAAAATAAATTTTAAAAGCTTAATGGTGGCAAAAAAGTAACCCCAAGCAAATTAATAAAAACACACCAGACATCGCCATCTAGTAATCTGCTGGTGTGACCACAGTTTTGTTTTGTGATCTGCACTTCACCAAAAGGTGACACAAAAAATAAATATTCATTCAAATAGCGTTGCACGTTATAGGCAGAGCAGTGAAGGTAGGAACTGTAATAAGAAAGTGAAGTTACAAGCAAGGGTGATCTCACACATGAAAACAGAATGGTGGTGATCACGTAAACTACATTTGAACTGAGTTTGACATGGAAGTAATCTCATTGTGACTACTGAATAGATTAAACTAGATTGAAACAACTTCAATTAATCAACAACTTTATGTTCTGTTTTTCCCAAACTATTATTTGTGTGAGTAATTTATCATTTCTATTATATTGTCCAATAAACACTGCAGTGCTCAGATATAACACATTTTTGTTCCAACATTTAAAAATTGTATGCATCATTTGCTACACATTTTTTTGTTGACTGTAATTCTCTGACATACAGCATTGCAGGCAGGAAATATCAATCAACCTGTAAGTAGTTAAATGAAGTGTCACTGTTCAAACTGATACTTGTTTCAATTTTTAACCTCTTTTTCCAGAGCCTTTCATTTTTTTTGTCACTGATTTATTTGCAGTGACTTATTTATTAAAGGCTCTGCATGCCTGCTTGTATGACACAGATGGGTCTTGAATGACAAATGTGCTATGGGTATAAAAATCCTATGACCATGGTCATCAATTATATATTAACTCTATAAGACCCTGTCAGGGGGATTTACATTTAACCCCAAGTAAAGCATTTGCATATGTTAGTATATATTTCCACTATTTGCTTGCTCTTATGTACACATAATGTTGTCGATATCTTAACAGTCTCATTCACCCATCGTACATATCTTTGCCAATCTATAATGGCTCCCAAAGTTACGGCAATTCCACTTTATAATTCTCACCCTTTTGTTTCGAACTCCATCCATGGAGTTCCCTTCTCTTGCAAACTTATGTTGTGCCATAGTGTCAAGACGTACCGACTCTCCGTAATCTTCTCAGGAAGTAGAGGCGCTGATGTGCTTTCTTTATGATTGCATCAGTGTTCTCGGACCAGGAAAGATCTTCAGAGATGCGCACGCCCAGGAATCTGAACCTCTTGACCCTTTCCACCATCGACCCTTTGATATAAACGGGACTGTGGGTCCTCATCCTCCCCCTTCCAAAGTCCACAATCAGTTCCTTGGTTTTGCTGGTGTTGAGGGCCAGGTTATTGTGCTGGCACCATTTGGTCAGTCGATCGATCTCTACAACCCTTTTCTGCAATAACACACAAAAATACATGCAGTGATCAATAAAACTATAAATAACCAATAAAACACAGTAACCAATAAATAACTAGTAATATTAATTAATCAGACCACAATAGCGCAAAATCGAAGTCCGTACTGGAACCAATACAAGATCTATACTAGATTTTACTTAGGAGTCACGTGAGTGACTACGTGAAGAAGGCCCGCCAGAGCGCCTGCGCGTCATTACATCTGAGCGTTTGGCGCACCAACAGGCTGGAGAGCGCAGCTCCACCAGTGGTAAGTAAAACACCCGCAGGTAAGTGTTTTAAACTTGCTGCGGTTTTTGCTTAGGTCCCATAAGGCTGGTTACGGTAGCCAGCAGGGACATTTTCCTAAGGGGAAAAGTTAAAATTATGAAATTAAGGCAAGTATATCGCCTAATAGAGTAGCCTACCTGTAGTCAGTCCGCATGCGGAGGTGGATAGGGGTCGGAGGGAACGACATCCCGAGTCCGTTCTGCTGCTAAAATGCAATTACACCGCGTGTAATAAAAGGATGGGCAGCACATGGGGACCCAGCAAAGCAAGCTGATGGAGCAAGGGTTCATTGTATCCCCTTAACAACGGGTAAGAGATATCCCTGCTAACCATCTGCTCCACCCCGGATCCACAAACACTGAGCATTATTCTATGCTCACCAATCATTTTTAAAACAGGTGTACAATTGTAATAAAAGGACATTCTATGCCGAATTATTCTAAAACTCCCAAGCCATACTGGGAGCCTGTTTTTAAAAAACTGGAGGCGGTGCTGGAGTAATTAAGAGGGTGTGTGGATGGTGCAAGAAGCCCAGTCCAGACATCAAATGGTGAAGTCCCCTCTTGGGGGAGGGGGAAAAATTCACGCCGTTGCTGGTCAGGTCCAGCATCCAGTAATTACCCTTGTAAGAATCACCGTAATGTCAAGGCATTTAATGAAATTAAGGCTTATTAAGGCTGAGGTTGTGGCGGAGGAAGTTCTGCCAGCCTTGCTTGTTCTCAAAAGTAGGGGGGAAAAAACCCTCATGATGAACTCATAGCTGAAGGTCAGTGGATGAAGACGGCTTTGAAGACGTCGACTTTAGAGTCACCGGCAGTTCAGCCAGCAGCAGCAACTCAGGTGCTTTAAAGCACTGAGGCCACTCCTGTCGGGAGGCAGGCCAAGAGTAAATTGTCCAGTTGTCAACTCTGATGAGTAAGGCCAGAAGACTTTCCTAAAATGAACATTGGGGATGGCTGGACGACGTGGAACACCTCATAGCCGAAATAATACAACCAGGAGGAGTTCCAGCCGGGGTTATACCCCAGGGCCCCAGCGGCTTTCAGCAGCAATCTCTAGAATAGGAACAAGTCTGCATGGGGACCCAGCACAGCAGCACCCAGCACAGCAGCACCCAGCACAGCAGCAGCAGCATACTGTGTCTGTGACCTCCCGTAAGCAGGAGCCAGGAGAGCCAGGGCAGTCTGAATCTGACCCTGAAGTGATGACCTCCCATGAGCATGAGCCGGGAGAGCCCGGACATGGGGACCCAGCACAGCAGCACCTCGTTTAGGGCTGTGTGTGACCTCCCGTGAGCATCCGCCGGGAGAGCCAAGGCAGGAGGAAGCTGACCCTGAAGTTTGGTGTCATTGCTTATGTGCATGCACCAAAGCACGTGAGCTATGCTCCAGGTGTGCCGGATGTGGTCAGCAATTTACCATACCGGCAGGAACTGGTGAAACCAGGGATGACAATCTGGCCAGCAAATTAATGGCCTTTCACCAGTTCCAGGACTTCATAATGGAAGAACACCTGTTACTGTGTATCGCTCTAAAGGAGCGCATCATGAGGGCGCATGAATTAAGGCTGCAGAAATCCTAAAAAACTGGTTGGAACAATGGCGTTTGGGCAAATGGCAAGGCCGCTATCTAAACACAGCAGGATATAGAACCTGCTGTGTAATGTCCATTCACGATTAACTATCCAGCCTACGTTCAACTCACGGTACACAGCCTTGCGCAGATCCTCTAATATCCAGGGGAAGACCTGGACAATGAGACAAAACTGAGACCAGGATGCCACCTCAAACACCATACCCTTTCAGATTAGGAAGGGGTAAGTGAATATTGCACTGTATCCGGGGATCTCGAATAGGTATCTCGGAAGTACATCCACCCATACAAAATACACCTAGTAGGGTATTGGGGTTCAATACCACTAACTCTACAGGTGAATGATGCATATCAGCCTTAACAATTGTGTCCAATTCCCTGGCCAAAAGAACGATGGTGGGTGTCGAGTCATTCTGGGCCTAAACATACTTAACCCTTAAGGTCCAGTATAAACAGTTTAAAATAAAAAATGTCAGTATTGTAACTGGGATAAAAAAGGGTGTTATATGGCAGCCATAGATCTGAAAGATGCATAATATTCAGCTACCATACACCTGTTAAGAGGTTAGGTCCTCACCCATCTAATTAAACTTAGATTAGTACCATTTAGAATGATTGGCTATTTGAGGTTCATCATGGTTAATGGCAGTACTTTGCCTACGGCCAAAACTGTAACTAATGTCTTGCGATGTACCAGAGACATTCTGACTCAATAACCTTTAGTTTACAAACTGATGTGAGCTTCAGGATGAGGAGCCACTGATATCGAGTCTGGCTGTGGCGGCAGATAGAATGTGAAAGAAGCATTAGCCCTGCAGAGGCATGGGGTAAACTGCGTAGAATTGCTGGGTGCATTCTATGGCCTAAAGAATTCTGCTCAACAATGCATGATTTGCATGTGCAGCTTCAGATTGATAATACCACAGCTGTTGCATATCAATCACATGGGTGGAATGAGGTCATTATTCTGTGACAAACTGCCTAACCTCATCTGGCACTGGTGTATTACAAGAAACATCTGGGTCTCAGATATCTACCTATCACGTAGAGATAATGTGAAAGTTGCAGACACTAGGTCATGTAAATTCTATGACAAACAAAAAATGGATGATTAATCCAAAAGTTTCAAAATGATTGTTAGCTGGTATGGATTGCCCGATATAGATCTGTTGCATCTGGGTTAAATTACCAGTTACCTAAATTTGGCATGGGAACCAAATCTTGGGGCAGTAGTGGAGGATACATTCTCACTACGTTGGGGACGTACGTTCTTACGCTTTCCCCATTTCTGCCTCATTTAATCAATGTCTCACCAAGATAAAGCACGACTACGCTTAGGCGTTTGGTAGTTCTTAACTGGTCCACACAGCATGGTCCCATTGGTTCAGAGACTGATGACACAGTATTCATGATTATCCCAATTACAGCAACTTGTTGGTTCACACTGGGACAGGAGGAGAGTTCCCCTTTACATGAGCATATTAATCTATTGATTTATATCTTCTGACTAGACTGTTCCAGGGACTGGGATTATTGAGTAGGACCTTCGATGTGATTACGATGGCCTGGCAAGATAGTACTAAAAAACGTTATATATCTCATATTAAGAAATGGGAGATGTCCTTTTTACAGTCAAATATATCTTATCATAAGTTGCAGGCATTTGGGATGTATTGGAGTTCCTGGCTGCATTGCATTTTGACAAGCAGTTAAGCTATAGTGCCATTATAATGCTCGAAGTGCTTTGTCCTCTTACTTAGGGAAGGGTCTGGACAACACTCTGTCGGATCTCATCTATTGGTAGCCCGATTCATAGGAGGCATTTAACAAAACCCTCCCAGATGTAGATATTCGGAAATCTTGGATGTGAGCATAGTTCTCACACTGCTTTGGCAATGGGCTCCAATTACATCTCTGCCTTTCAGGAAGTTAACGCTCAAAGTGGCCATGTTCATGGTGCTAGTGGCAGCACTATGGGTCCAATTATTGCAAAAGTTATGACTGGACAGCATGCATTCTTCTGTAGATTATATTGTGTTTTATGCATATGATCTAATCAAACAGAGCAGGCCAGGATGGCTGCAACCAAAATAAGCTTAAAATATACCCATTGTTCTAAGACTATATGTAATTATGCATCTGAGCTAATATATCAAGGTGATCAAGAGTCTCAGCGGCTCTGAAACAGCGATGGTCATCAGCCTCATAAAACCTCATACAAAGGTGTCAGTACAAGCTATTTCTAGATGGCCGAAACAGGTTTGCATTATGCTGGAGTAGACACTGATGTGTTTAAATCACTCCACCACGGTGGCGTCAACGTACGCAGCAAAGGCACAGGACGTGCCATTGGACCACATCCTCACCGCTGGATAGTCCAGTTAAGGAACCTTTTAGGGTTTATGATAAACCCTGTTTGAGTTCTCCTTTGTAATACCCCCTACGAAAGATGGGTTATTATTGTTCTTTTATTGTTTCAAACGTTCATTGTATAATTTAAACAATGTTCAATACATTATTTATTATCCTGTGTCAACCAAGGCAGTGTGTTGTATGGAACTGTGTCTACGGCATGAAATCACAGAGTTTTGAAATCTTCACATAGTCACTCACTACGTTATGTGACCATAACGTATCATTCATTCATTCATTCATTCATACATTAATTAATTCATTCATTCAATTATTTATTCTTTCGTTAAGGATCCTCATTCTCTCCATCGCCATCCCATCGATGAACATAGGTCTGGGGATCCCCGGCTTTTTCTTTCTGAAGTCAGCAATTGGTTCTTTGGCCTTCCTATTGTTATGAACAAAATTTCATTAGTAGTAGATCATAAGGGTTGTGGTTAGTGTTGTGCAGTTTCCAGAGCCTGATCATTGCTGGGAAGAAGCTGTTCTTGAACCTGAAGGTCATAGTTCTCAGGCTCCTGTACCTTTTCCCCGATGGTAATAGAAAGATGAGGGTGACGTGGGTCTTTGCTGCCTTATTGCTGCAGCGCCACTTGTTCATACCTTTGAATGTGGAGAAGTCAGTACCTATAATAGACTATGATGTCTATCATGTTCTGCAGCCTCCTTATTCCCAGGTGTTTGAGTTGCTAAACCAAGTGGTAATTAAATCAGTCAGTAGGCTCTGTACCATATGGCTGCAGAGATTTGATGGAGTATTTAGTGACATTTTGAATTTCCTCAATCTTCTAAGAGAGGCATTGATTAGCTTTTTTTGTGATGGTTTGGCGACAGCCTATACATGGGCAACTTATGGTCGAACCCTCGTCAGGAGATACGAGGGCAGGCACGTGACGTCATGGGCTAGAGGGAGTGTCCTGGTACTTAAGGTTATCTCACCTCGAGACCTAAGTAGGTAGTCAACAGGTAGCTGAGCCCGAGAGAACTACCTCGCTCAGCTACAGCAACATTGTTAATATAGTTAACGCACCAACCGAACGTAACGACTGAATAAACAACTGTTTGAACCGGCCTGACGTCTCACCTTTATTCACCACGTATGGTGCTGCTACAATGGCATCAATGTGCTTGGCACTGGACAGATCCTCAGAAATATACATGCCCAGGAGGACCCGGCATGGGGGAGCAGTCGAGAACCAAAGGGGACCATAAATGGAGTTTGTTAAAAATGATTTGTGTAAAAATTTAATATTTGTTGTTGCCCTTTATGTGCCAACTCTTTGCATACCTTGGGTATGCAAAATATCACTGTGCCTTAACATATGTGACCATAACGTATCATTCATTCATTCGTTCATTCATACATTAATTAATTCATTCATTCAATTATTTATTCTTTCGTTGAGGGTCTTCTTTCTCTCCATCGCCATCCCATCGATGAACATAAGTCTGGGGATCCCCGGCTTTCCCTTTCTGAAGTCAGCAATTGGTTCTTTGGCCTTCCTATTGTTAAGAACAAAATTGTTGTTCTGGTACCATTCAATCAGATTTTCAGTCTCCCTCCTCTAGTCTGGCTCGTCATTAGCCATTATTTCTCTAATCTCTGCAAATTTAAAGATGGTGTTGGAGCTGTATCTGGCTACACAGTCATGGGTATGTGGAAGTAGAGCAGGGGATTGAGTATGTACACAATCTTGAGGTGCTCCTGGGTTCATGGTCATCAATGAGGAAGCGCTGTTACCAATTCGTAATGATGATGATCTGCCAATGTGTTAAAGATAATCGGATTTAAATATTGTATGAATGAGCATTGCTTCTCTAGCTTAACTATGTTCCATTTCTTTATTTTAAATCCCTTTTCAACATACTTGCTTTAATGGATCATAATTATGTTTATTAGCTGTGTACAATCCAAGCTCGTTCAATTCTCATAAACAATGCAAAAAATATCTACATCAATAAAAACAGAATAAAAGCAGAAATTTCCCAGTAGATCGGACAGCCATTGTAAAGGTGGAAACACAATTCATAACCTGTTAAGTCAATTTTTATGAAAGCTCAACATTTCATAATATTAGACGCAAAATGCTAGAGTAACTCAGCAGGACAGGCAGCATCTCTGGAGAAAAAGAATGGGTGATGTTTCGTGTCGAGACCCTTCTTCAGACCTGAAACGTCACCCATTCCTTCTGTTCAGAGTTGCTGCCTGTCCCACTGAGTTTCTCTAGCATTTTATGTCTATCTTCGAATTAAACCAGCATCTGCAGTTCCTTGCTACACATTTCATAATATTAACTTATTTATCTTCCAAAAATGCTGCCTGATCTGATGAGTATAAGAATGTTTTCATGTTATATTTTACTTTCATGGCATATTCTGAATTTGGAGTGACTTGCTTAAAAATATTTTTTTGTAGATACATGAATCCTGAAGACATTGCCTTTGGTTCTGGGCCAGAATCATTATATTCAATGGAATTCATCACATGTCTATCAAGCCAGTGTTTGTCCATCGGAAAACACAGTTACTGATGCAGCTAATGGGCAATCAATACTGTTTTGCAAAGTAGCTATGGATTGTGATACACCTGTTCCAACAATTCCAATTACAAATAGTTTTGGTTGCCCTACGTTTTGTTTACCCATCACTCCTGGCTCAGAACTAATTAGCTGTTGCATGGTGTTTGTTGCCTTCTGTTCTCTGACAATCAAATAACATACCGCCTGCCAACCATGAAGAAAATATAATATTTTATCTCCCGTTTAGTTTAGTTTAGTTTAGAGAAGAGATACAGCACGGAAACAGGCCTTTCGGCCCACCGAGTCCATGCTGACCAGCGATCACCACAAATTAACATTATACTACACACAATAGGGACAATTTCCAATTTTACCTAGGCAATTAACTTTCAAACCTGTAGGTCTTTGGAGTGCGGGAGGAAACCAGAGGTCCTGGGGAAAATCCATGGAGGTCACGGAGGGGAACCTACAAACTCCGTACAGATAGCACCCGTAGTCAGGATCGAACCCAGGTCTCTGGTGCTGTAAGGCAGCAAATCTACCTTTGCACCACCATGCCACCCCTATGGTAGGGTTTTTTTTAATTCTTTGTTACGTTTGAATCCATCAGATGAGAAATAAATAATTTTCCACTGGAGACACTCAATAACCAACATAAACCATTGGATGAAAGAACGACAGTGGAGAGGTTCTGACAATGTGACCTCAATTTCACTTTCCTAAGCTCTGTAACACTACTAATTCCTGGATGATGTATCCTTGTGCAGAGTTTCATTAAGGTGAACAACATTAATGTCAATTTTCAGGCATCTTTAATACTATAAGATTAACATGAGTTCATTGCATTGTGTGATGAGTCCAAACAACTGATTGATGAGAGAGAGATGTGGACAACTAGCCACTATCAGATGAATCTGAAGCCTTATGGGTGGCACAGTGGTGATCTTTGTTAGAGCCACTGTCTCACAGTGCCAGTGAACCAAGTTCAATCTTTACCTCAGGTGCTGTCTGTGTGGAGTTTGTATATTCTCCAAGTGACTATGAGAGTTTCTTCCATGTGCTCTTGCTTCCAGCAACATTCAAAAGCTGCACATGTTGGTAGGCTGATTGGCCACTGTAAATATTTCCAAGTGTGTAGGTAAGTTGTAGAATCTGGGAGGAGTTGATGAAAATGTGGTGAGAATTAAAAATATAGTATTCATACAGGATTAGAGCTATAAAGTCTTTCTTTTTCTTTTAAAATCTTTTTATTAATTTTTTTCAAAAAAAAAAAGATAAACATAAGTGATATTGATACATAGGGATCAGGATTACATTAACAACAAGTATAACCTAAGTATAAATCAAGTGTCCAAATACACATTGGGTATAGACCTCCCGGTCTCTATGTAAATATAGTTAAGTGTTTAAAAAATAACTTGTATATATAAAAACAAAAAGATAAAAAGAAAAAATGAAAAAAAAGAGAAAAAAGAGAAAAATAAAACCCCCTAAACTAAAATAAGCAAAACAAAATCTGGGCTGCAAAGAATTTCAACAATTTAGGTCCCTGTTTGTCGTCAAGTTCGTTCCACCGTATAAAGGTAAGAGAATTATTATAACGGTTGGAGAGCTGTAAAGTCATACAGAACAGAAACATGCCCTTCAGCCCAAGGAGTGATCCTGACCAAGATGCCCTCTCGAAGCTGGTCCCATTTGCCCCTGGTCACTAAACTTTCCTACTCACGTAACTCTCCAATTATCTTTTAAATGTCGTTATGGACCTGTCTCACCTACTTCTTCTGGATGCTTGATCTATATAACTACCACCCACTACCTGAAAATGGTGCCCTTCAAGTCCCTATTAAATCTTTCTCTTCTCACAAACCACCATCCTTTGGTTCTTGCATCTCCTACTCTGGGTAAAATGAATCTGTGCATTCACCCTATGTATTCCCCTCATGTATTTATACATCACTATAAGATCACCCCTCACTCTCCTGCTCGCCAAGGAATAAAGTCCTAGCCTGCCCAACCTCTCCCTGCAGGTCAAATCCTTAAATACTGGCAACATCCTCATAAATCTTCTCTGTACTCTTTCCAACTTAATGGCATTTTTATTGTAATTGGGTGGCCAATGGTTGAAGGGTCTCGACCCGAAATATCACCCATTCCTTCTCTCCAGAGATGTTGCCTGTCCCACTGAGTTACTCCAGCTATTTGTGTCTATCTTCGGTCATTGGTTAACCATATAACCATATAACCATTTAAAAATTACAGCACAGAAACAGGCCTTCTCGGCCCTTCCAGTCCGTGCCGACCATTTATTTTCCCCTAGTCCCATCTACCTGCACTCAGACCATACCTCTCCATTCCCTTCCCATCCATATACCGATCCACTTTACTTTTAAATGTTAAAATCGATCCTGCCTCCACCACTGCTGGAAGATCATTCCACACAGCCACCACTCTCTGAGTAAAGAAGTTCCCCCTCATGTTACCCCTAAACTTCTGTCCCTTAATTCTCATGTCATGCCCTCTTGTTTGAATCTTCCCTACCCTCAATGGGAAAAGCTTATCCACGTCAACTCTGTCTATCCCTTTCATCATTTTAAAGACCTCAATCAAGTCCCCCCTTAACCTTCTGCGCTCCAAAGAATAAAGACCTAACTTGTTCATCCTTTCTCTGTAACTTAGTTGCTGGAACCCAGGCAACATTCTAGTAAATCTCCTCTGTACTCTCTCTATTTTGTTGACATCCTTCCTATAATTAGGCAACCAAAATTGTACACCATACTTCAGAATTGGTCTCACCAATGCCTTGTACAATTTTAACATTACTTCCCTACTCCTATATTCAATGCTCTGATTTATAAAGGCCAGCACACCAAAAGCTTTCTTTACCACCCTATCTACATGTGATTCCACCTTCAGGGAACTATGCACAGTTATTCCCAGTTATGCACAGGTTGATGTGGGCTTGATGGACAGGAGGGCTGTACCTGTCCAGGACTCCCGAATCCTATAAATCTTTGGCTGGATAGATGAGTTATTTATGAGGATTACCTCAAAAATCATGTTGTTGGCTTGGACTCAGCCTGGTGGCGTGTGCAGGGTAGGGATCATCTGCCAACATCCATAGAGAAGCCAGCGCTCTCCAGCAGATCTCATGATATAAATCAGTCTGTTCTTTTTCTCTTCTGAGAAAATGAATATGAAGATCTTGCATATCAGATAGAAATAGAAACATAGAAACATAGAAAAATAGGTGCAGGAGTAGGCCATTTGGCCATTCGGCCCTTCGAGCCTGCACCGCCATTCAATTCATGGCTGATCATCCAACTCAGTATCCCGTACCTGCCTTCTCTCCATACCCCCTGATCCCTTTACCCACAAGTGCCTCATCTAACGCCCTCTTAAATATAGCCAATAAACTGGCCTCAACTACCTTCTGTGGCAGATAATTCCAGAGACTCACCACTCACCACTGTGTAAAGAATGTTTTCCTCATCTCAGTCCTAAAGGAATTCCCCCTTATCCTTAGACTGTGACCCCTTGTTCTGGACTCCCCCAACATCGGGAACACTCTTCCAGCATCTAGCTTGTCCAACCCCTTAAGAATTTTGTAAGTTTCTATAAGATCCCCCCTCAATCTTCTAAATTCCAACGAGTACAAGCCGAGTCTATCCAGTCTTTCCTCATATGAAAGTCCTGACATCCCAGGAATCAGTCTGGTGAATCTTCTCTGTATTCCTCTATGGCAAGAATGTCTATCCTCAGATTTGGAGACCAAAACTGTATGCAATACTCCAGGTGTGGCCTCACCAAAACCCTGTACAACTGCAGCAGAACCTCCCTGCTCCTATACTCAAATCCTTTCGCTATGAATGCTAACATTCCATTTGCTTTCTTCATTGCCTGCTGCACCTGCATACCTACTTTCAATGATTGGTGTACCATGACACCCAGGTCTCGTTGCATCTCCCCTTTTCCTAATCTGCCACCATTCAGATAATAGTCTACCCTCATGTTTTTGCCACCAAAGTGGATAACCTCACATTTAGCCACATTATACTGCATCTGCCATGCATCTGCCCATTCACTCAGCCTATCCAAATCACCCTGCAGCCTCCAAGCATCCTCCTCACACCTAAATATACCCCCCAGCTTGGTGTCATCTGCAAATTTGGAGATGTTGCATTGAATTCCCTTGTCCAAATCATTAATATATATTGTAAATAGCTGGGGTCCCAGCACTGAGCCTTGCGGTACCCCACTAGTCACTGCCTGCAATTATGAAAAGGACCCATTTACTCCTACCCTTTGCTTCCTGTCTGCTAGCCAGTTCTCTATCCACATCAATACTGAACCCCCAATACCGAGTGCTTTAAGTTTGTATGCTAATCTCTTATGCGGGACCTTGTCGAAAGCCTTCTGAAAGTCTAGATATAACATATCCACTGGTTCTCCCTTATCCACTCTACTAGTTACATCCTCGAAAAATTCTATCAGATTTGTCAGACATGATTTACCTTCGGTAAATCCATGCTGACTTTGTCCAATGATTTCACCACTTTCCAAATGCGTTGCTATCCCATCTTTAATAACTGACTCTAGCAGTTTCCCCACTACTGATGTTAGACTAACTGGTCTGCAATTCCCCGCTTTCTCTCTCCCTCCTTTTTTAAAAATTGGGATTACATTAGCTCCAATCCTCAGGAACTACTCCAGAATCTAAGGAATTTTGAAAAATTATCACTAATGCATCCACTATTTCTGTGGCTACCTCCTTGAGTACTCTGGGATGCAGACTATCTGGCCCTGGGGATTTATCGGCCTTCAATCCGTTCAATTTACCCAACACCACCTCCCGACTAACCTGGATTTCACTCAGTTCCTCCATCTTATTTGACCCCTGTTCCACTGCTATTTCCGGCAGATTATTTATGTCTTCCTTAGTGAAGACAGAAACAAAGTAGTTATTCAATTGGTCTGCCATGTCCTTGTTCCCCATGATCAATTCACCTGTTTCTGACTACAAGGGACCAACATTTGTTTTAACTAGTCTCTTTCTCTTCACATATATTCAATCACATTTCAGAGCCAATGTACGTTAGCTGCTAATTACTGGGAGCAATGCACAAACGATTGCCAAATTGACACAGATATCCACTGTAGGTGATTAATCTCCATAAATATTCCACCTCCTTGCCCTTTAAATGACCTTCACCATAATCCCTGTTAACTCAGGTTGCCTGATGACTAGATTATTCCACACGTTCAGGAATATATTTTCATGTTTGTCTCCTCTACCCTTTAAACAAAAAACTTATTTTACTTAAATTCCTTGCTTATGAAACAATCATAGTCAGAAAGATGAAAATCAGTTGGGATCACACATTAGAGGCCATTTGGCCCACTGTTCATTTTCTGGCTCTCTAGAAGACCTAATTTGTCCAATTCCCCATCTATTTTGGTCCTGTATATATCTTGCTTGGAGTGCAGGTATAATTGAATCAGCCAGTCAGATTTAAGGACTGATGAAATATGTCCTAAAATACTAATGCGCTTTCTACTGCACCACAACATCTCTTCCTTTTCCGGTATGATGTACCCTGCCATGGCTGCTCTACTGATGTTGCTCTTTGAAGATAAACCTTAATTAAATGAAAATCCATTACACTGTTGAGCAGGATGCCATATGTTCAGAGGAAATGGTAAAAAATAAAGTTTTAATTATACACTTTTCAAAAAGAATTTTGCAGCTGTAACTAGCACTTTTTAACCAGCCTTATACTGCCTTATAACTCCGACTTACAGCTTGAACTAAATTTTTGAATTGGGTTAAGTATGGGCTTTGGGCATTACCAAGAGCCTTAAAGCCTAATATACAACACACACAACTGGATTTAAGGACATAAAACAGTTCTGCTTTAGAGGCTGTCTACATGACTCAAACCAAATGGGACCTAATTATTTATGTTTGGGTTTGGGTCAGGCCATGTAGGAAAGAAATAAAAAATTCTCAAGCTCATATTTGAGTCAGATTGGGTCAGGCCAGGCTGGCATAATATCTTGTGGTTTGGCACTAATTCCTCTGCCACTGCACATAATCTGTGAGTTTGTTTCTCTCAGGCAAAGAATTGTTTGGAACAGGCACTTCCAGCCAGATACTATAAGAGAAGAGATTTTTGTGGGGGTACAAATTGGGCCAAGGAGACCCTTGCGGTGGAAAATCTGTGAGATTGAGTGGAAGAGAAAGGAAAACAAAAAGTATGCACAAATATGGGATGAACATAAGGACATGAGAAACAGAAGTAGGTGTCGGCCATTTGACCCTTCAAGCATGCCTCTCCATTCAACAAGCCTATTATCCTGCCCTTTCCCCATACCCCATCCTTTAGCATCCAAAGATCTTTTGACCTTTAATTTAATGAAATCAGAGACTGAACATCCATAGTCTTTTCAGTAGAGAATTGCTTGGGTGAAGGAATGTCCCACTTCAGTCCCAAATAGCCTGCCATTATTTCAAAGTTTAAACTCCTAAACATTTTAAATTGTGGATCTTGAAATAAGAGCACAGGCACTCTGTGTCTTGGTCAGGAATCAGGAGTGTGTCTGAAGCTTTTATATTTTTCCAGCCAAGGCTCATCGGATCAGTTGCTGGAAGAAGCATATGGGCTCAGGGTGAGTTCAGATTGGCCATGGTTACATTGGGTTTTGATCTCACGATCACCATTGCTGGACAAATAACAGGTAATGATGAGTCAGAGTATTGGAGGGAGATTGAAATTCTGATTGAATGGTGCCAGAACAACAACTTTGGTTCAACATCCGAAAGACCTATGAAACAACTAGATTAAGTGGGATCCGTTGGGTCCCAGCATCACAACACGATATTCCACCTCTCCA
This sequence comes from Raja brachyura, assembly GCA_963514005.1. The sequence continues at coordinate 64,603,474 of OY740782.1, forward strand.
CCAATTCCAATGTTGGTGGCCAGTGTGGGGGAGGGGCTTTCTGCAGTGCTAGTATGGGTGTTATGGGCTGAAGGGACTGGTTTCCAGAAGGCTAGTATGGGCATCGTGGGCCGAATGGATTATTGGGCTGGCGGCTCAGTTACTCAAGCCTGTTGTGCTGGCAGCTCACTCACTCACGGCTGGTGGGCTGGCAGTTGACTCACAGCTAGACCTTGAAATTCCATTTCAAGCAGGGTGTAAGGCCACCAAATTCAAGTGCAGTTTCTTACCACTTCAAGCAGGGTGCAAGGCCACCAAATTCAAGTGCAGTTTCTTACCACTTCAAGCAGGGTGCAAGGCCACCAAATTCAAGTGCAGTTTCATACCATTTCAAGCAGGGTGCAAGGCCACTAAAGAAGTGTGTTGTGACCTCTCCCTCCTCCATCTTGCAGAGACTGAGCCACTTCTGAGTTTCATAGTCACTCCCCCCTTCGCACCAGAAGGGGCATGGCCTTCATGGCGTGATTGACAGGAGAGAGAATCTCAACATTTTTTAAACACTAAAAACTTTTGTTTTTCATCGATGGGAAAAATTCTCTGCACCTTCTGAGCGGAGTGGGACTCTGAGTAAGGTGGCCAGAAATCACAGCCGTACGTGGTCAAGAATAGACTTTTAATTATTTAGAAGGCAAGGCAACTTTAATTAGGCAAGGCAACTTTAATTATGCAAGGCAACTTTAATTAGGCAAAGCAACTTTAATTAGGCAAGGCAACTTTAGCATTTCCAAACCAAAGGCAACACAGCTTTAACATTTCCAAACTGAAGGCAACACAGCTTTAGCATTTCCAAACCAAAGGCAACACAGCTTTAGCATTTCCAAACCAAAGGCAACACAGCTTTAGCATTTCCAAACTATATTTTCAAACCACATTAAGGGCACTGACAGGTCAGTAAAACCACTGACAGTTTAATAGACATGTGTTCAGTTATTCACAGCTCAGACTGAGAGACGTGACCCTCTCGCTCCCCCATCTTGCAGAGACTGACTGAGGCAGTCAATACATCCGGGTTTTATAGCCCCTCCAGAAGGGGCGTGGCTTTCAGGAGAGCGAATCTCAACATTTTTTAAACACTAATAACTCTTTTACTTTTCATCGATGGGACAAATCCTCTTGTCCTGCACAGCAGAGGAGGACTCTGAGTAAGATGGCCAAAAATCACAGCTGTAAGTGGCAGCGTTTTTTTCTAAAATCAATATATAGAACAACAGGAAGTGGTCAAGATCAGACCTTTAGTAATTTAGATTGTTGACTTTAGAAGGTGAAAGCCGGGTATCCACGGACCTGCCTTCATCGTTGGGCTGGCGGTGGGGAGAGTCAACATCTTCTATTTCCTGGGTGTTTTTATCACTGGGCTCAGCACATTGATGCAATCACAAAGAAAGCACGTCAATGCTTCCACTTCCTTAGAAGATTGAAGAGATCAGAATGTCAAAGAATAATCTCTTGAACTTCTGAAGATGTACAGTAGAGAGCACACAGACTGGTTGCATTACAACCTTGTTCGGCAACTCAAATGCCCAGGAACGAAGGTGGTTAGAGCGAGTGGTATATATTGCCCAGTACATCACATGTATTGACCTTCCCACCACAGTAGGGATCTATAGGAGGCACTGTCTCAATAAGGTCAACCAACTGTCTCAATAAGATCAGCCAACATCATCAAAGACCCACATCACATTGGCTACGCTCTCGTTTCACTCCCACCACCGGAAGAAGATGTAGGAGTCTGGAAACCCTGATCAACAGGTTTAAAAATAGCTTCTTGCCAAGATTCATCAGGCTCAATGAAATTCTATGGACAGTTTGGTTGCACTAAGAACCTTGGTATTTTTGTGCTAGTATTGTGGTTTATAATTTATTGAATTTTTGTTTATCATATTAGCTCTGCATTTACTGGCCTGTTGTGCTCAGCAAGTAAAGATTTAATTGAAGGACAAAGTACTGGAGTAACTCGGTGAGTCAGGCAGCATCTCTGGAGTATATGGATAGGGGATGTTTCGGGTTGGAACCTTTCTTCAGACTGCTTGCAGAGGGAGGAAAGAAAACTGGAAGAGAGGAGAAGCAGGACAAAGCATGGCACGTAATAGGTGGACATATATTATAATAATAATAATAAATTCTTTATTTCAAACAGACTAAAAAATAAAAAGCAAGTATGAAACAGCATACAAAAAAGAAAAAATACAGAACATATGAGGAAGGTTTTGATAGGCAGATGGTTGGAACAAAAGGCCAAATATAAAAACAGAAGATGTGAGAAAGGATTGAATAGCTGCAAATTGTGAAGCCAGAGATAAGTAGGAGGAGGGGGAGGGGAGAAGAAAGGTGGATCCACATGGAGCACAGTGGGGGGGGGGGGGGGGGCAGAGAAATGAGGGGGGATGGGGAGGGGAGGTTGTTAGAGGTCACCTAAAATTGGAGAATTCAATGTTCATACCGCTGTGTTGAAAGCTACCTTAGCCGCATATTTCATTGTTTTGTTGCCTGTACATATGACAATTAAACACCCTGACTCTTGACACTCGAAGCAGACCATTCTTCTACATTATCTGGACCAGCTGACAATACATAATTCAACTGCACTGTGCAACATTTCTGTGGGTTGACTTTCCATTGGAGGCTGGAGAGGTCTGGAAGGGAGTTTTTGAAAAATGTTATTCAGGAGATATTTGACCATTTACAAAGTTCAGCTGTGAAGGGCTGACAATGGCTGAATTTTTGAATTATTTCCAATGTGTGCATTGCATGTAGGGTTTGGTTGCCAAACTGTATCTTGGCAAGTAGCTAGTTATGCATCAGTTGCTCTGGGTTGGGCAACATATAGATATGCCAGACCAGTTAAGAATAGCACATTCCTTTCATCAGATATATAAGGGCTTGTCCCACCGGGGACGCCGCGCATTATCGCGCATCACGGCATATGCCATCACGCCTCACCACACGCCATCAGCGCGTTACGAAACGCCAAATAATTTTTAGGATGTTCCGTAAATGATGCACAAATGACACCCAAGTGGGACAGGCCCTATAGTGATAAGCCAGATGGCTTTAGTTTTCCTACATTTACATGACTTTTTATTTCTAGAATTGAAATTAGACAGGTAGTGGTGAGTTTTGTACCCTGATCCCATATTATCAGCCCAGACAATAGACAATAGACAATAGATAACAGGTGCAGGAGTAGGCCATTGGGCCCTTCGAGCTAGCACCACCATTCAATGTGATCATGGCTGATCATCCCCAATCAGTACCCCGTTCCTGCCTTCTCCCCATATCCCCTGACTCCGCTACCTTTAAGAGCCCTACCTAGCTCTCTCTTGAAGGTATCTAGAGAACCGGCCTCCACCGCCCTCTGAGGCAGAGAATTCCACACACTCACAATTCTCTGTGTGAAAAAGTGTTTCCTCATCTCCGATCTAAATGGCTTACTGCATATTCTTAAACTGTGGAACCTGGTTCTGCACTCCCCCAACATTGGGAACATGGTTCCTGCCTCTAGCGTGTCCAACCCTTAATAACCTTATATGTTTCAATAAGACTTCCTCTCATCCTTCTAAACTCCAGAATATTCAAGCCCAGCCGCTCCATTCTCTCAGCATATGACAGTCCCGCCAAGCAGGGAATTAACCTTGTAAACCTACCCTGCACTCCCTCAATAGTAAGAATATCCTTCCTCAAATTACGGGACCAAAACTGCACACAACGCTACAGGTGTGGTTTCACTAGGACCAGATACAACTGCAGAAGGACGTCCTTGCTCGTATGCTCAACTCCTCTCGTTATGAAAGCCAACATGCCAATCAATTTCTTCACTGCCTGCTGTACCTGCATGCTTACTTTCATTGACTGATGAACAAGGACCCCCCAGATCCCGTTGTACTTCCCCTTTTCCCAACTTCACACAATTTAGATAATAATCTGCCTTCCTGTTTTTGCTACCAAAGTGGATAACCTCACATTTATTCACATTAAACTGCATCCGCCATGCATCTGCCCATTCACCCAACCTGTCACCCTGCATTCTCATAGCATCCTCCTCACAGTTCACACTGCCACCCAGCTATGTGCCATCTGCAAATTTACTAATGTTACTTTGAATCCCTTCATCTAAATCATTGATGTATATTGTAAATAGCTGCGGTCCCAGCACCGAGCCTTGGGTATTCCACTAATCACTGCCTGCCATTCTGAAAGGAGCCCGTTAATCCCTACTCTTTGTTTCCTGTCAGCCAACCAATTTTCTATCCATGTCAGCACTCTACCACCAATACCATGTGCCCTAATTTTGCCCTCTAATCTCCAATGTGGAACCTTATCAAATGCTTTCTGAAAGTCCAGGTACACTACATCCACTGGCACCCCTTTGTCCATTTTCCTAGTTACATCCTCAAAAAAATCCAGAACATTAGTCAAGCATGATTTCCCCTTTGTAAATCCATGTTGACTCGGACTGATCCTGTTACTGCTATCCAAATGCGCCGCTATTTCATCTTTTATAATTGACATCTTCCCCACAACCAATGTCAGGCTAACTGGTCTATAATTCCCTGTTTTCTCTCTCCCAACTTTCTTAAAAAGTGGGATAACATTAGCTACCCTCCAATCCCCAGGAACTTTTCAATCTATAGAACATTGAAAAATTATCACCAATGCGTCCACGATTTCTGGAGCCACTTCCGTAAGTACCCAGGGATGCAGACCATCAGGCCATGGGGATTTATCAGCCTTCAGTCCCATCAGTCTATCCAACACCATTTCCTGCCTAATGGGGATTTCCTTCAATTCCTCCATCACCCCAGATCCTCTGGCCACTAGTACATCAGGGAGATTGTTTGTGTCCTCCTTAGTGAAGATGGATCCAAACTACCTGTTCAACTCATCTGCCATTTCCTTGTTCCCCATAATAAATTCACCTTTTTCCGTCCTCAAGGGTCTAACTTTGGTCTTAACTATTTTTTTCCTCTTCACATACCGAAAGAAGCTTTATATTCTTGGCTAGCTTACCTTCGCACTCCATCTTTTCCCCCCGTACTGACTTTTTAGTTATCTTCTGTTGCACTTTAAACATTACCCAATCCTCTTGCTTTCCACTCATCTTTGCTGTTGTACTTCTTCTCTTTTATTTTTATACTGTTCCTGGCATCCCTTGTCAGCCACGGTCATCCCTTAAGCCCCTTGGAATCTTTCTTCCTCTTTGGAATGAACTGATCCTGCACCTTCTGTATTATTCCCAGAAATACCTGCCATTGTTGTTCCACTGTCATTCCTGCTAGGGTATCTTTCCAGTCAACTTTGGCCAGCTCCTTCCTCATGGCTCCATAGTCCCCTTTCTTCAACTGCAACACCTCCGATTTACCCTTCTCCCTCTCCAATTGTAGATTAAACTTGACCATATTATGGTCACTACCCCCTAATGACTCCTTAACCTCAAACTCCCTTCAAATCCGGTTCATTACACAACACTAAATCTAGAATTGCCTTCTCCCTGATAGGCTCCAGTACAAGCTGCTCTAAGAATCCATCATGGAGGCACCCCACAAACTCTCTTTCCTGGGGTCCAGTACCAACCTGATTTTAATTCCTGATTCAACTTGCACCCTATATCCAGATTTTTACTCTTTTACAGTCTTTACTCTATATCCAGTCTTTTTACTCTTACAATTCCTTAGTTCTATCCATACTGACTCCACATCTCCTGTTTCAATGTCACCCCTTGACTGAATTTCATTCCTCACCAACAGAGCTACCCCACCCCCGCTGCCCACCTGTCGGTCTTTGCGACAGGAGGTATATCCTTGAATATTCAGTTCCCAGCCCTGGCCCACTTGCAGCCATGTCTCTGTAATTCCCACATCATACTTGCCAATTTCTAACTGAGCCTCAAGCTCATCCACTTTATTTCTTATACTTCACGCATTCATATACAATTGTATATGTATTCTGTATTCACTCTGTATTCACCTCCCCTCTCACGCTGCTCGCAATTGGCCCTGAGCTTACTCTCTTATCCCTTCTCTAATTTTCCTTCCTATTAATTCGAGAGTCTTTTGTAACTTTTCCTGTAACTTTCCCTGTCAACTCCATCTTTATACTCCCAATTTGTCAATCCCTCCCCCCTACTATTTAGTTTAAACCCACACTGACCGTTGCATTATTTGTCCTGGAATATAATCATGATGTCACCATACTCCTAAATTTGAACTATCATCATAAGAAATGTGATACCTTTGCAAAACGCCTTTGTCGAACAGAAAGGGATTAAAACAGCGTGCAAGTGTCATGGGAAAATCAGTATTAGCCATGGAATTTCAAATTAAAGAAAAATCTCCTCAGCAGGGTAACATTTGACCTTTGATTTAACATGGATTTCTTACATTGCACTGTTAGGGAATAAAAACATATAATTCATGCCTTCTTAACAACATGTTTTGACTGAAATCTTCCTATTGCTACTGAAGTAAAGTATAGATTTTAATGGACCCCCAATGCAAAACTCCAGGTGGCAGATTTTTAAATTGGTTCTATATACAATACAATTAACTTTATTTTTCCGTTAGGAACTTTGGTTTCTGCAGCCATACAACAAGCCACATGCCCAGAAAGCAGAGATTTTGCATTGGATAGAATGTTTCTCTATTCCTTATTTTAAACTCTAGCCTTTTGGCTGCTTAACAAAACCTGGTGAGATTTATTTTCAGAGAAATACAGGTAGATGATGTTGACGAGGAAACTTGGGTGAATAAACTCTTCTGGCATGATTAATTTGAACAACAAAATCAGATTGGCAGGCCCTTAATAGCAACATTTCAACCAGTAACCTCTGACAGCTAAACCATTGTTGGAAAGGTTACCAGTAGAATGTTGTAATTAAAAGCCTCCCACTGTGATTCCAATATTTATTTTTTGTATAAGAACATTGCTTTTCTTTTTTGTTCTGAGCTCTCCATCTCCACAAAACTTGTTCAAACCTTTTGACACTCACTACTTTTGAAAGGAAAGGACTGTAATTGGAGTGCATGTTTGGATTAAGTGCACCTAAATGTTCTCATATGAACACAATGTTACCACTTTTTCATCTTTCTTGTTGATCTAAAGCTAAAGAATGTATGAGAATTAATCACTGAACAATTACACGTTCCATTTTGACATTTTCATCTACAGATTGCCTCTATCTAATGTACACTTAACCAAAATTGAGCAGCTTCAAAGAAGCAGCTGATATCATATAACATGACTACTTCATGGTGATTATTAAATTGTGCTAAGCTTTACCATTGGAAATGTGCCTGATAGTGAAATCAGTCACCTTCTAATGTTTTCAAGACGGCTGCTTTATTGGAGTTATGAACTTAATGCAATTAAGTGTTACTTAACCTTGTGAGGAGGAAAATGGATTTCTCACCCAGAAAGCATGATGTGCTCATATAACATTGGCAGATATTTACACATCTGTCATCCATGCGCTTGTCAAAAAGCTACCTTCCAGTAGAAATGAATTTCAAGACATTACTGCCTGAGTGCTCGAGGGACACTACGTTAGAATTTCAATATTTAAAACTACTCAGAAAATGACACTATTTTCTATCTAAAAGACACAGGTATGTTATTTTGCACTACTGGGAGCTACTTTTTGCCAAGCACGCAGATGCTTAATATATTATTATCTAACGTAAGTACATTTTATCATGCATTATAAGTGAGAAATCCTAATGCAGCCTCAAAAGGTTAAGTGGGTTTTAATTATGGTAAGATCACGGCCTGTACAAGCCAACATTCTGTAAAATGTAATGTTCTAGGCGAACGTATATCAATTCCCATGGAATAATGCACAACTCATAATATTGATTTTCTGCTCTCTATCAGTTTCCCATTGATACATCAGGTAATGATATCCAATGTATAAATAGAATAGCTCTGACAATCTGTGCTGAGTAACCAATCCCGATTTAAGTAAGAGATAGCAAAATCCCCAGAGAAATAGCATAAAGGCCAATTAGCGTTTTGGCTTGTCAATCATCCAGCAAAGCTAAAGCAGGAGATCAGGACAGTCCACTGAAATTCTGCTTCAGTGGAAGCAGTCATGAAACAATAGACAATAGACAATAGACAATAGACAACAGGTGCTGGAGTCACCTTCGAGCCAGCACCACCATTCAATGTGATCATGGCTGATCATCGACAATCAGTACCCCGTTCCTGCCTTCTCCCCATATCCCCTGACTCTGCTATCTTTAAGAGCTCTATCTAACTCTCTCTTGAAAGCATCCAGAGAACCGGCCTCCACTGCCTTCTGAGACAGAGAATTCCGCAGACTCACAACTCTGTGTGAAAACGTTTTTCCTCATCTCCGTTCTAAATGGCTTAAGGGTCTGTCCCACTTGATTTATTCGACGACTGCGAGCATCATTGACTGACATATCATGTCACCAAAAAATACGCGGCGGGACGACATATGACGCGACGGTGATGAGGCGTGATGGCGTGATGACATATGACGCGTGGTGTTTTTTCAAGTGTCGCAACCACTTTTTTTGTCACTGCTGGATTTTGAAATGTTCAAAAGTGGGACAGGCCCTTAACCCCTTATGGCCCTGTCCCACGGTACGAGTTAATTCCAAGAGCTCTCCAGAGTTTGCCCTAATTCGAACTCGGAGATTTACGGTAATGGCCGCTCATCTGTACTCGGGGCTCTCGTGGACATTTTTCAACATGTTGAAAAATCTTCACGAGTCTTCCCAAGCTTACCTGCCGTTAGCAAGTCTTCCCGATTACCTGTCGTTAGCATCACGAGCCACTAAGAGACGTCCCTGAGCTCCGACGTACCCGCTATGTTCATTCTCCGTGCTTACCACAAGTTTGATTTTTTTTAAACTCGAGAGAGAGCTCTTGGAATGAACTCGTATTGTGGGACAGGGCCATTATTCTTAAACTGTGGCCCCTGGTTCTATACTCCCCCAACATCGGGAACATGTTTCCTGCCTCCAGTGTGTCCAAACCCTTAATAATCTTATATGTTTCAATAAGATCCCCTCTCATCCTTCTAAATTCCAGAGTATACAAGCCCAGCCCCTCCAGTCTATTAACAGTGAAAAGAAAACGCACAGTTGCACAAGATGCAGCACAGTGGGGCACCGGTAGAGTTGCAGCCTGACAGCGGCAGTGACGTGGGTTCAATCCTGACTACGGGTATTGTCTGTACAGAGCTTGTATGTTCTCCCTGTGACCGCGTGGGTTTTATCCGGGTGCTCCGGTTTCCTTGCACTCTCCAAAGACATACACGTTTGGAGGTTAATTGGCTTTGGTGAAAATTGTAAAATTGTCCCTAGTGTGTAGGATAGTGTTAGTGTATGGGGATTGCTGGTCGGCATGGACTCAGTGGGCAGTAGGGCCTGTTTCCATGCTGTACCTCTAAACTAAACTAAAGTAAGCAGTCTGGCATTCCAGCACACAATGCCATGCCATCGCTCTCAGTTTTTCTCTGGGATAGGTTTGGACATTCTTCATTCTTTCTAAACTGGTGCAGCAAATGACAGGTAATTCATTTAATGCCTCACCATTCTGCTATTCTGGTGAACAGTCCCAACCAACATTCTAGATGACTCATACTGTTTTGGAGTTAACCCTTTGTGATCTAAATTTCATCTTATTTCTGAAACAACAAGTTAGAACAATATTTCTAACCAGGCAAAATAAAACATTGTAATAGATTATCAGTAATGGAATTTAATAGACTATGAAGCAAAACTGTTCCTGCAGATACAACTTATCTCAGCCGTGAAATTGCTTTTTGTTCATTAAGTCCTTCCTTCGGATTTTTTTACATCAAAAACGATCCCAGATTTAAAAGCACACACATAAGATAGCAGCAATGGAGTGGTCTTACGATTACCACCTTTTTTTGTATTTTATTATTACATTGTATTTATTACAATATGAGCAATGAAAATGAGCATAAAAATTAGCCTATATATTTACAGAACAACTTCCACAATCTTAGGATGCCCAATGCACTTGACCTTCAATTAAGTACTTTTGCAAATGTAGTCACAATATTGAAAGGAAGGGAATGTGCAGCCAATTTGGGCACAGCATATCGCTTTATTCAGCGATGACTGGCTAATGATACTGAATGAGGAATTAGTATTGCCCAAGTCACCAGGAAAAACTATCAGCTCTTCCTTGAATTAATATTTTATGTCCATTTGCGAGGGCATGCAGGGATTTAATTTATCATCTTATATGAAAGATCCCAGGCACTGTCTCAATGCAGCATGACTGTATCAGCCAAGATGCTGTGCCTTATTCGTTGGACTTAGAATTTCTGATTCAGAAATAAGATTGTCATCTACAGATTCACATCTGCCACAGATGTAGGTGGAATTACCTTGAACTTCCAGCAAAGAAACAGACAAATTAGTTGAATAACTTTGATGAAGATTGTGCCAGAATTATTTTATGAGGCTACGTTTGAGGCTAAGAAACATATTCAGCTTCAAGTTGCAGTACAATTACATCAGCTGCAGCCTTGCAGTGCTGTACTGATGTAAGCGATGGTCCAATAATATATAAACAATCTTCAGGCATGAGCCGAAAATGTGAAAAATGATATTTTGCTGTAAAAGTGCCAAGCAATAATCTGATTCCAAAAGACAGAGACAAGCAACCCAATGATAGTCATTACAATACATAGTCCTCCGCCAGTTTCGCCACCTCCAACGTGACCCCACCACTCGCCACATCTTCCCATCTCCCCCCCCCCCCCCGTCTGCCTTCCACAAAGACCACTCCCTCCGCAACTCCCTTGTCAATTCTGCTCTTCCTCCCGCTCCACCCCTTCCCCGGGCACTTTCCCTTGCAATCCGCAAGAGATTCTACACTTGTCCCTTTACCTCCCCCCGCCACTCCTTTCAGGGACCCAAGCAGTCCTTCCAGGTCCAACAGAGGTTCACCTGCACCTCCTCCAACCTCATCTACTGCATCTGCTGCTCTAGATGCCAGCTGATCTACATCGGTGAGACCAAGCAGAGGCTGGGCGATCGCTTTGCCGAACACCTCCGCTCGGTCCGCAATAACCAACCCGACCTCCCGGTGGCTCAGCACTTCAACTCCGCCTCTCATTCCGTATCCGACCTCTCTGCCCTGGGCCTCCTCCACGGCCAGAGTGAGCAACACCGCAAATTGGAGGAACAGCACCTCATATTCCGCTTAGGGAGTGTGCATCCTCTGGGCTTGAACATTGAATTTTCTCAATTCTGTTAACCCTTGCTGTCTCCTCCCCTTCCCACTGCTCCCCCAGCCCTCAGGCTCCTCCTCCTCCTTTTACCTTTCTTCTCCCCGCCCCCCCCACCTCCCATCAGTCTGAAGAAGGGTTTCGGCCCGAAACGTTACCGATCTCCTTCGCTCCTTAGATGCTGCTGCACCCGTTGAGTTTCTCCAACCTTTTGTGTAACCCAATGATAGTGTGGGAGTAGCTTCATCTGAAGATAGCCACCATTTGGTCCACAAGCAGAATTGGAAATGGGCAATAAATATTGGTCTTTATCATAGAATTCATTGCCATTAAAGGAATTAAAACAAAACACAATTTGAAATTGTATATTCCTATTTAACTTTTAACAATGTTAAAAAATTTGTCATCTCTAGTTGTTTTGGCAATTATCATAACCTTTTGTCTTTTGGCGACTGATTTTCTTGACAGAAAAGAAACGTATTGTATTTTTTGGTCTACTAAATTTCAACATTTTGTTGGAACACCTCTATTAATTCTCTCTTTCACTTTCTATTTTAAGCAGAACAATTCCATGTTCACTGTACCTTAGTTTGCCGATGAACTCCTCTGCATTCCTACCAAAACCTTGGCACCTTCCCAAAACTGTGGTGTGCAGAATGCATCAACTGAGGAAGATCTCACCTGCAACTGATAAAGATTATGCCTAATTTATTTTCATACTTATAATGCAATTCATAAAATTAAGAACACTGCTCTTCATAATAAAACCAATCACCTTATCTTGCCTCCTTTAAAGATTTGTGCACTGTATACTTTGATGCAAACACTTCATCCCAAACTGCAACTATTTTAAATAATCATTTTACTTTAACATTTTCTAAAGTCTAAATGCAATTTATCATAGAACATAGAAAAGTACAGCACATGGACAGTCCCTTTGGCCCACAATGTCTGTTATGAACCATAATGCCAAGACCATCCCAACTGCACATGATTCATATCCCTCCATTCCCTGCCTATTTACGTGCCTATCCAAATCTCTCTTAAATGCCACTATCGTATCTGCCTCAACTACTATCCCTGGCTGCGCATTCCAGATACTCTCCACCCTCCATGTAAAAAACATGGCCTGTACATCTCCTTTAAACATTGCCTCTCTTACCTCTAGTATTTGATTTTTCCATTTTGGAACAAGGTCTACCCTATCTATACCTCCCATCATCTTATATTCCTCTATCAGGTCTCCCCACAACCTCCAGCGTTCCAGAGAAACATTTTAATTTAGACTATATAAAACATATTTATAGATGCTGAAAAATGGCTCATTTGTTTCTCAATAACAGCAAGTGGTTGGATGCAAATTAAGAACTTGCAACTTGTATATAGAACTTTGTACTCCAGTCCACTTAATCTGTATCACTGCACTGACTTCTCATTATACAAAATACTACTGTCTCTACATGGGGTGGGATGCTAACAGAAGATGAGTGGTGTATGTTGTACTGATGGTATTTAATGCATTGAGCAGTAAAAAAAAACAGGAATTATCACAGCAACGTTTATGCTTGAACAGAGAGAGTTAATTTCAACAGGAAACTGAATTTAGAAACATTATGAGTATCAGAATGAGTAATGAGTATGGCAAGTATTTATCTCAAAATAACTCCCTATGATAACAGATGAACCCATCAGTCAGTTTATACAGAGAAAGGTTATACTGACTGATTGAATTTGATCCCATACAACTAACACAAAGGGCACAGTGGCTTTGTTAAAACAAATGAAACACTGTGCCAATTTGATATTATTTCTTTAGTATTCTTTTTTTTTAATATATTTTTATTAGAGGCCATACGTATTACAAATAATATGATAATTTTTTTCAGATATACATATTACATCTTTCCAAAATTATATAAATATTTCCAAGCCATATATACAGGCCTCAATTTTTTTAATAGTGTGAAAAAGAAAAAAAAAAGAATAAAGAAAGAATAGAGAATAATTTAAAGTGTGATTATAATTTTGATTAGAAGAGAAAACGAGAAAGAGAAAAGAAAAAGGAAAAAGCATATAACTAATAAACAATTATTATACTTAAAGAAAAAAAAACAGTATACATCTTAACAATGAATGGAACAATTTCTAATTATTATTTATTTAGTATTCTAACCAAGACAATAACAATGCGCAAGGTGGGATAACATGGTTTAACAATTGCTGTAAAGAAGCAACTTTTGGTGAATAAAATGCAGAGAGAGTGAGAGAGTGAGATGGAGGGGGGGAGGGGGGGAGAGGGGGAGAGAGAAAAAGAGAGAGAGAGAGAGAGAGAGAAAAAGAGAGCGAGGGGAAGGGCAGAGAGTGTGAGGGGAGAAGAGAGAGAGGGGAGGGGAGAGAGGAGAGAGGGGGACAGAGGGGAGGGAGAGAGACAGAGAGGGGGGAGAGAGGGGGGAGGGAGAGAGAGATGGGGAGGGAGAGAGGGAGGGGAGCAGAGGGAGAGGGAGAGGAGAGAGAGATGGGGAGGGAGAGAGGGAGGGGAGCGGAGGGAGAGGGAGCGGAGAGAGAGAGAGGGAGGGGTGCGAGAGGGAGGGAGGGAGAGTGGGAGAGGGGGAGTGGGAAGGGAAATGGGGGAGAGAGAGGGAGAGAGAGAGAGAGAGAGAGAGAGAGAGAGAGAGAGAGAGAGAGAGAGAGAGAGAGAGAGAGAGAGAGAGAGAGAGAGAGAGAAAGAGAGGTCGTGTTTTCTTCTCAGCTCTGCAGTTGAGAAGGATTGGAGCAGCCTTTCCAGGATTTTGCCGTTGGAGAGGGCACAGACCCAGGGGGGCTTCATAGTTCAACTTATTGTTGGGCTGTTGAAGCTTTTCTCTGGTCTGGGGAGCCTCCATCTGTGTGAAGATTCCTGAGTTTCTCCACATTGTTGAGGGTGCGGTTGTCGTTGGCGGATTGCCAAGAGTGCCTGTGATCTCAGTGGGCTGAAGTTGTGCGGTGTCTTTGTCGTTTTTGGCTCCGCTTCTCTGCCCTAAAGTCATTTTGTCAGTGCGGCTGCCTGGCTTAATGTGAAGAAGGTACTTTTGCGTCCAGCGCGACTGGGATCGAGTTTCCCGTAAGCTGCTCTTGGCTGTGGACGAACCTGGGGACTTTCCTGCTTCAGCTGGAGGTTTCTGTTTTCTGCTGCCTGTCTTTGACTGTGACTGTCTCTGGGACTTAACTTGGAGCTGTGCTGCTGAGGGGCTTGGAGCTGGTTTGTGCCTCTGTGAGGATGGCGATGGAAGGGGCGCGGCCGAAGGTCCGGACCTACGCAGCGACGGCATCAGTGGCGGGTGCGAGGCCATCTGAGCTTGAGCCTCATGTTGACTTGGATGGGGACAGTTTTGGTATTTCTGTTCAAACTGGGCCTATGATGTCTAGGGGGGCAATTACGAAGGCCATGAATGAACTTCTTGGGAGGGGGGCTATTGTCTCTTCTGAGCTCGAAAGGGGAAAGGTGGAGATGATACTTAAGACCCGGGAGTGTGTGGCCCGAGCGTTGGAGGAGGGGATCTCAGTGGGGGGGGTCCACGTACAGGTGGACCCGTGGGTATCCAGGGTGAGACCGGTTCTCCTGCGGAGCTGCCCCACTTATTTTTCGGATGCAGTGCTTATTCCACACCTGTCCAAGTTCGGGGAGGTGCGGTCTAAATGCTTTAGGCTCTTGCATCCTGGGGGGGACCCGGAGGAAAAAGGGGTCTTCAGTTTCAAGAGGAGGGTGTTCATGAAGGTGGGTGAGGGGGATGGTGCCGAGGGGAGTTTTGAGGTGGTGCATAAGGGTGTACCCAGAACCGTGCGTTGGAGTTGGGGAAAGGCACGGTGTCATGCGTGCGGCGAATTTGGACATCTCCGTAGGGAGTGTCTTTTTCGCGGGGGCACTGCTAGAGGTTCTAGTGCAGTGGCCCAGGAAAGCGCTGCTGGCCCATCTGGGGTGGCTGGTCAAACCTCAGCGGCGCGGGGTGGTACTGCTGACCCGGCTGAGGTTGCCAGTTCTGCCTTGGTGATCCGGGGCGGCAGTGCTAAGCCTTCTGGGTCCAGAGGTTCCGCTTTGGGGACCCTGGGCAGTGAGAGCCCAAGCCCCCCACGTCCCCTACGTCTTGCGCCTGTGGCGGTGGATGGAGGTGGGGCGCAGGAGGAGGGGAGTGTTGAGGGGGGGTTTTGGGAGAAGCAGGGGAAGCATAATAAGAAGAAGGAGAGGGATAGGGCTGCCCGAGCGAAGAAAGTGCAATCGGGTGAGTTTGGCTCCAGTGTGGTGCAGACTGCACCTGCTGGGGCCCAGGGGGGAGTTGTGGTGGCTCGGAAGGGGGGAAAGAAGTCTAAGCGTGTGGGTGGCAAAGTGGTTGGGGGTAATGTGGAGGCGGATGACCCTTCCCTTATGGAGGTTACCGCACCTCCGCATGCGAGTGGGACTAAAAGGAGGCATTTGCCTGGTGAAGAGGAGGAAGGGCGTGGGTCCAGAGCGAAGGGGATGTCTTTCTCCGGGCTTTCCACCACTGAGGTGGCTGAAAGTGGTCTTGACCCGGTGTCTTCTGGGTCGGTGGTTGGGCCTTCTCTTCATGGATCTACAGCGGGTGTCACCGGACTGGGTGCTGAAGTTGATTCCGGTGGAGTTGTGTCCACTGGGCGGGAGTCTGTCCCTTCATCTCAGGGGCCCTCTGAGGGAGTTATCTCGGCGGATGCTGTGGTTAGCTCCCTTGGGTGTGTACCCTCTGGGTCGGATGAGGTCCCCTCGTTTCAGAGGCCTACTGAGGGTGCTAGCACGGTAGGTGACGTGGTTGGCTCCTCTGGTAGTGTGCCCTCTGTGACGGGGGATGGGCAGAGTCAGGCTGAGGGGGGAGTTTCGGGGGTGTTGTCGTTCAAGTCTGTGCTCCATATCAGTGCCAGTGGAGGTGCTGGGGGGCGGGATGCCTCACCGGATGAGTTGTCTGGGGTGAGGTTAATGGCAGGTGGTGATTCTCTGGGTGATGCCTGTGGAGAGGGCACTCTGGATGATGTGGAGGTCAGGGCTGTTATGGGACGTGATCCTCTTTCAGACTCCGAGGGTGCCAGTGTTCCACAGGCCCTGGGGATGCCTCTTGTTGTTGCTTCCCCAGGCCCAGAGGAGGAGGGTGATGGTAGCGTGCAGGAGCCCAGCCATTCAGAGGGCTGCGAGTCTCAGGTAGGGGTGTTGGGACCCACCCCCAGCATTGATCCGGGTGGTCGTGTCATGGCTGTGGAGGAGGATAGCGATGCGGCCAGTGGGGGGGGCTCAGAGAGTGTTGTGTCAGACAGTTCTGGTCTTTCTGAGGTTGTTGATTCAGGTGCGAGCGGGTTGGCTGAGAGCCCAGACTCCAAGGCCGTGTCTGAGGCGAAGCTTATTGTTGAGGTGCGTGAGTTCTTAAAAATAAGTCGTGCTCCCAAAACATTATGGTGGGCCGTTACAAGGAGATGGGAGGATTGGCTAGATGTGCGGGAGAGTCTCGAGGCTATCCTTAGTAACAAGGATAGTGGTCTTTCTGACTCGGATTTGGGGCAGTTTTGGGGTTTGTTGAAGGTCCTCAGAAAAGGACCTCCTGTGACTACAGGGAGTGTGAGGGTCACAATCTAATGTGTCTACACATTCACAGTAGCTACATTAAATTTAAATGGGAGTAGAGCGAGTTTTCGAAGATTTCAGCTCTTATCAGCCCTAAGGGAGGGGAGATTTGCAGTTTGTTATCTGCAAGAGACACATACCGTTGCTAGTGATGAACCTACCTGGCAACTGGAGTGGGAAGGGAGGGTTTATATGAGCCATCTCAGCTCAAATTCGAGTGGGGTGGCTTTTCTGTTGGCCCCAAATTTTCTGCCAAGCATTTTAAAAGTGCAGGAAGTGGTGCCAGGACGTTTGCTCCATCTGGCCGTGAGCCTGGATGGCATGCCGTTGCATTTCATTAACGTGTATGCCCCTAGCTCCGGCACGATGCAGGCCGGCCTGCTTCGGGAGGTGAATGCTCTGTTGGGCACTATTGATAGGGGAGAGTGTGTCTTCCTTGGTGGGGACTTTAATTGCACACTTGAGGTGCGGGACCGTTCTGGTACTCAGTGTGCGCCTGCTGTAGCGAAGAAGCTGAGAGGCTTGATTGACTCCTTTGAGTTGGTTGATGTTTGGAGGGACCTTCACCCTGATTCCACTGCTTTTTCGCGGAGGTCTGAGGGCGGTGGTTCCCGCATTGATCGGTTTTATATTTCCCGAGCGTTTGTTTCCCGTGTCTCAGCGGCCTCAATGCGGCTGGTGCCGTGCTCGGACCATTGTCTGGTGCGTGTGGATTTCAATCCAGCGTGCGCTCGGGCTGGGTCCGCGTACTGGCACTTTAACAACAGGCTGCTGGAGGACCGGTGTTTCCGGGAGTCATTCACTCGGTTTTGGGTGAAGTGGAGAGAGAGGCAGAGGTGCTTCTCTTCCCTTAGGCAGTGGTGGGATGTGGGTAAAGCTCACATCCGTCTCTTTTGTAAGGAATATACATGGGGGTCGACTGGGAGGCGGGACTCAGCGGTCGAGAAGCTGGAGAGGGAGATACAGGACGCTGAGTCTCGCCTGGGTCAGTTTGGTGAAGACTCCAGCGAATGGGGAGAGTTTCAGAGGAAGAAGGAGGTTTTGAGGAGTCTGCTGCTTGAGCGATCTCGAGGCGCTTATGTGAGGTCTCGGGTCCAGATGCTGCACGAGCTGGACCGAGCGTCGCCTTTCTTTTTCTCTTTGGAGAAGGGGCGGGGAGCTCGAAAACAGCTCGTGGAGTTGCTTGCAGATGACGGCTCCTCTGTCACTGATCCAGAGAGGATTAATGCCTTGGTTAGGTCCTTTTATGGGACCCTGTTCTCTGCGGAAGGATTCAGTGTGGAGGCTCAGCAAGATCTGTGGGAGGGTCTACCGACCGTAGATAGGGGGGAGGCTGATCTTCTTGATGGCCCCTTATCTTTGGAGGAGTTGACTCGCGCCTTGCATCAGCTCAGGAGGGGTAAGTCCCCCGGGCTGGATGGGTTGACGGTGGAGTTTGTTAGAGCATTCTGGGACGTCCTAGGGGGTGACTATATGTTGGTTTTGGGGGAGAGCCTGGCGACTGGAGTGATGCCTCTCTCGTGGCGTAGGACGGTTGTTGTCTTGCTGCCTAAGAAGGGCGAACTCCGTTTGTTGAAGAACTGGCGTCCAGTCTCTCTCCTTTGCACAGAATATAAAATTTTTGCACGGGCAATGGCAAATCGCCTGGGCTCCGTGCTGCATCAAGTGATTCATCCTGATCAATCTTATACAGTCCCTGGCCGGTCCATCCAGGATAACATCCACCTGGTTAGGGACCTGATTCATTTAGTCCAGGGTACTGGTGAGTCAGCTGCTTTTCTGTCTCTTGATCAGGAGAAGGCTTTTGATAGGGTAGAGCATGAATACCTATTTGGGACGTTGCAAGCGTTTGGGTTTGGACCACACTTCGTGGCCCGGGTCCGGCTTTTGTACGCTGCTGCGGAGTGTCTTGTAAAGGTTAATGGCGCGGTGCTATCTCCTTTTCATTTTGGGAGGGGGGTCCGCCAGGGGTGCCCTATGTCGGGCCAGTTGTATTCGGTCTGTGTGGAGCCGTTCCTGTGTCTTCTTCGGAGGAGGTTGACAGGCCTGGCCCTACCTGGCCCGCGGGTTGAGGTGATTCTATCGGCGTATGCCGATGACGTACTTCTTATGTTCACTGATCCTGGTGACCTGCGGAGGATGCGTGACTGCCAGGAGATATTCTCGGCTGCATCTTCTGCTAGGATTAACTGGAGTAAGTGCTCTGGACTTTTGGTGGGTCAGTGGCGGGTAGACTCCCTGCCGGAGGAGATGGCATTGTATGCGTGGAGTACCACGCACCTCCTCTATCTGGGGGTGTACCTGAGTCCCACTGAGGATGTTTGGCCGGCAAACTGGCAAGAGTTGGAGACGAAGGTGGTTGCTCGGCTGGGGCGCTGGTCAGGCCTGCTTGGAGTTCTCTCCTTTCGGGGGAGGGTGCTGGTCATAAACCAGCTGGTGGCCTCTATGTTATGGTACTGGCTGGCTACTCTTGTCCCGCCCTCTATATTTGTAACTGCTATACAGAAGAAGCTGGTGGATTTCTTTTGGGGAAATAGGAAGCATTGGATTTCCGCGGCGGTCCTGAGTCTTCCGTTAGAGGAGGGCGGCCAGTCCTTGGTGTGCGTGCGCACCCAGGTGGCGGCTCTCCGTCTCAGGACTCTGCGGAGATACATGTATGTAGAGAACCCTCCCAGATGGCACGCTCTGGCCACGTATTTTTTTCGTCAGGGTCGTTGCCTAAGGGGGGTCTCGCGGCTCCCGGTGGCGGGTGTCAGTCGACCCGCTCTAAGGGGCTTGCCTGTTTTCTATAGGGATGTGTTAAGAGTGAGGAATTTGGTGGTGTTCAGCCAGAGTGTTGTTCCACGAGGAGAGGGGGATGTTGTGGTTGCGGGTGTGGCTGGTCCTCATCCTGTCATGGTGGTTGTCGAGGAAAGGCGCGAGCCTAGAGTGGTTCAGATAGAGCTTACCCCTGCTCCGTCAGATCTGCTCATCGGGCCTAGGCTTCGGGATATTTCTCGGCCTCCGGCTCCGCATAATCTGAGCTGCCTTTCTGAGATGACCAGCATGCCATTTTGTGATGCAAGGAGACGCGCACTGTACAGGATGCTCCTGCACATTCTGAACCACCGTGCCTTCGTCTCCCGTCCTGACTCACCATGGAGGACGGTGTTACCATCCGAAGGCGGCGGGGGGCCCCAGTGGGGGTCCTTCTATAAGGGAGTTGTACCCCTTTATATTGGGGACCTGGGGTGGAGAGTGCTGCATGGAGCGGTGGTTTGTAATAAACTTTTGAGTCGGTTCACGGGCTCGTCTGCCGCATGTATTTTCTGCGGAGAGGAGGAGACCGTATTCCATGTGTATGTGGAGTGTGTGAGGTTACTGCCCCTGTACCAATATCTGAAGGGGTTGTTCCTCAAGTTCTGGCTGCATTTTAGCCCCACAATCCTGGTGTTTGGACACAAGGCGGGGAGTGGGGAGAGCCGAGTGTGGGGGGGGGACTTACCTGTCGGTTTGCTCCTTGGCCTGGCCAAGATGGCCATTCGTGGGTCCAGGCAGCGGGCGGTCGACGGTCTGGCGAGAGTCGGCTGCCTGCCCCTCTTTCGGGCCTACGTCCGTGCACGTGTGTCCCTGGAGAGGGAACACGCGGTGTTCACGGGGACTCTGGAGGCCTTCCGTCAGCGCTGGTCGCCGCGTGGGGTTGAGGCGATTATAAATGAATGTACTGCTTTACTACAATGATCTGTTCATTATAGTGTGATTTTTGATTGTGTTTTGATGTGTTGTATTTTATGATTTGTGTTGAATAAAGTTTTTGAAATGGAAAAAAAAAAAAAAAAAAAAAAAAAAAGAGAGAGGGGAAGAGAGGAAAAAATACAAATACAATAAAATAAAACATTGTTCCTTGTTATGGAACAAGTGAGAGGTTTCCAGTTTCAAATTGTCAAGGTAATCATAACCTTCTGTGAGTCTTTTATAGAATTCATGGTAGCTCATAGATCTGAAACAGTATTCATGTCTCCACAGATACTGCGTGACCTGTTTGGTATTTCTAGCAATCTGTGTTTCATTTCAGCATTGTCATTTCACTTCTAAAATATATCTGACCTTATTTTAAGACTCTGTCATTATACCCTGAAAATTTTAGTAACATATCCAATATCCCTTTCAACACATTTCCAAGTGCATAGTTGCATCCTAAATATTTGGCTATGTATGTTTTTCTTTAGAAAATCTCAGAAGTACCTTAAGATCCACAAGATCACCTCGTGTAAGAGATAGTTAAAATAAGGACGACGTGAGGCGGAAACACTTTTTATCATCAATCCATTTTTGATGCGCCATCATCTGGCTTATAGTGGGCAGCTGTTCTCAACACTGAGGATGATGTATGGCACCTCCAGACCCTGTGCCAAGCTTGGTTTCCGTGTTGCAGGTGTTGTTAAGATTCAGAATGATGGGAAGACGAAAAAGAATTGTATACTTAAGCTCAGCTTGACGGTTATCCACCAGCAAATCCAGGTGGAGTAGAGACTGAAGAGATTCCTTTGCCAAAAAAAGATCATGTGTCACAAGTCGAAATACAGGGAACAAAACAGTAAAGCTCTGTCTCTATTCATGCCTGTTATTGGCCCGTGCCAAGCTAGTGCTGTGTAGCACTATTGTTTGCCACCAAGAATAAATATTCCATTTATTTTGCAACCATGTGATTTCTCTGGGAAATACATTGTCCTAACCTTCATCACCCAATGTCATTGTTTCATGGATTAGATTAAAGAAAACTTAATGGGACAGATTTTGCAAAGAAATTAATTAAAGGCTATTAGCAACTAGCAGGAAGTTCCTGATCAGTTGAGCTGCCCTGTTCAACCAGAGGCATCCTCCTATCTCATTAAAAGTCTTGCCATTCAAAACCTGTAACAGCATGGAGTTTTGACTCTCACACCAGAGTGCTGGCTATGCTACTGGACTAGTAATCCAGAAACGCTGATTTATGATCTTGAGCCATGAATCACAGCAGCATGTGGAATCTACTGTAAAATCAGTCATTTAAGAATTCTGGAGTGGGAATGCTAGCCTGAAGAAGACGATGAAAAAATTATTCACAGTCCCTAATCCTGTCAGTTTTTTAATGTTACTCCAGTGTAACAGCAATGTTGCTGAGACTCACCTCTAAATATGATCATTTAGTTATATCAAAACCATCATGTATTGTTGGAATATCTTCATTGCATGGACAGTAATGTTTCGAGAAGATGGATCTCCACCATCTTCTTAAGGGCGTTCATGGAAGGCCAATGAAACCTACATTGCACAATGAATTTTAAGGATAGCCTCGTTGATTGTAACGGATAAGAATAGAAATGCCACAGAAAAGGAACATACGACCATCATTGGAATCAAATGTCCCAATCTTCCGCTAATCATGTTGTCACATTTGATCACCCTTTGATGCTGCAGATAAATTCTTAAACAGATCTTTATGGGCCTGTCCCACTTAGGCGACATTTTAGGCGACTGCAGGAGACTATGCCGTCGCAACTTGGTCGCCACATGTTCTCGCGTGGTTGCCGGGGAGTCGCATTTCATGGTCGTGCAAAGTTTCTGCATTATGGTCGCCGCGAATTTTCGCCTAAATCGCCTAAGTGGGACAGGCCCATTATATGCAACCCTAAATTGGTGAAGAACTCACGGGCTTGGTGTGATTTGTTTTTAATTAATTCACAGGATGTGAACATGATTGGCATTTCCTAAGACTCCACTGCCATTGAATTGAATGGCTGGGTCTGCCGTTAACAGTCAGAAGCTGCCCAAACTATTGAGTCATCAATATAAAGACAATAGAGTTCCTTCTCTGTTGGACATTAGTTTAGTTTAGTTGAGTTTAGAGATACAGCCTGGGAATAGGCCCATTGGCCCACTGAGTAATGTTGATTAGTGATCACCCATTCACTAGTTCTATGCTACACACTAGGGACAATTTACAGAAGCCAATTAACCGACAAACCTGCATGTCTTTGGAACGTTGGAATGAACCGGAGCACCCGGAGAAAACCCACGTGGTCACATGGAGAACATACAAAACCTGTGCAGGCAGCACCCGTGGTCAGGATCCAACCGAGTCTCTGGCCTTGTATGGCAGCAACTCTACTGCTGCGCCACTGTTAAACAGAAATCTGCCAAATTCTTTGTCAGATTGATGCTTTTATTCTAGATTCATTTTATTGGCGTAACTAAATTTAAATTCCCCAAGCTGTCATGAATGGATTTTCAATTTATCATCAGATTTATAAACTCTGGATTACTGGTCCAGGAACAAAACCACAAAACTATACTACCATGTGAGCTCAAATTAACCTGGGTTTCATTCACCCAGAAGGAATTAAAGCATTTACAGTAAACTAGGACACAAATTGTGGTTAAGTAATTAAAATTTCAACGAAGATTCCAAACTGAGACAAATCCTGCAAGAGAGCTTATTCACAGAAACATTCTCCAGGATATACTGTGTACTTTGTGCTTATCTATAAATATGAATGTGTTATTTTATGGGTTTTTGTCAGCAAATTGTCAAATGTATGAACAATTCAAACTGCCGGCTATCCTGCTTTTGTATGGATAGGGCAAACAATATCCAAGCATTCAGACACAAAACTCTGTAGCAGAAGAGGCCACTCAGCACCATCAAAGGTGCTCCTCAATTAAATAAAATCATGGCACATCTTACTGTAAACTCTGCCCTGTGTTCTATCCATCCAACTTAACCATTCAGTTGCTAATGCTTAACAAGAATCTATGTTTTACCTTGGCTTATAACGTTCAGACTCTGCTTCCACCATCCTCTGAGGATGTCAATTTCAATCCAAGTTTTTCCCTTATATTCTCTTAACAACTTACTTTCCTATCAATCTTTCTGTCCAGCAAGTTTAGCAGCAGTGTTTTTGGTGCCATCAACATCATTTGTGAAAATCTTATGCCCCGGCGCTAATCACTGTGGCACAGTGCAACCAAAAGAAGACTTATTCATTATTGCTTTTTGTTCCATGTTAGCCTGCTAATTGCCATCTGTCCTGATACATTACCTCATGCTCCATGAACTTTTATTTCCCATAATAACATTTGATGCGGCAGCATAACGAATACCTTCCAGAAATCTAAGCATCAGACATCCACCAGTTCCATATAAACATGCATCTTCTAAATGCATGTTGAGGTCTGACAGCAAGTTGATAACATCAGGGTCATCTAAGTGCATTGCGTCAGTTCATCCATAATATGTATACACAATGGAGTTTGGCTTATTGGCTGCACCTTGCTGTGTATGGGAATTAGCAGCTAGTGATGTACTCTGTCAGTACAAAAGCTGGAAAGCTTCTTCCAGCAGATTCAGGAAAAGCTTCTTCTCGCCTGTTATCAGACAGTAGTACCCTCCCATAAACTAAGAATGTCATCCCAATCTCCCAATCTACTTTATAGCCCTGTGCACATTTTGTTCAACGTGCACTTTCTCTGTAGTTGTACCACTGTAGACACAAAAAATTCTGGAATAACTCAGCGGGACAAACAGCATCGCTGGAGAGAAGGAATGGGTGACGTTTCTGGTCGAGACCCTTAAGGGCTTTGTAAGTATAAAGAAGGATCTTGAAATTTATTCGGAACCACGCAGGGAGCCAGTGGAGAGAGGCCAGGATCGGGGTGATATGGTCCCTTTTTCGGGTGCCCGTCAGGGACCTCGTTGCAGCGTTTTAGACCAGTTGCAGGCAGGACAGGGAAGATTGGCTGATGCCAGTGTAAAAGGAGTTGCAGTAATTGAGGCAGGAGGAGATAAATGTGTGGATGATCTTTTTGAGGTCATCAAACTGGAGGAATTGTTTTATTTTAGCTATCGTCCGTAGCTGGAAGAAGATAACTTTTACCACGGCATTGACTTGTTTGTCAAATTTCAATGCTGAGTCAAATATCACACCAAGATTTTTTACGCGAGTTTTGCCTGCTTCAGAGGAGAGGGGTAAGATTTAAAGGGAACCTGAGGGGCAGGTTTTTCACAAAGAGGGTGGTTAATACATTGGATGAGCTACTAGAGGAGCGAGGAGCGACAGGTTGACGGATAGGAAAGGTGTAGAGGGAGATGGACTAAATGTAAGCAAATGGGACCAGCTCAGGAACTAGCCTGTAGTTGGCGTGGACATGTTGGGCCAGAGTGCCTGTTTACATGCTGCTTACCTCTATGGCTCTACACTTAGTTTTGATGCCAAACCCAGAATCTGTGCAAATGGAGTGTCTAGAGTCATCATGTCTTACACAATTCTAAAAGGGCTAGAACTCTCATTTTATCCTGTCTATGAAGTCTCAGATTAGATGCACAGCTTCAAAATAAGGCAAGGCCAATTAGAACCAAGATGAAGAGTAATTACGTCATTCACAGTGTGCTGAACCTTGGTAATTCACTGCCTTAGAGGACTGTGGGGACAGTCATTATAATCTTCCAAAACAGAGATTTCTGGAAGTTGAAATAATCGGGGGTGGGAATAAGGATAGCACTGGAAAATGGTGCTAAGATAAAGCAATGAGGAGTGGAGCAGGCTCAAAGGGCTTGAGGACCTGTTCCTGCTCCTATCGCACAATCTGTAACAAAATCTTTGTTGAATATTGATGCTGCCAAGCAAAAGTTACTCAGCATCCAAACTGTTTGATAAAAGGCTGTGCACCTGTGAATACAAATTGATTTGTCTACTTCCTGGGGGGTTAGTAAACAAACCACTTTCTCTTCTTACTTTCCCCTTCATGTATCAGGGGTTGAGGATCAGTCAAGTGCAACTGAATCCCCAGTCACTGTACAAGGAGACCATAATTGATAACTAGGCATTGAGTGAGCAACTTCAGTTTTCAAGCACTTCATTCACTCCATACGGCAGTATTTACCCGTATGCCAGTGGATCTGGTCTGAGGATATTTGGCATAAACCCAGCTGAGACATTCTATGAAGATAGGTGCAAAGCTTCCCCTGGAGAATTAAGCAAACGTCTTCATATGTGAGTTTGAATTGGGATATCTTTCATCATCATTGGGTGTAAGATTTAATTTTAGTTTCAAGATACAGCGCAGAAACAGGCTGTTTGGCCCACTGAGTACACGCTGACCAGTGATCCCCTCACACTTACACTATCTTACACGCATTAGGGACAATTTACAATTATACCAGGCCAATTAATCTATAAACTGTATGTTTTTGGAGCATGGGAGAAAACCGGAGCTCCTGGAAAAAACCCACACAGTTCACGGGGAAAACGTACAAACTCCGTGCTGACAGCACCCGTGATAATGATCAAACTCGAGTGTCTGGCGCTTTAAGGCAGCAATTCTACCACTGCGCCACCGTGCCACCAGATGGCAAGAGACAAGAGTTTTACACTCTACCCTTCACTGCCAAATACATAACAAATGTCAAAGAAGGAACTGCAGATGCTGGAGAATCGAGGATACACTAAAGGCTGGAGCAACTCAGTGGGTGCAGCAGCATCTAAGGTGCGAAGGAGATAGGCGACCCGAAACGTCGCCTATCTCCTTCGCTCCTTAGATGCTGCTGCACCCGCTGAGTTTCTCCAGCCTTTTGTGTACCCACATAACAAATGTCATTGCTCTATAAACATCAATTAATTTCACTCTGTTCAGGATCAAATAGATCAATGCTTTGAACCTCCACCTAGGACTTTGCTGTGTCACACTAAATTAATAAAATTAAATCCATCTGAAAAGGGCCATGTTTGGGTTGGTGGGACTAGTGCAGATGGGGCATCTTGATCTGCATGGGCACATTGAGCTGAAGAGCCTGCTTCTCGGCTATATGACCATGACTCTAAATTAATAATAGTCTGATAATCTATAGAAGGATCCCAACACAAAACATCATTCCGAATTCTGAATTACTCCAGCACTGTGTTTTTCTCAAAACTCCAGCATCTGCAGCCTCTTGGGTCTTTAAATGGATGATCTGATATATTACTCTCTGCTCTGTGGCAATCTGGAAAGATTGAAAAGATTAATGTTCCATTTCTTTAGATTATTTGGTATCTTTTCCCAACAGAATTGTTTCTGATCCATTGAGATAACTTGATTAAATAACTCACTCATTACTGTCCTTAACAAATAGTTCTACTGTCTTTCCCATGTAGTTCTTCAGATCAAATTCTTTCTCGAAGAGGTCAACTGTTTCGTAGTTACTGGTTTAGCACTTTCTGCCTTTCAGTAAAAATTCAACAATGTTGTCCCCATTTAGTCCTTGGGTGTGAATCCGATCACATTTGATTATAATGGCAGTTTAGTTTAACTTAGTTCAGTTTCGAGTTAGAGCATGGAAACAGGCCCTTCAGCCCAACTTGTCCATGCTGACCATTGATCACCCATTCACACTAGTTCTATGTTATCCCACTTTCTCATCCACTCCTTACAAACTCCTTATTAACTTACTGAGCAGCACGTTTTGGGGAAATTGAAGGAAACTGGACCACCCAGAGGAACCTCACGTGTTCACAAGGACAATATGCAAACTCCTCACAGAAATAAGCATCAAAGAGGTTAATACAAGCAGAAATGGTCAATATTGTGAGAAATTGATGAAGAAACATTGTAAAACAAACATATGCTTGGTATTTCCTGAGGTTGATCAGCGAAAGTCCATCGAGATGTTATGGTGGCAAGATTTTTCAACTGAGAAAATCCATGACTGTGTTCAACAGAAAAGCACATAATAGGCTTGTACCAATACAAACTAAATAAATCATACCATGCTCTTCCCAGAGAAGTAACAAAAAAAATAATCTCTCCACATAAACCTCAGTTGATCTGTGCTGAACCCTTCATCGATGCCTTTGCCTATTTAAGTTTGACTATTCAAAATTACTTCTGGCTGTCCTCCCTCACTCTCAACTCCCTCTCTACTGGACCCCATCCCAAACTCCATAAACAAACTCATCCAGAACATTTGCTGCCAAAATCTCAGTCGCATGTAATTCCTGCGAGATAGTGGCTTATAAAATCTTCATTATAAAAATGATTGTGATAAGAAACTGCTTAAAGCTTACCTCTTTGACCAAGCCTTTGTTCATCTGCATTAATATCTCCTTCTGTTGTCTTCATGTCAAATTGTGCGTGATAACTCCCCTGAAACATGACTTGAGACACTTTGCTAAATTAAAACCACTATATAACTGCACATTGTTCTTGTAGAGGAGGGAAACATTTTTTAATTTAAAATGAAATCACATTCTAAAATTGAGCTATAAAATAGATTCACTCCTTTGCACAGCATATTCTAAGTTCTGGGACACTGCTTAGAATGGTTCCATAAATTAAGTCAGTCAGGAGTGACTCCATCTGCTGTTGATATAAGATTGGGACAGTTCTGAAAGTGGCAATGCTCCAAATAATTAGGCGCCAATCCAAATGCATCCACACAGGTAACTTACAGCTTCATTAACTCTCACTAGGATGTCTTGCAAACAAAATTTGCCTTAATGAAAAAAACATATGATCAAACAACAATCTGTCTGGAGAGAGATGCCTAATTTTGTTTGTTCAAGGCACATTGTGAATGCATGAGAGAATAACTAGATAAGGAAAAATAGGCACCTGTCACAGCAAGTCTGGAGAAAATGGCTGTAATTTAGACGTAAAACTTCTATTCATAACATTAACATTTTCAAAATCAAAAAGTGGCTGCAAGTATTTGTTTTCATAAATAACACGATGATTATTAACTAATAACAAATGTTATTCATCTTCATAACGATGAGATGACAGTCCATTTAAAATAACTAATCACAGCATCACTTTGGATATTGCGGGGTGAATGTGACCTTCACATTTTGGAGTCACACTATTGTTCTTGTCAAGCACAATGGCTCATTAATTGACAGTCTTGGCATTCTTTATCTTAAGAAAATGTAAAACAGACTGGACTTTGCCTATTTGTTTACACCCCAGGGATTTATTGGATGACATTTTCTCTGACTGATCGCTGACATCTTTTGCCACTAAGAACCAGGATGGAATGTATTCACTCATCTACGGAAATTCGGAGTCACTCTGATCCAATGTCACCACGAAAGGTCCCGATTAACATAGAGACTTCAATATTTGATTGATAACAGAACAACGCTATATTTTATTAATGCTTATTTTTGTAGGTTACCTCATTACTTATCCCTGCTCATATCATCCACGGGCAGTGGATGTGTGTGAGTCTTTTTTTTTTAATTTTCAGACATGCATATGTTATTTGTAATAGCTCCTCTGTACCAATGGAAAACTCTACTGAGAAGCAATACCTTCACATTACATCAAAGCCATTTAGCCATGTGCCATCTTTGCACATCCCTAATCCTGGCATTTTCACTCGTCACTTTAATTTCATGTTTCATGTATCTTGTTGTGTTTTATGACTGTTGGCAGACCAATTTCCCTCCTGGGGTCAATAAAGATCAATCATATCTTATCGTATCGTAACAGTGAGATTACACAAAATGAAACAAAAATGTAAAACTAATTTCCCCTAAATGTCTGAAGGCTTATTGAAATTTTCCAATGAGGATTGCTGGGTTTTTGTTGGGCATTGATATAGGAACCAAAAAAAGTCAAATAATGTTTAAGCAAAAATCAGCTATGGTGCACTAGTATGTGAAAGACGTTGGAAATATTGAACTACTAGGCTCTCATTCTTCTTTCTCCACAGGTGAACAACACAGATGAAAGTTTAAATCTCTAAAGAGAACCAAGAGCTAATGAATGCTTTGGCGTGACAGTGAGACTTCAAGTCAAGTCAAGTTTATTTATTCACTCCCGGACGTGCTCAAAGTGTTCTAAACTCGCATCTACAGGAAAAACACCGATGTACCTTCTCAAGCTCTTATAGCTGACTTCTCGGGATGACTTTGTAATCTCAGTCACTGAGGCCTCAGTCACGTCAGAAGATCCTTCAGTATGAACGGTCAGAAATCGTCCGGCCCTGATGCTGCTCCTGGACACAAATGTGCACAGACCACTGGCTCACGTTTTGTGGACATTTTCACCTCCAATAAGGTCCGAGTTTCCCACCTGCTTTAAAAAGGCATCGATTATACCACTGCCCAAGAAGAGTATTGGACCTGTCCCACTTATGCAACTTTTTTGGCGACTACCGGCACCCGTCATAGGTCGTTACAGGTCGCCGAAAATGTTCAACATGTTGAAAATCCAGCAGCAATTAGAACAAGGTACGACTCTTTGGGTGACAGCACACGACCATACAGGCTTCACCCAAAAAATCATGTAAGTGGGACAGGACCATAAGGGGACGTGCCTCAATGACTATCAAATAGTAGCACTAATGTCCAGGGTGATGAAGTGCTTTGAGAGGTTGGTTATGATGCATATCAATTCCTACCTTAGCAAGGACCTGGACCCATTACAATTTGACAACCACCACAATAGATCAACGGAGGATGTGATTTCATTGAAAAACATACAAAAACTACTGTTGTACATAAACTACAGCTTGGCGTTCATCCTCTCCAAACTTGTTACCAAGCTCAAGGAACTGGGTCTCCGCCCATCCGTATGTATCTGGATTCTCAACTTCCTCATCGGCAGACCACATTCAGTATGAATTGACAACAGTTCATCCTCGATAACTATCAGCACCGAAGTACAGGAGTGCTCATGACTGTGTAGCCAGACAGAGTTCCTAAACCATCTTTAAATTCACCTATGATTCCATCATTGTCAGGTGATTAACAGGTAATGTTGAATCAGAGTACAGGAGGGAGATTGAAAATCCAATTGAATGGTGCCAGAACTACAAACTTACTTTTAACATTAGCAAGATCAGGGAACTGATGGTTGACTTTAAAAGGAAAAAGCTGAGGAGCCACAAACCTATTTCTATCGACGGGTTGGCGGTAGAGAGAGTCAACAATTTCCAAGCATCTGAGCATGCATATCTTTGAAGATCTGAACTAGACCCAGCACATTGATGCAATCATTAAGAAGCCTATTTACGCCTATACTTCCTTTGCAGATAGAGGAAATTCTGTCTGTTGAAGATTATTCTCTTAAACGTATGCAGATATACGGTAGAGAAGATATTGACTGAGTGTTTCATGACCTGGTTCGGCAACTTGAATGTCCAGGAATGAAGCAGATTACAAAACATGGTCCATCGAGGGTACTGACCTCCCCACCACCAAAGGGATCTAAAATGGGCACTACCTCAATAAGGCAGCCAACATCATCAAAGACCCACATCACACTGGTGATGTTCTCATTTCACTTCTGCCATCGGGAAGAGTCTGCAAACTGTGATTGTTTGGATACTACATAATACTAACATTAACTATGAACTAGTGACTTTTGGCTTTTTTACACTGGTATTGGGGTTATTAATTTATTGATTTTTAGTTTATTATATATTAAGTATGTGTATTGTGTTTACAGACTAGTTCTACTGCTGCAAGTAAGAAATTAATTGTTCCATCGTCGCTGTCTATAACAATAAAATACACTTGATTTTATTGTAAGATCTTTAACAAGAGCAAGAACATTTTAATGTGTTTCTAAAAGGAAGGTTGAAAGAGATATTGGTTTATTATTGGCATGTGTACCCAATTTAAAGTGAAAAGCTTTTTTTTCATGTGCAACCCAGTTAAACAATACAACCAAACAAGGCAGAATATAAATAGAAAGTGTAGGCAAAAACAAGGGCTACAACAAAGTAGATTGGTGGCATCAGGAATATATCCTTAACCTATAAGAGGTTCATTAGACTGTCTCATATCAAAGTCTGATAACGACTCGGAGGAAACCGTCCTTGAATGGGGTGGTAGGCGCTTTCAAGGTTTTTGTATCTTCTAGCCGATGGGAGAGGGGAGAAAGAGGATTGACTGGGGTTTGTTGTCTACTTTCCCGACGCAACATGAAGTATATATAGAGTTGGTCAGTGGACGGGAGTGGGGATGCTGGTTTGCATAATGTATTGGGCTGCATCTACAAGTCTGCAATTTCTTGCTGTCATGCATGTAGAAGTTGCCAAACCAAGCTGTGATACATCCTGATTTCTATGGTGCATCTTTAAAAATGAGTAAGAGTAATTTGAGGCATGCCAAATTCCCTTAGTCTTCTGAGGGAGTTGAAGTGATGATGTGCTTTCTTGGGTGTAGCTTCAATATGGTAGGACTCGAACAAATTGCTGCATCACTTATGCCTTGGAAATGAAAGCACTCAACCATCTCTCTTCAGCACCATTGAAGTCAACTAGGGCATGCCTTGCACCTTGCTTTCCAAATTTGATGGACTAGCTCCTATGTTAATAAAAGTAATATAAATCATGCATGAATTTACTATTAACATGAAACAAATGCAAATGAAAATGTTATTATGCCATTTTCTTATCTTTATACAGCACAAATTTTCTAGTTGCACTCAGTAATAGCCAAAATTGTAAATGTAAAATCAAAAGGTTGTCGATGTTGAAAATCGGAAATAAAAACAGGAATGTTGGAAAGGTACAGGAATACAGGCAGCATCTGCGCAAAAAGAAACAGTTAACATTTCTGATCTGGAACCCAACAACTTTCAAATTCAATATTACATTTTCTAGCTTCAATTAACTTGCTCTTCTTTTATGCCTGTACCAGAACTGGCCATTTCTTCATGTCACCAATTTGTTTCAGTTTCAGTTTCTGTAGGGCCTGGATTACTGAGCATGATCTACAACTGCACCATTAGCAACACATTACACAGATCTGGACACATAATCTGATCATAACTGCTGCACTGAACACATTTCACTCTTTCAGAGATATTCTCCTTGTTCTATCCCTGTCCTCTGCAACTCACCTGTTTCCTCTCTTTCCAAATGTGTAGGAAGGAATTCCAGATGCTGATTCGCACTACAGGTAGACACAAAAATCTGGAGTAACTCAATGGGACAGGCAGCATCTCTGGTGTAATAGACAATAGACAATAGACAATAGGTGCAGGAGTAGGCCACAGGTTCACCACCCCCTGGCTAAAGAAATTTCTTCTCATCTCCATTGTAAAGATATTTATTTGAATAATTATCAACCTATCAGCTTCCTCCCAATCACCAAAAAATTAATGGAGAATATCATCAAAGGTATTACAGAGCAAAACGTGCTTAGATATCTCATTGAGATAGATTCAGTTACATTGATTTCAAAGAAACATAATGTCGGCAGGTCATTATAACAGGTAGCCAATAGCTTTATACACATTCAGTGCTGACAATCATAAACAAATTCTTTCACCGGGCAAGTTCTTTCCTATGTGATAAATATTTAATGCATTTATGAAAACTCAGTTAACCTTGAAAGATTTTTTATAATTGGAAACAACAGATGTCAGGCAGCTACGTAATGCAAGTAATAAAATTTAACGCAACAGGATGTTAAAATTATATGTTGGGGGAAGTTAGTAGTGTGATATATCTTTGATCACATGTACCATGCAGAGCTATATTTCAATGGTTTTACAGAAAATTAGTTATTTCCTTTAACCGCAGCATGGCTCAATACATTGTGAATACACTGTTCATCGAGGTGCGGTCTTGGTATCAGAGGAGACTCCTCCAGTGAGAGAAACATTCAGTAGCAAAGAAACAAAGTAATCTCTGGCTCAACGTTATTACTGAATCTTCAAATCTTACTCTCTGAAAGCAAGGTGCCTCATAGACAGTGTAGGATAATTGGATTTATTTTTATGTTCACTATACTTGGAGCTGGAAGGCAGACGGGGTTCTCAATCGCATTGCAATTAGATTGTCTCACTTGGAAAGACTGGTTACAATAACGACAAATTTATAATCCATTAAACATCCAAAAAATTCCCTGTAGGAACTTCAACAAAAAATACCACTGGACCCTATGATGAGATGCCCGATCAGATGGTAAGGGAGGTTTTAAGATGAGGGAACGAGATGCAGAGAGAAAGCGAGAGGGAGAAAGATAAACATTTGGGGTGGAGGGGGAGAGTGGTGATAATAGTAGTTTAGACCTCACATACGTGCAGGGAATGAGGTTGGATTGTGGCTGATGAGGACTGTCGAGTGTTTCTTCTGTTGGCAAGCGATGATAGACTTTTTTGGTTATATATCCAATTTCCCCACCAGACTATAGATAATGAAAGTGTGGCTGTACTGCCAGCACCATTGGCCGTCATTGTCACAGCAGAAGTTGACTCGGGGTGAAAACATCTGCTGCAGAACCTATATCTGAAACTAAAGAGAAATTCCGCTAATGGGCCTGCTACTCGGCTGACCAGGAGAAAATTAGTGAGTAATTGTTACTTTATGCTGCTTAAGCTAAGCTACGAAAGGGAAAGAAAATTGTTACATTGAGCTGATCTACTGCTAAAGTTTATCACTTCCTGAAGCAAATTTATTGCGTCATAGGGCGATTTAATCATAAGGCCACCAAGTCCACAATGACCATCAAATACCCAATTATGTTAACTATCACTTGCGAACCATCACCGGGTGCCTTCAACCTATTCCAGTCGAGCAGCTCCCGATAGTTGCAGGCATTCCACCTGCAGGGATCCGAAGGCAAGCAGCAACTCTGGCACGTGTTCCAGACAATCTCATCATGCCATGGACCCAGATCACTTCCTCTATCAGACTATCAGCAAAGAGCAGAGGCCACCCCGACTGAAGTCCCGTCACCCCTTTGCTCCACATGGAAAACAACTCCTAGCATCCATCCAGCCAACTGAGACAAAAGCACACTGGATAGCCACCAAGTGGTCACAGGAGTGGAAGTCAACCTCATCTCCATTACACAGTTACATCCCTTCACCAGTTAATAGCTGTCCAGGGTCTGACCTCCCCAGAGGAGCATGGGTGAAGCTCAACAGACTTCGTACTGGAGTTGGCCGTTTCAATGCTAGCATGTGGAAATGGGGACTCCGCCAGAGCCCAGCCTGTGAATGCAGAGCAGAATAACAGACAGCCAATCATGTCATCTCTGAGTGCTCGCTCTACCACCCACCAAATGGAGCTCAGGGCCTGGCAGACATCGACGCAGAGAAGAAGAAGAAGAAGAAGAAGAAGAAGAAGAAGAAGAAGAAGAAGAAGAAGAAGAAGAAGAAGAAGAAGAAGAAGAAGAAGAAGAAGAAGAAGAAGAAGAAGAAGAAGAAGAAGAAGAAGAAGAAGAAGAAGAAGAAGAAGAAGAAGAAGAAGAAGTTAATTCTGCATTAGTTCTATTTTATTTTTCTACCCACATTTTCACCAATCCTCCAGTTTTTACCACTCACCTACACTCAATTTGCAATGGCCAATTAACTGACCAACCTGCACATCTCTGGGATGTGGAAGAAAAACACAGTATCGGGAGAAAACCCATACGGTCACAGAGAGAACGTGTCAACTTCATACTGATAGTGCCGAAGGTCAGGATTGAACGAAGGTCTCTGGCGCTGTGAGGCAGTGACTTTACTGCTATTCAACTGTGCCACCCATAAGCTGGGAATGATTTACATTAATATGGTAAAATTTATATATGAAAGAAGATGTTAAAAACTAAGGTAAGACTCAATGTTTTTGAAACTGCCAAAATGGTTCAGGAAACATGGTGACTCTTTGTGTACTGCCTCAGAAGAAATCTACTATTTTTTTACACTACTATCATTGCACACTTTTATTGATGTATGGTTGTGCTTATGAATAATATGATTTTACTGGAATACATGCAATTTAAAGCATTTCACAATATCTAAGATAGACACAAAATGCAGGAGTGACTCAACAGTATCTAGGTATATGTGACAATAAAGTATTACTAGACTGTCCAATGAATTCATTAAAATTTAGACCATTAGAAATGACTGTGTTACCTTACAGCAGCTCATTTACATGAAATTGATGATGGTTTGGATTAGCTGAGTTTAAGGATGTCTGCTTTTGATTCTTAAATTGATGTTAGTAGTACTACATTGGTCATGATGTGTTTCCTTGCCAAATTATTTCATGGGAGAGTTAAATAGTCTATTAGTCAGTTAAAATAGTCAGTTATAAAAGTCAATTAGTTTTTTAACTAATTATGGCAATTTTCAGATTAAAGTTGAAATAAATTAAGAGCGTTTTGCAGAGGTATCGATTGATTGGAGAACAGTGAATAATTTCCCTTATCTTGACGCTGAATGTTAAAATAACCAACCTCTGTCACTGTAGCACATAATCCACTGAAGTCCTCATTAAAGCTAAAATACTAGTCAATAAACTAATTAACAGCAAATGCATTGAATAATGCAGACTGTTTACAGATAGAGCCATGGGAGGGCCAATGTCATCAAGCTACATATGGCGTGACTCCATTTTGGAACCAATTAATAAGTAATTAGATTTTATCAATACCGAACACTCAAGAACTTATTTTATCAGTTGTTAACTGTGCCAGCATGCTGAGATGTATGTACTATGTATGTTTTTTTGTGAGGAGCTGAGTGTTTTTGGATTATGTCATTTTGAACTGACCCATGAAGATAGCAAGTAGTGAAAATAATTTGGATCAATGACATTTCCATAATCTTCACCTTGATGAATGAAAAGGAAATGAAGCACATGAGTATTTTTTGGATATGAGAATGCAGAGCGCAAAAGTAGATTCTGAAGTTTTAAAACAAGTCTTCATTCTGACAGCATCAGAAATATGCTCCTGTTTCATTCTAAAAGGAAGGCTACATCTAAATCAAGCAAATTCATAAATTTGTTTATTAGTTCAGCTAATATCAAGGATGTTTGGCGAAATGATAAACCCACTGGTCGGGAATACTCATTTTATTTTTCGGTATTCGGAACTTATTCTAGGATAGATTATTTTTTAATAGATTCAAAGCTTATCCCATTCACGTATGACTTAAAATATCATAATATTATTATTTCGGGTCATGCCCCATTAACATTCAAGATTAATTTAAAGGGTATAACTATTAGATATTCTCAATGGAGACTCAACCCTCAAATATTAAGTGATAAGGCTTGTTACGATTATCTGGTTAAACAGATTAAACTATTTTTTGAGACTAATGATAAACCTGGAATTTCTTCATCTCTTCTATGGGACATATTTAAAGCTTTTATATATGTGGTGCTATAATATCTGCGCAAGCACACCTTAATAAGGAAAACCGAATGATTCAACAGAATTTGCAAAATGAAATAAAGCAATTAGACATGGAAAATGCTATATCACCATCTAGGGTGATATATAACAAAATCGCAACATTAAAATATAAGTTAAATGAGATACAATCAAATTATGTTATTAAACTTTTTCAACAGACTAAACAAGTACATTTTGAATTCGGGGATAAACCACATAAACTTCTATCTCGCCAACTTAGAAAATCAGATGAAGAAAAAATGATATATAAAGTCAGATCTGAACAAGGAGGAATACTAACTTTACCAAAAGATATTAATGATAGATTCCAGCACTACTATCAAAAACTTTATACATCCAAACTGACGGGTCAATCTGATGGAATGGAAACATTCCTACATGAATGTCATATTAATGGATTGGATCAGGAAGGAAGAGACTTGTTAGATGCTGAAATATCAGTAAAAGATATTGAGGAATCAATCAGATCATTGAAAAATGGTAAAGCTGCTGGCCCCGACAGTTTAGGTGTTGAATTTTATAAGAAGTTTCATGATTTGATTTCCCCACGTCTACAAACAATATATAAAGATGCCTATGAGCAAGAACAGCTACCAGAAACCCTAAATGAATCTACAATTACACTCATTCCTAAAGTAGATAAAGATCTGGAAGATCCAGGATCATATAGAGCAATTGCTCTTCTAAATATGGATCAAAAAACATTAACTAAAATTTTATCTCAAAGGTTAAGTTTAGTGATCAACAAATTAATGCATCATGATCAAACAGGCTTTATCCCTAAACGCTATTCTACTTATAATTTGAGACGTCTATTCAATATCATATATTCAAAAAGAATTAATGATATTGAATTAGCTGTTATATCCCTGGACGCAGAAAAAGCATTTGACCAGGTTGAATGGCCTTACCTATTTAGGATAATGCAGAAATTTGAACTGGGGGAAGGATTCGGTAAATGGGTTAGAAATTTATATTCTGACCCAACAGCAAGAATCCTAACAAATCAAATGTTATCAGCCAAATTTAATCTCTCTAGGGGTTGTAGACAAGGATGTCCGTTATCACCTTTACTATTCGCTCTTGCAACAGAATTATTAGCCGAAAGGATTAGATCGGAACCAGAAATTTATGGATATAACACCAATACCACAATGAATAAAATATCTTTATACGCAGATGACGTCTTAATATACATAACAAAACCAGAGATTAGTATCCCTAAGTTACTTAATGTTATAACTGAATTTAGTATGTTCTCAGGATATAGAATTAATTGGAATAAAAGTCAAATTATGCCTATAACAGGAATAAAATTGAATAAATTACAAAAATTTCCATTTAAAATAGTTCCTGACCAAATTAAATATCTTGATCCAAATCTTACAATTCTCTATTTAAATCAAATTTTCCCCAATTACTGAATAAACTAAAAAATAATATCTTATATTGGAAAACATTACCAATATCAATGATCGGCAGAATAAATGCCATTAAAATGATTTTTTTACCACAACTACTATATTTATTTCAAGCTATCCCGCTATATCTTCCTAAAACTTTTTTTTTTTTAATTGATTTAATTGTCAATAGCTTTATTTGGGATTATAAAAATCACAGAATAAGTAAAAGACATTTATGTAAATCTAAGATAAATGGTGGACTAGCACTACCTAATTTTTTATATTATTTCTGGGCGGTTCAGATCAAGAATATGAATTTTTGGTTGGTAAACATGGATCAGGACCCAGCTTGGTTAAAAATGGAAAAGGAAGATTGTTTACCTTTTGATATAAGTACGATACTCCTTGCCCCAAGGGTGGTACAAAAAAAAAAATTATAGGGACAATCCTATAATTTTAAGCAATATACATATTTGGAAACAAATAGTTAAGACTTTACATTTAGAAAATATATCGCTTTGCTTACCAATTATGAATAATCCTTTGTTTAAGCCCTCTTTATTGGATGGGGGGGTTTAGACATTGGAAAAATTTAGGAATTATAAGGATAGAAGATCTTTATAGGAATGGGAAATTTCTCTCATTTCAAAAGTTGAAAGATATTTATGGATTGCACTCAAATAACTTATTTAGGTATTTACAAATCAGAGATTATGTTAAATCAAATATGCAAGATTATAGAAATAGAGAACCAGGATTATTGGATGATGTGCTCAATAAGAATCCAAACACAGAGAAATTAATAGCATATATATATAATATCCTTTTGGACAGGGAAATACCAACAACAGAATCATTTCGACAAATATGGGAAAATGAAACTGGTTTACCGATATTAAAAGACTTTTG
This sequence comes from Raja brachyura, assembly GCA_963514005.1. The sequence continues at coordinate 64,642,807 of OY740782.1, forward strand.
GGAAGAAAGTTTACAACGTATACACCGTTGTTCGTTAAATGCCAGACATACTTTGATACAATTCAAAGTATTACATAGATTACATTATTCAAAAATGAAATTAAATAGAATTTTTCCTAACATATTCCCATTGTGTGATAAATGTCAGCGCATAGAAGCTGATTTAACGCATAGTTTTGTAACATGCACAAAACTTAATAGTTATTGGATTGAATTTTTTTTTAATTATTTCTATAGTTCTTAAGATTATATTAAATCCTGACCCAAAGCTAATAATATTTGGTGTTTTAAGATTCAAATCAAACATTAACAGTAAACCAAAGACATTTTCTTGATTACTGTTTAATGATTGGAAAAAAATTAATATTAAAATTCTGGAAGGGACCATTATCCCCTACAATCAAAATGTGGACAGTGGAAATGTTGGAGACGTTGCAATTGGAGAGAATTAGGTTTATCCTAATGGATAAATACGAACTTTTTGAACAAATATGGTCTCCATTCACTGATTATTCATATGGCCCACCATAAAGACTGTTACAACTTGGCCTGAAAATGCACTCTCCAAACTACAAGACTGCTTCACACAGATAAACTGCAACATATTTGAGCACCAGGATCTGGAAACATTCACAGGAACGGTACTGAACTATATCAAGTTCTGCATCGGAAATGTGACTGTGGACATTCGGGTTTTCCCAAACCAGAAACCCTGGATGTCCAGCCAGGTCCGCACACTCCTCAGAGCCCGCGATGATGTCTTCAGGTCAGGTGACAGAGCTCTGTACAGGGCTGCTCGAGCCGATCTGGAAAGGAGAATTAAAAAAGACAAGGTGGACCATAAGAGGAGCATAGAGGCCCACCTGTCCAGCAATAACACACGGGAGGTATGGCGGGGCATACAAGACATCACAAACTACAGAGGCTGTGCCACAACGACAGAAGACCTGAGTGCGCCGCTGGCAGAGAAGCTAAATTGCTTCTTTTCCCACTTTGAAACATCACAACAGCAGCACTCATCTGCTACAGCCCTGCTCCCACCCTTACCTGGCTCCTGCACTACTCCACTCACTGTAAGGGAGCACGATGTCAGACGGGTGCTCCTGGCAGTAAACCCCAAGAAGGCTGCCGGCCCAGATGGAGTACCTGGTAAGGTGCTCAAAGCGTGTGCCCACCAGCTCACCGTCATCTTCACCAGAATCTCCAATCTCTCCCTGGACCAGGCAGTTATCCCATCCTGCCTAAAATCAGCCACAATCGTTCCAGTGCCGAAGAAGTCTCCCATCACCAGCCTAAACGATTACCGTCCCGTCGCCCTCACTCCGGTAATCATGAAGTGCTTCGAGAGACTGGTCCTTCAGCACATCAAAGACTATCTCCCTCCAGACTTCGACCCCCACCAGTTCGCCTATCGCCGAAACAGGTCCACAGAAGACGCCATCACCGTAGCTCTCCACTCTGTGCTGAGCCACCTGGAGCAGGGGCAGAGCTACGTCCGGATGCTCTTTGTGCATTACAGCTCAGCTTTCAATACTATCATTCCGGCCATTCTCATCGACAAACTGGTCACTCTCGGCCTCCCCACTCTCACATGTACCTGGATAAAGGACTTCCTCACCAATCGGCCCCAGACTGTGAGACTCGGCCCCCACCTCTCCTCCACTCGCATGTTGAGTACCGGCTCCCCGCAGGGCTGTGTGCTAAGCCCCCTCCTATACTGTCTCTACACCCACGACTGTAGTCCGGCCCACAACAACAACCGAATCGTCAAGTCTGCTGACGACACTACAGTAATCGGACTCATCTCAAGGGGAGATGAGGCAGCCTACAGAGAGGAAGTCCTGAAGTTGACAGCCTGGTGCTCAGAAAACAACCTGGCTCTGAACACCAAGAAAACCAAAGAGCTCATTGTCGACTTCAGGAAGCACAGCACCGACTTAGCCCCCTTATACATCAATAGCGAGTGTGTGGAGAGGGTCCACACCTTCCGGTTTCTCGGCGTCCTCATCTCCGCTGTCATCTCCTGGACAGACAGCATCACAGCAGTCATCAAGAAGGCTCAGCAGCGGCTGCACTTCCCGAGGGTCCTCAGGAAGCACAACCTGGACTCCAACCTGCTGCTGACCTTCTACCGCTCGTCCATTGAGAGCCTGTTGACATATTGCATTACAGCATGGTACGGCAGCTGCACCATGGCAGACAGGGAGAGGCTTCAGAGGGTAGTTAGGGCAGCACAGAAGATCATCGGCAGACTTCTCCCCTCTCTGATGGACATTTACACCTCCTGCTGCCTCAGCAGGGCGAAGAACATTATCAAGGACAGCTCCCATCCTGCATTTGGCCTGTTCAACCTGCTACCCTCAGGGAGGCGCTATAGGTGCATCAGCACAAGGACAAATAGACTCAAGAACAGTTTCTTTCCAAAATCCATTATGTCCCTGAACTCACACATGCACTGACTTCACAGCCTAACCCCCGGACTTTCATCTATCCACCTACTGTAATTTGTACTGTAACTGTAACCCATACTGGATATAGGAATCCTATTATCCATTCTATTTATCCATTGTCTTTTTGTAGATATGTATATAGCGCTGCAGAAACTGTGCACCTTATCCACCCCCCTTTTTTGTTTTGTTTTGCACTGAGTAGGAGCAGCTTTTAATCTCATTGTACATGTGTATAGTGACAATAAAAGGCATTCTCATTCTGATTCTGATTCTGATTATATGAAGGGGTAGCTGGGCTCAGCATTGTAACTCAACAAGTACCCGGTGGTAAAATCAGATGAAAAGGTTTAATCTGAGATTTGTATGCTCGTCTCTATATATATTGTTATTAGAAACTGTTCCATTCATTGTTAAGATGTATACGTTTTTTTATTTTTAAGTATAATAATTGTTTGTCAGTAATATGGGTTTTTTAAATTTTCATTTATTTATTTATTTATTAATTTATTTATTTCCTTCTCACAATATACCCAAAATTATAATCAATATTAGTTAATCACACTTTTTAAATTAAACATCTATTATCTCTTTACTCTTTTTTTCTTTTCTCAAAAAAAAAAATTGAGGCATATATATTGCTTTGTAATATTCATATAACTTTGGAAACATGTAATATGTATATCTGAAAAAACTGTTATATTATTTGTAATACGTATGGCTTCTAATAAAAATATATTTTTTAAAGTTTCATTCTCCCCTTTCCAAGCTTGTTGAAAGCTATAGGATTTTCATAATACAAAGAAGACTAGAGTATTCTGGAGTATGGTGTACAATTTTGGTCGCCGAATTATAGGAAGGATGTCAACAAAATAGAGAGAGTACAGAGGAGATTTACTAGAATGTTGCCTGGGCTCCAGCAACTAAGTTACAGAAAAAAAGGTTGAACAAGTTAGGTCTTTATTCTTTGGAGCGCAGAAGGTTAAGGGGGGACTTGATTGAGGTCTTTAAAATGATGAAAGGGAGTTGACGTGGATAAGATTTTCCCATTGAGGGTAGGGAAGATTCAAACAAGAGGGCATGACATGAGAATTAAGGGACAGAAGTTTAGGGGTAACATGAGGGGGAACCTCTTTACTCAGAGAGTGGTGGCTGTGTGGAATGAGCTTCCAGCAGAAGTGGTGGAGGCAGGATCAATTTTAACATTTAAAAGTAAAGTGGATAGGTATATGGATGGGAAGGGAATGGAGGGGTATGGTCTGAGTGCAGGTGGATGGGACTAGGGAAAATAAATGTTCGGCACGGACTGGAAGGGCCGAGGCCTGTTTCCGTGCTGTAATTGTTAGATGTTATATGGTTATAGATGATTCTGATGAATTTCCTGCGCTGGGTTTGGCAAGGTGTTTGCATTGGGTGAGGAGGAGGAGGAGGTTAGTGAGGAGTTGACAACCCCATAAATGTAATTTACTAACCATTAGTTTCCATGGTGATACAACTACCTTAGCAAAATCTTTAAGACAAGGCACTAAACTGAACAAGCCTATTACCTGTTTGTGTAAAAGATCTCATATACTATCGGAAGAAGCGTAATGATTTCCCTTGTCCTTTCAGCCAACATTCGCACCTCAAAGACGGCATCAAAAACACATTATCTGCCATTTGTTTACTTACAGCATGTCAAGTCTTTAAGTACAAACCTATTATTTCATTTATCTATGAAACAAAAGTGATAACAATTCAAAACTAATGCTTGTGCTGGACGAGGGGAAGGTGCTAAATAAATACTTGAACTTTTAAAATCATGCTTGTTTTTTACTTCCTTCCTTTCTAACATTCCCCAGAACAGAACAGACCTCTTGTTTGTAATGTCCCCCCTTGTTTACATGGTAAATGGTAGGGAATTGAGGAATGCTGTGGAACAGAGGGATCTAGGCATAACTGTGCATAGTTCCCTGAAGGTGGAATCGCATGTAGATAGGGTGGTAAAGAAAGCTTTTGGTGTGCTGACCTTTATAAATAATAGCATTGAATATAGGAGTATGGAAGTAATGTTAAAATTGTACAAGGCATTGATGAGACTAATTCTGGAGTATGGTGTACAATTTTGGTCGCCTAATTATAGGAAGGATGTCAACAAAATAGAGAGAGTACAGAGGAGATTTACTAGAATGTTGCCTGGGTCCCAGCAACTAAGTTACAGATAAAGGTTGAACAAGTTAGGTCTTTATTCTTTGGAGCGCAGAAGGTTAAGGGGGGACTTAATTGAGGTCTTTAAAATGATGAAAGGGTTAGACAGAGTTGACGTGGATAAGCTTTTCCCATTGAGGGTAGGAAAGATTCAAACAAGAGGGCATGACATGAGAATTAAGGGACAGAAGTTTAGGGGTAACATGAGGGGGAACTTCTTTACTCAGGGAGTGGTGGCTGTGTGGAATGATCTTCCAGCAGAAGTGGTGGAGGCAGGATCGATTTTAATATTTAAAAGTAAAGTGGATAGGTATATGGATGGGAAGGGAATGGAGGGGTATGGTCTGAGTGCAGGTCGATGGGACTAGGGGAAAATAAATGGTCGGCACGGACTGGAAGGGCCGAGAAGGCCTGTTTCCGTGCTGTAATTGTTATGTGGTTATATGGTTATATGTCTATTTTCTAAATGTTCCATTTATATGTTAGTAAATTTAAGATTGCAAATGAATTTCCATGGATTGACAAGTGAAGTGCTCTTTCTATTTGAACATGAAGGTAATAGTGACATGAAAGCTTCACCCATGATAATTCACGTGACTCGAATGCTATATTGTGAACTTATTGAATGTTGTAAAATCAAATTTAATATGTCTATTTACCTGTATTCTGGCATCAGGAAGAATTGCCAATGACACTGCAATGTTGGCATTAAAAGCTCAATTGGCTCACTATTGTACATCGGAGAAGTGAATTATAATCCACAGGATCCCTGAATTTTGCTCCCCTCCTTGGACTTGACTTCATTGTTCCCATGCTTCTTAAAATCTATCTTTTTCAACACATTTTATGAGCACCTGCTGTGGTATAGATGTAGGTGCTTCAGAGTCAAACAATGGTTCAAAGGAATGGGTATCAGACAAACTTTTACACTGACTGCATCAGTTTAAGGACTCTGCTGCTTAATCTTAAATACTCTGAAGAGAACACGCAAGTTTTTTCACTGTACGCAGAGTGCTCCTTCCCTTTCACAAGGTAATTAGGAATGACAAATAAATGCGGCTTTTGTCAGTGTTTACACAACCGAAAAATATAACTAAGAATAAATGTCTCATTATTAGTCAGGGCAACCCACAGCTATTCCTCCGTAGCACAGTACCAATACATTACAATATCAATACAAGCCTGATATCTATTTGCGGCAGGATTTGTAGTTGAATGTAATTAGCAAACAACTCCAGCACCACAAAGCATCAACACTATTAAATAGCACTTTCTAACATCAACTCCTTCTCAAAACAAATGATGCAAGTTATTTACAATGCTCTGGAAAGCATTGTTATGGCCATTTTAAAGAAACATTACTGCATCCTTTTGCCAAAATATTTTTCCAACTGTGGCTAAATTCCAAACCTTTTAAATCCTTCCAGAACTAGTGAATTAGAAGTAGGAAAGGAAATGGGAGGACCAGAAATGCATAGAATTGGTGAGTTAAACAGCCAAAGATTAGCTTAGTTTAGTTTAGTGTGGAGATATAGCTTGGAAACCGTTCCTTCGGCCCAACGATTTCATGCAAACCATTGCTCACCGGTTCACAGTAGTTGCATGTTATCCCACTTTCTATCCATTTCCTACATATTCAGAACAATTTACAGAGGCCATTGAACCTATCAGCCTACATGTAGATGTGGGAGGACACTGGAGCACCTGAAGGAAACCCACACGGTTACAGGGAAAATGTGCAAGCATCTGTTCCTGAACCTCATGGTGCACAACTTCAGGCTTCTGTACCTCCTGCCTGATGATGGTGGCAGCGAGAAATGGGTTTGGCACAAATGGTGAGGATCCTTGATGAAAGATACCGCCTTCTAGAGACAGCATATCACATAGAAGCTTTCAAAGGTGGGGAAGGTAGTGCCTGGGATGGACTGGTATGAGTCCACCATTCTAGGCAGCCACTTGCATTCTTGTGCGATGGAATTGCCATACCAGGTCATGATGCAACCAGTCAGATAGACACAAAATGCTGGAGTAGCTCGGCGGGACAGGCAACATCTCTGAATAGAAGGAATGGGTGACATTTCAGGTCGAGAGCCTTCTGTGACCTGAGGTATTGGGGGTTCAGTATTGATGTGGATGGAGAACTGGCTAGCAGACAGGAAGCAAAGGGCAGGAGTAAACGGGTCCTTTTCAGAATGGCAGGCAGTGACTAGAGGGGTACCGCAAGGCTCAGTGCTGGGACCCCAGCTATTTACAATATATACTAATGATTTGGACGAGGGAATTCAATACAACATTTCCAAATTTGCAGATGGCACCAAGCTGGGGGGTATAGTTAGGTGTGAGGAGGATGCTTGGAAGCTGCAGGGTGATTTGGATAAGCTGATTGAATGAGCAGATGCATGGCAGATGCAGTATAATGTGGATAAATGTGAGGTTATCCACTTTGGTGGCAAAAACATGAGGGTAGACTATTATCTGAATGGTGGCAGATTAGGAAAAGTGGAGATGCAACGAGACCTGGGTGTCATGGTACACCAGTCATTGAAAGTAGGCATGCAGGTGCAGCAGGCAGTGAAGAAAGCAAATGGTATGTTAGCATTCATAGCGAAAGGATTTGAGTATAGGAGCAGGGAGGTGCTACTGCAGTTGTACAGGGTTTTGGTGAGGCCACACCTGGAGTATTGTGTACAGTTTTGGTCTCCAAATCTGAGGAAGGACATTCTTGCCATAAGGGGGTACAGAGAAGATTCACCAGACTGATTCCTGGGATGTCAGGACTTTCATATGAGGAAAGACTGGATAGACTCGGCTTGTACTCGCTGGAATTTAGAAGATTGAGGGAGGATCTTATAGAAACTTACAAAATTCTTAAGGGGTTGGACAAGCTAGATGCTGGAAGATTGTTCCCGATGTTGGGTGAGTCAGAACAAGGGGTCACAGTCTAAGGATAAGGGGGAATTCCTTTAGGACCGAGATGAGGAAAACATTCTTTACACAGAGAGTGGTGAGTCTCTGGAATTCTCTGCCACAGAAGGTAGTTAAGGCCAGTTCATTGGCTATATTTAAGAGGGTGTTAGATGTGGCACTTGTGGCTAAAGGGATCAGGGGGTATGGAGAGAAGGCAGGTACGGGATACTGAGTTGGATGATCAGCCATGATCACATTGAATGGCGGTGCAGGCTCGAAGCGCCGAATGGCCTACTCCTGCATCTATTTTTCTGTTTCTATGTTTCTATGTGACAGACCATTACAACCATTTTCCATTTTTGTATCAGATTTCCAGACAGATGCTTCACAACTTATGTAAGGGTTACGTCCCATGGACTCTTGCATAAGTCAGGTGTTATGGAGACTACAGGGGAGCATCCAAGGGACAGCTGACTGGCTTATGGAAATGGCTGCATGCAACAGCAGCAGCGCAGTGCTACCAAGTCTACCGAGATGCGCAGCTCGGAAATAAAGCTGTAGGCTTAAAGAATTGGTTACGTAGGTGCAAGTTTACATTGATTGCCTATTACATAAGTCGGAGGGTGCCTCTACTTCCCAACTTATTTTTTTAATCTAAGCTGTAACTAGTCTTGCCAAATGTGGTTAACACAAAGAATGGCATAAGACATGCGTAGAATCTTTAAAAATGTACAGGGAAAGAGAAAGCAGTAATTTGGAATCGTAAATATCTGGACTTCTGAAAAGTTATCTGGGGACATTCAACAGTTATGTAGAAAATTATGAAGGCACCTTATCATCACAGCCAGGAGAATAGGACTTTCAGGCCATGCACTGTATCACTTGAATAGGTCTAAGCTGTTGAGGTGCACAGGCTTCATTTTTTGATTTGCGTATCCCGAACACTAGTGGAGGAAAATTGGGCTGAATTTTTATTTCCGTTGGCAATACAGTGGCCATTTATCTGTGAGTGTATATGTAAGTGCATGGGAGCGTATATTTTAGTAACAGATCTGCAATTCTGTGTGTTTGTGTGTGCCTGTATGTGTGAATACAAGCATGTGTTTTTCAATGTGTATATGTATGAGTTAAGGTATTTGTGCCCTTAAATATCTAAAGCCAGCGCAGATGTATAAATGTGCAATTTAACGTTCCATAAATGAGTGTTGAATGTGTGTGTGTAAACATGTGCGTGTGAGTGTATAAGAAAATGAACAAGGCAGTCTTGATGTGAAAGTTTGAGTTTGAATGAGCAGTTGATGAGCATTTGGAAAATTAGCATTAATGATAAAGAAAGAGAAACTGAAAACTCAAAATCATTATTTTCACTGAGTTATATGAGGGCAGATGCTTGGGAGGGTTGTGTTTATGATGGTAAATGGGATTTTCTTAGGTTTGTATCCAGGTGGCCATAACTGTCTGGCACCAAGGAATAACAAGGGCCAGGAAGCAAGCGGGCAAGATCATCTCTGACCCCTATCACACTGGCCACAAACTCTTCGAATCACTTCCATCTGGAAGGCGACTCCTGACTGTCAAAGTTGCGACAGCCAGACATAAAAACAATTTTTATCCACGAGTAGTTGTTCTACCCAGAGCCAAAAATCTTAGCCTCCCTTTGATCTGGTATTTTGTTGGCTCACATGCTTGATCAATGGTGTTTTATCATTAATGTTTTATTATTATTAATATTTAGTGTTTTCTGAGTCATTCGTAACTGTCACTGTATGTCATGTTGTTACTTGTGGGCGGAGCACCAAGGCAAATTCCTTGTATGTGAATAATTGGTCAATAAACTTACTTACTTACTATGCTATTTTTTAAATTATTTTATTGTTTCCTTTCATAGGAATGTGAGAAATGTGTCTTTTCAGGGGAATGTACCCAAATGCAGACCACCCCATGCCCCACAGTATAATGTGCCCGAAAGATGGTGCTGGAAACCTCTCTTGCCTTTGCCATGTAAATGTAAGAAATGCTTCTACCATCTAATGGGGAGAAAACACACATAATGCACTCACCTGTTGATACTTCATGTTGAGAGCATCCGAGCACAGTATCATTTCTCACATTGGAAATGTATGTCTGCTCATTTTTCTGTACTCCCCACATTTTACCTTCCATACAATTTACTGCATGGCTTCTTTTATTTACAGTCAGATGATAGGAAATGATAGGGCATGATGTGGAGTGCATTTGTAAGGTGACAACAAACCAAAGATCAAAATAATGTCATTAGTTATGAGAGCAAAGCTTGAGAGGTTTATCAATATAATGTGACTTGAATGGCAGTTATTTTTGGTTTCAATTTTGTATCATGAGCACTGAAAGTAATGAATAAACGTGTGTTATGTTCCAAACGTAGAGGCTGCACATGAAAAGGTATTATGTTGATTCCAAAACATAGGAGGATGTCTTGAGGTTAATAAAGGTGTGATAAAAATGCAAGTCTTTCTGTTTTACCTGAAAGCTGACCACAATAAATCTGTAATGGTACCTCACAAGATCAGGAAGAGTTCTATCTACTCACATTGCCATAGACATTTTACATGATGAGGATCCTTTGGTTTTGAACCTTGAGTTTAATAATGTTTAGTTCAGTTTAGTTTAGAGATACAGTGGAAACTCTGCAAAGAGCAGGCCAGGCCCATCGGCCCATTGGGACCACACAGACCATTGATCACCTGTACACAAGTTCTATGTTATCCTACTTTTGCAACCTACACACCAGGGGCAATGTACAGAAGCCAATTAACCTGCAAACCTGGAGAAGGGTCTCGACCCGAAACGTCGCCTATCTCCTTCGCTCCTTAGATGCTGCTGCACCCGCTGAGTTTCTCCAGCCTTTTGTGTACCCTCGATTCTCCAGCATCTGCAGTTCCTTCTTTAACCTACAAACCTGCATGTCTTTTGAATGTAGGAAGTAACCGGAGCACCTGGAGAAAACCCATGCAGTCACAGGGAGAATGTACAAACTCCGTACAGACAACGCCCGTAGTCAAGACTGAATCACAGTTTCTAGCTCTGTGAGGTAGCAGTTGCACCACTGTGGCACCCTAAACTAATATTTTTAGGAAACTATTGCCTATATTTCTCCCTCTGTTCTGTTTTGTCTGCATAGATTTCCTTCCAGGTACTTGTGGTCATCTTCATGTGTCTAGCTTAAATAAACATTCCCCTGTAGGAAGCTGAGCCTGTATCTTGACCAGTTGCCCTGTTCAAACATCGATCATTGACTGTTCTGTCTATTCCTGATTTCTCACTCATGTCCCCTTGAAGAAAATGCTGAAACTTATCGTGTTGTGCACGGCAGACATCAGTGTCTTGCCATGATCAACTTTTGGAGATAGTTTCACTATGTAAAGTAAAGTAAAGTAAAGTAAAGGATCCTTCATTGTCATTCAGACATTACGGTCTGAATGAAATTTTGTTGCCTTGCAGTCATCCATATAATGAAAATGACAAAAACACACAATAAACACAAATTTAACATCCACCACAGTAAGTTCACCAGGCACCTCCTCACTGTGATGGAAGGGAAAAATCTTAAACTCTTTGTCTCCCTCTTTGTCTCCCTCTGCGCCGAGGCGATCCAGGCTTCAGATGTTGTGACCCCGCGGGACGATGGTAAATCAGTCCCGCGGCTGATTCCAAGCGCCGCGAACGGGCCGGTTCAAACTCCGCGGCGTGGGACGGTCGAAGCTGCGGCCCTCCAGTCCAGCAAACGTAGCTGTCGTTGCGGGATCTCCAGAAAACAGGTCACCAACCTGTGGCCTGCGGGCTCCCGACGATGTTGTCCACTGGGCCCGTGGCCGAGCACACTGGGCCCGCGGCCAATCCTCCAAGATCGGGCCGCCGCTGCCGCTGAACGCCACAGCTCCGAGGTCGGGTCGTCACTGCCGCCGGAATGCCACCGCTTTGTGGTCGAGTCGCCGCTGCCGCAGTAACACTGCCACAGTTCCGAGGCCTCGGCGTAGACGGAGCCGGAGACTGGGGATACGACAAGAGAAGTCTCATACCCCCGAAGGAAGAGACCAAAACATATTTCTCCCCCCCTACCCACACACATACACAACCTAATAAACCAAAAATTAACTAAAACAGGAAAAAAGAACAACAACAAAAAAAAGAAAAAACAGACGGATTGCAGGCGAGCTGCAGCTGCTAAGGCAGTGCCGCCATCTTGAACGATCTATGATGCCGCCATCTATGACCACCACATGAGAGGTTAAGTTAACTCACTTATGTGTTATGGTACCGAGTGATTGTCCACAGACCAACCATCTCCCATTTCACAACATGGCACCACATGTTAACTGAATACAAAAGAGTAATTAGGTTATCGCGCATTCCGTTCCATTGATAGAAAATGATGAAATAAGGGTTAGGAGATGATGTGTACAGCAGGAAAAATACTATTCCCAATGAAATTGCAGTAAAATCTGCAGTTGTGGACCCAACATTCCAAAGACAGCATCAAGGCAATTGAAGCCTGACATACAACAGGATGATATCAGGGCCAGAAAATTAAAAACATTGAATGTTGAAAATCTGAAATAAATACTGAAAATTTAGGAAGCACTCTGCAGATCTGGCAGCATCTGTGTAAAGAGAAACAAATTTAGTTGTCCAGGCTGCAATATTTTCATCCATTATGATCTGTTGCAATTTCTGATTATATTTCATATTAATATTATAGTGAGTATTTCCAACAGAGCAGAGATCTCAGAGCGGAGGTGAAATAAATCATTTTGAAATGTTCCAAAAGAATGAACAAACAAAGGTTACTTCCTCTGTTTATGAAATTTAAAATTGTCAGGTTATTTTTTTTTTCTGAGGGGATCGTTGAACATGGAATAGTTTGTCATAGGGAGTGGTTGAATTAAAGATGTTAAGGGAAAATTATCAGTCAATCATGTGAAGCATGGAAAACAAAGCAAGCTGTACAGTGCAAGAGCAAGCTATTGGGATATGAATTGTACTAATGGAGCAAAGCGCAGGGCAGCCATAATGAATTAGTTGTTATCTAATGCACACATACACATTTCTGAAATCTCCTCCTCTTCTAAAGTCTATAGATGGCAAAATTACCAATAACACACAAGGCAGAAATTGGTTGATACTTAAGTTCACCATTTCCTACCTACTTTTTGAATGGCACATTCATGAATTGATTCAACAGTACTTGGGCCAACTCTATGACTGTGCAAGAACATTTTTGTGGGAGGGAGAACAGAGCTCTGTGTGCATATTAACACAAATGACATGTGCAGGAAAAGGGATGAGGTCCTGCAGATAGACTACATCATCATCTATCCCGTTTTCCATATCCCTAACTAATCTGAAGAAAGGTCTCGACCCAAAACGTCACCCATTCCTTCTCTCCAGAGATGCCGCCTGTCCCGCTAAGCTACTCCAACTTTTAGTGTCTATCTTAGGCAAAATACTAATAAGGAAGACCTCAAGGGTAGTAATATCCAGAATACTCCCGGTGTTACTTTTTAGTGAGAGTAAAAATAGGAAGAGAGGACAGATTAATGAGTGGCTGAGGAATGGGTGCAGGGAAAAGGGATTTAGATTTTTGGACCATTGGGATCTCTTCTGGGTGTAGATGACCTGCACGTGGGATGGGTTGTATCTGAACTGGAGGAGACCAATATCCTGGTGGGTAGATTTCCTAGTCTTATGTAGGTGGGTTTACACTGTATTGGAGAGGGGAGCGGGGTTGGTGTTTGGGGGGGGGAGGGGGTAGGTGGGGAGGACAGGATCCAATGCAGTAGTGAGGCAGGTGAGAGTCTAGAAGTTGATACAGAAATTAATGACAGCAAGGCAGGGGCATGGCAGGCAGTGAGGAAAGATGGTTGGATTAAATTAATTTAATTTCAGAGGCTGACAGGTAAGGCAAATTAACTCGGGGTATGGTTGGGTAGGTGCGTCAGAGACGTTATAGCCATTATTGAAACTTGGCTAAGGGAGTTACAGGACTGGCAGTTTAATGTTCCAGGGTACAGGTATTATTGGCAAGATAGAGGTTGGTGTAACAGGTGAGGGGGAGTTGATTTACTAATAAAGAGGAATGTCACTGCAGTAATCTGATATGACATAACTGAATCGTCCAATGAAAAATACAAATGGACAATCAACTTCTTGAAAGTGTAGTACAGGCCTCCGAATAGTCAACAGGAATTGGTCTGAAGTGCAGGTGATGAAAGTTCAATGCATTCCCATTTGACCTACAGATTTGTTCCATTCCAATGGGAATTATTTGGGAGGTAAGGTGCATCACTGTGATCAAAAGGATTAAGGATTAAAGATTAATATATTAGGGAAATGCATCAACCTTACATGGTACCAGTCTAGACTGAATCTAGATTGGATTCATTATTGACCCTGTTGGTTAAGATCATATTTTGCATGTCATCATCCAGTGGAGATAAAATGGAGACAAATTCAGATGAGCAGACAAAGTTGAGAACCATTCATCACAGAGTCAAAATCATTTTTGAAATAAACCAATAACCAATGGTATTTTTTTGTTTATTCAGTAAGGGGTACCTCATAATGAACTTACAACCACCTGGAATGAGAAAGGAGCATTCAACCATGTTGCCAATATCATTCATAGACTGGGTGTAATCTGTTGTATCAAACATATCCCCCCCAATTTAGTTTACTCACAAGATATGTTGCATTAGATTCGTACAAAGGGTCCTCCCTTCTCCTGAATAAAAAATACAGAAATATTTTCTGTATTCATCTAACTTTACATTCAACTAAGAAACATTTTGAGTATTAAGCAGTCACCACACATTTGAAAATAGTGCTCTTTATTCCGGCGATCATTCACATGCAAGCAGAGCGACAAATTTGCTAGCTGCCACTGTATTATCATGAATATTAGGCTTATCTGTCTCTGTGCAGTTGCCATCCTTTGGCATGAGATTTTTGTGATTCCAATAGCCCAGGATCCTTCATGTTCCATATCGTATTCAATTATTTTTCTTCATTTTTACCCCTATATCTCTCAATCCCATTTCCAACCATATGTTTGTACAATTATTTTTTGAAAGCAACTGATCATTGTAGCATCTACTCTTTTAGTCAACTGTCTGCACTGTGTAACTGCAGTACTGCAGAAAGAAAGCTGACCTGAATTTCAACATAAAGTTGGTTTATTCTGAGCAACCTATTTTGAATGGTACGAAAATGGGCATGAAGAAGTTGGGTGTGATGTGGGGAGACAAGGGAGCTGAAATGGAGGAACGAGAGGAGATGGATTTTACAGTGGGGAGACTGCATAGAGGTAAAAGGGTGAGGATTTGAAAGAGAGAGAGAGAGAGAGAGAGAGAGAGAGAGAGAGAGAGAGAGAGAGAGAGAGAGAGAGAGAGCAGCGGTGTTGGAAAACATCACATATAAACAATAGAAATCTGTAATCCTTTCCCCCAACAGGCTACAGATGTTGGTTTGGAAGAGGAAAGGGCCTGTCCCACTACGGCGACCTAATCCGCGTGTTCAGAAGCATTTGCCCTCAACTCATACTCGCAGCATGGTCGACACGAGGTGCTAGGAGGTCTTTGTAACTCTCCTTCATGCTCGAGAGTAGTCCCCTCAGTTAGGTCGGGGCAAATTTTTCAACATGCTGAAAAATGCCCACAAGTAAAAAAAGGTCGCCATGGAAAAAATTGGGTTACTTTATTTTTACTCGTGGGTTTGGTCGAAATCGGTCATAGTAGGTCAGCATGTTATTCGTAGATAATCGAGGGCAGTCGAAGGTAATCGAATGTAGTCGAAGGTAGTCGTAGATAGCCTTCAATATAGTCGAAGGGAGGTCGAAGGAGATCGAAGGAGGTCGTCTTCACTCTCCACTATAAATTTTCCCGAAGCTAGTCAAAGTTAGTCGAAGCTAGTCTTTAACATAGTCGGAGGAGGTCTTCTACATAGTCGAAGGAGGTCTTCAACATAACACTTTTCAAACTCTCCTAAACGCTTCCAAACTCGCCAATTTGGTCGCCGCAGTGGGACAGGCCCTATAGGAGTTAAATTGTTAATTTCAAGAGCGGCATTAATGTATTTTTGTGAAGTAAAGGTTCTGTCCCATTGTTTACATGTCCAATTTTCCCTAGTCTTCAACATAGTCGAAGGAGGTCGAAGGAGGTCTTCTACATAGTCGAAGGAGGTCTTTAACATGACACTTTTTCAAACTCTCTTAAACGCTTCTAAACTCGCCAATTAGTTCGCCGCAGTGGGACAGCCCCTTAAGAGTGTGTGACCTCAAAGAGGTGGGGCAGGTTAATAAGGGTGCCGGATGAATCAACTCATTTAAGAGGCTTGGGAACTTTACTAGACTTCTTATGTTCTTGTAATCTTATTTGTAATCTAGGCTTACAAAAATTCCATTTATAAGAACATCCACAATCTTTCCACATGCACATTTTGTTAATGGCTTCATTGCTTGTGCTGTGCCAATTGCATCCCTCTGTTTCATAAATTGAAACAGCAACTGTTATCCCTGATCCCGGTGATCCCTGTTATCACCGAGACATCAATGTGTAAATCTAGCATTACTTCTAGCTTGCTCAGAACCTCTTCCTAAAGTTTGCTCTAGCCCCTCAAGCAGTGACTTATTTAAAGAAAATAAACAATGGCCTGGTTGTGCTTCCTCAATTTTCAGGTTTCCTCTGGTACAACTACTTTCCTACTTCCACCAGCACTGGAATTTCCAACAAAGGCAGGAAAAGTTGATTTGTTTTCCAACATTAGCAACAAATAAGTCATGATTTGATGTTATATATGGGACAGTGTCAATGACATTTCCAGGTGTCTATTGGGGGTAAAGGCTTTGGTTCAATGGTTCAATGGTTCAATGGTTCCTTTAATGTCACGTGTACCAAAGTAGAGTTAGTTTTTTTTTAAATTTGCATATAAAATCAGTAATATTATTGCCATACATGAGCACAATCCTAAGTTCAGCACTTAATGAATAGAAACAGCCCACTGAATCTATATGCAATAGTCGTCAGGTTTTGGCACCATTTCACAGGCCCAACTGAAGCTGGCCATAAAGGCCTGTTGCAGCCATCACCTCCAACCATTTGTCCCACAAACCATCGCCTTTTTCCTTGCTTCGCCATCTCCAACCTTCATGCCCCGGTGGCACCTCCCGCAGCCAACCTTGAAGGTGTACATGGTAATGCCCCATGTTTCTTCCAACTGACCCTTGTCCAGCGTCAGCTGCCATCGCCAATTCCCTCCACCCCCTCTCCGGTTTCAGGTCTCCAGGGCAAGCAGGGACCAGGTTCGGTGGCTTCCCTCTCCTGGTTCCATGGCGGGTGAGCCAATGCTGCTGCCGAGGTATGGAAGCAGCTTGCCGAGACCTTTTGCTACGCATGGCTTGCCGGAATCTAATGGGAAAAGCAATGCAATTTCATATCCAGGAAACCAACAGTATAAATGTCTCAGACCGCTTACCAGCATCCAGTAACCTAATCTGCGCTTTTTGACCCATCTTTCGGTTTTGGTTTTGGCTTATTATTGTCACATGCTCCAATGTACAGTGAAAGGCTTTGTTTTGCAACCTTTCAAAATTGAATTGGATAATACAATACATAAATACAATCAAGTACAATTGGTTGAGTGAAGGAAAAGGTACAGAATGTAAAATATAGCTCTCAACATTTTTGTGCAATAGTTCTAGAGACAATGTCCAATATCTGCATTGAGGTAGAGGAGAAATCAGACTATCCCTAGCTTATGGAAGGATAATTCAGAAGCATGATAACAGAGGGGTAGAAATTGGTCCTGAGCTAGTGATGCACGCTGTTAAACTTCTTGTTGGCAGTAGCGGGGTGAAGAAGAAATGTCCAGAGAAACTTAGATGGAGTCGAGGGTGGGGAGTGTGATCTGTGTGATGGACTGGGCCACATCCACAACTCTCTGCAATTTCTAGAGGGCTTGGGCAGAGCTGTTCGCAAACCAAGCTATGATGTAACCCGACAGCATGCTTTCTATGTTACTAGAGTGGGGAAAGATGGGAGAGAGAGCGGAGGGGGAATGCAGAGGTTAATTAAAATGAAAGAAATCAAGGATCAAACTGCTACCCAAACGTATTAGTGTGCTTTCCTCCCTGTATTTCAATGTGGTTGGTCTATGACAGATCATTGGTAATATTTATGCTAAGTATCTTGAAATTCTCAACCATTTCTACTTCTGCACCATTGATGCGGATTGAGCCACAATCTCCACCATGCTTCCTGAAGTCGATAGCTGGCTCCCTTGCCTTGCTGAAATAGAAGGAGAGGTTCCTGACACCATGTTACTAAAGAAGGGTCTCGACCCGAAACGTCGCCTATCTCCTTCGCTCCTTAGATGCTGCTGCACCCGCTGAGTTTCTCCAGCTTTTTGTGTAACCATGTTACTAAATATTGGAAGATATACCCAGTTTGGATAAATAAAGGGATGGTATAGGGCATGGAGAAATTGATATTTGAGCGATGGATGGCTGGATGGAAAGAGGAGAATGGACGAGGTTTGAGAGATGGTGAGTTGTTGGGTGAATGGATGGATGGATGGATAGATGAGTGGATGATAGGTTGGGTGGACAGATGGATCGACAGATAGATTATTTGTCTGCATTGAGGGGTTAATGTTTGGACATATGTTTGGGTTGGTTGAGGGTGGAAATATGGTGAAATGGATGGAGTGGAGTGAGGTTGGATGGACAGTAGAGGGAAGGATGCTTGAATGATGGTTCGAAGTAAGGTAGAAACATGATGGGATGATTGGATGGGTGCTAGAATGTGTGGATTAACGGATAGAGGGATGGTTACATTTATAGAATAACAATTGGATGAAGGGATGACTGAATAGAAGAATTAATGGATTAATGAAGGTATAATTGATAGGATGGATGGGTGTAAAGATGAATAGATGAACTTCTTCAAATGCTGCATGCAACTATTTCAGTCCACAAAGACTGTTATGGTTTCTTCTATACATATAAATTAGCATCTAATGCACTCTATTACTTAAATTAAATGAGAAAACAAAATCAAGTGTCTAATTTCATAAAACACCTCATCCATAAAAGGCGGTCACAGGCTAAGTAGAAATAAATTAGATGAACAGTGGTCTTAGTAATGTTGGGGCCTGTTAGGTAACATGAAGGAAATATTAAAAAGCATTAACCATATAGTCACATTCTAAGCTTCAGTTGTATATAGTGGTGTCTAATTGATTTTGTATATAAGTTTTCCACAAAGGGGACACAAAAAAAAGACTTTGATATCAACCAGTCACCCAGTAACATTTGGCCCATATAACTATATCTGCTTTGGGGACCAAACTGTCAAAATATATGGTTCACATTTGTAATTTTAAGCTTTCCAATCTATTCGGCTTGAAGAATCCTGCAGAGAGCTTAATTTCAACAGGTAAGTGCATATCATCAGAACATCTCATGCCTCAAAAGGTAAGCATTTATTATTTGGTAAGGACTGCAGCACTGCAGCCAGAAATTTCAGGTCCAGTTGTAAACAAGAATGGATCTGTGATATGAAAATTAAGTACATGGCTGTTGGATTTTAACCATAAAGTGACAAAGATGATACCAAGTCCTTAATAGTCAAAACAACTTGATGTTTAAAAAACACAGCCTCCTGATTGTGGTAACTGCACGATCAGCATTTCTACACATTCTCCCTAAAAAAAAAAGTTTGCTTTTAAAGCTATGAGTGTTGCTGGCACAGTCAGCCTTTATTATCCATCAATAGTTATCCTTGACATGTGGAAGTGAGTCACTTTCTACCATGGCTGCCTTACGTGTGGTGAAAGTGTCCCTTCACCTTTACCCACCTATCACTTGCCAGACTTTGTCCCGCCCCCACTTCTTTGCCAGCCTTCTCCCTACTAAATCAGTCTGAAGAAGGGTCCAAACCCAAAGCTTTGCTGAGTCATGACCTCCATAGATGCTGTGTAACATGCTGAATTACTCCAGCACTTAGTGTTTTTTTGTAAACCAGCATCTGCAGTTCCTTATGTCTCCTCTACAAGCTCATTTAGTAAGGAATTCCAGGATTTAGATCTGATACCAGTGATATATTTTTGAATCTTCAACCATTTTCTTGTATGCATGATGACATAGATCACTCCTTGTTTCTAAAGAATATAAAATACACATAAACTTGGTCAACCATGTTGTCAATTGCATTATCAGGTAAACTCACAGCTCGCCTTCAGACTCCTGAAACAAGAAGTGGATTTTATTTAGAAACAATCCACATTGCAGTTCCTCTTGGAGTCAGGAATATTGAGAAAAAAGGGAGGGAAATGAGGGTTCCTACCGAGATCTCCCAAGATATCTGGAGTTATTTTTCCACACTCCCATTGTTATTCACACTTCACATACAGAAGATGGTGTTTGTGTTGGATTATAGAATCATCTCTTGCCCTAGGCATTGGGGGTGCTTCATCATTGTATGTTGCTTCATGTTCTGAACTCCCACCAGTGTTCAAATTATCACGTGTTCAATGTCCCTGTGACTCAATATCAATTCAGATACCTCACTTCAAGAGCCAGAATTTGCACTGGACAGTATTTCCGGGTCTCAGGCTGCATAAAAAGCAGCAGCAGTTAAGGGGCTGTCCCACTGCAGCGACCTAATTGGCGAGTTTAGAAGAGTTTAGGAGAGTTTGAAAAAGTGTCATGTTGAAGACCTCCTTCGCCTATGTGGAAGACCTCCTTTGACCTTCTTCGACTATGTTGAAGACTAGCTTCGACTAGCTTCAGGAAAATTGGACATCGAATAGTGGAGAGTGAAGACGACCTCCTTCGACCTCCTTCGACCTCCCTTCGACTATGTTGAAGACTATTTACCACTACCTTCGACTACCTTCGATTACCTTTGACTACCCTCGATTACCTACAAATAACATGCCAACCTATTACGACCTACCTCGACTAAACCTACGAGTAAAAAAAAATCAATTTTTTTAATGGCGACCTTTTGCTACACACGTGCATTTTTCAGCATGTTATAAAATACGCCACGACATAGCTGAGGCCTCGAGTATGCGGGGACTACTCTCGAGCATGAAGGAGAGTTACAAAGACCTCCTAGGATCTTGTGTCGACCATACTGTGAGTATGAGTCGAGGGCAAACTCTTCTAAACTCGCCAATTAGGTCGTCGCAGAGGAATAGCCCCTTTATTAGCTAAACCATTGAAGGATTCTCAGAAAAGAAAATACAAATTGTATTGCAATCACTCAAAATAAAATCCTTCTACTGACATTGTGGGTGCAGAATGAATCAAAGTTCTGCATCGCCTGTGCTCTAAAGACTCCATAGCATTCCCTGGGATCAGGCGGTGTAGCAATGGTAGCCTGGCTGCTGTTTCTCAAGAGAGCTCCCTTGCTGCTCTGGTAACTATCATTTCAATATAAACGAGATGTCTGTCTCACTTCACTACAACTAATAAACAAACTCAAACAAATAATTATCTCACTCTTCCATTACCACACTCTGTCAACACTCATTAACGTTAGTATCTTTTGTAATATTTTCCAGGCACAACAATATCAGAACATTTTTCATTCTGCTCCAATAATAGTTTTGAGTCAAATAAGATGAGATGACCATCAATCAGCCTAAAGTTGAAATAACAATGCATTTTTGTACTCATTCCTTAAATACACAGACCCAGAAATTGAGTTGCATATAGTTATGAAGGGCTAAAACATGGCTGTGAAATTCCTTAATGGACCTCATCTGATTTCACACATCTCCCAACTCTTATCCGTGCAGCATTCAGAAAAGGGAGTCAGCCTTTCAAGGCCCAGTCACTTGGCAGGCATGCAGTAGCTGCAGTCTGCCTGCACAGGAAGAGACTAAAGGGCCTGTCCCACCAGCATGCAACTCTATGCGATTAGCGCGACCTAACGTGGTCGCTTGAGCCGTCCGGCGTCGCGGGGCCGGTCCCACTTCGATCGCCGGAGCCGTGCGGAAGTGCGGAATTCGTCCGAAGTTCGTCCCGACACCGCGCGGGGCTCCGAAAAACCGACTATGTCCAAATATTCCGCACGGCAACGGCTTGTCGGCTCGCAGTCGCCTCGACGCATTAAACACCGCCCGGACATCGTGCCTCCGTGAACCTATTTGTAAGTGCCTCCGTGACCCTCTCTGTGTGGCTCCGTGTCCCTGTGTGTGTGTCGATTTGGTTGCGCTTGCCGCATGCAGGCGCATGATGGTGGGAACGGCCCTGTACAGGGGATCACCTGACCTCTGCGCGGCCCCCGCTGCCGGTTTGATCGCGTTCATCACATAGAGTTGCATGCTGGTGGGACAGGCCCTTAAGGTTAAAGAGGAGGGCGCCACTAAATAGATTCACTATTCACGTACCATCCTGGTCAACAAATACCTACCATGAGGAAGGTTCAATGCATCAGAAGAACAACCAAGCCCTCTATCATTAAACTCTAGCATTAATCTCGTCCAGAACCAACAGACACCGCGTAATAGACAAAAGCTGAAAGAAATCTTAAAAACATAAGGGTCACGATTATCTGTTTACTCTTGCAAAATAGAAACTCTCACAGAAAATTAATTTTTTGCAGAGATCAGGGATCTTTAAGCTCGATGTCACACGTCAGGAATTTCAGAGGTTTGAGCAAACCTTAAAAATAGTAGAAACAGCTACTCGTTCACCAGCACTACTTCCTTAGAAGACTTAGGGAGTTCGGTATGTCCCCAATAACTCCCACCAACTGCTACAGATGTGCCATAGAAAGCATTTTATCGGGATACAAGGGAGAGTAAACGGAGGCCACGCGCCAACTCGCGCACACCTCCTCCTACTGACCCCTGGACCATGACCCCACTGACGAGCACCAGGCCACCATCTCGAGCACCATAACCGACTTCATCAACTCCGGCTCCCTAACCCCCCGAGCCTCCAACCTCATCGTTTCCCAGCCCCGCACGGCCCGATTTTATCTTCTCCCCAAAATCCACAAACCCGACTGCCCTGGCAGACCCATTGTCTCTGCCTGTTCCTGCCCCACCGAACACATTTCCACTCCATCCTATCCCCCTTTGGTAAATCCCTCCCCACCTATGTTCAAGACACCTCAGACACTCTCCGTCGGCTCCACGCATTCCATTTCCCAGGCCCCCATCCTCTCATCTTCACCATGGACGTCCAGTCACTCTACACCTGCATCCCCCACCAGGATGGTCTCAAAGCCCTCCGGTACTTCCTCGACCAGAGGAGCAACCCATACCCGTCCACTGACACCCTCCTCCGCCTAGCGGAGTTGGTCCTTACCCTCAATAACTTCTCTTTTGACTCCTCCCATTTCCTCCAAACACAAGGCATAGCTATGGGCCTCAGCTACGCTTGCCTCTTTGTCGGGCACGTCAAACAATCTTTGTTCTCGACGTACCTGGGCCCCATCCCCGACCTTTACCTCCGTTACATTGACGACTGCTTTGGTGTCACCTCCTGCACCCACGCAAAACTGAGTGACTTCATCCATTTCACCACCACCGGAACTCAAATACACTTGGAGCATTTCCGACATTTCCCTACCATTCCTTGACCTCACCATCTCTATTGCTGACCAACATCCATTACAAACCAACTGATTCCCACAGCTACCTGGACTACTCTTCCTCCCACCCTGCTTCCTGTAAGGACTCCATCCCCTATTCCCAATTCCTCTGTCTACGCCGCATCTGCTCCCAGGATGAGGTGTTTCACACCAGGTCATCACAAATGTCCTCGTTCTTCCAAGAATGGGGATTCCCCTCCCGCACTATAGATGAGGCTCGCACCAGGGTCTCCTCCATACCCTGCAACACTGCCCTCTCTCCCCATTCCCCCACTCCCAACAAGGGCAGAGTCCCCCTGGTCCTCACCTTTCACCCCACCAGCCGGCGCATACAACAGATAGTCCTCCATCAGTTTTGCCACTTCCAACGTGAACCCTCCACTCGCCTCATCTTCACATCCCCCCCCCGTCTGCCTTCCGCAAAGACCGCTCCCTCCGCAACTCCCTTGTCAATTCTTCCCTTCCCTCCCGCTCCACCCCTTCCCCGGGCACTTTCGCTTGCTACACTTGTCCCTTCACCTCCCCCATCCACTCCTTTCAGGGACCCAAGCAGTCCTTCCAAGTCCGACAGAGGTTCACCTGCACCTCCTCCAACCTCATCTACTGCATCCGTTGCTCTAGATGCCAGTTGATCTATATCGGTGAGACCAAGCGGAGGCTGGGCGATCGTTTCGCCGAACACCTCAGCTTGGTCCGCAATAACCAACCCAACCTCCCAGTGGCTCAGCACTTCAACTCCCCCTCCCATTCCGTATCCGACCTCTCGGTCTTGGGCTTCCTCCACGGCTAGAGTGAGCAGCACCGCAGGTTGGAGGAACAGCACCTTATATTCCGCTTGGGGAGTCTGCATCCTCTGGGTTTAAACATTGAATTTTCTCAATTCTGTTAACCCTGGCTGCCTCCTCCACTTCTCACCTCTCCCTCAGCCCTCGGGCCCTGGCATTCCTTCTCTCTCTATCTCTCCCCCAGCCAAGTCGCACTAGCTTCTCATTTTCACACTACAAACAGCTTACAATGGCCTGTTTCCTTTATCTTCGATACTTTTTTGCATATCTTTCATTCATTGTTCTTTATCTCTCCGCATCACCGTCTATATCTCTCGTTTCCCTGATCCCTGACCAGTCTGAAGAAGGGTCTCGACCCGAAACGTCGCCTATCTCCTTCGCCCCTTAGATGTTGCTGCACCCGCTGAGTTTCTCCAGCTTTTTGTGTAACCCTTATCGGGATACACATAGCTTGGCTTGGGAACAGCTCCATCCAAGACCTCGAGAAATTGCAGAGAATTGCGGATGCAGCCCAGACCATCACACAAACCCTCCCTTCCATTGACTCCATTTATACCTCAGCTGGCCTCAGCAAGGCCAGCAGCCTTGTTGAGGCAGCCTGTGGATGTCACACCCCTGGCCACTCCCTCTTCTCCCCTTTCCCTTCAGGCAAAGGTATAAAAGTGTGAAAACGCACAGCTCCAGATTCAGAGACAGTTTCTTCCCTGCTGTTATTACACAACTGAAGCATCCTACCACAACAAGAGAGCAGTCCTGAACTTCTATCTACCTCATTGGTGTACCTTGGACTATCTTTAATCGGACTTTGCTGGCTTTACCTTGCACTAATCGTTAATCCCTTATCATGTATCTATACGCTCAATTGCAATCATGTGTTGCCGTTCCACTCACTGGTTAGCACGCAACAAAAATGTTTCACTGTACCTCAGTACACGTGACATTATATTTAACTGAAACTGAACCTCCTGTGTTATAAGGTGGGCAAACAGGCCTACACAGCTGGGTGTGAGGGGACCTGTGCTCTCTGAATATTAATAGAGAAGGTAGACAAAAATGCTGGAGAAACTCAGCGGGTGAGGCAGCATCTATGGAGCGAAGGAATAGGTGGCGTTTCGTGTCGAGACCCTTCTTCAGACTGATGTGGAGGTGGGGGGGGGGGGCGGAAAGAAGAAAGGAAGAGGCAGAGACAGTGGGCTGTGGGAGAGCTGGGAAGGGGAGGGGATGGAGGGAGAAAGCAAGGACTACCTGAAATTGGAGAAGTCATGTTCATACTGCTGGAGTGCAAACTACCCAAGCGAAATATGAGGCATTGCTCCTCCAATTTGCAGTGGGACTCATTCTGGCCATGGAGGAGGCCCAGGACAGAAAAGTCGGAAACAGAATGGGAGGAAGAGTTGAAGTGCTGAGCCACTGGGAGATCGGGTCCATTAATGCGAACTGTGCGAAGGTGTTGGGCGAAGCGATCATCAAGCCTGCGCTTGGTCTCACCGATGTAGAGCAGTTGATACCTAGAGCAGTGGCTGCAATAGATGAGGTTGGAGGAGACCTGGAAAGACTGCTTAGGTTCTTGGATGGAGTCCAGGGGGGAGGTAAAGCGACAAGTGTAGCATTTTCTTCGGTTGCAAGGGAAAGTACCAGGGGAGGGGCTGGTTTAGGTGAGAAGGGACAAATTGACCAGGGATTTGCGGAGAGAGTGGTCTATGTGGAAAGCTGAAAGGGGAGGAGATGGGAAGATGTGGCCAGTGGTGGTATCCCGTTGGAAGTGTCGAAAATGTCGGAGGATTATCTGTTGTATGTGTTGGCTGGTAGGGTGGAAGATGAGGACAAGGGGGACTCGGTCCTTGTTACAAGTGGGGGGATGGGGAGTGAGAGTGGAGCTACGGGATAGAAGAGACCCTGGTGAGAGCCTCATCTATAGTCGAAGAGGGGACTAAAGAATGAGGACATTTCCGATGCCCTGGTCTGGAACACCTCATCCTAGGTGCAGATGCAGCGCAGATGGAGGAATTGGGAGTAGGGGATAGAGTCCTTACAGGAAGCACGGTGGGAAAAAGTGTAGTCCAGATAGCCATGGGAGTCAGTAGTTTTATAGTAGATTAGTAGTCGGTTAGTAGTCTGTTACCTGCGATGGAGATAATGAGGTC
This sequence comes from Raja brachyura, assembly GCA_963514005.1. The sequence goes on from OY740782.1 coordinate 64,668,921, forward strand.
TAGAAACGGTAGGGAGATGTCGGAAATGGTTCAGGTGAATTTGAGTGCCAGATGGAAGTTAGTGGTGAAATGGGTGAAGTCAGTGAGTTCTGCATGGGTGCAGGAGGTGGCACCAATGCAGTCGTCAATGTAGCGGAGGTAGAGTTCAGGGATGGGGCCATGGTACGCCTCAAACAAAGAGGAGTAGTTATTTAATGATAGTGGTGTTTTGAACATCACTATAGCTTGTCAAAGTAGATAGACTTATTATAATCTTTTTATATATTTGGTTAAAGCAGGCACAGATGCCTTTTGATCATGATTTCAAACTTTGGTAACTATCATTAGTTATCAGACTTCTTCTCATTACCACAGAAGTAATCAAGTCCCATTCCAGGTATTTAAGGACCAAATCTAAGCTGACATTCTGAAGCTCTGCGCTGTCAGAGATGGCATATTTCTTAATGCAAACTATAGCAAGGCCCTGCCTGCTCTCTCAAGTACAGAACAGGAGAGTTATCTGTGACAAGATGTCCAAACTTTATTCCTCAGCCAATATTTCAAAAGCAGATTATTTGGCTATTAGAAAGGACCCGACCCGAAACGTTACCCATCCTTTTTCTCCAGAGATGCTGCCTGACCCGCTGAGTTTCTCCAGCTCTTTGGGTCTATCTTTGGTATCAACCAGCTTTCTACACACATTGCTTAATGCTTAATGCTTGTTGGAGTTTCTTACCATATTTCTTATATTATAATGAGGACTGTACTTGTTTTTCTTCTTTCGTGTGGCGTGCACAGCCTAAATTTGTTGGACAAGTTATATTTGATGGTTACACAAAAAGCTGGAGAAATGCAGCGGGTGCAGCAGCATCTAAGGAGTGAAGGATATAGGCGACGTTTCGGGTCGAGACCCTTCTTCAGACTGGTCAGGGATCAGGGAAACGAGAGATATAGATGGTGATGTGGAGAGATAAAGAACAATGAATGAAAGATATGCAAAAAAGTATCCATGATAAAGGAAACAGGCCATTGTAAGCTGTTTGTAGTGTGAAAATGAGAAGCTAGTGTGACTTGGGTGGGGGCGAGATAGAGAGAGAAGGAATGCCAGGGCCCGAGGGCTGAGGGAGAGGTGGGAAGGGGAGGAGGCAGCCTGGGTTAACAGAATTGTGAAAATTCAATGTTTAAGTCCAGAGGATGCAGACACCCCAAGCGGAATATGAGGTGCTGTTCCTCCAACTTGCGGTGTTGCTCACTCTAGCCGTGGAGGAGGCCCAGGACCGAGAGGACGGATACAGAATGGGAGGGGGAGTTGAAGTGCTGAGCCACCGGGAGGTCGGGTTGGTTATTGCGGACCGAGCGGAGATGTTCGGCGAAACGATCGCCCAGCCTCCGCTTGGTCTCACCGATTATAGATCAGCTGGCATCTGGAGTAACGGATGCAGTAGATGAGGTTGGAGGAGGTGCAGGTGAACCTCTGTCGGACTTGGAAGGACTGCTTGGGTCCCTGAAAGGAGTGGATGGGGGAGGTGAAGGGACAAGTGTAGCATCTCTTGTGGTTGCAAGGGAAAGTGCCCGGGGAAGGGGTGGAGCGGGAGGGAAGGGAAGAATTGACAAGGGAGTTGCGGAGGGAGCGGTCTTTGCGGAAGGCAGACAGGGGGGGAGATGGGAAGATGTGGCGAGTGGAGGGGTCACGTTGGAGGTGGCAAAACTGGCGGAGGACTATCTATTGTATACGCCGGCTGGTGGGGTAAAAGGTGAGGACCAGGGGGACTCTGCCCTTGTTGTGAGTGGGGGAATGGGGAGAGAGGGCAGTGTAGCGGGGTATGGAGGAGACCCTGGTGCGAGCCTCATCTATAGAGCAGGAGGGGAATCCCCGTTCTCTGAATATGTGATTCTATTCCATTCTGTAGTTTTTTTTGCACAATCCGCAAGCATTGCCACTTTTCATTTCACTGCACAGCTCGTATGTGTATGTGACGAATAAACTTGACTTGACTTGGCCCCTGGTTCTGGTCTCCCCCAACATCGGCAACATTTTTCCTGCAACTTGCCTGTCCAATCCCTTAAGAATTTTATATGTTTCTCTAAGATCTTCTCTCATCCTTCTAAATTCCAGTGAATATAAGCCCATTCCATCCAATCTTGCATCATATGTCAGTCTCGCCATCCTGGGAATTAACCTGGTGAATCTACGTAGCACTCCCACAATAGCAATGGTTTGTGCTTTCTACACATGTATCTTGTGACACCATTTTCTCCATGGATGCCTGTGTTTGGTTGAGTGATTAATTGGTTGCATAACTTTAAAACTATCTTAGTGACTTTACTGTAAAATATCCTTTTTTCACTTTATCCACCTTTGCAAGAGAGCACAGCTTACAGAACCTTATTTAGTGCCTATCTGTCTATTTCCCGATTAGTTACCATGCCTGATTGAATTTCTAGGCTTCGTAGTGTAAATGTTTCCTTGAACGAGGAAAGGGTTTGGATAATGTGGAGAGGGTGCGTAAACTGTTTTTTTTTTGTAAATTCTTTTTTGTCACCTCTTTATCTAGTATATTTGTTAAAAATTGGAAATATTTATTTGCATAATGAAATGGCATGGCATTTTTTTCCTGTGTTGTTGTCTAAGATTTAAAAAAGCATTACAACTCTCTGGAGATTCGAGTAAAAATTAACACCAGAAACATTAGAATATTTCTTTATAGACTCTGACAAATATAATAGTAAATATCAAAGGAACTGTGGAAGCTCATAATACTCAACAGGACAGGCCATATCTATGGGAAGAGAAGCAGAACGTTGCGTAAGTGCCAAAATCCTAAATGGACTACCTGGGGTGTTGTCAGACAAAACTTAATGCAAACCCACTCCGATTACATCTTTGATTCTTGTGAGGGGCATGTGTTGAAGGATTGATGGAGTAGTGATGGTGTACATGGAACTTTTGGCTGTTATCAGTCATGCAAGTTTTAACAGTCATTCTTTGGCTTGGTGCATGTGCCAATGGTAAAATGTTTGATGTGGATGCTTTTTCGCTGAAGTTCATTGTGGTTGTGACTGAATAGTTTAGTTTAGTTTATTGTCATGTACCGAAAAACAGTGAAAATATTTTTTGGTGCGTGATATCCCTTTGTTTTGTAAGTTATTTTGTAAGTCTAACTACATATTAGCAAGACGAGGTGTCTTTTAAATTACTCTGAATCACAGTATGAAGCATAATGAGTTCACATTCAACATGATTGAGACAGTACATTATGCAGGGAATAATTACACACATAGAAACATGGAAATACAGATACTAGTCTCAACAATATACAATGTCTCAACGATTAGCGCCCTGTAGCACTCACTCCCATAATGATGAAGTGCTTCGACAGGCTGGTCAGGGACCATATTACCTCCAGACTCCACAGAGGCCGCTATATCCTCCGTACTCCATCTGAGCCTGGAACATCTAGAGGAGAAGAGCACTCATGTGCGAATGCTGTTCGTGGATTTTAGTTCAGCATTCAACACGATTATCCCCCAGCACCTGATAAGCAAACTGGTTCCATTGGGCCTCAGCACCCCCATGTGTAACTGGCTACTGGACATCCTCACTGACAGACCCCAGTTTGTGAGAGTTGGAAATAACACCTCTAACACCATCTCTCTGAGCACCGGCTCCCCTCAGGGCTGTGTCCTGAGTCCACTGCTGTTTACCCTGATGACTCACGACTGTTGTGCCAGGTTTAGTACAAACCACATCATGAAGTACGCAGATGACACAACAGTGGTGGGCCTCATCCGGGATGACAATGAGCTGGCTTACAGGGAGGAGGTGAAACAACTGGTGGATTGGTGCAATACCGAACAACCTGATCCTGAATGTCGAAAAAACAAAGGAGGTCATCGTCGACTTCTGGAAAAACCGGCACAGTCGCACACTACTTCACATCAATGACAGCGATGTGGAGGTGGTCAGTAGCACTAAGTTCCTGGGGGTGCAGATCACTAACAGTCTGACCTGGTCAAATAACATCTCATCAACAGTTAAGAGAGCACAGCAGCGGTTGCATTTTCTGCGCCGGATGAGAAGAGCTCACCTCCCCCATCCCATCCTCACCACTTTCTACAGGGGCACCATAGAGAGTATTTTGAACAGCTGTATCTCTGTCTGGTTTGGGGACTGTAAAGCCTCCGACTGGAAGTCCATGTAGAGAGTGGTGAGGACAGCGGAAAAAATCATCGGGACTTCTCTCCCCTCAATCGGGGATATTGCGACCAAGGACAGCAGTATTATAAAAGATATAATACAGTATTATAAAGATATAACATCTGCATCACGGACTGTTCACTTTGCTGCCCTCGGGCAATTGTAGCATAAGGATCAGAACATCAAGGTTCTGCAACAGCTTCTTTCCACAAGCCTTCAGACTCCTGAATGCCATGTAATGGGCTGCCACCATTGTCTATTTATCCTTTTATCCATTTTTATCCATTTTTATCCATTTTATCCTTCTGTTAATTATCGTGTTGCAACGGGAGCCGAATGCAACAGAATAGTAAGATTGAACGAGAACTTACCAGTTCGAAGGTTGATCTTTATTTTATGAGGAGTCGAAGTGAGGGATTTCGTGAAGAGCCCGCCGGCGCGCATGCTCGACATACTTCAAAGTAGCGGCGTGGAGTCACAGAAACCAACAAAAGAAATGACTTCGCATAGTAAGATTGAAGTGACTAAGATTACCAGATGAAGGTGATTGAGGGTTGGGCGAGGAGGGCACGAAATCCCTCACTTCGACTCCTCATAAAATAAAGATCAACCTTCGAACTGGTAAGTTCTCGTTCAATCTTACTATTTCATTTCGGAGTCACGTGAGTGACTTCGTGAAGACTTCAAAGCTTCTGTGATTACACGCCCTGGACCACGTCCATGCTGACACACCACTACCAGGGATGGATGGGAGGAACAAACTTGCTCAACAGTTCATACTGCAAAACAAGAGCAGAGTTATTAATAACAAATCAAAAACCCCTCATGCGGGGACATCTCCACGTTCTTGACCTGCATTCAGCACGGCTTCTGCGAACTGTAGAGGAGCAGCAACAGGCTTGTTATAAAAACGCTGGAACACAGCTTCATTAGCCCATCCTGCTGTGGCGAGAATTTGGTCCATGGGCACCTCCATGACCCTCGCCGCTGACGTCGATGCAGCCCTGGTGGAATGAGACTTGAACACATTAGTGTCGATACCTGACTTACCCAAGACGACTCGAAGCCACCTGGATATCGTCTGGACTGACACTCGATGATGAGGTCTCTTATGAGTGACAAGCAGGTATCTCTCCATTCCTCTGATGCGTGCCATCACCTTGACATAGTGGCGGATATGTGAGGCTAACATAGCCTAGCATCTGCGGGATATGCCGGGAACTTCAGCTGCAGCCCTGTGCACCCAGGTCTATGCTGCTTTAGTAGCTCGTCAATGAAAAAGACTACTTCTGTGGGGGTAGACGTCATTCTGTCGACACGAAGTTTGTGTAGTGTCTGTACCCTCTGAGCTGAAGTCAGCGCTAGTAACATCACCAGCTTCATGGTGAGTTGGTCCAGTTGGAGCCCTTCCATGGGTGACCACGTCCTGAGCAGGGTTAATACGTCCCTGACATCCCAGGTGATATTATAGCGTGGTGTAGGCGGATTCATATTGAATATACCCCGCATGAGTCTGGACACTAGCCTGTTGGATCCTACCTCCAAACTGAGGTAGAATGATAGCGCACTTCTGGCGCTGTTGATGGCACTGTAACTTAAGTGTTCATCATGGTGCAACCCCGCGAGGAATTCCAGGACGTCGGTTATTGTCACGTCATCGTACGTGATGCGAGAGCGGCTGCAGTAGGCTTCCCACTTCTTAATATGCGAGCGGTATCTTCGCCTTGTGGACTCTCGACACGACGCCCCGATGGTATCCATGGTCCGAGCCGAGAGGCCGTATTGGACTAACGGCCTGTTCAGAACCTGCAAGCCAACAAATTTAAATAGCCATGGCAGGGATGTGGCTCCCCTGAGACAGGGTGAGTAACCAATTGTGGGCAACCCTTCAAAAGGACCCAAGGTTCGTTGAGCATGTCAAAGACCACCGGATACCAAGGCTGTGTGGGCCAGTCGGGTATAATAAGGATGCCCTTGGCAGCATCTGCCTGAATCTTTCGCAATACCCGACTGATGAGGCAAAACGGGGGATGGCATAGAAAAACCACTTCCCCCAGTCCAGCGAGAATACATCTAGCGCTATAGCCCCAGGATCTGGTTCCCATGAAACGTAGGTTGGTACCTGATGGTTCAACCGTGACGCAAAGAGGTCAATGTCCGGTTTACCAAATTTGGCTGTGACTTTAGAAAAAATCTCAGGATGCAACATCCATTCAATATTGTCATTAAATTTGCGTAACCTGGTGTCCGCCACAGTATTAAGCTCACCTGGCAAATAGGTAGCTGAAATCCAAATGTCTCTTTGAACACACCAGAGCCAAATTGAGTTAGCCAATTTGTCACACGAAACTGACCTGGTACCACCCATATGGTTTAAATATGCTACTGCTGCGGTGTTGTCTATTTGGAGACGGACATGTGCTCCAACAACCTTGGAACAATACGCACGAAGTCCGTGGAATGCTGCCAGCAACTCCAAATAGTTAATCCCTTGAGTTAACAACATCGTTGATTCAAGGGTGTCCCATCTGCCACCACAACTAGAGCAATTATTTGTGGCTCCCCAACCATTGGAGCTTGCATCAGTTTGCAAATATACCACCGGATTAGCCTCCCTAACAGGCTTGAATGAGCTGCTAATGTGACACACCCACCATTGCAACTCATTTATCGCTTCGTGCGGCAGCTGCATGGACCGATCATAATGACCAGCGTTCTGTTTTAACGCAGCAATTTTAGCTCTTTGCAAATTCTGATAATGCAAAGGTCCATATCGCGCTGCCGGAAACAAAGCTACCAGCTTCCCAATTACTAAGTGCCGAATCGATGGTATATTGGTGCGGATTAAATCTTGACACACCTGGGTAACCTCCTCAATCTTGTTAATTGGAATGGTAACCCTCATGCTTATAGAGTTCACCGTGAACCCTAGGTAATTAATCACCTGGGCAGGGTAGAACTTTGATTTCTCTGGATGGACAATAAACCCCAATTGTTGAAATATATCGACAGCAACTGCAACACCCTGTTCAGCCAATTCCAGGGTGTGGCCCACAATTAAGATATCATCTAAATAGGCCATAACTATATGGTGTCATTGTCTCAAATAAGCCATAATTGGCTTCACTAATTTAGTGAACAATCTAGGGCTGTGGTGAGCCCATTAGGCAAAGCCGTGTACTGCCAGAGTTGCCCCATCCAGATGAATTTCAAAAACCTTCTGTCACATTTCTGGATGGATACGGAATAATATGCGTCTTTTAAATCGATGCATGCCATAAAGCAACCATGAGAAATCAATGATTTGGCTGTTTCAAACGTATCCATTTTAAAATGAGTATATGTTACAAAAGAATTCAAACGGGTTAGATCAATAATGACACGACAACCTCCATCCTTCTTAGGTCTGGTGAATATGTTCGAAACAAATTCAACTGGCTCATGCACCACTCTCTCAATCACTCCTTTGTGCTCAAGACTTAACAGTTCCTTATAGCCAGCTGCCTGTTCTGCAGCAGATAATTTAAACGTTCGAGCGGGCATGTGCTGGGATGGAGGAATGTCGCCATTAATAAACTCAATTTTATGCCCCTGAATATTCTGCAACACATACTCGTCACCAGTAAAATTACCCCATGCACCCAAAAACAACCGAAGGCGACCACCAACATGTGAAGTTAAACAAAGAGAGAACCAGACCCCCTCACCCCCGTGGTTACCGGCGGTCCTAGACACGCGTGGGTGGACGTGGAGGTGCTGGGTTGGCTTGAGGGCGCGGCGTCTTCGTTTTCCACCAGGGTCTCTGCCGACGCTGTCCTAAAAAAGACCCCTGGTGCTGGGTCTGATGTTGCTGTCGTTGTGGAGCTTGAGGGTGGGTCCTCATCAAGGTACTAGCAGACCCTCGTGATCGAATGTATGGAGACTTTGAGCCTGACGGTGTGGGGGCACTCTGAGAGCGCATGATCCCCACCGTTTTGGCTGGTTCGTCAAGCTCTTTGACTCTCTTCGAGAGGTCCTCCCCAAAGAACTGACGGGGCGGGGGCGGCGGCGGTGGTTTGTACAATCCTGCAGACTTCGGAATGAGCGCTGGGCGGATGCTGGTTTTGCGAAACCCGTTGATTTCGCGCTGGGTCGCGCACAGGAGGGCCAGAGCATCTTCCTGGTCCAAATTCAGTTCGTCCCCGTCCACCGACCGCGCAAAGGCGGTAATACCGGCCGTGAGGAGCTTCAGGATCCGCTGCAATTTTACCTCTTGTTGACGGATAGCCGCACTGATGTTGCCCCATATCGGCGTATTGACCACAGGCACGTTGAGGGAGTTGCAATTGGATGGAGCCTTGTGACGGCTCATTGCCTGAATGAGGACTTCTTCCTGTAGTTGCTGGTTGTTAAGAAAGTCCACAGTGGCTGCCAGCTTTGCATTTAAAGGAAGTCCAGATGAATGTGGGGCCGCAATTTGGTCGCCACATCCGGAAGATCCTCCGCTGGCACCTCCAACGGAGGTGATATGGAATCCACCAAAACCTCCTCCTCCTGCTGCTCCAGGCTGATGGTAGAGGCTGGTGACGACGCCCTGTGCCTGTTGCTGCCCTGCTGTAGTTGACGTTGAAGCAGGAGCTCCAGCAGCCGCTCCATACGGTCAATACGCCCTTCACCCTGAACACTCAGGTGGTCGGAGTCCTCCGGCTCTGAAAAGAAACCGGGCTCCTATCATCGGCCCGCACCTCATCGAGGCCCTGCCGGTGCCGGTAGTTGTCGCTAACAGCCGCCGAGGCGAAACTGCGCGATTCCCGCGCGGGCGTGTTCAACCGCCTCCGTTTAGCGGGAGCTGAAGCCGCTGCCACTAAGGGCACTTGCGGCGTGGTGTCGGCACCAGCCGAAGCATGGCTGCCTGAAGCCCGCGCAGGCTTGCCGGCTGCCCACATCGTGGACTTTGCCGGCGCATGGTCTCGCCCACCCATCCATGGGGGGCTCGGCGACCGCGACGAGACCCGACTCAACCGACCCGTCCCGGCGTCGAGAGTCGGGGTGTGCCGGCTGGACCTCACAGCCGCCCCGGGTCTCGCCCTGGAACCTGACCGCTCCTCCGTGTCAGGCAATGCCTTAGCCCTGGCAGGGTTTGGCTTCGGGGCTGCTGCCCTTCCCCTACTCGGAGGGCTGAGTGGAACTGGCCGTGCAGCCGCACGCACCCAGCTCGAGGTCGCCAGCGAGCCCGCTGACGACCTGACTGCCATGGCAGGGTCCCCCTGCTCTGGCGGCACACCACACTCCTTCTCGTCGAACTCCTCCGAGCTGTGGTGTGCTGGCGGATCTGGACCTGTAAACACAGGGCTTACCCACATCTCCGCCTGAGTCCCGGCCTGCGTTGCAGGTACTGCCGATGGTAAAGGCCCCGGAACTGTTGACCGGCGAACTCGTCCTGACGTCCTCCGGCCCTTGGAACTCCCATCCATGTCCTTGCTGCAAGACAAAACCCACAACAAGGACCACCAACTAAAGGTAGGATACTTACCTCCGTGGCCCCTTCTGAAGGGCTGGCGCGGTACGACGATATGTCGAGCATGCGCGCCGGCGGGCTCTTCACGAAGTCACTCATGTGACTCCGAAATGAAATTTCATTTGAAACTGCATATATCAATGTATTTCTAAATGCCAATAAAGTTTGTTTGACTTGTTTGACTTGACTTGGTTTATAAAAATATATACAAAGTGCTGGAGTAACTCAGCGGGTTAGGCAACGTCTCCAGATATAATGGATAGGTGATGATTCGGGTTGGAACTAACAGTTTTGCTTTTTTTTTTGCTGATGTTTTATTTCTAAAAGTGGAGTATAAACTGAAGGTGTGGAACCTTCAACGGGATGTAGCTCAACGGCAGTAACAGGAAGGCAATTGGTGAAATAGGTATCCATGCAAGAGATGGGAGCAACCTCAGACAAGACAGAAAGCACTAGGCTCAGTACTGTGCTAAAGACAAACTCCTCATCCTGCCACCAGAAAGAAAATCCAGGCATTTTAATAAAAGGAACTAAATGCAAGGTTGAAAAATAAATATTTTAATAAAGTAAAAACCCAACATAAGAAGAACATTTGTGATTGTGAGATATATATGTAAGCAATTCTTTGCAAGCAGCAGGGGTGCAACCACTATAGAATTAAAGAATATAATGGCAATTGTGCGAAAAGTAATCTTTCTATTAATGGTAGGCTGAACATTTTGTAATGAGGTGTTTTGAATTATTAAATCATCACATCTGAAGCCTCATTATCTTTCAGGAGGAAAACTCCCACTTATTTGAACAATATCCAATGTAATAAATAATGAACAACCAACCTTCACATAATTATGTATTAGGAGGAAAATTCACCACAACAAATTGGTGTTCTCATAATCAAATATTCATAATCAGTAAAGTGCAGTCAACCACCAAGTGATTTGACAGTTGAACAACGGTATGCAGATTGACTTTACATTTACACATGTTCAGAGAGTGCTCCCCAAGTTATTGTTAACATTCACTAAGGCATTTGAGAGGATGAGCCTTACACTTGACATCAGTATAGTAAATGTTGCTACCATCTATCGACCACTGCATTACACCACATTCCAGCATTAAAAATTCACAGTGAGATCTGAGAAAACTTGTGTAGGAAGGAACTGCAGATGCTGGTTTAAACCGAAGATAGACACAAAATGCTGGTGTAAATCATCGGGCCAGGCAGCATCTCTGGAGAGAAAGAAAGAGTGAAGTTTTGAGTCGGGACCCTTTTTCAGACTGAAAGTCACGGGAAAGGGGAACGAGAGATATAGAACAAACAAATTAAAGATATGCAAAAAGTAACAATGATAAAGGATTACACAAAAAGCTGGAGAAACTCAGCGGGTGCAGCAGCATCTAAGGAGCGAAGGAGATAGGCGACGTTTCTGAAGTCTGAAGAAGGGTCTCGACCCGAAACGTCGCCTATCTCCTTCGCTCCTTAGATGCTGCTGCACCCGCTGAGTTTCTCCAGCTTTTTGTGTAACCCTCGATTCTCCAGCATCTGCAGTTCCTTCTTTAACAATGATAAAGGAAGCAGGTCATTGTTAGCCGTAGCTAGGTGAGAAATAAATACATGGGTGAGTGAGGGATGGAGAGAGAGGGAATGCAGGGGTTACTTGAAGTTAGAATCAATATTCATACCCCTGGGAAACATGGACTGCTTCCCAGATCTCTGGAGCCACTTTTTCATTTGTCATCTTATAAAAACTCGGAGTCATCAATATCCCACAGCCCTATCCTAATTTCCATTGTCATGTTTACCCATCATCCCTGCCCTTGCTACACTGGCATTTAGTCTAACAACACATCAATAATAACATTTTTACCCTCAGTTTGTAATCCATCAGTAGCCTCACCTCACGTTGTATCTGTAATCACTGCAGCCCCACAAGGCTAGGAGATTTAATTATGTTGTCGACATCAAAGTGCACAGAAGAACCATTTTAATGCAAAACCAACAATGTGCATTGGTGTTCACATAAATAAAACATAGGCTATGTTCAATAAAGAGCAGTTTCCGGTGCCCATCATGCGATTCTTCAGTAGTTTAGCTGCAGTATGCAGACTATGTTTACATTTATGCATATTCAGGGGCTTCTTGAACATCGCTGATCATCATTTCGTTACCCACAGAAAGACACCAAGGCCCTGGTATACGATGTAACTGTCATCCATGAGTTCCTCCAATAAACAATGCCGCCTGAAAATCCCAAATATCATCGACATTCCCTTTATTCTTTTCACCCTTTGACTTTCTCTGCAAATTGAGATGTGTTTGATTTCTAATTGTTCCTGATTCTGATGAGAAGCAATTGACAGAATATTAGCCCTGGTTTTGCTCTTCATGAATGCTATCTGACCTGTTCTGTGTTTGCAGTCGTTTAAGACTTCGAACATATACAGTTTCCTATTAGATTTAGGTCGACTCAACTAGACTCAGGTGGGTGTAAGTTGATTGAACAAACTGGTTCAGGACTGAGGATCCCGACTAGAATCATCACCTATCCATGTTTCTCAGAGATGCTGCTGACCCACTGAGTTACTCCAGCACTTTGTGGTTTCTTTTTGTAAACCAACATCTGCAGTTCCTTATGACACACAAAATCAATTATGTGTCATAATCTGACATAAATTGATTTTAAATTGGTAACTTTACTATGCAATTGGTTAAGGAAGCAATGATGCAAAAACCTCCTTGGAATGAACAAGGCTGAGAGGAGATCAGACGAAGATCTAGAAGATCCTCATGTTGTAAATGTATGATACACATATGACATATGCACAAATGCAGAGTTCAGCTGGAGAGTGCAATTTTTCAAGATACATGTATTTTACATGAATTCCAGATGTCCTACTGATTCATTGCATTCCCAACACCACATGCAATGTGAATAAGAAGCAATTCATGCATTAAAATGTTGACATGTTTACACTGGGTAAATAGAGGGAAGCTGTTCTCATTTGATGATCCTTCAAGGATTGAGAACTGTGTGCAAGATGCATTGGAGTGGTGGGAGGAATGTTTTCAAAAGGTACTTATGATGCAAAGCACAGGGAAAGTTAGGGATTGGGACCTGCAAACATGTCCTTCCATTCCATAAAACATTGAGGCAATTGGAAGAAATTATTTTCACAATTTAGGTTCAAATTCAGAGATTGGAACAAAGAGACAAGAAACTTATTTTTCCTCCCTCAGTGCCTTCCACAACATTGGATTTAGGATTTTGTGGTCAAGAATTTAAAAAAAGAATTGTTTCATTCCACATTCTTCTCATCCTTCACCTTAATGAGCACAAACATTTATGGAACAGGAAACTGCAAGCTGTGGTGACATCATTGGGGCACTTGCTGTGAGGACTTACTGAGTCTGGCAATGTGCGAGAGAGCTGAATTAACCATCAGTAGAGACATAGTGATTAACTCAGACGGCTCAGCTTGTTATTTCAGATGTCAACTAATTCTAGTCATTCAAATTAAGGCTCAGTAACTTTTCACAGCCAGCCCCCTGATAATAAAACCAGCATGCACCGTTTAAATACAGAAATATGTGGAGGGAAAGAAAACATTGAATCAATTAAAGAAGGATAAAATAAAGGCAAAATGTTGTTCTTATTTGTTAAAGAATTGGTATAAACCAATTCTAGATTGGATTGAATTGATTGATAGAAACCAAGCATCTTATGATTTCAACTCACGTGGGGATGCAGATTTTACTGGCAAGATGTGTATCTCATTCTTAGCCATATTTACCCTTAATGGGTGGGACCCCTCTGACTGAACTGCAGGTATCTCCATAATATGGTTGGTCAAGAGACAAGATTTTAATCAAGCAACAATGAAAGAACATTTCCACATCTGGATGGCATGTGATTAGAAAGAGAGGGCTTTTCAATTTTCTGAAATCAATGTCAGCATTTCATTCACGTTACTTATGTCACAGATGCTATCCATTTGCCAGTTAGCTCGATGTCACAAATTGTTCTTTCACTAAACTTTAACACCGATGCTTCATTCAGATTCCCAGACCAAATTCCCTGTTGATAAGGAAAAAGTGAACAATTTGTGAATCTTCTAACCCTAGGTATATTTGAAGCACACAATAATAATAATGTTATCATTAAAAATATTTGCATGACTTTTACTTTGAAACCCAGATGGTTCTGAATGGTATCTATTTTCGTATATGTTCTTCCACTTTTTTCCCTCGACTTTCCATTGCTAAAGCGAAGAGGGTAGGACCCACTCTCAGGGAAACATTATTCACCCTCTGAACTCAGTGTGCAAATAGTGAATGGCTGAATGGCTCTCCTGCTGACATAACATCTGTTTCCAAGAGAACACCTGGAAATAGTAGCGACTCTCATTCAGTTTGAACTTATAAATCAGGATATGTACGTTTACTCAGTCCTACGGAGAAGGGAAGCTCCTGCAAAGTGCCGTGGAGCCAAGAACTGCTGAGAGAATGGAGGAGCTGGGCTTGTACACTCTGGAGTTTAGAAGGATCAGAAGGGATCTCATTGAAACATATAAGAGTGCTAAAGGCTTGGACACACTAGAGGCAGGAAACATGTTCCTGATGTTGGGGGAGTCCAGAACCAGGGGCCACAGTTTAAGAATAAGGAGTAAGCCATTTAGAACAGAGACGAGGAAACACTTTTTCTCACAGAGAGTGGTCAGTCTGTGCAATTCTCTGCATCAGAGGGCAGTGAAGGCAGATTCTCTGGATGCTTTCAAGAGAGAGCTAGATAGGGCTCTTAAAAATAGCGGAGTTAGGGGATATGGGGAGAAGGCAAGAACGGGGTACTGATTGGGGATGATCAGCCATGATCACATTGTCAATGAAGCCTTTAATGCTTCATTGACAATGGAATCAGGGGATGTCTGAACCACACACACATTGTTGTAATTACTCAACAGGTGACATTTGACTAGTTTATGGAAACTGGAAAAAAGGCCTCTAGCTGAGACAGAGGACTGCAGTTTAATCTCAGGAACAAGCTGCTTTGGATACTACTGGAGCTTTCCTCTAATCTTTTTTGGCACTACCTTCAGCAAATGATTGCATCTGTCTTATTAAACACCCTCCGACATCTGTTGATGCATATCTGGTCATCCTAACATTACAACATTAGCTATGCCTGTGGCATAAGTATGAATGCATGCATGATCCACTTCTGAGCTGAACAATCTGAATCTCTGTCAATGACGTTTTATCTGGCCTGAATCTATTTTAGCAAATTCAGCACATAACCCATGCTGCCATTTAATCTGTGGAAAGAATAAAGACTTGCATATATATCTCTTCACATTCATGGAATTTCCAAAAACTATACCTACCAATGAGGATTGTCATATTTATAATATATAATTTGTAGTTAAACATCCAACGTTAGTTCAGGGAAAGAGGATCCTCTATTGTTTAATGCTATTTACAGCCTCTGAGATATTTAGTGTTCAAATTGTCTTTTTGGACATCTTCAATTTGAATATTTTCACTAATGCCTCGGTCTTCACCTTTCCCCTCCTTTCACCCTGCATGTTTATATAATCCTCTATCACTGAAGATCATCCTTAACACTGAAGATGATCTTTCCCTAAATGTTCATTCACTTGCCCTTTAACCATGTTTTTCATGTAATAGCAAATAACTGTAGATGGTGCTTTATAAAAAAAGACCCGAGACAGTGCTGGAGTAACTTTTTATTACAAATCCCTCACCACCTCCCTTTTTTCCATCTGTGGCATTTGTCCAACCATCTGCCTATCAAAACCTCCCCTCATCTGCATTCATCTATTACCCGTGTATGAAGAAACCACTGATGATGCTTTACACTGAAGATAGACACTAAATGCTAGAGTAATTCAGCAGGTCAGGCAGTATCTTTGGAGAAAAGGAGATGTTTTCCGCCGGACTGCTAGTCTGAAGAGGGGTTCTGACCCGAAATATGTTCCATCTATTACCTCAGGCTTTATCATGCCCCTCCTCTCATCCAGCTACCTTGCCCCCTCACCCCCCCCCCCCCCCCCCCCCACCCCCAACACCACCCTCCACAATCAGTCTGGAGAAGGGACACAAACCTGAAATGGCACCTGTCCATGTTCTCCGGAGATGCTGCCTGACCCGTTGAGTTACTCCAGCACATTGAGACCTTTTATTCATGGTTTAGTGTCAAATGTTGTTGACTTCACTGGCAAAGGCAGGATTTATTGTTTACCTCTAATTGCCCCTGAATGGAGAAATTAAGAGTCAGCCATATTGGTATGTCTAGAGCTACATATAAGAACTGGAGATTTCCTTCCCAGAAAGGCTTTTGTGAACCAGGTGGGTTTTCACATCAAAGCATTTACTTTCATACAACTATCTTCTTTGTAAACTGTGGATTTGGCTAATGATCTGAATTTAAATTCATCCACTACTATTAATAGATTCCAGCAGATGTCCCTGGACCAATGATCCAGAGCTCTGGTTGATCTTCCTGTACAACTACTGATCTATTACTTACTTTTGAATACCCTCTATTTTGCCAGAACAGTGCTGGCCTGGAGGGATGCATTCCAGTGCTGAATGACTGCAGGACATTTCTTATTTGATGATGCCTGGATACAAAAAAAAGTCTATAGTGACAGCAGAAGCAGGGGTACAGCTGGAGAGCTTAGTCGAGGTAAAAGAGGCAATATCTACTCTGATTTATGAGCTACCAGTCCCATGGAAGAGTGAGTGCAAGCTGTGTTTTTATCTTGCCACTCAATACATGCATCAGGAACTGGCCTAGCAAATTGTAAGTCCCTGTTCCGACACCATAGACTCTACAGGGATGACACAGTGGCACAGTGCCAAGGACCCAGGTTCAATCCTAATCTTGATGCTTTCTATGTGGATTTTACATGTTCCCATTATAATCGTGAGTTTCCTCAGGTGCTCCAGTTTCCTTTAGCATTAAAAAAGATGTACTGGTTTGTGGATTAATTGGCCACTGTAAATTACAGCTCGTGTGCAGTTAAGTGGGGAAAGTTGATTAAATGTTAAACTAATGCAGGATTAGTGCAAAATAGATGGTTTATGATTGGTGTGTGACTCAGTGGGTCAAAGGGACTGTTTCCGTGCTGTTTCTCTCTGACTGAGAAAATAATCTATTAGAAATTACAACCAGAAGCATCACGATGCCTCACAAAGATGCTCCCCGTGACATTACACCATCAGGTGGGTGGAGCCAATGATTACCCATCTATAATGTTAGCTGGGCCATAAGTCTTGGTTTGAAAACGTGGTAACCCTACTATGCTATGGCGCGGCACTGCGGCGCAGTGGTAGAGTTTCTGCCTTACAGCCCCAGAGACCCGGGCTCAATCTTGATTACGGATGCTGTGTGTATGTAGTTTGTACATTTTCCCCATGACCTGTATGGGCTTTCTCCGGGTGCTCTGATTTCTTCCCACACTCCAAAGGGTTATTTGGCTTGGTAAAATTGTAAAATTGCCTCTAGCGTGTATAGAATAGTGTAGATGTGCGGGGATCGCTGGTTGACACAGACTCAGTGGGCCGAAGGGCCTGTTTCCGTGCTGTATCTCTAAATTAAAATAAACTAAATTATACTAGTGTGCTCCTGTGACTCACCCGGTGATGTATTTTACTTGGACTGATATGGGCCAGGAGCAGCAGGCAAGTGGGACTAGCTCAGTTGGGCAACTTGGTTTGCGTGGATGAATTGGGTCAAAGAGCCTGTTTCTGTGCTATGTAGCTCTATGATTCTAAGACGTGGAAATTTATCATTGGAAATTTGCGTCTAGGTCTATTTTTGTAATTGAGATTTTTTATTAAGCTCTCTTGTTTTATAGAGACAGTGTACTGTAAATAAACAATTTGCAACCATAAAATGCTTATAGAGAATAACCACACAGGGCATCGTTCAACTTGCCTTTGTATATTTTAGATCATAAGTGTTCCATTCAGTCAAATTGGTGCAAGTGCAAGATGACATTTGCACTTTGTGACTGGTCACTACATATTGCCCCTAGTGGATGTAGATGATTAGTCAAATCTGAGGGAAGAATTAAAAATATACAGTAGGATGTGTAAATGAATGCCTGGTGGTCAGTGGGGACTCACTTGTCCAAGTGACCTATTTCCTCTTTATGATTCTAAAATCATGATCTGAAACTTTCTCATTGTTTCTTCAACATCGCTTAATCGAGTCAAAGAGTCAGAGAATGATACAGTGTGGAAACAGGCCCTTCAGCCCAACCTGCCCACACCAGCCAACATGTTCCAGGTACATTAGTCCCACCTGCCTGTGTTTGGTCCATATCCTTCCAAACCTAACATATCCATGAACTTGTCTAACTGTTTCTTAAATGCTCGGATAGTCCCTGCCACAACTACCTCCTCTGGCAGCTTGTTCCATACACCCACCGCCATTTGTATGAAAAAGTTAACCCTCAGGTTCCTATTATATCGTTTCCCCTTCACTTTAAACCTTTGTCCTCTGGTCCTTGATTCACTTACTCTGAGCAAGAGAACCTGTGCATCTACACAATCTATTCCACTCATGACTTTATACACCTCAATGAGATCACCCCTCATCCTCAAAGGTGAGGACCAGGGAAACTCTATACTTGTTTTGTCTAGAGAGGGGAACAAGGGCGGAACTACGAGACACAGAGGAGACGAGGGCACAGAATCCATCTGTAACAGCAGGTTGAAATACACATTTACTAAAAATAGTGGACATATTAGAATGGAAATTCTCATCTTGGGAACAATTGCAACAGAGATGGAGGAATTGAGAGTAGAGAATGGTGTCTTTGCAAGAGACAGGGTGGGACGAAATGTCATCCAGATAACTGTAGAGTTGGTAGGTTTATAGTAGACGTCCATTGATAGTCTGTCACCTGTAATGGAGATAGAGATATCAAGAATTGGGAGATAGATGTCAGAGATAGTCCAGGTGAATTTGAGGGTAAGGTGGAAATTAATGGTGCAGTTACTGAAATCCATGAGTTCTGCACGGTTGCAGGAGGCAGCCCTGATGCATTCATTGATGTATTGGAGAAAGACTCGGGGAATAGGGCCAGTGTACACACGAAACAAGGACAGTTCAACGTAAGCAATAAAAAGGCAGGCATTGCTGGATTAATCCCATGCGAGATTAATTTGTAGAAGGACTGGACATCCATGGTGATGATGAAGCAATGGGGGCCTGGAAATTGAAACTTATTAAAGAGTTGATAAGCATGTGAGGTGTCTCAGACATAAGTGTGAAGGGACGAGACAAAGGGGGATAGAATAGAATCGAGGTTTGTGGAGATTAGTGCAGTGGGGCAGGAGCAGGCAGGGACGATGGGTCTGCCAGGGCATTCCTGTTTGTGGATCTTAGAGAGGAGGTAGAAACGGGTCGAGCGAGGCTGGAGAATGAAAAGGTTGGAGGCTGTGGAGGTTAGATCGGCAGAGGTGATCAGTCTGGGAGATAATGGCCTGGTGTTCATCTGTGGGGTGTTGATCAAGGGGGATGTATGAGGATGTATGAGGTCTGAGCGCAGGTGCCTGGCCTCAGCACTCAGCAGTGAGGTGTCTCTTAAGAAAAACATGGATGATTCTTGGTGAGCAATATGATTAGCCATGAAATGAATACACACTCACTGTTTCTCCCCTGGCAGCTGCTTCCGCCCGTGCTAGGAGAAAGAACATAGAACAACACAGCACAGCAACCCTTTGGTCCACAATGTCCATGCTGCACATAAAGTCAAGTTAAACTCCTCTGTCTGCACGTGATCCATATCCCTCCATTCCCTGCATATTCATGTGTCTGTCTAAAAGCCTTTTAAATGCCACTATGTTATCTGCCTTCACCACTACCCCTGGCAGCTGTTCGGGCTGTTAAAAAAAACGTCCGCTACACATCTCTTTTAGCATCTGTTTACATATTTCTGTTTATTTTTTATTCACCAAATATGACAACTTGCATTGAAATATAGGCTCTTTAACCTGGCAAAAAATATCGTAAGGCTTTCAGAGAAGCTTTAACAAACAACATATGAGGAAGTGCTACATGTTTGGGCAGATGATCAATATATTGGTCAAATAGGCAGGAGCATACTAAAGTAAAGAGACGTTAGTGAGATGGGAGGCATGGGCAGATGGGGAGGCAAGAACACTGGTGTTATTTCTCGAAGTTTATAACATCCTTCCCATTATTGCTTGAATATTTAGTGACTATTTCGGGTACGGACCCGCGCAGTAAAGCGGATGTGCTTGTTTAAATTGTAATTAGCTGAAGAGACCGAGTTCCATGACATGGAAAATGTAAATATTTGGAAAGGTTATCATCCTAGAAATTGTAACTGAATAAACGGCTTGACAACGCTGCTTGACAATCCTGTGTTATACTTGGAGAACACAGACACAGGTTAAGCATGCCTTTACTGCTCCAGGCAAGAGCAACTTTTCCAGACAAGATCGCCCCCCCATCCCCAAGTCAGATCCCAAAATTACCGCCGCAGATTAGTTCGGTCAGTCAACAATAATGACTACCCCAAGTCTTGAGGGACTGAGTGACTGGAAGAGTTGCCGACGTACTGATAAAGTGGTCATACTAATAAACAGAGACATTTTGAATGACATAATTGCCATTATGAATCCGTTCATACAAATGACACCCGGCCAAAGCAAAGAAACAAACAAACGCAAAAGCATTCCAAGTGATTTAATTATAAGATCGCGGAAGTGTAACAAGCGGGATACATTATTGAAGGCAGTGAATTCTTACTTGTGAAACTTGCCCCAACCCGCTCAAAACCGTGTTAATGAATAATAACCCTCATGTACTACATAATAAATATTAATTTAAACTGGGAATTCGCTCAAACGCATCTGCCGTGCCCGGGAATTGGTGCAGCAATCCATTTATTCGGAGTTTGAAATCACTTGAAACCACTGCAGATTTAACAGGGTTAAATTATTTGCTTTACTGGAGCTTGCAAGGGGAAAGTGAAGCCGACACCCAGTTTGTCTTCCCCTTTTTGATCTGGAGCGATGTGTTGAATTCAACGCTCGCATGTCTCACGATATCCCTGGTCGGTGGTGAGGTCTAGCGAAAGGTGCAGCGCGGACACCGCGGGGTGGCAGATGCACAGTCACCGCATTCACCAGCCCGTGGAAGCGGGCAACTCCCCGGGGCGAGATGGTGCGAATCTTGGCACCAATTGGCTAATTCAATTTAGTTCCACTGCATTCGCCCTGTCGGAATATTCATGAGGCGGAGAGTGAGTACCACTGGTGCTGAGAGAGAAGCGTGCAATGAGGAAGAGAGCGGGGAGGCTGCAAGACTTTCGACAAGCAAAAGCCATGTAGAAAAAGTTTCTCGCCTGCATATTCTGAGCCATCGCTCGCCAACAAAAGCTTGCATTTTCTCCGAAGAGCTTTCGACGCAACTTTTCTGAAGACTGCTTATTTATTAAACTGCAGGGGGGCAGCGAGGAAGGTTTCGAGGTGTGAAAATTGACGGGTTGACAGGACTGAGAGGTAATGTGGCATTTTATTACATTATTTAGGTGGTGACATCTTTCATTGTTGTTGTAGACAAAGCAAACATTTTTTTTGCATATTTAACTGGAGTAGCAATCGGTCGTCAGTGAAGAAGGACATTCATGAGGTGTGGGTAGTAATTGTATTAACGTCCGGTCCGTTACAACGTTTGTATTACTTTCTGCAGATAGCAGTCTTCCTTCCTGCTCTTAGTATGGATGTCACGTAACACAGCCCTCTTTACTTGTTGCCCGCCTGTTCTAAAGGAAACTTCAATTATGATTAATATATGTTGTCTTCGACTGCAAAATATTAATCCAGACAAATGTAAGTGCCGTTTATATTGCAAGGACACTGACTCTTAAAAAAAAACGTTCCGGAGGAAATCTTCCTGCTACAGAAAGGGCTTTGGAGGCTGAAATTGTGCAGAATAAGGTCGGAGGAAGGGGCCTGATTACTAGCAATGGTGCACAGTGAGCCAGGCAGCTGACAGCAACAGAAGCCAAAAGGCCACTTTTTATTCTTGTTTTTCCTTTCCTTTGAGAATGGCAGTCCCTGCCAACGACTGTGTTTCTCGACTGGATAAAGATTTCACTGTGGAAACGTGTGACTAGAATTAATTGCAGGACCGGGATAGGAAAATAAAGCCCCAGCACATAAGCGCTGTAGGGCTTTTGTTCCATCTGAAGTTGCTACATTTTTTAAGCAAGTGACTCTCGGAATTTAAAAAAAATGCTCATATTGTCTAGGCAGGGAGCAACGGTCATTTCAATTAGGTAGATGATCGTCAGTTTAAAATTCTGTTCAACTCCTTTGAGTTTGTGCTGGCTGTTCAAAGCGATCAATCTTAAGCGTTAACTTGATTTCTTCAGGAATCGGGAGCAGTTTGAAGTTTCAGGAGCAGAGTTAGCTCTAAGCCATTTACGAAACGGACCAAATCCGTGCTATTTGGACATTGTGGCTTTGACATGTGATGCTTTATTGTTTTTAACCAGTGCATATGGGCAAAAATCAAGAATTTCACCGGTCACGATACAGTTGTACAGTTTAGAAGCAAGGAACTCAGTGGGTAAGGCATCATCCCTGGAGAACATGGATAGGTGACGTTTGAGATCGAGACCTAAAGAAGGGGGACGAAAGACACAAAATGCTGGAGTAACTCAGCGGGACAGGCGGCATATGTGGGGAAGGGTTTGGACTCGAAATGTCACCGATCCATGTTCTCCAGGGATGCTGCCTTACCTGTGGAGTGTTCCCAGCACCGTGTGTCCTTCATGGTTGTATAGTATGGTCACTTTTGCTCAGGTACATTTTTTTCACAAGTGTGACGAGACATTTTGTGCCAGATCAGGCCTGGGTCAGTTCATTGGGTTGATGTACTGGTCAAACAAGTGGGCATTACTCTAGATCTGCTTTTGGCATTTAATTATCTTTGTGTATTATTGAGAAAGGAAAAAAATTGAGGAGAAGTGTTACAATATGTGTCTTTTCTATTTTACTGTAATATTAACATGAACTAAGATTGAGGCAGTTAT
This sequence comes from Raja brachyura, assembly GCA_963514005.1. The sequence goes on from OY740782.1 coordinate 64,691,693, forward strand.
GTCAAATCAAATCACCCCTGAACTGAATTACTAAATTACCTTAGAAAAAAGGATACCTGACGTTTTGGGTCGCAAACATCACCTACTCCTTTTCTCCAGAGATGCTGCATGATCCATTGAGTTAAGCCAGATTTTTATGTTTATCTTTGGTGTAAACCAGCATCTGCAGTTCTTTTCTACACATACTAAATTACTTAATTACTCAAATGTTACTCAATTACTTAATTACTCAAATGATCAAATGTTGTCTCTGTGTGTGCTGTATATTACACGGTGCAGATCTTTTTGTATATTTTGTACACACTATATGTGTGCAGATTTGTGTGTGTAAGGGCTTGTAATTAAATATACAAAAATATGGCTTTTATCTATGTATATAACTGTTCTATGTATATAACTATGCACATTCGTGGAGTTTAGACCCTAGCTCGTATCCTATATCTTGTCTCTGTGCCTGTATTCTCATGCTATTTAAATTCATATAATGAAATCATTTGAATTGTTTTGATGATAGCTAATGTGTATTATTTTCTTTGATAGAAGAAATATTGCCAGTTGGTTATCATGTTTTTATTATTTTTTCAGCTTGCTCCTACAAGCCCTATACTTGCTCATGTGTAGACATGCATGCAAAGCCAGTATAGTCAATTATTCTCTCCTGCTCATCTGTTCCTTTCCACGGAATGCATCATTGCCCAGTGAAGGCATCAGGCTATTTGCCCATTAGACCATCACCAATCCCATTCTTTAACCAACCAACTGGAGTATTTGAGAGACCCAAATACATTGGACATTTAGGGATGGCTGAACACTACAATTGAACACTACAGGCCTATTCAGCAAGTGCCAGAGTCCCTCCACTTTGGGTTATTTCATTTCTCCACAGACTGGCAACATATATCTGAAGTGGGCAATTTTCCCATTCTCACATTTTGGATGGGCCTCCATTGGTTTCCTGCCTCTATGGCAGATTGATGGATCAGTCAATTTTTTAATCTTCACCCTCCTAAAAAAATCTGAAATATCCCCTGTAGGTCAGATGGTGTAAATTGATGCTGTTTGCCAGTATCGGGGATTTATTTTTAAGAAGTACTTATCAATCTGTTAAGCCGTGACTAGTTCCGAAAAAGCTCAACCACTAAAGCTTAGATATTCAGTCTTTAAAATTGTGGACTGTGAATGTATTGGACGCTATCGTAAATATGCTTGAAAAAAATCTTTTTTTGGTATTTCTGGTAAAATGATGAGAATTTAGAAACATGTTTTTATGTTCATAATTCACCTTAAACTAATGCTGTCTTGTGCTAGATACACCCACTGATGGACAAAAGATTTTTCCTATCCATCCTTTCAATCTCCCTCGTAACCATAAACATACGTGCTTTCATGCCAGAGTGAGGGTTCACCCTTGTTGCTCCAGAACATAGAGGATTAGTTGGATCATGATGCCCAATGTTTGTTTCTCAACCTATCCTTTCAAAAGGTGTTTCATCCAGTGAGCAGAGACCAGAACCCACGCATTTGTGAGCACAACAACAAATTCCATTTGTGTGCCAACTTCAATGCAGTAGAAACAACCCAATTTATTGCATGGGAAAGTTTTGATTCAATACAAATTAATGTAGGAGACATAAGGAAGTAGTATAAGAGAGTGACCTGTTAGAGATCTATAAAATTACGAAGGGGTGGGGGGGGGGTGATAGGATGCGTAGGAAAAATCTTTTATCCCATGGTGGGTATATCTAGAACAAGAGAGCATTAGTTTAGAGTGAGAGGTGGGAGATTTAGAAGGGACCTGAGGGGAATTATTTTCACATAGAAGTGGCTTGGAGTTTGGAATGCACTGCCTGAAGAGGTGGTGGAGGCAGATTCTCTCATGACATTTATAAAGCATCTAGACTAGTCCTTGACTTGCCAAGACATGGGCAACTATGGATAAATACAGATAAATGAAATTAGTATAGGTAGAGACAACAGACAGCATAGGCATTGTGGGCTAAATTTCAAGAACAGCTACTTCCAAGAAACCTTCTGATTCTTGAACACAATGCCATACTAATCTCAGCAACTATGATCATTCATGAACTGAGTCTTTGCTTGAACTATGGACTATTTTTTGCACTATTATGGTTACCAATTATTACGATTATTAATTAATTGTAACGTTGATTATTATATATCCGCCCTTGTTTGTTACTGCATTTATACGCCTATTAAGCTGCAGCAAGTAAGAATATCATTGTTCCCTTGTTGGTACATATAGCAATTAAACATATATGATTTGTCTCTTGCCTCTGTTGAGTAAGACAAATGAGGAATACAGTTATCTCAGACAACAGTCAGAGAAGATTAGAGAGAAGGGGTGAGGCAAGGCAATGGATTGATTTGAAAGCAAGGTTAAGAATTTTCAAAGTTAGGCTTTGTAAACAGGGACCCAATGTCGATTCTTGAGCACAGGAAGGAGGAATAAATATGTTAGTACTTGAGCTACAGAATTTTTGAATGCTTAAAGATTTATTTGCAACTAGTTACGATGACAGGCAATAGAAAGCATACTTTTTTCCTTGCTGTGAATAAATACCTTAATTTTCTGTCAACCTTCTTTTAAATCGGGAACAGAGAAGCATTGAAGAATTTGTATGGCAGTAAATGAAGGCATTTCAGATGCTAATTGGTTCCGTTGTCTCTGATTGTCAATGAAGATTGTAGTGAATGTGAATGCACATTGGGGATTAATCAATGTTTAAGTTAGTATTCTGACAGAAAGTCTGTTGCCCCAAAATAGTCCAAAGCTCATTCCAAAAGACATTACCTCTGAGTTTTCCTTCAGTCCAAGAGTCTTGATTCACTCCTTATCCAGACAGCATGGTCAAAATCAATAATTCATTATTTTGGGCAAATCAAAGCAGAAAGGAAACCTGTACTCTCCACCTGTATAATAGTGGTTTGATGTGTACTACTCTGGCTTGGTGGATCATCCAGAATGTGCAGTTTTGAATATTTCTTTTGATCTTTCCAACTATGCACAGTTTCAAAAATGGACAGGAAAGAGCTTTACTGGAAAGTCCCCTTGTTAGCAACCTGAAATGTGTTTTGAATATTTCATGGGATTCATGACAAATCCTTCTTTTCTTTTTTAAAAATAATATTTTTCACTTCTAAAATAAAATGACCATTCTAGCTAGGTTAGACTAACACTTGGGATCATTTGGGTCTCTGTTGCCCATTTGCAGACTGGCTCATGACCAGAATTGTAAGTCTGTAGATCAATGGGCAGGAGTGTGGGGAAGACAATGTCTCATAAAGAACTGGCTGCTAAAGGGTTAAATGAAGATGGGCACACCAAAAACATCACAGTCTTGGAAAGGGTGCCGTGGAGATTTACCAGTATGCCATAGGGTTGAAATGTTTTAGTTGCATCTAGCTAAGAAAGCTGGGATTCTCTTTTTTGAGCAGAGAGAAGGTTAAGAGGAAATTTAGTAGATGTGATGAAATGATAAGGAGTGTTAATGGAGTGGATTGAGTATACCTTTCATTGGCAGGGGTTTAGTAACTTGAAGACACAGATTTGGAATATGAGCGGGTTTTGATAGGGCAAAATTATTTCACCCAACAGACTGTTACGATCCAGAACCTGTTGCCCAAAACAGTGGTAGAAGCAGAATTTGTACTGACTTTCGAAGAGAAATTGGATCTATTGTTGATTCAGGAAATAATTGGAGGAGAATGATGCAAGGACAGAGGTATGGGAGTAATTTTTTCATAGAGCTGGTACGGGCAGTGTAAGCCAAGTGACCTGTGCTGTTTGAAATTGTATTTGCTGAAAACTGTCTGGCAGAGCATTTCATGCATGGATGTTGTTTCATGTATTTTGTGTTGGTAGATCAGTTTCCCACCTGGGATAAATAAAGTTCTATCGTATCGTATCATATTGTGAGCCAGGCAGCATAAGGTCCTTATGCAGAAGGTGCACCAACAGAACGAGGTCTTATTCAGTACTGAATGTAATTTTGAGCAAAACTGTGGTTGTAAATTGCACACAGGGAAGTTGTCCAGATCTTTCACACCTGGCTAGCAAATAGGAAATCGGTTTTCTGATGAAGTTAAGTCTGAATTGTGACAATGCTTTCCGATCCAGGATGGACACGATTGGATAATTCCCCTGTCACTGCAGCACAGTGGCACGGCTGGTAGATACGTTGCCTCACAGAGCCAGAGACCCAGGTTCAATCTGACCTCTGGTGCTATCTAAATGGAGTTTGCACATTCTTCCCGTGACTTTGTGGGTTTCCTTCAGGTTGTCCGGTTTCCTCCCACATCCCCAAAATGCATGGATTTATAGCTTAATCGGCCTATGTAAATTGCTTCTAATGAATGAATGGTGAAAGAATGAATGTGAAAGTGAGATAACATGGAGTTAGTGTGAGCAGGTTCTACAATGATCAGCGTCGAATTGGTGGGATAAAAGGCTTGTTTCCATGCTGTATCTTTCAATCAATGTATCAATCAATCAATCAATCAAGCCTGATGACTAGTATGTAGGCAGGAACTGCAAATGCTGGTTTAAATCGAAGATGGATACTAAGTGCTGGAGTAACTCAGCGGGACAGGCAGCATCACTGGACGTTACACATTCCATCTCTCCAGAGATGCTGCCTGTCCCGCTGAGTTACTCCAGCACTTTGTGTCTATCCTAAGCTTGTTGACTACTTTGTTTGTTGTCCTATTCAATCACATAATCTGAGCACTGCTGGCAGGGGCAGTATTTATTGCTTGATCCTAATTCTCCTTAAGAAAATGATGGTGACACAAATTTCTGAAGTCTTGCAGTCCATTTGGTGCGAGTTCTTGTACAATGTGAATGAGGTACCAATCACTGATTGATGTGCATAATTTAAGCATGACTATCTTCCATTCAATGCATGTTTCTGGAGAAAACGTTCTGCTTTTATTCAGAACCAAATGGTAATATGTGTTTTAGAAGCCTAAATTGTGTCAAAGATGGATCCTGGCTTATCTGTCATGCTTTTAGACTCTTTGCAAAACACACCTCCTTGACCAAATTTCCAAATCACTCCTTTGACTTGAGATCAATGCTTCTGTGATTATACTTCCACAAATCACCTTGGAAACAGCATATGTGATCAATTGAGGTATCTTACTGCAAATTGTTTCTGTTATTGTTGACACACCAGGCTTTCTGATGAATATAGTGGGCACATAAAAGCAAACAGGTACTTGGACTTGAACTTACATGCCACTAGGGGCGCTGCACTGACAGCAGCCTCTGCCTGCAGCCCGTTTGTTTTTCCTCTTTTTTTATTATTTTTAGTCGTTTAAAGTCTGTTTTTTGGGGAATCTTTAACTTTTTTATGTGGGGGAGGGGGGCAGGGTAAGGGGGAAACTGTTTCCGAGTTGCTTCCTGGCGGGGACGCGACTATTTCGCCGAGTCGCGTCCTCGCCCCCCACCTCGCGGCCTACCTCCTGGATCGGAGCGGCCTTTCCTGCCGGGAACCGGGAATCGGACCAGAGCTGCAATAGCGGCGGCGGCGCTGGAGTCGTCACGGAGCGGGCGATGCCTTCCTGGGTCGCCGTTGGAGCTCCGGAGCATTGGGCTGCTGCTCCAACATCGTGGAGCTCTGGTTTGGGGAGCTCCCAACGTGGGCGGCACTGAACTCTATGGAGTCCTGGGGCCCTTTGCCGAGGGCCTCCAGCGTTGCATCTCCAACCGGCGCGCCCTGCGGACTTTGGGAGCCGCGGACTCCGGTAGGAGGGGGCCGACTCAGGGTCCAGGCCACTGAGGCCGTCCCCCAGCCCCGATGTTGGACTTACATCACCCCGGGGAGCGTGCCTGAACATCGGGCCGCCCGGAGCGGCGACAGCGGAGGGCTGGGGGAGGCCCCGGCCATGGGTGAACATTGGGGAACATTGGGAAGAGACTGACTTTGGTGCCTTCCCTCACGGTGGGAAATTTTGATCCTGCTGTGCGGGGATGTTTTATGTTGAATTTCTGTCTACTCTGTGTTGTGTTCTTTATTTTTGGCTGTATGGTGACTTCATTTCACTGTGCCAATTGGCACATGTGACAAATAAAATCTATCTGTATCTGTATCTGTAACTAGCGGATTGTCCTTTCTCAGAAATAAAGGCAACTATGAGTGAATAAGTTAAATCCCCGATCTGTGAAACACATCTGTGTTTCTTCAACTCCAAAATAAGTACAATCCTGTTTCCTGATTTGTGTCCATCAGAGGGCATAATGATTAGTGGGATAATGCTTAGGGTGGATGGGTAAAAAGGTGAAATATTATGTGATTTACATCGTGCTCAGAGAGGCATGCATCAAACATTGCCTCGTTGATGCATACCACTAGTTAGTTCAATTGACTTTCCCAAGAAAACCACCCCTGTTGAGACAGAGCCCACGTAGTTGATGGAAGCGTCTTTAATCACGGCTTTAATGACGCAGAATTATTCTGTTAAAGTGAGGTTGCTACGATGGTAACATAAGTTTGTTGCTATACGTCCAATAAAAGGCAAAATGGTCTCTTTGTTGCATGCTACACTTACCAGTAATTCTTTGCCAAGCCAGCTGAGAGGGCATGTGCAACTTACTATAGACTGGATGGTCTCAATCTATAATGAAAACTCTTTACCATTCAACCCAGCTTTTATTAAACAAGTACATTTGATTACATACTTGATCATGCTTGTGGAATAGTCACATGAACACATGGGTCAAAGAAAATTTCATGCATTGTTTCATTCTGAACTTTTTATCAAGTAAGCACAATGAAAATGATGTATTTGCAGAAAACTATTGCATTTTGCCTGAAGCTAATAACTATTCTCTTGGCCCATTTCTTACTCAGAAACTAACTTCTTGCATTTAATTTTAGTTTTTATTTTGAAACACAGTGTTCCATTCAATAACTTTAACAAACCTACTTATAATGGTTGAACATAGGAAAAAGAAGGGTTAACAAATGTGCCAGATCATTGCAATTGTAGTAATGAAGGTTCCTGCTGATCAGTACTCCTGCTAAATTCTTTTTTTATAGACAGAGTTTGGTTAAGGTAAGGCAACATGGGCAAGTAAACCAGGGACCAGACTAATAATCTAGACAATTTTAATCCTATCATAGTGTAAACGACCCAGCCATTCTCACAAACATTGTACAACAGAATTGTATTAAAGATCACTAACAGTACACTTCAGCATGTTGTTATAGCTGTGTAGCTACAAATAGACTAATAGCATGAGCTGGGTTACGATAATATAAACCGTGTAGTAAGCGTAGCTTCTAATAATAAAGCGCTACAATTGGTAGTGCGGAGTAACCAATCTACACATAGTAACTGGACATTTAAATTCAGTCGATTATATATATTTAGGATGAAAGGCAGGCCATGGTAATGTTGACCAGGAAGCTATTAGATTGCGGTAAGAAATAATGTTGTTAATTATATTAGTTTAGCAATAATATTGACAAGGTGTCATAAGGCAGCTAATTTAAAGAAGAAGGAACTTTTCTTCAGTGAAAGTGAAAGTGAAAGCAATTGCCTTTTGAAGCGGATGAACAAACACTGTTCCCTTCATGGGCAATTAAGGATGGCCTTCATTCACTCAATATATTTTTTTAAATCCCAAGAACAGCTACCCAAGATAGACACAAAAAGCTGGAGTAATTCAGCAAGACAGGCAGCATCTCCTGAACATCACCCATTCCTTCTCTCCAGAGATGCTGCTTGCCCTGCTGAGTTACTCTAGTTTTTTGTGTCTATCTTCCATTTCAACCAGCATCTGCAGTTCCTTCTTACACAACTACCCAGCAAAGGATATACTTGCAATGGATAGTGCAATAAAGAGAAGCAGTGTATGATATATGAGGAGGGATATAGCCAATGCTCAGATGAGTCTCAGATCAATTTGAAGGAGGGTTCCCCCACCTGAAACATCACCTGTCCAATCCCTCTTCAGATGCTGCCTGATTAACTGAACTCCTCGAAGTCAAAGTCTGAAGAAGGTTTTGGCCCGAAACGTTGCCTATCTCCTTTGCTCCTTAGATGCTGCTGCACCTGCTGAGTTTCTCCAGCCTTTTGTCTACCCTCCTCTAAGATTTTGTTTTTTTGTTTGAAATACTTGTGTCTCTGGCCTATACTCTTTGAAAGATGATCCAATTGAAACATACAATTGTTGTCGGCTTTGGACTGGGAAGATGCTGGATGATGTTGTCCCAGGCTGCATTGTCGGGAATCAGGGTTTACTGCCTTAAAATAAAGGGTCAGCCATTCAGGACAATTTCTGGAATCTTTGGAATATTTCACCCAGGAGAACTACAGTTGCTCAGTCGCTGAGAATATTATAAAACACAGATTGATAGATTGGAAATGAGAGGAAGCAAGACTTATGGGATTTGTTCAGGACAGTGGTGCTGTGGTAAAAGAGCAGATAATGGTGGGTTTGGCACAAGATGCTGAATGGTTTACTTCTGCTTTCATGGGTCAGGTTTATGCATTATGTTGATACAAAAGCTTACAAAAGAAGATAAGTTTTATAGTATAAATTACTTTGATAGCTTTGATGTTGACAATGCTAAACAATCAATGTCACCTTGGCTGCATTTTCAATTGGGAATGCAATTGAAATATGCAATAGGACATAAAATAAAGAAGGACAGAAAATAACTTTTGAAAAATATGAATTTAAATTAAAAAAATATTCTGCTTCACACTGTGATAATCATATGAATATTGCCTTCACAGCTGAAGAGAGCATTGGAATGTTTGCTTTGATAAAATGACAATACAAAACTAAGTAAATTACAAGTTAATGATAGAAATTCATACAGTCAAATGCAGGCTAATCTGTTTTATATTTCATCTGAGAACCAGTTCAAAGGGGAAAGTTGTATTACTAAAGGTGTTTCATCCACACACATCAAACGTGCAGCTATCTGTTTGTTGAAAGGCTAACTAATTCTTGGGTTTATGAATATATGACTTTTAGTCCACTCATCGTAAGCGCCATTTCCAGCCACATGCCAAAAATAATTAAATAACTAAATCACCTTTTTTATGTTGACTAGTAAAAAGGTGATTAACTCTGGTAATTAAATGATTGCCTTTTGATTGATGGAAATTCAGATAGTGATTTATGTCTCACTGATAAAAGCCATGTTTTGCATTAAAATAATTTACCATTCGATGTCATATTATTTATAGTGCAGTGTGCAATTAATTGGTTCTAATTGGCATTGTGTGAGAAAGAGAGGTGCTCTCACTCCACAATAAAACATTTTAATACTTGTTCTCTCTATTTATCGCTGCTTTAGAGGGGCAAGTAGGAAAGACGCATCAAAGGTGAGGAAGGATGTGGAATTCTCCAATCATTTTAAGATTAGATGTAAGAAAATATGGCGTAGGAAAATTCTCAAATCTTTAAGCTCCCAAATGCCCAGTTTGATTAAATTATAACATTTAAAAAATAATCTTCACAGAACAGAGCAGCATTTATGACCTATCGACAGTAGCCCGTGTGAAGTCTGCCACCAACCACTTTTTGAACCCTAGTTCTCTGAGTGGTAAATGGTTTGTATTTTAAGATATTGAAACAGATCAGTTCTGAAATAGTTAAGATCCAGCCCTACTGTTGCGAGTCCAGAGTCACACACATAACAGATGAGGCAATGCAGCAAACCTCTTTTCCTCAAGATCACCAATTGGTAAATCTTGGTAAAACTAATTGGTACTTTGATGGGCACCTTAACTGGCACTAGCCTTTTATTCAAAATGTATTGTCAAATTGTAATTTGAACTCGCATCTCTCATTCATTATCAGTCTAAACTGCATATCCAATCCCTGGATATATAAAGATAAGAAGTAGGATACAGTTATTAATTTCCCTTTCTCCTTGCTCCACTCCTCACATTACTGTGATACTTAATTTGTCACCGGAGTTGTTCCTTAGCAAGATTCAACCATCTGGGGCACAGTTACGATTTTCTCCATTCCTAAAATAAATCATCCTACATTTTGATTACAAAGATACTTGTGGAAGAAATGTATTTTTCAAGCAACCTCATATATTCGACAAACATATAATCAATCTCACCATATTTAAAGTCTGTTCGATAATAGCGATCTCATAAATTTCATTACAAAAGCTAAGTTATATTTACAATGATCCTTCATGGATGACATCCATGGCATTAACTTTGACCAAAATGAAGCCACAGCTACCAAAAGGAAAAACATTGCTGAAGCAGAGAATGTAATAATCTATCATGAACGAACTAGGTAATGTAAATCATTGAGTAGACTTGATGCTAGCATCACCTGTCTAATCATATATAATCTTATTAGATATGAAATGTTGATATTATATCCCATGCATTTCACTCGGTACACATGACAATAATAAACTTAATGCAACTAAACTAAATTAAATAGTGCAGAAACTCCTGGAAACTCAGGTCTTTGGAAAGCTTAATTTATATGTTTTCCTGCACTTCTCCATTGATTTCTTCTCACTGAAAAAAACCAGACAGCTCACCATCATAAATATTACAATTGTGTTTATTCTGAACAAGAGCTTGAGAAATATTGAGTATAATCAATAAATTCATACATTCACAATAATTGGCAGATCCATTATTTTACCTGTTATACGTGAAAAGTATGATGATGACTGTGTGCACCATGCAGGTAGGTAGCATGGAGGACTCTCTCGAACTTCTACAGGTGCACAGTAGAGAGCATGCTGACCAGTTGCATCATGGCTTGGTTTGACAACTAAGGAGTGTCCAGGAGCGGAAAATAATGCAGAAAGTTGTGACCACTGCCCAGTCCATCATCGGCTCTGACCTCCCCATCATTGAAGGGACCTATCGCAGTCGCTGCCTCAAAAAGGCTGCCAACATCATCAAGGAACCACACCATCCTGGCCACGCACTCATCTCTCCGCTGCCATCAGGTAGAAGGTACAGGAGCCTGAAATCTGGTATATCCAGGTTCAGGAACACCTACTTCCCCACAGCCATCAGGCTATTAAACACGACATCAAACAAACTCTGAACTATAACAGCCTATTTTACTTCGGAGTCACATGAGTGACTACGTGAGGACCCCGCCAGCACGCATGCGCGACATATCATCTACCGCATTGCGCATCGACAGGCTGTGGAAGCGCTGTTCCACCAGCGGTAAGTTTGAAACCTGAAGTTTTTTCAACTTAACTCCCGGTCTGTTTTTCTCCTAGAGTTCCTGCTGGAGATATCGCGGATTCCCCTACAGCGGGGAAATCCCAGCTGTGAGAATTGCGGGGATGCCCAGCTGTGAGGGAAACCCCACCACAGACTTCGCAGGGAATTCCGTCTCCAGGGACCGTGAGGAAATCCCGGCTATGGTAAACCGGGACAACAAGAGGAATCAAGCCGCGGGGTGAACCCGGCTCGGGGAAACCCGGCTGCGGGGACCTCGGAGAAGCCAAACGCGGGTTGAACCCAGCTCGTGGGGGGGGGAAAAACCTGGCCGCGGGGACCGCGGGGAAGGCAAGCAGTGGGATGAACCCGGCTCGGGGAACCCGGCAGCGGGGACCACGGGGAAGACATGGCTGCGGACCGCAGAAGTGCGGATGGCCGGCGGCATTTTTCAGACTCCAGAGACCCAGAGAGGTTCCGCGGTGGTTCCCCAGAAAGGGGGTATAACCAAGAGTAAGATGGATAGGAACCGCGGTGGCTCCCCAGAAAGGACAACGGAGTCTGAAAGGCCTGGGCAGGCCAGGAGGATCCCCTCCGACATGGGAACGTCCTTGGACGTTTACCCATGTGCAGCATGAATAGCGTCAGAGAGGGCTCATCCCACTAATGCTCCATCCTGATATGGTCCATGGAATGGCATATCAGGAGAAATATACTGCCGACGGATAAGCCCAGAGACCCGGCAGGGTCCAGGCTGCGAATATACCGCCAGCGGATAAGCCCGTAGACTCGGCAGGGTTCGGGCTGGAAGGTCCCGCTTCAGGCATTTTCGTAGTGCCTGACTGGCCTATACAGCCATGATTCCCGTTGATGTTGGGAATGATGATATAACCTTATATGGTTATTTCCAGGCACAAAATTGCTGGTTAGCCATGACTGGGAAAACCACCCTCTGCATTCATAAATCAATTAATTGACTTGCAGACTGGGAAGACCGTTCCTGCGGCTAGGATTGTTAAACCAAACTATGGACGTGCTCACTGCAATTGCAGGGACACACCAAATAAGCAGTACTTCCCTCATAAGACATGGGAAGTATTTTGTTATTACATATGTTGACACGGATAACGGACATCTTGAAGTTCAGTTCTATCTGGGGTTTGACAATCATTAATAGAGTGCCATTTACTGTGCCGCACATGCCTTCACAGCATATTGGCTGCGAGGAGCAGAATCCACTCTGTCGGGTCTCACCTTCTGATATCTAGATTATGAAGGGTATCTTCAACTCGACATTCCCCAGGCCAGGTACGCAGAGATATGGGATGTTAACATTGGAAAATCCCTGTCCTTGGCTCACTAACCAAATGGTTATGCTCATGGCGCTGATTCAGCACAACAGGTCCAGTTTTTGCATAGCTGTGACTGGACAATATGATTATTCTGCAGATAAATTACATTTATGTTATGACTTAATTAGCAGAATACACCAGGGACATTAGGTCTCAAACTAGAATTGTTGGCATATCCCATGGACCTTCGGTTGTGTGTGGCCACACATCTACACCAGTATGTAAGGTCACTAGAGCCTTAGAGACTCTGAACTAGCTATGATTGTTAGTCACATGAAGCCTCATAAGAAAATATCACTACAGACCACCTCCAGGTGGTTAATATGGGTTCTGGGATACAGGAGTGAACATTGACATACAAGTTTCACTCCACCCAGGCTGCAACTATCTCAGCAGTAGGGGATGGACGTTTCGCGGGATCATATCCTGGCGGCTGCAGGATGGTCCAACGAACGATCTTCCAAACATTTTAGAAATACCCTTTGCCAGACCGGGGGGTAATGGCCAACTCTATTTTAGGTCTGTGTTATAGTTCCTCCCGGTTGAGGGAGGTTACTGTTATCATTATTTGTCCATTAATAGCATCAACATGTCTATACCTACGTCATGTCTGAATGCATTATTAAAATTCACTCTTCACTGATGCAGTGTGTGATGCATGGACTCATCTCTACGGCATGAAATCACAAAGCTTTGAAATCTTCACGTAGTCACTCACGTGATCTTTATTTTATGAGGAGTTACGTTGAGGCATTACGTGCCCTCCGCTCCCAACCCCCAAGGTCAACTGGTATTTTTGTTCTCTTATCTTACTATATATTTAGCCAACTTCGGTTATCTGTGATTTCACACCGCTGCTTTGAAGAATGTCGCGCATGCGTGCTGGCGGGGTCTTCACGTAATCCCTCAACGTAAGGCCTCATAAAATAAATATCAAACTTCAAACTGGTAAGGTCTCATTTATTCTTACTATTGCACTTTATCTGTTTATTTATGTGTAAATGTATATGGTCTATGCTATATAGACACACTGAACTGTTCTGTATTTATGCTTACGATATTCTGTTGTGTTGAAGCAAAGCAAGAATTTTATTGTCCTATCTTGGACACAAGACTATGTGTCCCACACTAAATGATGTACAGGTTTGTCCGTTAATTGGCTTTGGCAAGTTGTAAAATTGATCCTAGTGTGTGTCGGTAAGTGTACGGGGTGGTTGTGGTCAGCATGGACTCAGTGAGCCAAAGGGCCTGTTTCCACACTGTTTCTCTAAAATCTAAAGTAACATCTAATATAGCCTTATTTTATTCAAGTCTCTCCATTTATTCTCCAGTTCTGGCAACATCCTTGTCGATCTCCTTGGTAGGCTTTCTAATGCTATTACATCCTTCCATACTGCGAATAATGAGAGATTTATAAACCATGTTGATGAGAGGAGGGAGTTTAAGAAGGAGCTGCAAATGCTGGAAAATCGAAGGTAGACAAAAATGCTGTAGAAACTCAGGGGGTGAGACAGCATCTATGGAGCAAAGGAAATAGGCAACGTTTCGGGTCAAGACTCATTTAATCCAAGTATTTTAAACTGATGTGATTTCTAGATTACCAAATAAACTTGCCCATTACACAAACAATATTCTGCATGTGAGTACCTTCTGCATACAAAGAGGATTGAGATGAGCAGAAGTTTTTTATATCTTCAGGGATACGAATCCTTCGTAGGGCAATAGATAGGCAGTCATTAAGTATATTCAAGGTTTGGAGTTTTAGGTCCAAAGGAATAATAGTTGAGGCGATGCAGCCACAAAGTGGAAGTTAGCTAACGGATCAGCCTTGTTTTTATTGAATAGCAGATGAGGCTCTGCCTCGCAGCCTAAAAATGCTTCTGTATCCTAAGTTTTAAGTTTTAAAAGGTACGCTGAAGATAATCACCCAAGGAACATTTTTTTTTCCCAGTATCATGTTAGGAGTTTGTAAATTGTCCTTGGAATCTTCTCCAATGTTATTTCATTGCCTGTAGAGTAAATTTTGAATGGGCATAAATTAAAAGAGAAACAAAAACACAAATATCCTATTCAAATATCCACAAATTTCTGTATGGCTTGAGGGGCATTTCGAAAAGCAAGACCTCCAATTTTTCAATGCCACTCAAACAATGAAGTGAACCAATGTAAATATTTTATCACAACAGATAGGGTTTGCAACTCAGAGTTCTATGATTTGGATTGTGACAATATTTTAATTTAATTTAGAGATATAGTTTAGCAACAGGCTCTTCTGCCCACCGAGTCCACACTGACCAATGACCATCCAGACACTAGGCCTTGCGCACACAGTAGGGATAATTTACAGAACCTAATTAACCTACATATCTGGGGTTACACAAGAAGCTGGAGAAACTCAGCGGGTGCAGCAGCATCTAAGGAGCGAAGGAGATAGGCGACGTTTCGGGTCTCGACCCGAAACGTCGCCTATCTCCTTCGCTCCTTAGATGCTGCTGCACCCGCTGAGTTTCTCCAGCTTCTTGTGTAACCCTCGATTCTCCAGCATCTGCAGTTCCTTCTTTAATAACCTACATATCTGCATGTCTTGGGAATGTGGGAGGAAACCGGAACACCCGGAGAAAACCTATGCGCTCACAGGGAGAACGCGAAAGCTCCGCACAGACAACACCCGAGGTCAGTATCAAACTCGGGTCTCTGGTGCTGTAAGTTAGCAACTCTACAGCTGCACGACTGTGCTGCCCCATATTTTATTTCACTTTATCAGGATCTTCAGAGAACAATGGAGGAGATCATTAACTGTTCAACCCCCTGAGTAGGTGTCATTGTGCTATTACAATGAATTCAGTCGGTCTCAGTGGGATTGCTGTTTCTGGGTCAGAAGACTGATGCGCCTGTCTCACTTAGGCAATTGCAGGAGACTATGCAGTCACCACATGCTCGCCACATATTTGCGGGCGGTTTGCCGAGGAATGATCGTGGAGTTCCCACATCCTGTGAACTAGTGGTGGGCTCATTATAGTTGCCACAAAATTTTCAACATGTTGAAAAATTAGCGCCGACTAGAATGAAGCTGCCATGGAGGGTAGCAAGATTTCTCGTGCCGAGGGTGGGTCACCAGGAGGTCAAAGGGTCTCTTAGGTTCCCGTAGGTTGTAGCCGGTGCTGACCAGTGAATTTCATTGGCTCATTGGGAAAGAAAAACGTAAGCAAAAAACCAAAGATAACCGACCGGTAATGTTGAATGTCCGCTGAGCTTCACAGCCGTGTATCTCTGGCTTCTTAAAAGTTGTCTCCACTCCTTCTCCCCCATTCTTACCCCTTTCTCTCCCCTGTCCCCCCTCCCCCTCTTTTAAAGACTTAACGTACACTGTGCTATAGCCGTCTTAATTACAACGCCAACCTTCCAGTTTATCGCGGTGTGTGTCTGTATCACATTGGCTTTGCACGTGAATTTTACTCAGACAACGCTCCCCCGCTTGCCCTGTCCCCCGCCTGCATAATGGGCTGGTAAAGGAAGCGATGTGTGTGTGTGTGTGTGTGTGTGTGTGTGTGTGTGTGTGTGTGTGTGTGTGTGTGTGTGTGTGTGTGTGTGTGTGTGTGTGTGTGTGTGTGTGTGTGTGTGTGTGTGTGTGTGTGTGTGTGTGTGTTCCACTCTGACAGTCGCCGTTCCAGTTGCCGGTTTTACAGGCGACTGCCGGCAACTTGACAGTCGCCTGAAAAATCGCCTAAGTGGGACAGGCCCATTAGGGTTCAAGTCTCATTTACAATTTTTACAATAATGCCATATTTCTCTTATGACAATGACCTCGAAGACAATTTTGTTGACTGTAAATGATGCTGGACTAGTGAAAGGTTCAATATTAATGCAAGTTTGTCATTTTTTAATTTCAATTACTTTTCCATAATTTAACTTTAAGTTCAAATTGAGAAGATCAGTGAGTTACAAGGTGTCAGTCACCTACAGAGGACATTCCAAACTATCATGAGGGATTTTGAGCTTGACTTGAATCGGTTATGAAAACTAATTGTAAGTCAGATACAAAATCACATATACAATCTTGTTATTAACCTATTTAACACATCATTTTCTGTGATGCATTCATGCAGAGAAGGCAGTGGTTATATATAAGCAGTGGGCATGCACAATTTTGCCATTGAAATTGTATGGTACAATATCATTACATAGCCCACACAAATCACTTAAGAACAGTATCATTTGTAATAAGGAAAATATTTGCTTGCTTGTTATATTAATAACACGGAGGGGGGTTTAATTGACCAAATGTACATTGATGTGGTGGATCATCATAAGAAAGTAACATAACTAAAATCTGCTATAACTTTGAAGCTTCTAATTCTTCCATTAAGAATTAAGCTATTTTATTGTCACATACAGAATGTGAATCTTATTGTGCTCACTGCGATATTGCAATAAAACAAGGCAAACTATATGTAATTGTCAATCAAACACCCTATTTCAAAGAAGAGCAGGGTTACAAAGAAGTGTCATGCATTGGTTCATAATTTAATAACGTTCAACCCTACAGATTTTGGGCAACTAAGTACCTGATGAGGTGTACCTTTTGCTGGGCATTCTTAGAACCATAAAGCTCCCTGAGCAAGTCCTAGCCTTGGACAGGGAATCCTGTTCAAGTGCCCTCCATTATTTATTTAGCAAATCCATCCTCTAGACACTACTGAATACACCCCGCACTGAGCCCATCAGTCCCATTCCACCTCAGTTGAGGCCCTCATCTGGCCTGGTCCCTGTGGCTGAGGTCCCAATCTGGTTCTCTCTGAGCAGTTGTCTCCCACCTTTTCCCTCAACTGCAGTCCCGGACCTTTGCTTAAAGCACCACAATTTGTAATGGATGGAGGATTGCACTGAGACCTATTCAGTGCTGCCTCATGCAATGAGTCGTGGGCATTACTGAAGTTAACAAACCACAACAGTCACTAGTGTACCTAGTGAACTTTAGGCTTTTTTTCCCAGCCCCAATGAATTTCAAAACCACACCATTTCACAGAGAGAGAGAGAGAGAGAGAGAGAGAGAGAAAACAACGCACATACACGTTTCACAAACTAACAAAAATATGCATAAATAAACTTTTGATAAACTAACAAAAATAAACATACTTAAATTTTTTAAATACATATAACATCCCTAAAACGTGGGTGAATGAGGGACTGTACCTGTATGCCAGGAAGCCCGTGCTCGACCGCCGGAGCCCTTAATGACCGTCGTATATCCTTTTAAATCTTTCCCATCCACCAATACACCAAAAATTCAAATGGTAATTGTACCCGAATCAGACAGTTTTAATAAATTCTCCCGTAAATTTTATTCAAAGGAGCGCCGCGTCAGTAATACTTGAAGGTACTCAAAACACAAATATATTTACTGAGGAATGCATATCGATGTATTGGTGACATTTTGTATAACAGATTAACATCACGAGATGTCGCTAACACAAAAATGACTCAAAAATGTATTTACACATAAGTAACCTATTTATCACTATTTCTCTCGGAACCCCTAGTGACCTCTTGCAGAACCCTAATAGAACATAGAAACATAGAAACATAGAAAATAGGTGCAGGAGTAGGCCATTCGGCCCTTCGAGCCTGCACCGCCATTCAATGTGATCATGGCTGATCATCCAACTCAGTATCCCGTACCTGCCTTCTCTCCATACCCCCTGATCCCTTTAGCCACAAGTGCCACATCTAACGCCCTCTTAAATATAGCCAATGAACTGGCCTCAACTACCTTCTGTGGCAGAGAATTCCAGAGACTCACCACTCTCACCACTAATGTTGCTGGAACCCCGGTTGAGAATCGCAGGTCAAGAGAGTCATGATATTAGAAATGCATGCAACAAAGGTAAAACAGTTATAATGGGTGACTTCAATCTACATATAGATTGGGTGAATCAAATTGGCAGGGGTGCTGAGGAAGAGGATTTCTTGGAATGTATGCGGGATAGTTTTGTAAACCAACATGTAGAGGAACCAACGAGAGAGCAGGCTATTATAGACTGGGTACTGAGTAATGAGGAAGGTTTAGTTAGCAGTCTTGTTGTGCGTGGCCCCTTGGGCAAGAGTGAC
Source organism: Raja brachyura (assembly GCA_963514005.1). Next base: position 64,710,355 of record OY740782.1, read on the forward strand.
CATAATATGGTTGAGTTCTTCATTAGGATGGAGAGTGACATTGTTAATTCAGAAACAAGGGTTCTGAACTTAAAGAAAGGTAACTTTCAGGGTATGAGACGTGAATTGGCCAAGATAGACTGGCAAGTGATTCTTAAAGGGTTGACGGTGGATATGCAATGGAAGGCATTTAAAGACTGCATGGATGAACTACAACAATTGTTCATCCCAGTTTGGCAAAAGAATAAATCAGGGAAGGTAGTGCATCTGTGGATAACAAGGGAAATCAGGGATAGTATCAAAGCAAAAGATGAAGCGTACAAATTTGCCAGAAAAAGCAGCCTACCAGAGGGCTGGGAGAAATTCAGAGTCCAGCAGAGGAGGACAAAGGGCTTAATTAGGAAAGGGAAAATAGATTATGAAAGAAAACTGTCAGGGAACATAAAAACGGACTGCAAATGTTTTTATAGATATGTGAAGAGAAAAAGGTTAGTTAAAACAAATGTAGGTCCCTTGCGGTCAGAAATTGTGAATTGATCATGGGGAACAAGGACATGGCAGACCAATTGAATAACTAAATAATTGAATAATTGAATAACTCCCACCACTCGGGTTTTGACGGCACTGGGTCCTAGTGCCCGTCTCCCCAACCCAGGTAACCTCAGTGGCTATTCCACTGGGTCTTCCCCATCCCCCTCCTACTATGTAACCCCTGCTCTTCCCCACCCACACCACAGCCCCCATACCCCCCCACCCCCTGACCACCCTCCACCCCCCCAGCACACAACGCTTCATCCTCAATCCACTCACCTGCCTTCCTCCGGCCACAGCCCCCATCCTTGCCGCGTGTTCACAATCCCCCCCGGACCTCCCCCTCTCCGACACCGAAAGGTCGGTCCTCAGCAGAGGTCTTACCTTTGTTCCCCTCCGTCCCCACCTTAATGAGTTCCACGCCCACCACGACTTGGAGCTCTTCTACCGTCGCCTCCGCCTCACAGTGTTCTTCCACGTGAAGAAGTCCTCGCCCCCCACTGATGATCCCTTTTCCTGTCTCCAATGAACCCCCTCCTCGTGGACCCCCCTCTCTTGGCTCTCCGGCTTTAGAACTCTTTATCCAGAACTGCCGTCCGGACATCAACCGCCTCGACTTCTCCACTCCCCTGTCTCACTCCAATCTCTCCCCCCCCCGAACGTACTGCCATCGACTCACTCTGTAACAACCCAGACTGGGTTATCAAACCTGCCGACAAGGGAGGTGCCGAGGTAGATAGGCGCGTCGATCTCTACAAAGCAGAGGCCACGCGCCAACTCTCGGACACCTCCTCCTACTTACCCCTGGACCATGACCCCACTGACGAGCACCAGGCCACCATCTCAAGCACCATAACCGACTTCATCAACTCTGGTTCCCTGCACCCCCGAGCCTCCAACCTCATCGTTTCCCAGCCCCGCACAGCCCGATTTTACCTTCTCCCCAAAATCCACAAACCTGACTGCCCCGACAGACCTATTGTCTCTGCCTGTTCGTGCCCCACTGAACACATTTCCACATACCTTGACTCTATCCTATGCCCCTTGGTTAAATCCCTCCCCACCTATGTTCAAGACACCTCAGACACCCTCCGTCGGCTCCGCGCATTCTATTCTCCAGGCCCCCATCCTCTCATCTTCACCATGGACGTCCAGTCACTCTACACCTCCATCCCCCACCAGGATGGTCTCAAAACCCTACGGTTCTTCCTCGACCAGAGGAGCAACCCATACCCATCCACTGACACCCTCCTCTGCCTAGCGGAGCTGGTCCTTACCCTCAATAACTTCTCTTTTGACTCCTCCCATTTCCTCCAAACACAAGGCATAGCTATGGGCACATGTATGGGCCCAAGCTACGCTTGCCTCTTTGTCGGGTACGTCGAACATTCCTTGTTCTCGGCGTACCAGGGCCCCATCCCCGACCTCTACCTCCGTTACATCGATGACTGCTTTGGTGTCACCTCCTGCACCCACACACAACTGACTGACTTCATCCACTACACCACCAACTTCCATCCAGCACTCAAATACACTTGGACCATTTCCGACACTTCCCAACCATTCTTTGACCTCACCATCTCTATTGCAGGTGATGCACTCCTGACCGACATCCACTAAAAACCCACTGATTCCCACAGCTACCTGGACTACTCTTCCTCCCACCCTGCTTCCTGTAAGGACTCCATCCCCTATTCCCAATTCCTCCGTTTATGCCGCTTCTGCTCCCAGGATGAGGTGTTCCACACCAGGTCATCACCAATGTCCTCATTCTTCAGAGAACGTGGATTCCCCTCCTCCACTATAGATGAGACTCGCACCAGGGTCTCCTCCATACACCGCAACACTGCCCTCTCTCCCCATTCCCCCACTCGCAACAAGGGCAGAGTCCCCATGGTCCTCACCTTTCACCCCACCAGCTGGCACATACAACACGTAGTCCTCCGCCAGTTTCGCCACCTCCAACGTGACCCTACCACTCGCCACATCTTCCCATCTCCCCCCCATCTGCCTTCCGCAAAGACCGCTCCCTCCGCAACTCCCTTGTCAATTCTTCCCTTCCCTCCCGCTCCACTCCTTTCCCGGGCACTTTCCCTTGCAACTGCAAGAGATGCTACACTTGTCCCTTTACCTCCCCCCTCCACTCCTTTCAGGGACCCAAGCAGTCCTTCCAGGTCCGACAGAGGTTCACCTGCACCTCCTCCAACCTCATCTACTGCATCTGCTGCTCTAGATGCCAGCTGATATATATCGGTGAGACCAAGCGAAGGCTTGGCGTTTCGCCGAACTCCTCCGCTCGGTCCGCAATAACAAACCCGACCTCCCGGTCACTCAGCACTTCAACTCCCCCTATCATTCCATATCCGACCTCTCTGTCCTGGGCCGCCTCCATGGCCAGAGTGAACAACACCGCAAGTTGGAGAAACAGCACCTCATATTCTGCTTGGGGAGTCTGCATCCTCTGGGCTTCAACATTGAATTTTCTCAATTCTGTTCACCCTTGCTGACTCCTCCCCTTCCCTCCTCTCCCCCAGCCCTCGGGCTCCTCCGCCTCCTTCTTCCTTTCTTCTCCCCGCTCCCCCCCACCTCCCATCAGTCTGAAGAAGGGTTTTGGCCCGAAACGTTGCCTATTTCCTTCGCTCCTTAGAGGCTGCTGCACCCGCTGAGTTTCTCCAGCCTTTTGTTTATCCTCGATTTTCCAGCATCTGCAGTTCCCTCTATCAATTGAATAACTACTTTGGTTCTGTCTTCACTAAGGATGACATAAATAATCTGCCGGAAATAGCAGGGGTCAAATGAGATGGAGGAACTGAGTGAAATCCAGGTTAGCCAGGAAGTGGTGTTAAGTAAATTGAATAGATTAAAGGCCGATAAATCCCCAGGGGGATTCATCCCATAGGTTGCATCCCAGAGTACTTACGGAAGTAGCCCCAGAAATAGTGGATGCATTAGTGATAATTTTTCAAAACTCTTTAGATTCTGGAGTAGTTCCTGAGGATTGGAGGGTAGCTAATGTAACCCCACTTTTTAAAAAGGGAGGGAGAGAGAAAACGGGGAATTATAGACCAGTTAGTCTAACATCGGTAGTGGGGAAAATGCTAGAGTCAGTTATTAAAGATGGGATAGCAGCACTTTTGGAAAGTGGTGAAATCATTGGACAAAGTCAGCATGGATTTATGAAAGGTAAATCATGTCTGACGAATCTTATAGAATTTTTCGAGGATGTAACTGGTAGAGTGGATATGGGAGAACCTGTGGATGTGTTGTATCGGGACTTTCAGAAGGCTTTCGACAAGGTCCCACATAAGAGATTAGCATTCAAACTTAAAGCACATGGTATTGGGGGTTCAGTATTGATGTGGATAGAGAACTGGCTGGCAGACAGGAAGCAAAGAGTAGAATGGGTCATTTTCAGAATGGCAGGCAGTGACTAGTGGGGTACCGCAAGGCTCAGTGCTGGGACCCCAGCTATTTACAATATATATTAATGATCTGGATGAGGGAATTGAATGCAACATCTCCAAGTTTGCAGATGACACGAAGCTGGGGGGCAGTGTTAGCTGTGAGGAGGATGCTAGGAGGCTGCAAGGTGACTTGGATAGGTTGGAGGAGTGGGCAAATGCATGGCAGATGCAGTATAATGTGGATAAATGTGAGGTTATCCACTTTGGTGGCAAAAACAGGAGAGTAGACTATTATCTGAACGGTGGCTGATTAGGAAAGGGGGAAATGCAACGAGACCTGGGTGTCATGGTACACCAGTCATTGAAAGTAGGCATGCAGGTGCAGCAGGCTGTGAAGAAAGCGAATGGTATGTTGGCATTCATAGCAAAAGGATTTGAGTACAAGAGCAGGGAGGTTCTACTGCAGTTGTACAGGGTCTTGGTGAGGCCACACCTGGAGTATTGCGTACAGTTTTGGTCTCCTAATCTGAGGAAACACATTCTTGCCTTAGAGGGAGTACAGAGAAGGTTCACCAGACTGATTCCTGGGATGGCAGGACTTCCATATGAAGAATGACTGGATAGACTCGGCTTGTACTCGCTGGAATTTAGGAGATTGAGGGGGGATCTTATGGAGGCTTATAAAATTCTTAAGGGGTTGGACAGGCAAGATGCAGGAAGCTTGTTCCCGATGTTGGGGAACTCCAGAACAAGGGGTCACGGTTTAAGGATAAGGGGGAAGCCTTTTAGGACCAAGATGAGAAGATCATTTTTCACACAGAGAGTGGTGAGTCTGTGGAATTCTCTGCCACAGAAAGTAGTTGAGGCCAGTTCATTGGCTATATTTAAGAGGGAGTTAGATGTGGCCCTTGTAGCTAAAGGGATCAGGGGGTATGGAGAGAAGGCAGGTACAGGATATTGATTTGGATGATCAGCCATGATCATATTGAATGGCAGTGCAGGCTCAAAGGGCCGAATGGCCTACTCTTGCACCTATTTTCTATGATTCTATGATTCTATGCACCAGTAACCATGAAATGCTTAATTGCATCGTAAAGATCAACACAAGAAGTAAATGTACAATAATAAATAAAACAATAAATTTTCAAGAATACTAGGTAACCAAACCATAATTGTGCAAACCAGTACCTAGAGCAACCTATACAAAGTCTAAAGTTCAGTCAGAAGAAGGGTCTCAACCCAAAATGTCACCTATCACCACCAATAGGTGCCTGAGTTGGTGCCTGAGATGGTGCCTGAGTTACTCCAGCAATTTGTGTCTTTTTTCATAAATCAACATCTGTAGTTCTTTGTGTGTCCAAAGTAGATCGTTGCTCAGGTAGGGCTTGCGATTAGGATTACGTAGGGTGGTTTTGGAGACTAATGGTTGAAAGGAAGTAGCTGTTCTTGAATCAGGAGGTCACAGCTCTTAACCTGCTTCAGGATGGTAGCAGCAAGATGAGAGCATGGCCAAGCTGTTGTGGGTCTTTGATGACATTAGCTGCCTTCATGAGGCAGAACTTCCTGTAGATTCCTTCAATAGTGGGATCAGTACCTGTGATGGAGCAGGCAAAATCCACCACTTTCTGCAACCTCCATCATTCTTGGACATTCAATTTACCAAAACAAGCCTTGATGCAACCAGTCAGTGTGCTCTCTATCATACACATCATTAAGTATTTCTGACATGCCGATTTTCGTCAACTTTCTGAGGAGGTAGAGCCGTCAATAAGCTTTCTTTATGATTGCATCATTGTGCTGGGACCAGGATCATTTTTGATTGTGAGTCTTTTACATGTGAGAAAGCATCAGCCATGGTAGCACACAAGTCTACTCATCTAGACCCGATTACATACTGTAACTGGAACTGAACACATGGAGGCGAGGACCAAATAGGGACATATGCTTTAGTCTAGTGAGAAACATCTCAACATCTCCCTTGTTCTGTGTCATGATTTCACCAAAAGCATTAACTGGGCTAATTATTAATGGAAATCTAATTCATTTAAGTCAATTGAATGTTTTAAAAGATTAAATTGTGCACTCCTACTAGCACTGTAAACCACACCAAAATGTAAAATGCAAATACTGTCCTTCAATGTAATGAAACAACTCAGATATTCATGAATATACCATTGTTCCTTCAGTGCCATTTATATCAGAATCAATTGGTTCCCGGGCAAGGTGCGATTGCGACAATTTTCAGACTAAAACACATTGCTTCAGAAATTTATCCAGGTTGTTCAGGTGGCAGAACGTGATTGAATCAGTAACGTAATCCTGTACCAGATATGCAGAGACTGATGTCAGTCATTGTGAGGGACCTCTTCAGATGCTTATTTGGGAAAGTAATTCCTGAGCAAATCCTAGCCTTGGACGGGGAACCCTGTTCAAGTGCCCTCCATTATTTATATAGCAAATCCATCCTCTAGATACTACTGAATACACCCTGCACTGAGCCCATCAATCTCATTCCACCTCAGTTGAGGCCCTCATCTGACCTGGAACCTGTGCCTGAGGTCCCAATCTGGTTCTCTCTGAGCAGTTGTCTCCCGCCCCTTCCCTCAACTCCATCCCCGGACCTTTGCTTAAAGCTCCACAATGTGTAATGGATGCGGAGTGCACTGAGACCTATTAAGTGCTGCCTCATGCAATGGGTTGTGGACATTACTGAAGTTAACAAGCCACAACAGTCACTAGTGTACCCAGTGAACTTTAGGCAAACTTCTCCCAACCCCAATTAATTTTTAAACCACACCATTTTACAAAGAACTGTGGGGAAGAGATATCAATCGCAAAGTTGCACTGGGAAGATTAAGGTACATCGTTCATTAGGTTCCATGCCCACCCCTTTTGTTTTCTATCGTCATCCATTTTACTTTTAATCTCCCCTTTCTTCAGCCTTCTCACAGCTTTATTAGAAGGTTATTGTTTGGGTTACTGTGCAGGAAAAGTTAATAGAAATCCAGGTACATTGATAACATAAATTGGGCCACGTGGGGCAGTTGCAGAAGTAAATTGAGAAGATACGACCAGTTAGTACAAGTTAACAAACTAGGAACCAAGAGACAATGGGTAAACAATATTCAAAATGGGATAGAAATTCAAGGAGCAAAATTGAAATACTTAAATAAGTTATGCAAAACAAATCTAGAATTGCGATTTGATTTTCCCTCTTCCACCTGAGGTGCACTTTCAAACGGAAAAGAAGCCTGCATTGTATTAATGTTCCAAGCATCTTTTGCAACAGGTTAAACTAGGTCTCACTGCTTTGAGACAGATCTGATTCAGATATGTCTTGAGATATTATGTTTCAAAACAAAATATCAATCTAGTTTCAGTCTACACATTCTTCACAAAGATTTTGTGCACTTCACGGGGTTGGGTGAGTTTGCTGATTTTGCGGGTAATGTATTTGTTGTTGTCATGAGTCTCCATCTCATACTTATCAGTAGAGATCAGATCCCACGGATCTGCTTGATAAACGGTAATTTTGAACTAATTCAACAGCAGACTGATTGTGTGTTACAGTAACCTACTGTGTGATGGAGTGAGACAATTCAAGGTGTTGATGATAGATGCAGGTTGGAAAATTTGGAATTCAGCACTGTGGCCTTATCTCCAACCAACATTCCCTTCAAATGTTTCTTTCCCTACTCAGTATGCAATTTGCAAACAACACACAACTCCCAGAACTTTTTATCCGATCTCCCTCCCAGCAATAGCCCTTTTTGCATTATCATGCCTTCATCAAAATATAAATGTTTCTACCCTCACTTATTTTTTAAGTCCAGCTATATTAGTCAAGAATTAAAATAGGATGTCCATAGTATTGCCAAGGGTTTCAACGTTTTCAGTTAATTTAAACTGATTCAGTGTTTGTGCTGTAAGCAAGAAATAAGTCATATTGATCTTTTATTTAAAGTAAAATACTGTTTGCTTTAACAACGTGCATGCACCTTGGGCAAAAGCCAATTCTAATTGATCATTTTAAAAATAAATGTTGATTGACCTCAAATAAATCAATTCAAAATTAACTCATCGTAAAGAGTGCATTGAATTTCAAAATCAAAATTGGTTTTTAAAAAGAGAAGTGGAATTCATTGTTTGTAATAATACTTGTGCAGTGATTGTGTTACATCCCCTCTCTAACATAAATTGCTTGGTTGCAGCAAAGGCTTTGCCCCATTAGGTTTTACTAGAAAAATTGTAGGAAGCCTTGTAATAATATCACTAATGATATTTTTGAAGCTTCTGGTCATGAATTTTAAATAGCTTTATTCCAATCATTTCTCAAATTCTGGATAGGTTTAAGAGTCCTTCCTTGGAACCCATTTTGATTCTCTGATTGACAGGAGGTTTCTTTATGCTTGTCATTAATGCCAAATTAATAACACTGAGCCATGGGAGCACTTGCCAGTTCATTATTTCTTTTGCAATTGGCTACTTGAATAAAGGTTAGATTTGTACTTTGAGATTGTGTTGCAGTTGACGCCACATAAATAGATATTATGCCACTGCTAAGAATTGCAAAGCACCAGAATATTTGATGTTACCATGGACAGATTTGGGTAGCCGAGATTAATGGTGCGGCAAGGTGACACAGCGCTAGAGTTGCTGCCTCACAGTGCTTCTAGCTCTGGAGATCTGGGTGCTGTCTGTACGGAGTTTGTACGTTCTCCCCTGGCCTGTGTGGGTTTTCTCTGAGATATTCAGTTTCCTCCCACACGCCAACAACATACAGATATGTAGGATAATTGGCTTGGTGTATGTGTAAATTGTCCCTAGTATGGTAGGATAGTGCTAACGTGTGGGGATTGCTGGTCGGCGCAGATTCGGTGGGCCAAATCGCTTGTTTCCATGCTGTATCTCTAAACTAAACTAAATTATAGAACAGGATATAGAACAGGAAAATTCTCACACCTACTTGTGTCATCAGTGGTCTCAGACTCAGGTTCCGACCTGAAACATTGTCCATCCATTTGCTTCCACACATGCTGCCTGACCCGTTGAGTTCCTTTGTTTTTTGCACCAGTAATATCCACCAGGTTTGAGCTGCATTGGAGGAGCATTCCGAAGCTCCTCCAACATATCAAGAGTGCTTCATTTACTCCCAACTGTTGGCTTGCTCGTGTTTGTGTGGGAACACCAGCACATAACGTCACCATGTTTATTTGCATTGCAGCAAGCATCTGGAAAACAAATTCAACATAATTGGTGAAAGTGAGCTGAACCTTTTACGCGTTTCCAAAAAAATGGTGCAAATGGATGGCGCTCAACATTAATGTCAAAACATTCCTCATAATGATATAATGGCCACTGTGATGTGGATTATTTTCCTTTTAAACTTTTCTGGATGTCTTGTCAGCTCAAAAGTAAACCTAGCATGCAGCAGTTATCAAGATGTCAACCCGGCTGAGTACTTAAGAAAAAAATCTCACTGACAGCATACTGGAATAGAAAGAGACATTTTTAATTACCATTTTATATATTAACATATAAATTGAAATATTTTATATATTGAAATATTTATCTGAGGGAATAACATGTATAAAAATAGTTTCTCAAGGTCAAATAGTTTGCTAGGAAATAATTATGGCTTAGTACACCATTAAAATTTGACTTTGATCTCATGCACAAAGGCATGATTTTCACACTATTTTACAGCAAGGCTCAAATTTAGATCATTTCCAAGTGGTTCCCTTTGGAAGATGCTGTAGAAAGAGCCACTTGCAGAGAACATTGATTCACTGACAATAACTTCAGGTTTACTACATTAAACTGGTCACGTACAGAAATTCCAAAGTTCGATGGAGTGAGTTATGAAGCATGGAAACAGGCAATTTTGCATAGAGATCCATGTGGATCACCAAACACCCATTAACAATAACCCAATAATAATCCTAATTTATTTCCCCTTTATTTCCATTGCGGGAAAGGGAAACATTTCTGTTGGTACCAGGAGGGAGCTGGAGATGCCAGACATGAGGAATAAGGGCTGGTAAGAGGGTGTACCGGGGTTATGCCTCAAGTACCTTCAAGGTTGGCTGCTGGAGGCTCCCCCAAGATGCAAAAATGGCCGGACTAGGAGAGGGACGTCGGTTCAGGGGAACTGCTCCAGTATATCGAGCATGTGGGCAGACCGGACTTTGAATAATTGCGGCAAAAATTGTGGCACCTGCATGCATAATATATGCAGGAAGAATTTAATTGTGTCGTTGCTTATGTGACAAATAAAGCAGCATTTACTCAAGGTTCTATCACCTACTGGCACATTAAGGAAAATCTACAATGGCCAATTAATTGATTATCTTACATGACAGAGAGAAGCAGGAGGAAATTGGAGCACCCAAAGAAAACCCACACAACCACAAGCAAAATGAGCAAACTCTGCACAGTAGCACTGGAGGTTAATAGTGAACCTGGGCTGCTGGAGCTATATGGCAGCAGCATTACTAGAGGCACTACCGTGCCACTTATGTTGCCAGTATGAAGTAAGCACCAATGTCTGTCCACCATTCTTACTGCAATATCTGGGTTAACATCTTCAGAAGGATGCTGTATGGCTTGATTTATCCAAAGATATAAAGCAAACACTCTTCAATCTTCATCCTGTTGAGATTTATTGTATCACTCGCAAGCTTCCCTGGAGTTTCTTTGATACTTTCAAATTTAACTGGAGCTGCAGTGGACTCACAGAGCATCCGTAATCCAGGTGGTCACACCTAAATTGCAGGCAGCAAGCAGTTGGACCACCAAGAAAAGCAGAGAGGGTGGCAGAGAGTTCAGGATTCCCCTATGGTCATTACCCCCAATAATACCATTTTGGATACTGTTGGGAGCATGATCTTTCATAGGAGAGCAGCAGCAGCAGCCAGATCTGTGGCACCACAGCTGCCTCACAATCCATCTGCCCACCCATACCTTTGCCCAACTCCTCCCCACCCGTGGAGAAGCTGCGATACCCATGTTGAACTTATCAACCAAAGCATCTGTAGAGTTGCTGCCAGAGACCTGGGTTCAATCCTGACTACGGGTGCTGTCTGTACGGGGTTTGTATGTTCTCCACGTGACATGCATGGGTTTTTTTTTCCGGGAGCTCCGGTTTCCTCCCACTCTCCAAAGATGTACAGGTAATTGGCTTGGTAAAATTACAAATTGTTGCTAGTGTGTAAAGGTTGGTGTTAGATTGGTGGAATTGCTGGTCTTGGTGGGCAGAAGGGCCTGATTCCATGCTGTATCTCTAAATTAAACTTAACTAAACCACTTCAGAACACATAAACCCACCATGGAAGCATGACATCCTCAATCCCACGGGTCTGTTTAAAAAAAAGTGGATTAATATTCAAGGTGCATTCTTATTAGTGACTATTTTCATTTGATTTTTTACTAATCTCACATTTCAAAGAACATTTTTCTTTTGTAATTGGTTAGAATTCAAATTAATCATCAGTAACTCATCTTCCTCAATAAAAATAATAATTAGACATCCTGAATTAGATCTAAAGAGAGCACTTTATTACCAAATATCACGTGTTGGAATTGCAGGCACATCTCTCCATACAGAACAAAAACCTGCAGGTTTGGAAGTGCTGTCATTAATATGTGATTTTAAAAAAGCCATCAGTCAGTCGCATTCTGAGGAATATTTGTGCTATGAATCTTGTGCAAATCCACCACCAAATAAGGTATAAGAAAAAACTGCAGATGCTGGAAAAATCAAAGGTAGATAAAAATGCTGGAGATACTCAGCAGGTGAGGCAGCATCTATGGAGCGAAGGAATAGGTGACGTTTCAGGTTGAGACCCTTCTTCAGTCTGAAGAAAGCCCTTGACTCGAAACGTCACATATTCCTTCGCTCCATAGATGCTGCCTCACCCGCTGAGTTTCTCCAGCATTTTTGTACACCAAATAAGGTATGTTCTCAAGTTTGATAAACTCCCTCCATGTGAGTCGGTTAATATGTCATGGTAACGCTGAGATTGTTACTGGGTAATTACCAGGCTTGGTCAAGTGATCCAAGTATAAGATGTGGCAGCTGCGGAATTTATTTTAAATTGAAAACATGTTATCAATGAAGATAACCATGAAGCTGCCAAATTGTTACAATAATCTAATTCATTGATATCTAAAGGGAAGAAATTGACCCACACTCACCTGGTTCATCCTGTGTAACTCCTGACCTACAGCAACGTGGTTGGCCCTTAATTGCCCCCCTTAAAACCATTCAGTTCAGAGTGTTTAAGAATGGACAATAATTGCTGCCAAGCCTAAAGAATTGATTGAATGAGGGAACCAAAAGTACTTCGTCATTTATATATAAGCCTACCTTGTGGACCAACCCTGTCCCAATAAATCCATGCTTGGCACTATGTCATTTTTTGAGTGGTAACTCTCCTTGACATGCTGTGGGATACTTTACTGTATTAGAGGTGCCATATGAATGCAAGCTGCTCTTTCAATTTAGTTGCATGTACCAGTTGAAGCTATCACCACTTTAGCCCGTTTAATAATAATCATTTACCTCAGCAAGCATTTACAAAATCAGCAAACAAGCAATGTTCCCTTTTAAATATGTTCTGGTGGATTATCGCTTTTAGTTAGATTTTTACAGAGCATTTATAGTCTTATATTCAAAGGAATAATTTTTAACTAAATAACTCCATAATGAAAAACTGCCACATTCATGTAACACTGAGTGTAAAAATGGTAAATGGTGATTCCTGTGTGGGCTTTGCAGGCTGAATACTTCACAATTTGACCTTGGCTACATAAGATGGTATATAGTGAATGACAAAGGGTCTACCAAATATATCGGTAGTGCTGCCCTATATTCCAGGTTGCTGGATCCAACCCAACTTCTTTTGTGGTGTCCATTCCAGCCTAGTGGTCAAAATAATGTACCAGATCATCGGGTTTACGAAGCTGAGAATAATATGCCAGGTGTCTGGGATGAGGAGAATATTAGGATAACCTTCCTTTCTCATGTTCACATCTAAACCATATCTAAACTATTATTATCCTATCTCCATTGCCCTAGAAACACCTACTGGCCCCAAATAGAGTATTCACTGACAAGTACGTTCAGATCTACCAGGAGTATCAGAACATACATAATGCCAGGTTAAACTAAACTCCTCTGCCTGCATGTGATCCATTTTCCTCCATTCCTTGGAGGAACAGGATCACATTTAATTATTACTAAAGTGGCTGAAGTGATGATACAAAGCTGGGTGGCAGTGTGAACTGTGAGGAGGATGCTATGAGAATGCTGGGTGACTTGGACAGGTTGGGTGAGTGAGCAGATGCATGGCAGATGCAGTTTAACGTGGATAATTGTGAGGTTATCCAGTTTGGTAGCAAAAACAGGAAGGCAGATTATTATCTAAATGGTGTCAAGTAGGGAAAAGGGGAAGTACAATGGGATCTGGGGGTCCTTGTTCATCAGTCAATTAAAGTAAGCATGCTTGTACAGCAGGCAGTGAAGCAAGTGAATAGCATGTTGGCCTTCACAACGAGAGGATGAGTATAGGAGCAAGGAGGTCCTTCTGCAGTTGTATCGGGCCCATAGTGAGACCACACCTGGAGAATTGTGTGCAGTTTTGGTACTCTAATTTGAGGAAGGACATTCTTGCTATTGAGGGAGTGCAGCGTAAATTTACAAGGTTAATTCCCTGGATGGCAGGACTGTCATATGCTGAGAGAATGGAGTGGCTGGGCTTGTATACTCTGGAGTTTAGAAAGATGAGAGGAGATCTTATTGAAACATTTAAGATTATTAAGGTTTTGGACACGCTAGAGGCAGGAAACATGTTCCCAATGTTGGGGGAGTCCAAAACCAGGGGCCACAGTTTAAGAATAAGGGGTAAGCCAATTAGAAAGGAGATGAGGAAACACTTTTTCACACAGAGAGTTGTGAGTCTGTGGAATTCTCTGCCTCAGAGGGTGGTGGAGGCCAGTTCTCTGGATACTTTCAAGAGAGATCTAGATAGGGCTCTTAAAGATAGCGGAGTCAGGTCATATAGGGAGAAGCCAGGAACGAGGTACTGATTGGGGATGAGCAGCCATGAATGGCAGTGCTGGCTCGAAGAGCTGAATGACCTACTCCTACACCTATTGTCTATTGTCTATTGCATATCCATGTACCTATATAAAAGCCTCTTAAATGTCACAATCATATCTGCCATCACCACCACAACTGCCAGGGTGTTCTCTGTGTAACAAAAACTAGCCCTGCACATCTTTAAATTTAGCCCATCTCACTAAACCTATGCTCTCTAGTCTTTGACATTTCCACCCTGGGAAAAGGCGTCTGGAGAAGGGTCTCGACCTAAAGCGTCACCCTTTCCTTCTCCCCTGTCCTGCTACTTTAAACCAGCATTTTGTGGAGTAAAGCATTTCTATCTTCAAAGAATTTCTGTGCTCTCAATTACAAGAATATGAATCCAATCTTCAACTCCAGTCTGAATTCCCGATGCCTCTTGAACAGCTGTGACCAATAGTAGCATTAATGGAAAACAATTAAAAATTAAAATCCTCTGCAACACGTCAATTAATTACCTCTTTCAAGGGATGTGGGGGAGCTGGAAGTCTGAGCAGCACTTGACCAAGTCTTCTACTGCCGCCGGACAGATTGCACGGAGGCACAGTCCCGTAGATTCTCTGCTTCCGCCGCAGGTGCGATGGGAATCTGAGCCGGGAGCAAACCCAGCAGTCAAATTAATACAATTTCCCACTCGCAGATCGAATTGTTCTGCCCATCAGGATTCTTGTATTTCACCGAATTCTCAAGAGATTTACAACAAGCTTCTCTGAAGAACTAAGTGAAATGCAAGAATACTTCCCCTCACGTTAGCCAAAAATAGGTACAAGACAATCTGCATCTTCTCTCACTTTAGCCAAAAATTGACTTATTTCCCTTAAATTATAAACATGCATTCTTGCAACATATAATATGATTTAAATGAAAAAGAAATCATGATAGGAAGCTGCCAGCCAGCCTAGATATTCGTATTCATTATGCTGTGTTTATTTGCGTGCTTAAATAATGAAGCAAAGTCAATATTTCTGCTTTATACAGCATCACAGTCACTGATGCCTTAGGACATCATCACATTCAATCATTAAGGCTAATGTGATCTGTTGTGCTGTGCCTAAATAGCTTTTGTGCAGAATCTCCGACTCAAATCTCCCCCTGAGTTCCCTGTTCTTCAATTATATGGTGTTTGTCTGACCAAGGAAGAAAATACATCATCATTAATCTTTGCAGTACAGACCATTTCTCTGTACCCGCCTAAAGAATTGCATTTTGTATTCCTTATTTGAAAAAATCTTGTACCATGCCCTCTTTGGAAATTAATTATTTGTATCAAAAAAGATGAGCGAACTTAAGCACTGAGGATAGTGAAAAAGAAGTTAGATATCCATCTCCTGGTGGCCTACAGTTGCAGTGATCTTAATTCAGTCCTGATCCCTGGAGCTGGAGTTTGCATATTCTCTTGCTGACCAGATTGTCTGGTCATATGGATTATCACAAAGCCTTTGATATGGTGCTGCACGTGAGGCTGCTGAAGAAGATGGCAGCCCATGGTATTAGGGGGAACATACTAGCATGGATAGAAAGTTGGCTAGATGGCAGAACACAAAGAGTGAGAATAAACTTTTTCTGATTGGCTGCCAGTGAGTTAGCGGTGTTCCGCAGGGGTTTGAATGAGGGAATTCAAGGCTTTTTGGCCAAGTTTGCAGATAATATACGAAGATAGGTGGATGGGAAGGTGGTGTAGAGGAAGCAGGGACTCTGCAGATGGACTCAGACAGGGTGGGAGAGTGGACAAAGAAGTTTCAGATGGAATACAGCACAGCAAAGTGTGCAGTCATGCATTTTGGGAATAGGAGTAAAGGTAAAGGTGTATTTTCTAAGTGGGAAGAGGATTCAGAAATTGGAGGTGCAAAGGGAGTTACAAATACAATCTTAGCATTTACTACAAGATGACTTACATATAAAAACAAGGATGTAATGCTGTGGTTTTATAATGCACTGGTCAGACCACATTTGGAGTATTGTGAGCAATTTTGTGCCCCATATCTATGGAAGGATGTGTTGGTGTTGGCGAGGATCCAGAGGAGGTTTACAAGAATGATCCCAGGGAGATTCGGTTAACATATCTCCTCCAAAGTTGCATGCAATAATCCAGGTGTGGTTTCACCAAGGCTTACGTAACTACAGTCAGACATCTTTCCTCTTGTTTACTGCTCTCCACGTTACCTGCTGCACAGACCGGTAGGCCAGTTTGGACCTATCACCTTTTAAAAAATATTTGGTATTCTTGTTTTTCTACTGACATGGGTAACTCGTGTTTATTTCCATTCCCGAGCACAATTTCAGGTTTTTCTTCTTTTGCTTTCAGTGTGATCTGCAAGCTTTCAGTGACAATCTTGATCTTGGCACCAGAGAGGCAACACACTGTCTGGGTGTCACATCAATGGCCAAATCAGTCTGTCGGAACCCCTTCTCTCTATTTTTGTCTCACTCTGCTTCCTCTCCTCGTGCAGCTGTACTCCTGGCTCGGGCTGCACTCCACCGAGGTACCTTCAAGCATTTCCCAAAGGAATCTGTTAAAGTGTGAGATTTGCTCAAGGGACCTGCTCTATCAGCCTGCTCCTTCTAGTACAACAGCTGAGGACTGTGCTGACTGATAGGAATTGGGTGGCTGACAGGCAGACTAGAAGGAACAGGCAGGTAATACCAAGTCAAGTCAGGTTTATTGTCACATGTACAACTATGGTGAGGTACAGGTACAATGAAAATCTTACTTGAAGCATCTTCACAGGCACCTAAACTCAGCACAGAAAAACATGAAATCCAATCCCTCTGTCTGCACAATCCTCGGCTGTCCCTGAACAAGCAATCCACAAGATCCTCTGCCTCACAAATTCATCACAGCCACTGCACAATCACCAATAGTTAAGAGTGTTAAAGAAGGAACTGCAGATGCTGGAGAATCGAGGGTTACACAAAAAGCTGGAGAAACTCAGCGGGTGCAGCAGCATCTAAGGAGTGAAGGAGATAGGCGACATTTCGGGTCGAGACCCTTCTCCAGTCTGAAGAAGGGTCTCGACCCGAAACGTCGCCTATCTCCTTCACTCCTTAGATGCTGCTGCACCCGCTGAGTTTCTCCAGCTTTTTGTGTAACCACCAATAGTTAAGATCCAGGCTCCACTAACTGGCGTTACTTCCTACCACACAAGCAAACAAAGCTCACTGATTTTGATATCTAACAATGCTGTTTTGCTCTCTTTGTCTCCTAAAATAAGAAATCTCACGTTTTCCCACATTACACTCCATCTGCCACATTTTAAGGTCGGAGATAGAAAGTTTTTTTAATACAAATCTAGGAAAATGGAATTGAGATAAAAGATCAGCCATTACTTCAATCAATGTTGGAGCAAATTCCTGGTGGCACAGTGGCACAGCAGTAGAGTTGCTGCCTCACAGTGTCAGACACCTAGGTTCAAGCCTGACCATGGTCGCTGTCTGTATGGAGTCTGTTTGTTCTCCCCATGATGGCCTGTGTTTTCCCTGGGTGCTCCGGATTCTTCTCAGATGTACAGTTTGTAGGTTAATTGGCTTCGGTGAAGATTGTAAATTGTTGCTAGTGTGTAGGACAGTGCTAAGGTATGGGGATCGTTGGTCGATGCGGACTATGTTGTTCTGAAGGGCATGCTTCCACGCTGTTTCTCCAAACTAAACTAAATTCAAGTGCCAAATGGCCTGCTCCTTCTACAGTCTCTTTTGTTCTTATTACTCCTTTGTCGGTGAGATTTAATTGAAACTGTTATTATTCTACCAGCCCAACTCTTCTCTTGTTCATAGCAAAAGGCAATCTACAAGGAAACATCTATCCCTTTAGATCTGTAACAGAAAATCCTGGGTTTTCCATGAATGTTAAATAACATCACAGTTTAACAGTTACTTTTTTAATGTGGTGTTTCATATTAAATATTGCACGAGCAGTTCATTAGGAAATCTCGTCCACTTTGTTGGTTGGAACAAGTTTTGCCATACAACAGAAACAAACAAAAAAAACAGGAAACACAACAATTCAAACAGAATCTGCAGTTAATATTTTAGGATAAAAGCATTTGATCCAGAAGGGTCTTTTCCCTCAAATGCGGCCTGACCTGCTGACTATTTGATTTTGTTCCACAGTTCAGTAACTGCGATTTTTTATCTTAACATTCTCTGTGGTAGTTTAAATTAAGATTTTACCCAGTACTTTTTTAATTACAACGAACCAAAAAATGGTAGCAAGATGTTGACGATATAAAAACTGTAATATGAAAAAATCACAACAGGGTTAATTGAATTTTATCTGTAGAAAATAATTTTAACACATTTGGATATCTTTCATATTTTTAGTAGGTTGAATTTTTTAATACATTTCCCAATGCATTTCAGTTCATTCCTATCATTAGATTTCAACCACTAACAATGGTTATCTTGATGGATGAACCAGACCATTTACATTTGTACTGTCTATTTAGCTTCTAAGAGAAACTTAAATTCTATCTCGGGGTCTTCCAATGTTAGAAACTGATGTTATAAAGATTGTGGAACTTTGATTGGAAGATAGGAGGTAACTGTAATATTCCCAAGCGGTCAAGCAGAATTGCCTCAACTACATATCCTTCCCGGAAAGCTCAATGCATGTTTTGCATCAAAGGTCAGTGGAATTATGTCAGCCACCCCAACAGGCTCGGATGCATCTGTACCTATTGTCATGGTCGCAGATATGACATTGATCTTCCTGAGAGTGAACCTGCAGAAAGCAACTGACCCAAGTTGAGTTCTCGACCTTGTCCTCGGAGCCTGTGTGAACAAATAGGCGGGAGTATTTCCAGACATCTTTAACACTCGCTATTCCAAGCTGAGGTTCCCACTTGCTGTAAGAAAAGACCACTATCATCCTAGTGTCAAAGAAAAGCAAGGTTGCGTGCCTCAATGACT